>JAIXMN010000009.1:0-1207192 GCA_025716815.1 Dichotomocladium elegans
AGTCCTGTACAACCTCGCCATGGTGCTGGAGAATGTCAAGGCCGAGAATGCGGAACTTCTGAAGAACTCCGGCGCGTCTCATGCAATAGACATAGAGATGTCCGAGGAGACTTATCGTCAAGAGCCCACAACACAGATAGTCGAAGATAGAGGGCCATCCTGTGCAGTTATACAGTCGAATCAAGAGTACCACTCAGCGCTCCTACAATTACAAGAGGATCTCGAACGCGCGCGCATTGCTATCCAGGAACGAGACAGCTATCTGCTGGAAGCCCAAGCAGCCGTACAGGAGAACTATATGCTGAAGAACAGACTGTCTGAATTCGAACAGAAATGGACGATGGAATCAGAGGCGATGAAACTTGAATGCGAAGCTCTGACACAAACGAATGAAAAATTGACGGATGACCTCCAGTCGAGCGGAGAAATTGCAGATATCCTTGGGGCTCAAATCCTTGATTTGAAGGACTCCGTTGAGGAAGAACGAAACCAGCATGCGATTCACCGCGAGCTCATTGCCTCTCTCGAAAATAATATCAACGAGCTAAACAGCATATGTCAGGGTTACGATGTTTAATACTGCAGGGAGATTACAGGATGCTGAAATCCAGCTAAGCAAGGAGAAGAAACAATGGGCAAGAATCGAAGAAAGCCTGCACAAAAAATAGCTTGAGTAATAAGTAAAGTTTATATTCGAATTATGATTTTTCAGTCTGTGGCTGTTTGAGAGCTGGTGAAAGGTGTTAAACTGTGGGGGATGGATAAATCGAGTCTTTGAGACGGAGTCACAACATCGAGGTTGGAAGAGAGTCGAGGCGTGTTTGTAGAAGGGGTGGATAAGTCGGCAATCCTCCTCAGTGTTTTATCACGAGCGGAAGTAAGTGAGACTGGATAAAGGTGCTCTTTATTGTACCATGAGCTGCCTCGCTATAACAAATTGGTAAGCGGTGTTTCACGAGCTACTAAGAAGGTCATGTGATCTCCGCTCTAGAGTGATAACTACAACATTACCCCCCACCAGGTTGAAGTCAACCGTCTAATGCCAATGAATCCAAGCATATGCAAGTGAATGAATAAAAGACCAATTCCTAGAAACATCTGCAAAACCCTAAAAAACCCAGTGGGAAAAAACGGGAAAGACGTTTACTTGCGCGAACGCTGAGAGCGCCTAGGGCCGACTGTTTTGGTTGGCTTCCTCCTGTTTCTCCTTGTGTATGGAGCACAGGTGTCCTCAGTTACATTTTGACATGTACTACTAGACTCTAATCTGCCATTCATATTGATAGCAGCTTGTCTGCGTTTCCAGTATTTGTCTATAATACTGAGGTCATTAAAGTTGGTGGCAGATACCCACGTGTCATCCTTTGCGGAATAGCCTTTCCAGCGGCAAAGGTATTCATATTTTCCACGTGTGCCTCGATGGTTGATGATTGCTTCAATCTCATAGAACTGATCATCCGATACAAGAGTATCTTTCGAAATGGCTTTGAGATGGTTTACAGGAACGTCACGTGAAAGCAGATCATTGTCTTCATCGGCGAGGACATAACTATTGCCTCTACGACCTACCACAGTGAACGGGCCTTCGTAATTTTGGTCCGTCTTTGTCTTTTTATCCATATTAAGGATCATGACTTTTGTACCAACCGGATATTGTTCGACAATTCTATGTGTTCTTGCGAAATTGCGTTGGTCAATATCGTGTACTGCTTTGATGCGCTTTCTAATAGCCGGAATGACCACAGATTGCATTTGTGCGACAATCATGTTCCTTTTTTCTACATCCTTCATTGAAGATTCGGATGACTTTTGCTTGGTGTAATCCACAAATTCATTCGGTTGTCTACCAAACATGAGTGCAAAAGGTCGGCTGTTATGAAGCCGGCTACGTATGTAGTTATGTAACGTTGCATAAAATAAAACCTTTTGATTACTAACTACAACCCAGAAGTAAATGTATCTGTTTCTCTTTCTACTTTTTCTTCTCGCTATTTTGAAGATCATTTTACCCTGCCATTTAACATTATTACGAGCACTCATATCAATTCAAGGAAAGAAACTCACGAGTTGCCACAGGATATGCTTTGCGCACTACTAACTATGCTGAATAACGAAAGGCCGAGGCTAGAAAGAAACTCAGCATTCCTCCGAGGATAGCTAGGGACATCACTGTTGCTTACCTCAGCGACGGCTAGCAATCCCTTAAACTTCGCTTTGGGCGCCCAAAGCTCTTGTCAGGCAAGAGACGGGTGCCGGTTATCCTGCTCTGTTTGGAGGGAACCCTTGATCCTTATGGTGTACATTCGATGATTCTTTCTGACAGTCATAATCGCATTTTCACAACGACAATCCGAAAAGAGTTGAACGAAATGGGGTTTCATCATGAACATCTGTCCTAAAGTGTGTTTTGAGACATAAACGCAAAGAAAGACGAATCGAAAGGGCTACAGATAAGCGCGAATGGACGATTCTCGATTCCTCCCCAGAAACGATGAGGGCCGTTCGAAAGGCTGCGTTCAAACCATATATTTTCTACTTTTAAGTTTGGGAAAGATGGTATCATGGTTTAGGGGCTGTTTCCGAGCTGGAGGATTGGGCCCTGTGGCGACGCAAACATTTTTTCACAACTTTTCGAACCAATGTCAAAATAGCAAGGAAAACGAGGTAAATCAAAGTGTATCTTGAGCTTTTTACGTAACAATAATGATATTATTTAAGCACTTGACGCTGCTTTCAAACTATATAGATCACCAGAGAAGCTTTATTTCCAGTGTAGGGGATTGATACATTGCTGTTCCTGGCCCTGATATTCGACTGCTTTCTCCTCTTCTCATAAAAAAAAGAGTACATAATCTAGAGGTAATAAGGAGAGAAGAAATACTGTCCTGTGCGTATGTATCCCCATATATATGAGGAGCTGCTTACTGACGTGCTTAGTGGCGCTAGCCCCCTTCCTTTTCCAATATAATCCATGCGAGATGACCTCCCCGATACTCCTTGATTGTTTTGGGAGGCTTCGGCACGCGGATGCATGGCCTTTTGTCTCAGAATAATTGCTGAATAAACGTCGCCTTGCTATGCAGCAGTTTGAATACTGCATGTATACGAATGTCAGTGCTCCGCATTTAATATTTTTTGCCATTTAAGCCTCAAGAATAAATATCTTGTTTGATAACAGCTGAGACGAGATGGAGCGCAAAAGTACCTCCCACTTACAACTCCTTTGTAAAAAAAAAAAAGTACAGGCTCCTTTGATATAGAAACATGAACAGCGATCTCCTATTACTCTGCTCTTCATATCTCCTGATGAAATGAGGATGAGCCAAGGTGTAAATTGACGAAGGAGAAAAGCCGTGGGATTCTTTTTTATCTCGCACATTTCTCGTATTCGATTTGTTTCCTCCCTCCCGTCAAAAAGAATTGAAGAGAATGACTTCTGGCGACTTTTATGGCTACTCGGGTATAAAATATGCCAAGTACGGATTATTTACTTTTTTATAAACACTCTATTACGTTCCAGAAGAAGACTACGAGAACAGAACAAGCCATGACAGTGCTTATCAAGTTGATCAAGATATCGGGGATGGCGATGTCAAAGAATACGCATTGTCGCCAATTTCCACAGACTACCAAGATTCAACGACGGACGTGAGCGTCGAGGAAGATGAATATGATGGCCACATGTTCTCTTCACCCTCCTCACCTACGACGGAAGTCGCCTCAAGAAGCGAAAGCTTTGTAACCCGTTTATCGTCGATCCCAATTATTCAAGATGGCATGCAGAATGCTCAAAAGACTTTAGAAGGCCATATGCTTGGGCGCCTTGCGGGAAGGACCCTTTGGTCACTGTTCGAGCGGGCGCGACCGTATGTCGAACAGGAGCAGGCAAAGTGGCAGACCCAGATCGAAATGGCGAACGCATTTGGCCACAGATCACTTGATGCGGTTGAACAACGTTTCCCACTCATCATAAACGGATCAAGGCAGGACTTGAAGATGGCACCGAAGATTGTGGCTGATGAAATCAGAGCCATGTTATCACAAACAGTGCGCCAACTGCGTACTCCTGAATCAATCGGGCTTGCCATGGACAATCTCGAGGCAATGTTGGACCAATATTTCCCCGGAGATGAGGTAGACGAAGGCAGCGATGTTCTCATAGATCCAAAGGACGGTGCTAGGATTTCCGTGAGCGATGATAGCGATGAGAGTAGGGATGCATCGTACTACCATATTCATAGAATGTATCGTATTGCCAATTCACTCTCGAGTCGGATCGCGCGCAAGATTGTCCATCAACTTCAAGCGGACACCGACATTTCTGTCTCAGATTGGCTCGCAGGTCATTCACAGCAGGTCATTGACCAACTCGAGCACTTCAATTCCCAACTCCCCGAGCCTATTCAGCACCACGTCGTAATGCCTCTCATTCGTCTAGCTCAGCGGGAGATGGAGATTATCCGTCTTGAAGTTGAAAAGCCCGGCCTGTCCCCCGTCGAGCGAGCAAAAAACATCCTGGCCGTATCCCAGAACCATGTGGTCATGCCGCTTCTTCAACGTTCGGTCCAGAGCATGCGGAACCAAGTCATCTATTACAAGTCTTTGGCTCAAGAAAACAAGGCACATGTCATGAACGAGCTCTCTGCTAAAGTGCCTGTCCTAGGTCATGTTGCACCTATCTCTGCGTTTGCATCCCAATACTACAGAAATAGCCAGCCCGAAGAGGCTGCTTCTTTTAAATAACAATTCATAAAATATAGTGTCAATCGCGTGGCAGAGTTCTGTAGTTTTACACCATTTCTACCCTATCATTAAAGAGTACATCCTTTTTGTATTCAGATCCATTGCTGATTGGTTAATGCTTTTGTCAGGGCCTTAATAACTTTTGAAAGAACCTCTTGTATTCCCCACCCCCCCACCCCGCCTTCTTTCTCACACGCACGTGTTACATATTCCCTGTTCTTCATACCTGTCATTGTTGACTTTTCCAATGAGCTTAACAACACGCAGCAAACGCAGGGTCGAGAATGGCTCCTACGCAAGAGGTATGCCTGCTGTTCAATCGGTCGAAGATCTAATATCAGCAAAACGTCAGAAGACGGAATTTGTCGATAAGAGCAATCAACTTGAGTTGGTACGATAACAATAAATCGACTTTTATGCGTGGCACATTATGAATAAGCTTTACGATCTCTAGCTGTTTGCGCAATTACACGAGTCTTCTCTTGACGATGATTTTGACGACAGCTCCGCGCAGAGTCCAGAAGCTCGGCCCAAACCGGATCTGAAAGAAAAGCAAGATCTGTTAGAAAGCGATCAATCCGAAACCGAGAGTGATCGCGAAGAAATGTTCGAGCAATTTGCAGCAGCGGATGAAATACTAGACCAAAGTCAGTCTGAGCGAATCAAGGAGGTGTGTATTATATATCCTCCTCAACTTCAGCTTTCCATTGATGGTCTTTTCTTCCGAAGATTCTTCAAAAACCATTAGCAGAAACGGGCCAAAAAGAAGAGTATCATTTTTTTCGGCGGAAATGCAGGGTGAGGATTTATCATCGCGTGTAATATGTGCGCAGTAGGGCTTACATGCTCTCTCACTTTCTGCTATTGATTTAGCTGCCTGATCCGCTCTGGATTGAAGACAATTATCCAGTATTGGAGACCTCTACACGAGATCGAGAAAATTTCATTTACGATATGTCTGCAAGTACGTTGTGCCTTAACTCTCGGAACGCTTTTACCGATCTTCTAATCTAACCCGCCGACTCTGTCATCAGCTGCGGAGGGTCGCAAGTTTTTATTGCATAGTGGCTGTATCCGCAGCTGGTTCCGGCGCGACTGGGCATGTCCTCACACTCTGTACCAATGGCTTTTCCAAATAGGTAAATAAGATCAAAAGGGGCGTCGTATATCTTCTTTTACTAACGTGACCGTGGGATCACCAAAAGTTGCGTTTGAGACTGATCAAGCGGTGGCAAAACATGCTTACGAGACCTTGACTGCACTCTGGTCCAACTTGGCATGTAATGATGTTGTTGAATCGTCGTCCAGGTGAATAACTGAGACCAGTAGGGTGCGGAGCCTGCGCAATACGTGAGAGACGAAGACTTGAAGGGCGAAAGAAACCAAAACAGGCATATCGACATCGATGAATTCATCTATGTCCTGAAGAACTATGGTGCGGTCAAATCAGAACTGGCGGAGGATTGCAACGGGATTCCGCCGTTGACGAATTCGTTACTTTCGATCGAAGACTGGTCGGGACAGGCCGGAGAGCAACGGATTCCTTTGAACCAGTTTATGCTGGTTCTTCGGCTTTTCGGCTACTCGGTGCGGAACTGGTAAATCAAGAGAATGAGTTAAGCTATAAATGACTATGAAATTGAGATCACCTTAGGCCTGAAGCGTACCGACAAGTAGGGATCAAGTATGTTATTCGACTCATGTTTCAGATCTCACTCGACCGGGTTGGGAGCTTTATAGTGCGAGAATTGCAGGATGGTATTGAGTCTTGTCTTTCCGTACTGAGTGAGAGCAACTGGAAAACTGAGGTAGCGATCTTCTTGGATGGGATAATACGAGATCCACTCATTAGTGAATATACTTTACAGGTACAAATGCTTGTGAATGAGTTATGCACACGCTTCAATACTGTCGATCTGCAGCACCAACTTCTGCAAGTGATGAAGCCGACCTATGATCGTTGCATATACATGAGGCGTTTGATCGCGCTGACTTCCCTTGTTCAAGCTATTCCCCCCAGAGTAGATCCCGATCCACTTAACTCTATGCCCTCTGGCTCGGCTCCCGAGGAGCAGCCGGAATCGACGAGCACGGTTTCTAGTAATAGCCCGAACACGTCCGAATACGAGACTGCAAGCTTGGAGCTGAGCGGAGACGAAAGCTTTCTTTCATTTGCCGACAGTGACACAGAATCGATCAATAAGGAAAGGGACATGGCAATGCTCGACTCGACGATGAATGCGACGGAAACCAGCGACAGCGATATTGCCATGCAACAGATCGATAACACCATTACACGGAATGTTATCGCATCTATTGGAACAGATAACATCCTCCAGGAAACGCTTGACGTTCTCGTAAATCCTAAAAGTATATTTCAACAACGAACCCATCACGACTATAGGATACTTTTGTACCATACCAATTTTCTAGACGCTTGTATCGGCAGCGATGAGGAGGAATTGTTTCAAGAGCAGGTTTGTCTGAGCCATCTCTTTCGAAAGAAGATGAGATGACATTCATTCTAAATATAGCAAATAATCAACGAGATCATCAAAAAACTCCAAGTGTTAAATCGTCGGATAGGTTCGTAACTGCAAAAGGGGAAAAGGGAAGGCAACGCAAAACTACTGGGCATGCGGGTGACTTTGATTGTATTTCTCCTTTTAGGTGGTCGATCCACGGGAACACTTGAGCGAATGATGGTAAACTTTATTTGCAAGAGCGCATAAACCGCGTATTAAACAGCAATCGCCGATGTATGTTTGTAGGCAAGCGCAGCGATACAACGATTATGGAATCGGCTTGCTTATGGCATAAGCAGGAAGCCCACGAACGGCATAAAGCGCGCAGTTTTATGAGATGTATAAACAACGGACGTTTCCGAGCAAAACTATGCCATCGTCGACCCATCCAACAGAATTTAACCCCGCTAAAGCATGTTCGCTCACAACGGACACGCTTTTTCCCTTTCTCTTTTCCATAGCATTTCCCTCTTGTACATTTCTCTCCATATAATCTAGCTTGCCATGGTACTTTAACGCATTAGATAAAAGAAGCATGCCAATGGAAACTCTAACCGTGGCATTGGCGCAACAGAGCGAAGTGAGAGAATACCTCTACAAGATTTTAGTCGTTGGGGACCTGGGTACTGGCAAGACATCCATCATTCGCCGTTATGTGCACAACATCTTCTCCAGTAATTACAAGTCAACGGTAAGCTTAACCGAGAAGAGTGTACTTTTTTATTTTTCCTTTTAAGTGTCTGCATATATATTTTTGACCTGTAATCTCCCTCACTCGCTCACTCGTGCGCGAGCGCGCGCTCTTTCTCTTTCTCTCGGTCTTCCCTCTCTAACTGTCCCTCTCTATGTCTTTTTTTTTTTGGGTTGCAGATCGGAGTTGATTTCGCACTTAAGGTCATCCAGTGGTCACCCGAAGTCATTGTGCGGTTGCAGTTGTGGGACATTGCGGGCCAAGAACGGTTCGGCAACATGACGCGTGTCTATTACAAGGAAGCTCTCGGTGCATTTGTTGTTTGCGATCTTACACGTCAGACAACGTTTGAGGGTGTCACAAAATGGAAGAATGATATTGATGCTAAAGTGACCCTGCCCGAAGCCTGGGGCGGAGGACGGATTCCGGTGGTCTTGTTGGCAAACAAGGTATTCATCACGACGTCATGTCGATCCTCTTTCCCTTCAACTTACCTCCCCACTCCTCTCCCCACCCCACCCCCAAAAAAAATACACATGGTGTACTTACGTTTCTATTGTTACTGCCCCATACCACCAACGTCATCCCGCCCCGGAAAAAATCCATTTCAGAGTGATCTCGTAAGTGAAGGTCACGGCCAGCACGTGAATCATGCAGAAATGGATGAGCTGTGCGAGAAACACGGATTTATCAAATGGCAAGTGACTTTGTGATGCACGCATACATACACACACATATATTTGCGACATTACTAAAGGACGAGGTTACCAGGTTCGAGACATCCGCAAAAGACAATACCAATATTGATGACGCAGCCCGATACCTGATCAAAGCGGTGCTGGATATTGAAGAAGCACACCACCCGGCGGATATCGATGATGAGCAAATTGTCCATCTCGACAACGAATCAGGAGCGAATAACGGAACCGGATGCTGCTAAAGATACCAAAAATACACACTGATACTCAATTCCCCCACCCATTCCCCCAAAAAGAAGAAGAGAAAGACAGGGACTATGTACAATACATATAATATACATGTACGTTTCTTATACTTTTATGCTTGTTTAATGGTCGTCTTCTTCTGGTCCAGGGCAATTCTCGGCAAGGTCTTGCTGATCATCGTATTTTGCTCCGCACCAGAAACAGTACATGTGCTCAGTCCGAAGATAGCCCACAAGCCGCTCCAGCCGATCGTCCAACTGATATTATTTGTTTGAGTGCTGTTCCTTCGATCCCATCTCTAGACTTACCGGTAGCGCCCTGAGCTCTTCCATTTCTTCCTCGGGATAGGGTAGCTTCTCCGTTTCTTCCTCGTCGGCGTGATCTTCTTCGTCTCCTTTGTCTTTTTCTGGAATATTAAATATCCATAAAACGTTGGCCTGTAATACTCCTGAGTTAGAAACGAATGAAGTTCTTTCCCCCCTCTGCCTTTACCTCAATGCCTTTTCCTTTATCTAGTCCTTCAACAAGGGATGCTGCTGCCGCCGCACGGCGTTCTGTATGTGCCTCTCGAGCGCGTTGGGCCATCAAGTTCCGGTAGTCTTCTGGATCGACGTGGATTCTTTTCGATTCTTGTTCCTTAGCCTCTTCATCCAATGCGCGCTTGGTGCCAACCCCGCTCCTGCCTACCTCCATCGTCAGACTTTCTTGCACATACACGCACACATACACATACGCTGCGATCATTCTATACCTTGCTTCAACTCGATAGCAATAGGCGCCTTGAGTCCTTCACCGGATTTACCAAGGGCCATGCCTTTTCTGCAGAATCAAAAAAGAAGAGCGATGCTCGAGCTGTCAATGAATCCGTGGCACATCCAGGTGTCAAGAACACCCCCCATCCCCGTTTACGCACTTGAAGCCCATCTTCATGAGCATTTGCATCCCTTTGTTTCCTTCAGCGACGGATTCTTGAAGTCCCTTTTCGCGGGCTTCTTGCTCCAGCTGAGCGCGTGGCTTTATATATGCTTTTTGCTGTTGTTCTCGGAGCTGATCTTTTCGCCGTTGACTATATGTTTTGGGTTGTTCGTCCTCGGGCGTAACGAGAAACTTTGAAGACATGTAATCTTCTTCTGAATCACTCATTATTAGGGATTGGAGAACTCTCTCTCTCTCTCTCTCTCTCCTTTTTCAAAAAAAAAAAAAGGTTTCTTTATGCATTTTATCACTCAGCCCAACGCGAGTCTATGTATCCCAAATGATTGGCTCCGTCAGAATAAAAACATTTTGGGCAGCACAGGCAACAAAAAAAGCTCGCCCCCCTCCATCACTACCTCAAGTGGGGCGGCGAATGAATTTTTCCTTCCGGGTATGGGTGTAAGTGTGTGTCTGAAAGTCAACTAGCTCCTCCTCTTTTCTCCCCTCAGTGCATCGGTAAGTCGGTCGATATCCATAAGGGCAAGGGCATTCCAGCCATCCAAAGAGCGAAAAGACAGATGGATGGATGCATTGAAGGATCGATTGGGATTAATTTGGATTTATTTTTTATTTTTCTACTCTTCATTAGGGATATCAGCTAACCATGAAGGTAAAGAAAAATTGAATTCCCCCATTCTTCTTCCATTCCCGGGTACCGAACTGATTGTACCCATTCAAAACTCGCAACGACCAAAATATTAATAATCGAACGTCAACACAATCAACAGGACATTTACAAGGATGACGAGCTCACCATTCCCGAGGGCGTTACTGTCAGCGTCAAGTCGCGCATTGTGAATGTCAAGGGCCCCCGTGGTGAGTTGACCAAGAACCTCCGTCACTTGAACATTGAGATCAAGTTCGAGGGTAAGAACAAGCTCAAGTTCACTGTGTACCACGGCGTCCGCAAGCACGTCGCTTCTATCCGCACCGTCCGCTCCTTGGTCAACAACATGATCACTGGTGTCACCAAGGGCTTCGAGTACAAGCTTCGCTATGTCTACGCCCATTTTCCCATCAACGTTATCGTCAATGGTAACGGCGATGCCGTCGAGATCCGCAACTTCTTGGGCCAGAAGGTCGTCTTCCACGTCAAGATGCGCGAGGGTGTCAAGTGCGAGGCTTCCAAGGCCCAGAAGGACGAGTTGGTCATCACTGGTAACGATCTCGAGGCCGTTTCCCAGAGCGCTGCCGACATTCAGCAAACCTGCCGCGTCAAGAACAAGGATATCCGTAAGTTCTTGGACGGTATCTACGTCTCCGAGCGCAACGTCCTTGAGGCCTAAGCAACAGGTCAACATGCGTGTTGTTTAAAT
The DNA here is from genome assembly GCA_025716815.1 of Dichotomocladium elegans. Taxonomy (NCBI): domain Eukaryota; kingdom Fungi; phylum Mucoromycota; class Mucoromycetes; order Mucorales; family Lichtheimiaceae; genus Dichotomocladium; species Dichotomocladium elegans. Next base: position 11,195 of record JAIXMN010000009.1, read on the forward strand.
AAATAAAAACAAGATTTGATGGTTCGCGCGGAACATACCTTGGTTCTTTACAATTAACGTAGGAAAATAAACTCTGATATGAGTATTGCTTTGTGTTGTCCCACATTTATGGGTTTGCACATTTTAGCATTCCTAATTCGAATTTCTCGAGATCTTCACATTACTTTTCGTTTTGCCGAATACACACTTTCGACGCATATACGCACCCAACCCGCCTCGGCGTCTAGATTGAGTACTTCTGCTAGGTCATTTCTCGCTCTCCACGGCGATTTGCCCAAGTTTAAGTGAGTGAGCAGTGTATCTTCGCATCTCTAACGACATAGTGGAAACATGTTGGGCGAATCCTTACGTCAGAATCGATTGATAGTACATTTACACGCTCACATGCGCACACAAATGTTTTTATTTCCATTTTCATTTTCAAAAAAAAAAAGGGCCCCGTTTAGCAGGTGTGGCTGCTAAACGAGGCCATAGTTCCAAAATAATAAAAATTAAGTCTCAAGAAGCTCTTACGAGGGCCTCCTGGACCCAAGAAATATTGTTTTCGTTCAAATATTTTGGGGGTTTTCACTTTCATTAACCGAGCAGCCCGTTGGTTGAGACCCTCAAAAGAGAGCCCCCATAACAGGGATAGCCGCGTGAAGGCCGGCTGCTGTGTATCCCCTCTCCTTCGCATGACCGGCGCCAATCGTGCGTCCTCGGAGAGATCCCTCCAACAAGCAGACACCGCACCCACTCATGACGGATACCCAAGCCGAAGCTCGAGTATACTGCCTACCTCCCTCAAGTCTATACTGATGCACCAGGATTTTGACCAGCAAGATCCCAATACACCAAGACCGACCAGCGCTAAGCATGGGTAGGAGGAGGACCCACGAGACGCCAACCAACAGTTGATGCCGTGCATCATACTTTGTTGACCGGTAGCCATTGGGGCTCGGCGAGCAGGATAAGTACCCAACATGCCAAAAGGATAAAGAGAAGAAGAAAAAAAGATGTGCGAGAAATCGCCTTTATATAGACTTTTTGCCCTCCTCCCCCCCAACCCCAACCCCCCCCCACGCGGATGCTGGTTCCCACGAAATGATGCGGGTATCACTCCCCACCTACACACAGTGAACGGTGTGGGTAGCATCCCTCAAATCACGAAATGCTGCCGGTACTACCCCCAACAAACAGAAACGATGTGGGTGCACACTACACGGGCTGTTCCTTCAAAGACGGAAGTCAGACATGCAATGGAACAATAAGTGTTTCTGTTAAAGTCAAGCAGGAAGTTGAATGTTCAATGGGCTGTGTGTAGCAGTAGCTACATACAGTAGCGGGTCACCATCGACTGATGACCAAGATACTGTAAGGATGACGATCACGATGAGGACCCACTTCTCCGGCGATGATACTACGAAGCAATTCATTTTCTCTGTATACGATGATGTAATGTATCTACCACTGCTATTACCCTGCTATTATTTACTCTGTAAAACTAGAATGCTCTGTGACATCGGGCATCCCACGTTGTATTATTTAATCATCCTTCTTTTCTCGTTGCGTACTGTCGTCACACTGTACTAGCAACACATCTCGCTCCGCTCGATTGTTGCGTCGGCTGCGAATGATAATTTTATTGGCAAAAACATGAAAGGACTGAAACGGCATAGAAAGGAGAAACAGACAAATGTGACATAGAAAAAAGAATAGAATTGTATATGTGATGTTGGGCTTATACGGAGGTGGGCGGCAATGGAAGGAGAATCTCAGGATAAGTTATCTGGCTCAGTTGCACGTGAAAGCGCGACATACAACTGGCAATGCGAAAATATTGGGTCGCTGAGGCGTGATAATGTCTGCCCTTGAGCTTTGTGTATGGTCGTAGCAAAGGCAGGGCGAACAGGAAATTGTCGGGGGCACAGAATAAATGGCAGCTCGCCTTCAGCAGAACACAGGTTGATATCCGTCGGTGATACGCCTGACAATAATGCAATCGGCTTAGGAGACTTCCAACAAAAAGCTTCGTTCCATTGCAGAGCCCCGCATCAGGATCGAGATTGCGGAGCAGAACCAAGGGCATTCCGAGCTTCAAGTCAAGACAATGCGGAGGAATTTCTGGGCATGTCAGACTGCGAAGGGACTCGATGGGATATCGTGCATTGGCTGCATCCAGTTCGTCAGCGTCAGCAATACGATCCACTGAGTTGTACGTTCTGGTATCACCCGGGAACATCTGGAGTGCGGCTTTGTTGATGGCATCGTCATCCTCGTCGGTAGTCGCAAGAATGGCGCAGTCGCCAAAATCCTCTGGCTGCGGGTTTGGGCCTTGAATTCGAGGATAGATCTCGTGGATCAGCTCAGTGATGCCATCTGATCCTATGCATCATTGCGGGGGGGGAGGAGGATCACGACAGTTTGGCTATAAGGCGAGCGGCCATCACCTATAGCCAGAAGTTGTTCCGCAAAGGTGGGAGTCCCAGGTCCAGCGTTACGGGCCCGTATGTTGATCATCAAGCAAAGCACACGAACTGAAAGCCAGAAAGAAGTAGCTTGTATGATCGCAGACGTTATCTCTGAGCGGATGCTGCTCCGGACAAGAAGAAGGAATTGCCGAAAATCTCCACCGAAGACCATCACCTTGCCGCCGAAAGGAACATGCTCGCAGGCAGGATCAACAGCACCCATGATATCCTTCAGCGTGCGATTTACTGACTCATCCCAGACAATCTGGGATGCATACTGAATGAGGTGTGCAAGAGGACTACCGCGACTTATGAAACACACGCTGGTCTCGTCAGCATTTAAAGGAAGTTTGAAGCGGCGTGTGCAGTCCGACCACCGGGAAGCAGAATGGCGGCAATGGCAGAAGAAGCAACAGGCAAAGCAATCTCCTGTTGAGAGCGCACATGGGTCAGGAGATCCTTGAACACTTGAGACTTTCCGGCACCACCACGGCCGTTGATGAAGAATAGCCGGTGTACGTGGGGGTCACTGGATTGCTCGGCAATTGACGTGATAAAGGCATCATACGCAGCTCTCTGGTCATCATTGAGAGTGCGGACCAATTCGGTATTTTGAAGGGCTTGTTCGTATTGGTCATACTGCGTATATTCGGCATGGATCAGAACCTGGGTTAGTGGCACGGACTCTTCGAGAGTATCTCGGCATTCGTGGGGTAAACCCGAATGGTCGCGGAATCTCAATGTTAAGCAACAAAAAGCAAAACTCAGACTCCGTCAGAAACTCCTTAAATGAAAAGGGTTGGGATCTTATTCTGCTTCTTTTATGGATTATGTGAATGCTTGACTGGTTGGAAATGCAAAAATGAATATGAGAAATGAATGATTAGATGCCAAGATAGCTATATTCGCCGAGGTTATAAGATGACGCATAGTCAGTGTCGGCGTAATAGGGAAGCGCATTAGCGACATGGACGGCTTCGAAAGGATGTTCAGGGGTGTGGTGGTCTAAAGAGAAGAAACGCGTAAATTTCGCTACCATCGGTTTTCTCCGCTAATCATACTACAAACCATTTCTGAATGTGCCCTGGGCCATGCATTTACTACATAGGTCGATTTCTTCGCTGATGTCGCATATAGTGCATTTATAACGAACGCCCACAATGGGCTCAATGCCACATCCATCGCACTTTATATACCACGTCAAAACGCGCATTCTATTCTTCCACAACAATGTACACTTACTGCATAACCTTCATGGACTGCAACTTCGCCTGCGACTGTTTCACTGCCGGCAGTTGCTTCACCCTAGGAGAAAAAGAAAGGCACAGGGACGAATGAATCCTTGCTGCTCTGCCTCTAATCATCTATCAAGTCTTCTTACTGAAGCGGGTTTCGCAACTCTCAGCATGGTCTCCTTGATATTCGTATCCTCTTCATCATCTGACATGAGTGCAGCAGGTGGTGCCTGAGCCGTCAGGTAATGTGCACCCGATATTCTAAGTTCCCATTTTATTATTAGTCGGTTCCTTTTGTTTCCCTTTTCCTTTCTTTACCTCGTGTTAGTGATGCCTCCAGAAACCATCGCATTGTATCCTACGCCTGATGTCCGCATGGCCGGCTTGGGTGTTCGTATCGTGTTGCTACTGCCAACCTTTCCTTTAGGTTTTGCGATTTTACCTTTTTTGAATCCACCGCCACCAACGCGCGGGCCCTTTGGTATACTTGATGGCTATAATCCAATCCCACACCTTAAGATGAGTTTTTTCTTTCATTATTTAGTAGGTGGACGATATTACCGGGATGCTAACGCGGCCAGGGACTGGGAGGCCAAGCTTAGCAAGCTTGATGAAATATTTCTGGACTCGACTTGCCACTTGCTTCGTCGTTCGGGTCCCTAAGGCTTTGGATATCTTGTGGAACCGTTGCGATTGGACTTGCTCATCGGGGTAAATCTCCAAAAGTTCTTCCAATCGACGCTATAGTGCAGAAAAAAAGAAGAACGGATCAGAAGAGTTGAGTAATTGAGCATGGCCTACGCCAAACGAAGTTTAGGCGTTTCTTACCTGCTCCTCATCTGTCCATGGTTGATTATAGGTCGGAGCACGTGATTCAGCCTATGATTTAAAAATGTCAACACGCGCTGGTGGAATTGTTGGACTTGCATGATTGCACTTGCATTGGAGTCTTCTTCCATCTCGGAGGCTCTGGAGCTGGTTGAAGCCGCGTTAAGCAAAGGTTGGTTGAATGTATCTTGGTCTTTACCTTTCGTAGCTATTTGTTTGATTGGAAACCATTCTTTGTTCGCTTAGCACCATCGTCCCCGGCTGGGCAAGCGACATTCGTCTTTTGCCCTTTCCTTTTCCACGCCCAGGTTCATTTCCCTCATCCTCAGAATCCCTATCGGACAGATCAGAAACAGACGCAGCACGTGACGGGACTTGTCCCACGATACGTGAGACCCTGGCCATCTCGCGCTGCATTTGACTGACAGTAGCTGAGGGTGATGCAGGCTCTTCGCGCTGAAAGGGCCCACAAGCGTCCAGAATACTCTACCCACTTGAATGAGAATGATTTGAATATGTTCGCTTATGTATTCACCTACTCGAGGTGCGGGTTGCCTGCTCAAGTTTTGCATAAGGGACGAGATCGTGGCTATCGTCGCCGTCAAAGAGTCAATTTATCCATGAATGCCTTTTGTCTCCTCTTATTTTTTACCTGCTTGTTCTGCAATCCTATGCTCAGGCACATATCGATACTTTGACCAGTCAATGGTAGGAACATAGGCAATTTTTTGAAGTTTCGGCACACGCCGTCTAGATTTCTATGTCCCGTGGTGAGCACACTCCCTCCCATTCGTAAATCCGCGATCACACCTTTTGTTTAAGTTCAGCAAGAAACTCGAAAGGTCTCTTGAGCGCGTCTTCCTTGAGTGTGCAGAGAGTTTCCACATCCTTCGTCGCAATTTGAAGTTGTTGCCGAAGCACATTTAAGGCTGCAACAGTGGCTTTATAGCTGATGGAAGACATTGGTGAAAATTGATTAACAAACAGAGCGCTGGTCTCGTTTTTCCTTCTTCTTCTTCTCATTACTCTTCATTGTTCTCTAAGAGAGACGTTGTTTTACTGGCTTCTTCGGAATTATCGGTATCGTCAACGGCAGTATTCCGATTCTGAACGCCAGTTTTGACAGTCGTGGGCATTTTGGTATTTAAAGCATGTGTGTCAACCGGCGGCGAAGTCTCGGCTGGCGCAGTCGTTTGCTGGGCAACAGGTGCTTGAACCGGCATGCTTTGAAAACAAGGTTCATGTGGATTGAGGGGCAATGTTATAGAACAGGAAATGATTGCTGACGTTGTAATCAGAGCCAAAAAAAAAGAAAAGAAAAAAAAGAGGCTTTGAATCGCGAGGGCAACAAGTGTGCGTCCTTTTCCAAGCACTTTTTTTGCGGCTTCTTTGACACACAAATTACTCTCCGCAGGACGGATGATTGCCTTTTTGAGTCTTTATGAAACAATCACTAATTCGGGGTCTGTCCGTCTTTACTCGCCTTCCAGAAAATGATGGATATAAAGAAATAGATCCCACAAGGAGATAGATTACGCGATGATAAGCGCAATGCAATCCACGACCTTGACTGACAAAAAAGCTGTAGCACCTTGTATATTTAACGAAATCCATCATCCCTGCACGTTGTATCAGGGAAATCCTTGAAAGTACTTTGTGAAGTTGGCACACTCATAAGTAACTGGAGCGCATCTATGGAATTCTAAGTACAGTGGTCGCCCGTTATAGTGATACCCTCGGTTCCAGGAAATCGCATCACTATAGCAAATTATCACTATAACGAATTGGAATAAGCCCTAACCGACAATTTTATTCTTCATAAAGTGTATCGATATATCGGATCATATTACAACGAATATCACTATAACGGGTGGCCACTGTATTGCATTTGGAGCACATGGTCTCCAATGCCTGATAAATCACTCTCCTGCTCACGACACTTATTTAGCTTGTTCATATTATTATACCTACGAAATGCGTTTACTGAACTAGAGTCAAGTTGTGAACTAGAATACAATAGAATGGGATGATAGTGGGTGTGAATATCTGTAATAGGAGATAGTGTACGTTTAATCAATTTCCTTCACGAGCTCTTTGAATTGCAGCTCTTTCGCCTTTAGCTTTTCGGGCCAAACGAAGGGAAATGTCTTGCCAGTATCCTTAAATCCAAGCTTGTAATACCAGGTTAATAACTCTGGCCGGGAGTCGAGAACATGGAGGACGGCAGCGGTGTATCCTGCCTGCTTCATCCACTTAAACCCGGCACGCATCAGGCTGCCGCCAGCGCCACAGGATTGTGAGGATGGCGCGACAGCAAACATGCCGAACTCGGCTCTCTTGGATCCTTCCTCCTCGGGCTGGATCAGAAGGGTACCAATTACGGTGTCTTGGTCAAAAGCAAAAAGCAAGATATTCGGCTTGCCGTTATTCGTGACTGCATCCTTCATATCCTGCACAGACACGCGGTCGCCTAAAACTAGGTGCTCCTCCGTCGTCCACCCCCCTGCTTGTTGCAATAAGTAACTTTTCTTTGTTTTGATCAATTCACATGCGTCTATCATTCATTATTTCGAATGACAAAGACCGGAGATCCAGACCTTTAGTTCGATAAGCAGCGTTCACAACAGCTGTTGCTCTTTCGCAATGTTTAAGATCGTCGAGGGTAACTTCGCGGATGTAAATTGAGCTAGCATGTACCATATTGAAGGTCAAGAAACGATGCTGGCTTTTGAGCGTGTAGAACCGAACGGTTTGTCCGAAGTTTCGGAGGAGTTTGAGGCATCGGTGGATGATCATTCAACCAGACTGCTGCGCCATTGTGGAATCGGCACCTATGTTGCCGTATTTCATCCAAGCCTAATAAGATATCAAATTCCCCCTACCGCTGGTAATAATCGCTCAATCAGATATGCCGTCCTTCCTTTCAATAAGTGATTTGCCTCCATCTAGGATCCCTAGAAAAGAAAAAGGGCAAGTCGGGCAGTGAAAGTTTATTTCGTACTGTTCCTGATGTATCCCCAGCTGCCGCCCCCCACAGAAGAATGTAGGCGAGGCCCACGCTTATTTTCAGCTACTCAAGAGCCAAAAAATGCTGCCACAGCAGGATCAATAGCGCCCAGCACATGAAGTTGTATTTGATAGAACAAAACGGAAGAAAATATACATACATCATCGGAACAGAAAAATGAAACGGGGGGGGGTAAATTTACAATCAACAAAATATTGTATTGACATTGCCGGGGAGACTTAGATGCGATCCTCGCGCAATCCGTTATCAGGGATACCGGTATGGTAGACATGGTAGGCTGGTATCCCATACACAGTATATCCAGCTGATTTAGCCGCTTTTGCAAACCCTTCGGTGTCAATGTGGTGTTGAAATGGGAATGCCGGGAAATTAATTCCTTCCCGATGCACGCTAGCACGTGTCAGAATACAGGTCGAACCAACTCCATCGAGTGGCACCTTTTGTTCCATATCAGCCATGTCAATCATTAAAAAATGGCGAGACGTAAACTCGACCCAACCTAAACTGCAAAGTCAGCCAACCTCAACTTCATTACCAAGCCAGTCTGCCAGGCGGGTTCCTATCACCATCTCTCCCTACCTTCCAGAAAAATCAGATCCTCCGGTACTTCATTATACAAGGACAAGGACAATTCAGTCTCCTGCCAATTGTTCTTATCATATCCCCACACATCACCGTCGCCTCTTCGGATCATCGTGTTTGGGACAACAATATCTTCACCGACCGCCATCAGATCCTCTACTAGTGTCGGAGGGAAAGATTCCAGCAAGGGATCCAGCCAGAGCGTATAATCGTGCGTACTCATCAGTGCAGACTGAAGCAAATAGTTCCGAGCCCGCGCCACGGCCGCACGACGCAGCGGCTCAAGTTCATACAGCGTCTCCTGACCTGGTGTAAGGACATATGACATTATGCTGTCGTTATAAGTTTTCACGTAGACTTTGATAGGGAAGACAATACGCGCGCGTTCAATGTGCTGACGAACGGCATGGACAGTTGTTGGGCCGGGGTTGATGACAAGCAATGCCATGGACAGTTTCGGGTATTTGAGTTGGCGCACCATTTTGAAGAAGTCTGCGAGATATCGAACGGTGGCTGGTTTTATCATGGTAAGAATGAGCACATGGCCGGAAGCTTGATGTGGTTCTCTGTTGAGATTCACAAATGTGACTTCATCTACTCGCTGCGTCATAATCGTTTTTAAGGAATCCGGAAGGCCATCTTGCTGTGCTGAAGTGGGTTCGCAATGTTGATGGGAAGCCCGGAGTAAAAGAAAACCAATGAGCGAAAGTAGTATCAGAGAGAGAACAGCTATCCGCCGCTTTGATCGCTGTCCCGCAAATCTCTTTTTCCGCTTGTCCGGATCCATGGCCAAGCAGCAAAAAGAGGATAACAGAGCAGAGAGGGTTGACAATCGTCTTTCGTGCTTATTTAGAATTAAAGACCCGAGCGACTAACTAACGCCTTGAGCACAGACGGTCGAGAAACCCCAAAAAGAATACATCCCTCTTTTTGCTTTGGGCGTGAGTAGTCCGACGAGTAACAAGCCCCCCTTTTCCTGGAGGCGTTAATAGAGTTACAGCAACTTTCTTATTCGGAACGTGTCATTCATATTTCTATTAAACCCATGCTTTGGTTTTATAAAATCTTTAGTGTGTTGCCATGGCCCTCTGTGAGAGTTTCATCAGGATTGAAGCAAACATGCAAAAATGACGCGGCGCCAATCAGTACGAGCAAAGAGACGGTCTAGTATTCCGGGGCAGAAGTTTCATAAAACTAAAGTGGGCAAAGCAAACATTTAATGGCCGCAGCCGATCCGCTGCATTGTAAAAAACCTGGGTGGGACGTGACCAATAAGCATTGAGAAAAAGCTGTATAAACGGTTATCCGGAAGACGTGGATACTCAAACAAATTGCCACATCGCGCCCTGGCTTCGGAACACCGTTTAACCGGGTACTCCATCCTCTACATATTCTCTGCACAATTTTGCCTGTTGGACGCTGAAATAACCAACAATATGTTCGCCACTACTTCACCAAAACTAAGGCGCTCCAAGCCTTTTTTTTGGGTCAGGAATATTGACGATGAGCGATGAAAAATAGCGCAAGATCACATGGCATGCGTCGCTTTGAATTGCCATTTGTGTCAAGTAGCTGAGTTTGTACGTACACGGTTCGCTCCTCTATTGATTATCCGGATAAAAATAGCATGCGGTCCCAGCGTTAAAGGGTGGTCTTCCATATTAAAAATTATGACAGGTAAATATGTAATGGTACTGATGGGTGGATGGCGAAACAAAAGACACTAGTTCGCCACGCGCTTGATGAGATATGGCAGACATATATGTACTGTAGGCAACGACGCACCAATCTGATGCTGTCAGGAGGAAGCCGGGTTTCAGAAAATCGGCGACCTGTCGGATAACCGTTTATCAGGACCAACTTGTATAAATACCCCCCATCTGTGTTTTCCTGTCCCATTATCTTAACCGCATTTACTTCTTTACCGCATCATCATCACAAACCACAATGGCGCTATCTCTGCATTTCCCCAAGATCTTTTCTACCTCAAAGCATGCCGAAAAGTCAAGAGCCTCTTCCACATACTCATGTTCAAGCGAGCGCTCTTTCCAGGAGGCGGCTCCCCAGCATTACCTAAAATACATTCACGATCCGATGCGCCACAATAACTGCCCGGACTACGTTGGCTCCTTTATTGATCCCATGGGCGGCCGTCGCCATTACGCACAAAGCTACGATATCACCAACACTGGCGCATAATTTTTTTTGCAAGACCTACCTCTACAAGTCATAGCGACGAACCATTACTATTACTACCGCTCTCCAGGATCTGTCTTTTCCTTATTTCCCGCTGATTCCCCATCACTCAAGCTATTTTGCTATGCGCCATCCAATATATCCTTTGCATATCGATCATTCTGTATATATAGAGTACTGCATCTGAATAAATTATCATCATGAAATCATTTCTTTGTCCCAGAATTGTTATATTGCAGAAAACGAGTATGATATGCTTTTGCGTTTTGCCACCGCAGTATGAGCATGCTCAGTGCTGCGACCCTGATGCATGCGACTTAGCCACAGGTGGTTGCAGCGACATCTGTATTACAATAATAAAGAAAGGGACAGAGGCTCCAATGAGTCGAGGATAAGAAAAGTAACTTGGCGAGCGAGTAACGCATGCGTCATTGATCTGATTTCAAGGAACCCTTAAATCCAATTACGATGTTGGCCATTGTTCCCACAGAAAAGAGTTTTGTAGACAAAACGATTTGTTTTATTACCTTTCAGAGGTTTATAAAATACCGAAATTTATCCTTCGGGGAAATTGAGGAGCAAAAGAGAAGGAGGCGAGATGCGAGTTCACCACGCATTAGGGGTATTTGGTTTGAGGCCGACAAGGTTAAAGGAGGCGCATTATAAATATGAGGCTTCCTGTTTCTATTATTATTTATTTTCTTTCCTTGGAAGATCACTTTTTATTTACCTTAATAGAGATGCTGGGCCTCGTCACAGCAAGTTCGTTGACGCAGGCGACCACCGACTGTACAAACCAAGCATGCCTTGCTAGTGCTCAATCCATCCAGAGCTACGTGGACACCTCCGTCAATCCTTGCGATGATTTTTATCAATATACATGTGGGTTTGGCGACGACGTTGACGTCTACCCCGCACTACTCGTACCTCTCCCGTCCTAAACACAAGACAACAATTTTCTTATGTAGGTCGCCAATGGATCAACTCCGTAGAAATCCCAGAGGACCAAGCTCGTACGTTTGTTGTTCTTCATATATCATGTGTATAGTCGATCGTTTTATGTCGTCTACGAAAGCTGATATTTCCCCATTCAAAAAGAGATTGGCACATTCCGGACAACAACAGACTCGGTTGCGTTGACGATACAGCGCATTCTTGAGGGTAGCTACGATGACCTGCTTGCTCAGAATCTCGCTCCTGACTTCGTCACACCTACCAACGAACCTGTCGACCGAGCATCGTTCGCCCAACTGCAGGAGTATTACCAGTCGTGCATGAACCAAGAAGCTGTGACAAACGCTGGCCCAAGCCCCCTATACGCTGAGATCGGAGAGCTTCAGAAGGCCATTGCATGGAATAGCAGCACAAAAGACCATGTATTTGTCCCTGCTCAACATGCAAAAGTTCTGACGAATCTCCTGGTCGATGCCGCTAATAAACTGACAGAGACCATGGTCTCATTTTGGGTGCAAGCAGATGACATGGCACCTGATAAAAATGCGATTTTTGTGTACCAACCGTCGCTGTCTCTCTCGTCGAAAGAGTACTACTCCCAACCGTCGATCCTGGAAACGTACAAAAAGAGTCTCGTGGAGCTTGTGATGGCCGTCTTTGGTGCTGAGAAAAAGTCAGACATATGGATTGCAAGTGCCAAAAAAGCCAACGTAAAGTTATTGACGCACGAAGAAGTAGCGGACCTGGTCAGCCGCGTGATTGACTTTGAAACGAAGCTCGCCGAGTTTTCGCTCAAGAGGTAATGACGAGCAATTGCATGAGGTTGTAAATTATCGGACGATCCCAGCATACTCAAGAAGATTGCGGCGTCATATAGTGAGGAGCTTCAAGATCCTGTCAAGACCTATAATCCCATGACGCTCGATGAGCTTGAAAAGGCATATCCAATTATGGAGTGGCGCACCTATCTTGCTTCGTTTGTACCTCAAGGCACACCCCTCCCAGATAAACTGATCAACACTACACCTGCCTATTTCGAGAAGCTGACTGCCTGGTTGACCACCGGAAAAGTGTCACTCAAGACAATTGAGGACTACTTTAAGGTGCGACAGATGCTCTCGTGGACCTATTCCCTCGACGAAAACACACGTCAACTTCTGCAAAACATACATGGTCAGATCATTAGCGGGTCCTTCAAACTGCGAAAACGCTCACGTTTCTGCGTGGACATTATCAATTCATCCTTTGGCCATGGCGTGGGCCGATACTATGTGATGACTAAGTTTGGTGGCGAGGCATCGCGCAAGGCCACTGACCAATTCGTGATGAATATCCACAAGACCTGGTTGGATCGGTTAGGCAAGCTTGATTGGCTTGATGATACCACGCGCGCGGCCGCGATTGACAAGGTCAACAAGATCAAACATAAGGTTGGATATAGTACCGTGTCTCCCAACGTGGGGTCGCCCGAGTCTCTCAAGAAGTGGTACGCCCATATCAACATTACGGCCTCTTTCTTTGACAATGAGCTATCCATCGCCAAGTCCCATGTTCGTCGGGCATGGGAGAAAGTCGGGCGTCCCGTTGACAAGGATGAGTGGCACATGTTTCCACAGGACGTGAACGCCTATTACAGTCCTCAGACCAATGAGGTATGTGTCCTGCATATGTATGTATGTGTATCCTAAGTCTTGGTTTCTATCCGGATCCTTCTAGATCGCTATTCCTGCAGCCATTTTGCAGATGCCGATGTACGACCTTAACTGCCCCGCGTACCTGAACTATGGCGGTATGGGCGCCATCATTGGACATGAACTGACTGTTAGTGTTTACTGGACGTGGAGTATGCTTTTTTTGAGTGAAGCCAGTATGCTTACGGTGATATTCTCTAGCATGCATTTGATAACATGGGTCGTATGTATGACGGCGACGGTTTTCTTCGGCAATGGTGGTCCAATCAGACCACCAAGATGTTTGAAACCCGTTCGCAGGACTTTGTCGATCAATACAACAAGTTCACCATCTCTGGTCCTGGAGGGGACGTCCACGTCAATGGGAAGGTAAAGAATTCCTTTTCCTCTTCGCTTGAAAAAGTAGGTTAACCTGCGTGGACATTTCCTATAGTTAACCCTCGGCGAGAACCTGGCTGATAATGGTGGACTGGCGGCAGCGTATACAACATTTGTTAACTTGTGGGCGAACCTCCCATCGTCCGACCGCACAGGCCTCCCTGGGTTAGACATGACTCCCGAGCAACTCTTTTTCATTAATTATGCCAGGACGTGGTGCGACAAGATCCGACCAGAAGAAGCCTTGAATAGGGTTTGTTTAGATGCATACAGAAAGCCATTGAATATTAACAAAATAACGCAATTCTAGGTCTATTCTGATCCTCACTCACCCGCCCAGGCGCGCGTCAATGGTGTGGCTCAGAATTCTGCTGATTTTGCAAAGGCATTCAAATGTGATCCTGGTAGTCCAATGAACCCCGTGAAAAAAGCAAGCGTTTGGTAATAGGAGCCGAAACATTCTTGTATTAGTAAAACACCAAAGAAGAGGGCGGGATACACTGTCGATAGTTTCTTGTGTTTTCTTTTTTTTCTTTCTAAAGACGTAACAAGCTAGATATTCCTCATATTTGCTCGTATTAAGATGATCAAGATAATGTCATGTCACCGTGATTCATACGTATCGGGAAAGGAGAGGTAAAGAGTGTAGATAACAAGTTGCGTGGATACGGGCAGAATGGTCAATGGACATCGCATGTATGTTATCAACGGATATTCTTAATGTCCTCTGCGTTATGATGAGGCGATAGCTTGTGCCATGAACTTCTGGTAGATATTTTAATACCACTCCCTGCTCCACAAACACTCGTCACCCTGGAATTGCCTCTATTGCTTCTCTTCAAAAGCCATGTCTCGGCCTTGCATGTATACAAATACTTTTTGCGTAAAATTCCATATTATCGTGTCGGTAGGCAGAGGAAGAGGAATTCCCATCGATGGGTTGAAATTTGTTAGCCTACGGAAAAAATATACAATGTGTCCTATCCAAGCGCCCATTTCAAGAACGTGCGCGCCAAAGAAGCAGTGCTTATCCTGGGCACATCAGCGATCGCTTGTGTGAAAATTCAATTGCTGTGTTTGCGAGGTGTCTCGATCCACCTAAAAGCTTACACAAGTTGCCTGCCTTCATGACCTTGGCCTTGCCGCGGGCCCTAACAGTAAGTATCCTCCACTGTGAATTTTGATTTGAACATTGATTAGGTAACATTAGCCAATGTATCACAGTGACCGCCCGTTACAGTGATATGATATGGCCGGAAATAGGGATACCGCTATAACGGACGGTCAATCTACTGTCTTCCTGCAAGAACACTACAACAGGATGGTCCTTCAAGTGGTAATAGTTTCCATGGCAGAGAATGTTGGGATCGTTGGCTTGTTATGCACCTACTTTTTTTTAAAGGTAGCAAGATTCGCACGGGCCACATTGGTACTGGTATTATGCTCATCGATCGGATACATCGTTCAGTTCTGCTTCTTATCGCGTCCGCAAGCTTACGCACGGAGGGTTTCGTGGATAAATGCAAGCTTATGCAGCCGCTTCTATGGGGAAGTCAAGTCATCAGCACGAATCTTCGAAAATCCCTAATGCACGGTCCAATTGTACGATTTTTTTTTAAAAAAAACATAAAGGCACCGCCTACATCATCCTAACCCAATATACATACTTTTTTTGATCAAGCTATTGATTTGCTATCAACCAGATCCTGAATGGTTGACTTCGCAAATACGTATTTTATTTATCTGGTGCCATGTCATATGAACAAAACTAGATGCATACATGTAGACGCCAAGGAATGGATGTGATATGATGTTGTATGTTCTAGCGAAAAACATATAAAAAAAAAGAATACACACGCAACCCTCAAAAGATGATAGAACATTGTTGTTCGGGATTTACACTTGTAAGAGCAACTGCCATTCCTAGTATGCAGCAGGAAAGTTAATGTACACTTAGAACAAACGGAATACTAAAACCTGCTGCATGTCTAAGGCAACTATAGCTCAAGCGTCTGTGCTATGGGTACCTAACCTGTTGTCTTATTGAGCAATTACAAGAGTAGCCAGTTGAAGGGAGCATCCACGTGTAAACAAGCATTAAAGGGGCAATAAAAGGAAAAGCGCCGAAGCTCATCGTGCAGATATCGCCCATGTAGGTTCTGAGGCGGATTGTAGAGAGAAAGTGGGAGTAGACGAAATACCGCAGCGACTTCACTCTCCAGGCAGAGACTTTTGTTACAAAGACTGGAACCACTGCCCCACCCCTTCAGCTATCTTGTGTGAGGAGCACTATAGACACAGGCTGTGTTATGCAACATGTACATTAACATCGTCCGTTGATATCCCACCCGATGTCCAATTCAGGAGTCCTTCATGAAATTATCTTTCATTCATTACTGGGCTACCTATCTTCTAATTCCACATTTCCCGTTGATGGTGGAATAGATATAGTTGGTCGTCCAAGAGGAAAAAATAAGAAGTGATAAATGGCTTTATTGGGCGGTTTTAACGAAGGCGACGGGCCTCACGCTCAGACTCGAGCAAGCACAAGATGTCGTTCTCGCGGACAGGGCCCTTAACGTTGCGAATGATGCTGCGGGCAGTGTCGTCCATGAATTCAACGCGCACCTGGGTAACGCCACCACGGGAGCCGGTACGGCCGAGAACTTTGATCACTCTGGCGAGCTTGACGGGGGTCTTTTGGGCATCCTATCATCCATCCGTGATGTTAGGTAATCCATCTGTCGATTTATCCATCCATCACCTACCATGGTCGTCTAGGGCGAAATAAAGGAAGGATTTCAAAGTGGTGGGCGTGCGTCGATGCGCTTACCCGACAGTTTGAGGCGGGTGGTTGGCTGGGAGGATGTGAATGGAGCCGTCCCCGACCCGGACAAGGTCGGACATTGCAATTAATTCGTCGGGCCGGGTAAGTCTTTCCTTTGCAGCTTCAGGAGAAAAAGCTTGCCGGACCCGACCCGCAGCGTATGCAATCAGACACACAGTAACAGTATCTCACGCTTTATTTTATACACACGTTGGTAGATGACCGCAACTGCCCAGTTAATTAGCGATGTGGCAAGCCAGGCGATTGCGCGTCTAGCGTGCCTACTCCTCGGGTACAGTTTGTTCCGTGTGTGTGTAACCTCCCCGGCAAACCCTTTTTTTTCCTCCTCCGTACTTTATCGTTTCGTAAGAACGTGAGGCTGTTCAGCCAGCATAAGCGTTTGGGTAAGTGCCATTTGTAATCTTCATTGCTGCATTTCACTCTTTTTAACTATACCTAAGTTTCTGGGATTAACGCTTGAGCTGGTTAACAAAAGCACGGTGGGATAATAGGGTAGAGACCGCATGCCGATCATATAACCTTGGTTTTTTTGCGAGGCATTGTGTGTAGACTGAGAGCTTGGCAGATTGAAAAGTCAATGGAAAGCCACAGCTCACATTCCCCCGTTCGACATATAAACTGAATATGTAAACTCGACACATCCAGTCTTCACCCTTCAGCAGTATCTCCGTGCAATTCTTTATATAACAGCGTAGTGAAGAACGCCTGTTGTATCATCCACTTGATAATCCATTCACACGCAAGTACTCTTCGTTTTCGTTTTTAATATTTTAGGGAGAAGGGATACAGTTTCCTTCATAAGCATCCTCTCGTTTCCATACTTTGTTGCCAACCAAGTTTGCGTTATGTGATCATGGATACCACGACATCAATAGATAGTATTTGCGGTTCAATAGAGGCAATTCATGCGTGTAATAAACCGATGAAATGATGATATTAGCACGTCGAGTCTATTTGCTGTCACATAGCAGGCTGTATGACTCTCCTCCCACCCGGCTCACCTACAGGGTGTTTCCTCTCCATTCATTGAATGGAGGGTGGCCCAAGTATCTTGCTTATCGCATTTTAACCCTGCGACAACAGGGCCGGAAATTTATACATTTCTTTGTCAATGTCTAACAATGGTTCTGTGCAACTTAGAGAAGAGTTTGCTGAGAATGCGTAAATAAGACGCAAGAGGCATGCTGGGTGGATCGAGGATCCAAAACAACGCAGTAGTATTCAGTTCTACCGATGCTGCTGGCAACCAGCCTGAGCATCTCTTCAAAACAGAAGCTATTTGACAAATGATTACATTCCTCCTGCCATTTCTGGCGATCGACCTTCTGCTAAGCATTCCTACGGGTGTATTATTAACAAAGAATTCGTGAGTCCTCGCACTGCGATTTTCTTAGAATATAACAAAACCCATATAGTGCTTATTCCATTCCCCTCCCAACAGGATGCCAGCGAGAGAATTCCACCAGTAGTCTCTGTCTTCATCAAGCAACAGGTTGAACACCATATGACTTGGATCAATAGCCAGCATATGTTACTGATGAGTGAAGTACTATCCCAAGTACAGTACAGTATAGTATTACACAATGAAGACCTTCCTGCGTTGGAACTCACGTCTATCGTCATCAATGGAGGAAAACCTTTGTTTGTGGGGTGTGAACATGGTACCTGACAATGTTCATATTTACAAAGAGATCACTGAAGCACAAAGAAACACTGCCATAGCTGCTGACAATGATGCGTTATGAGGCGTGCAGCGATTTAGATGCCTCTCTTGATATCATGATAACGACAATGTAGCCATTAGCGGCTGGCAGCAAGGATGGCAAGGCAAAATGCAATTTCATATTCCGCGAATAAAAAAGTTCCACTTGCTGAATAGCCAATAGCTCGCTCGGTGTATGCGGGTTTTGTGGGTAACTTCGCGGTATTTGTGTAAAACTATCTTAATATATATCTGTTTAATTATTTCATGAAGGCAAGAATCTGGTACAGCCTTTGATAACTCTCGATGGTCCATGATAATTAACAGATATCCTGGATAGTACCGAAACGTAGCCCTTTTTTTCAGTTTAATGCGGCAATTTTGTTGCTCCAACAACGAATATGCTCTGTTTCCTGGACTGTCGAGAACCTTCATCGTGTCAACTTGGTTGGCATACCGCCGTATCCTTACAGAGGTGGTGTTTTACGCGGATCTGATTTCCGCAGGGCATAACTTAATTCGATACGCTGGGGATCAAAGAGCATATTGCATAACACTCTAGGGGACCTTCGACCTTCGCTTTCGAAGAGGGGTATAAAGATATACATGTTGGTCATTACATCTTTTTGGAGTTGGGTATCATTGTAATTCACTGTAACGTTCCTGTGTAATTTGAAGGACCGTCCTTCTCGGTGATGATGTACTAATTTCCTGAGTACCAAGACCAGCACGGTGAGCTTGCGTTTTTGGGTTGATGGGGGCAATGATACCATCTGTCCCAGTAACGCCCAGGCTCTGGCCATCCTCCCATCCCATTTTTTTCAGCATAAGATTGCCGATCCCTTGTACCGGTGTATCTATTGTTATCCTATCTGTCACACTTTCGGGTTGATGCTGTTCGGCGGCTGGCGGTACGGGTGCAGGACGCAAGTAACTGGGGACCGTGGCATACAGGCGGCGTCTCCGCTCGGCCGCATCCACAGTCTCTACTGCAGCTCGCCCTTTCTTCGGCGCGAGCGACCGCTTTCGTCGACGAATCTCCTCCATCCAATCGACCTCTTTTTGCTCCTTGGGCTTCAGGTCAAGAAACGCACGGCTCCTAGTCTCTCCCATCGTCGACGGTGTTATTTTGACCTTTTTTCCGTTTCGTTGGCTTATGTCGATTACGTTATCCGCCCGTGTTCGACATTGATCACACCACCACCCTTTCCTATGGCCATGAACCTGGAATACAGTGGAACCGATCGTGATGACATCAAGGTCGTCGAGGCGGACAGGCACGCTGCTGGTTTTTGGATCCGAGAGCCGGACATTGTTTACAAATGTTCCATTCCGGGATCCGAGATCGGTAACATAAAAGCCACGCTCATCAGCGTCGTCGTTGTCATTATAGAAGATCTGACAATGGAACTTGCTCACAGGCAGCTCGGGTAAGCGCAATCGCCGATCCCAGGAGCGATCCCGCCCGACCGGGAGACCTTCTTCGTCCACGATAAGAATATGTCCCGGAGTTAACAATGACGAACTGATAACGACAAGCCGCATCTCAGCAGACGTCTTTATTGATTCACTGCCGTCCTTTTCTTCTTTTTCATCAGCAAACAGGACTGTGAAGTACTGCTCTTCTTCCGGATCGTAACGGGAGAATTCCTTGGTGACTGAATCGTACCATAAATCGGTTTCGGTGTCGTATAAATACTGTGAATCGTGCTGCCCATGTGTAGCCACGTCATGCTGCGGCACTTCTTGGTAGGTCAGCTGTAAGTCAGCATCTACGCGATCGAAAGACTCGTCCAACGGAGGGTCATGCGGGTTCATGATCGGCAAGAGAAAGGAGAGAAGGAGAGCATTTTCTCTTTTCGTCGCTCCGACAGCTACTCTCATTTTTTTTCTCCCCTTGAGCTGAGCAGGAATAGACCATCGTGTTATCCTGATCTCAGCAGCCGAAAGCTCTTTGTATCGCAGAGTAGATATTCTATAGACCTTTCCCTATCTCGTTTCTTTCCGACTCTATTGTTAGGGGAAACAGTTAGTTTTTTCAGCACCTGGAAAAAGGGAGGTGTGGCAAAGAAAAGGTATTAAATAGAGATGGCGACTGGATCTTTTCTCCTTATCACTTCTTAAACCCTTATACGTTTTTTCTCCCTCATGAAGTTCATCATTTTGATCCTAGTTTTGCTTGGTGCTACTGAGCTTGGTTTTGCTTCTGCGGTATGTTCGAGAATACAAATCTAATATCTTCAGGTCCGCATCGGTAGTAACGTAATTCTCAATCATTCAGTATGACTCTAGCACGATACCAATCGGCATCACCTGCGCTTGGAGCTACCGCGAGCAGGCAAAGGATCTGGCCCGCAATCTTCACTGGTTCCGCAATAGAGTGGATTCCGTCGATAAAGAGAAGTCCCGTGAAATTGAGGTTGCCAACCAGACGAACACCCTCTTTGATAAATTGCCCGACGCAGCAGATGGAGGGATGCCCCATGGGATTAATGATCCGATCAACATTATCATCAACCGTGCTAGGTATTGGTTGTATGGGCAACAGGATGACAAGGGGAATGTCCCCGGGAAGAAGCTTATTGCTGCGGAAAAGAAGGAAGGAACCTCCGTCAAGGTTAGAACGCTATGAATAAGGAAAGAATCAGGTACTAAGAAACGAGGGGCTCGATAACATATTTGCACAGGTCACTTTCCCAGCGACACAAGAAGTGCAAGATAAAGCTTCTAATGAAAATCCTAGTGCATTTATGAGGCTACATCGATATGTATTTGGCGAGTCGGCCGAGAAACAGCTACATAGTGACTCTCCGCCACCAAACGACCAAGAAGGTGGCAACAGTAGCAAATACCCAACAACGATAGACGCCGGTGCGAAAGGGCATGAAAACCATGAGCTCTCTAGGATGATCCAAGGATGGGCGCAGGCACGATTAAGGCAGTGGGTGGGATGCCAGTGTCAATGCGCACTGTAAATTAATAGTCTGTACCCTTGCACACAAAATGTCATCAACTTCAAACAATAACTCCGACGAATCACCCACCCCATCCCAAAAAACCCTCATGCGCAGGACGATGGCGTTTGATCGATGTTAGATATTAGGACTTTTTGTGGTTTCTGCCAGCTTTATAATAAACCAATCTTTCTCAAAAGACTGTTTCCAACCTCATGGCAGCTCGCCTACAATTTCGAGGACAGCAGGGAGGTCACAGCGAAGGTAAAGTGGTTCGAACAGTAGCTGAACATTTCGAGGTTTCGTAACAAGTTGTGTGTCTTTCTTGACGATTAGCATTCATATTGGCTTCAAGCGAAATATCATTTGCTAAATTAAAAATCGCTCATTCTATAGATACACCTAAAGAGAATGCAACAGTGAAATGTATGATCGAGATGAAGACTGAACGTAAAATGGGTTGACTGCAGTATACTGACGGCACTGATATCTGAAAAAACTTAAGGCTACCCTTGGTACAAAGATATTATCTTGCCATCGACAAATCCATCAGCGCAAGAGTAGAGGGTATCCCTATAAACTTGCTTATGAAGGTTACTTGGATATTGATATTGTAAAATGCGAAAAAATGGGTCTAAGGCATATTATTTGTGATAGCTACAGATGATCAAGATATATGGACGTTAGGTCAAAAGCCATACTTTTTAGCTTCGAGCACCGTTGTTAGATCCCTTAAGTGTTTTACATTCCAAGACCTTAAGCTTTGGTGGTATTTGTCATACCTGGGATTTCGCTACAGCGATATACTTTTAGCAAAACCCAAATCGTTCGGCTGTCAATGATGCACCGAACAAGTATCACAGCAGAAAAAGTGATACTTACTTATTATCTCCTTTTATACTGGACAAATAATAAAAGAGACGGCTTTATAACATCCAAAGAAGTCCTGTTGAGGTCGAGAAAAGATGAAGAATTGCAGCACCAGTGGAAAAATCTCAGTTCACAAAATCCCGTTGTGTTCTTGTGTCAGAATATGATGACCATATCTTTTTAAAAGCATTTTAACTCATCGTTGAAATACTCGAAAATAAACAGCTAGATGTATTGTTACGGTCACTGTATCATAAATCTCTCTAAACAACGAGATTTCCTACCGTGAGGCAGTTGTTTAGTTCATTGGGAATTTAAGGTTACATTGTTCGATCAAATGACATCATATCAGCACATAGGATTCTTTACACAAGTTTCAAATACCCGAAATTGTGACTTCATTTTCCTTTAATGGCTGTATTACTATCATTGGCGACGATCAGGTTCAGAATCCCTCGCGTGCGGGTGCTATTCATTAATGTGTTAGAGTATGAAAACAAACGAGAGGACTGCGGGAATGTACGGATTAGGACAGCGGAGATTAGGGAGGGGGCTTGTAAAAGGTTTTCGGCATAAAAATGAAGCCATTTCGGCTACTGAGTTCACTTTGCATTTTTTTATTGTCTCCGCTTCACACAATTTTCAGGCTACTCTTTCACTCATTTATTTCCACCTTTGCTCATGGACCACAGAACGGGATATCACGATAACAATGATTTCGACGTGCACGCCCCGGCGTCGACCTATTATACGACCGGCATGAACGCAAGACAACGTACAAGAACATACACAGTAAGATTCCGGACATTCAGACCTTCCCATTGCTTCCAGAAAAGTCATTTACTTGCTGCCATTGCAGAAAGGACGTCTACATCTTTCCCCTACAGGACCTAGCTTGGCTCCGCACCGCCGCGCTTCTCACGGTATATATTCTATATGACGTCAAATGATTAAAGCGAATTTTGGAGCGGCGGGGGTTATGTAATTTTATGACGCACTGACTATTTTCGCATGGCGGCTCCCCAAAAAAACCATAGACGACAAAAGCAAGGCACGCAAATTCCTCATTGATGTTGAAGAAACCCAGCGGCGGATTCTTGAGCAAGAAGATACCGATGGCGATTTCCAGATCACGATCAACGATATGGGCCCCAAAACACTTCAACTGGGCACAGCGGACTCTGGCGGATATCGAAAGATCGATATCCGTGGAACGTATATGCTTTCGAATCTGCTACAGGAGCTCGCATTGGCCAATGACTATGGACGAAAGCATATCGTACTAGACGAATCCCGACTCAATGAGAATCCAGTCGACCGTCTGTCGCGTATGATTCGGTATGTAATCTGTATTTTGCACGCGTTTAAAAGTTGACATGAGAGGGAGACTAAATGCTTTTTTTTACATAGCCATCATTTTTGGGACGGTCTCACGCGAAAGATTGACTCGGATAGCATCGAGGTGATTTGCATGGACCCGAAGAACCGAAGCGCGAACCACAACCCCCGTATCTACGTTCCTTATGATGAGACTGAGATTTATGACTATTACAAATCCGTTGCCCAGAAGCGTTCCCATCTCAATCTTGAGGTTATCTACCTCCCCAAAGACATCACACCCGAATATGTAAAGAGTATCAATGATCGACCTGGCCTTTTGACGCTGGCTATGCGTAAGCACATTGACAGCAAGGGCGAGACCACGCTAGAGGGTATTCCGTTTGCTGTCCCTGGCGGCCGATTCAACGAGATGTACGGCTGGGATTCTTATTTTGTTGCGCTTGGACTTTTGGCGGATGAGCGTATTGAACTATCCCGAGGAATGGTCGAAAACTTTGCGTATGAGATTAAACACTATGGCAAGATCCTCAATGCGAACCGATCGTACTATCTCACAAGGTCACAACCTCCATTTCTCACCGATATGGCTTTTCGAGTATACGAACGTCTGAACCCTGCGCAAGAAAAAGAGAATAAAGCCTGGTTGCGAGGAATCCTTAAATCTGCGATCAAAGAATACTTCACCGTGTGGATGGCCGAGCCTCGACTAGACAAAAAAACCATGCTCTCACGCTATCGGCCTGATGGCTCTGGTATTCCGCCAGAAACCGAGGCATCGCATTTTAATCATATCATTGCGCCTTACGCAGAGAAGCATGGCGTGACGATTGAAGAGTTTGATCAGCTGTACAACGATGGCAAGATTATAGAACCGGAGCTTGACGATTACTTCCTACATGATCGTGCAGTGCGGGAATCTGGCCATGACACTACGTACCGCTTTGACAGAGTATGCGGTAATCTGGCCACTATCGATCTTAATACTCTCCTCTATAAATACGAGAAGGATTTTGCATACATGATTGATCATGTGCTTGATGGTGATCTCGAAGACTTCGACGGTGTCAAGCAAGAGTCGGCTGTGTGGGCCGAGCGTGCGAAGCAGCGACGGGAGCGCATTGATCGCTACTTATGGAACGAAGAAAAGAGTCTTTATTTCGACTACAACACGGTGACAGAGAAGCAAGAACACTACGAAACTGTCACGGCTTTTTGGGCCATGTGGGCAGGGTGTGCAAGCCCACATCAGGCAAATGCGATGGCGAAGAACTCGCTCTCCAAGTTTGAGGTCCTGGGTGGACTTGTTTCTGGTACAGAGCAGTCTAGAGGTGAGATCTCAATCGATCGCCCAAACCGACAATGGGACTTCCCCTTCGGTTGGGCGCCACACCAAATCATGGCGTGGGAGGGTTTTGATAAATATGGGATGAAGGATATTGCGCGGCGGCTTGCTTACCGGTGGTTGTTTACGTAAGTGGAAGCTGAGAATGAAGGTAACATGTCTTTATGCTCATCACAGTACGGCGCTCTCTATCGATTAGTATCACCAAGAGTTTTGTGGATTTCAACGGCGTTGTACCTGAGAAATTTGATGTTGTTGGTTTATCTCATAAGGTGGAAGTGGAGTACGGCAATGTGGGTGTCGACTTCAAGTTTGTCCCTCGCGAAGGATTCGGTTGGATGAACTCCTCGTACCAAATCGGCTTGACCTATCTCAATACACAGATGCGACGAGCCTTAGGAACATGCACAGTGCCAGACTTGCTCTTTGAGAAAGCGTTGGCACGCGAACGCCAGGAAAGATCTCCTGAAGTGGAGGCCGAGTTGGAGCTTCGTCGTCGTTCATCTGTCATGACAGCGCTCAACCTTACACGAAATGGTAGCATCAATGCTGCTGTTACTCGCATCGGCCCATCTGGTGATGGTTCTAAAAGTCCTCACCGGTCTTCGCGGTCGCCGCTATCCATGCGCTCTCCAGAACTCACTCATTTTCGTTCCGCGGAGGAAACTTGGCTCGCACCGCCACCGTTATCCACCCATGATGAACATCTTTCTCCCCCTATATAGGCTTTCACGGTCCCAAATCCTTATACTTGAATATAATGTTCATTTTGTTATTTTGAATAACCACAAGATTATGAACTCTTTTCAATTCGCCTGTCGCCGAAAATAAATGGATTCAATCGCGAGAACAAAGTTCAGCTTGTACGAGAAACAAGTTGAGAGGGCCGTTGCCTCTGTTCCGATTCTCAGCTGATCAATAATAGTACCATGACCACAAAAGGAAGATTCGAAGAACAATTATGGAACACACCACTTGCCCATGGAGGTCTACCAGGACTTGAAGTGGGAGATAAACGAACGCTGTATGACAACTGTAAAGCGTTCAACCGACCATTTGTGCCTGAAGTTAAGGTAACGGTGGAACTGCCCGAGCTGGTACTGAACCCTACGAAGACCCCTCAAATGTCATCGAACAAGCGCCATAAGAATAGATGGTTGGCAATCTATGGATATGCAATGGGCAAGAGAATTGATCACGGTCAATCCGGTAGGCGATTTATTGTGAATAGACATTCCGACTACAATTTAGCAAGCAGCTGTGCTTCCTGCACGAGCTTGACCGCACGCTGAGCTGATCCCCAGCTAGATTGATAACCTGGTGGTATCCATTTTTGAGTCCGATTTTTCCTTGTTCCCCAGAACACAGGCACTAGTTTACACTTACCATAGGAAGAGTGACCATAGTTATGAACGACAGTAAATCGTTTACCGGTGGCGGCATTCACTATGGATGCTACACATTGAATCTTCCTAGTACCCCATGTGCGTTGAGTTTTTTGTCTTACCCCGCGTTTCCTTTTCCAGCCGGATGCCGCCTTTCCGAGCGGGTCGGAAACCGACATTGTGTGAGATGATCTTGAATGCCTTCACGCCCTTGTTGAAGGTCAATTCAGGGCACAGAGCATAGCAGCGCTCAAGAATTGACTCTGCAATAGCGGGATCAGGGTTGAGATCCTTGTTCACAGCGTCAAGGGTGCCGCCGCAGATCACGCTGCCATCTCCACGTGGAATGATGTAGGTGAATGTATGGGCGCCTATATAGCCATGTTAAGCATAGGTACCCATCACGCGAGGAAGTTGTATAAAAGAACAGAAACACACGCACTATCACGATAATACTGGCGGCGGATATGGGGCGCATCTACCAAGACCGTCTGTCCTCGAAGCGTGTAGAGATTAGTGTCTCTGACGTCTATGAGCTTGGAAGCTCCGAAGCCGGTGCAATTGATCACAAGATCAGCATTTGGATAATTTTCCACGACTTGCTGGATACTGTCAACGCGATTTTCCCGGAGAACACGGCCACCAAGTTCTGTGATCTGTCCAACCAGCCATTTCAAGTAAGCCGGAACACTCAATGTCCCTTAACCAGAGGGTTTTCAATTAGGAAATCGTCATTTGGCTGGGGAGGAGAGCATGCTTACAGGTATCGAAAGTGTATCCAGATTGGGCACCCTCAGGGAGCGCATGCTTCGGAATTTCAGCAAACTAATGAAGATAAGGTTAGCTTTGGTGACGGGTGTATAGAGAGATAAACCAAAATGGAAAGATTTACGTTGGGATAGAGTCTGCGGACCCATTGTTTATCTTCTCCAGGGACATCCTCTTCATCGCAAATCTGGATCCCGGGACAATGGATCACACTTGACTCGGGAACATGGTCTGCAAGATGGCTAAACACCTTGTGAGACTCTGTATCAATGGCTATCGTGTGTACAATGTTTCCGTCAGGCATCTGTCATGGCATCATGTTTGTTCCTCTCCGAGAAATGAACTAACCAATCAACCGTGTATCTTGGGACGAAGCAAAAGAGAGAATTGAAGCGCCAGCCCAGGGGGATGTGTACTCGACCGCAATATCGCCAGGGATATATTGACCAATGACCGTGACATCTTTGTATCCAGCCTTCAGCAAACATACAGCAGTCGTCAAACCACTCACACCGGCACCTGAGCATGGGTGAATGAGATGAGTGATTAGCAAAAGCGTAGTGTTTCGCAATTACCGAGGACAACGATTGTGGGAGACATGGGGTAAAATGAGCAAAAGCGGAGGAAGAGGAAGCCTGGAATTGATTAAGTTCTGTTATCTGCCCCTCTGTCTCTTTTTATTTTGGGCGCCTCTAGATTTTTTATTCAAAGATAGCCGTGCTAACCTTAAAGCTTATTATCTAAAAGTTTTAGATTAGCGGAACACTAGCACCATATTGCCAATGTCATGCCATTATTTGACGTAACGGCTCCCCAAAAGATAAGATGTGGAGGCGAGACATTGGAAACAAAGATCTTCCTAGTGAATGCCCCCACCTTATCAGAATAACTCTTTTGTTTATACGTTTTCGGCCCTTCCCCCGAATTTACCCTTTTTAGACATTCTAAGCCCAGACGAATCGTAATGAGAGGGAAGTTTGTATGAAGCCGTTAGATCCAGGGCAGAATACCGCAAAACCAGAGAACACAGCGATGGCAGAAACACGCTTTCCTCATCAGACGGACCAAAGAACCTGGCGCTGCTGATGGATAAATTCTACGATGGCAAGAAATGGATATCTAGCCCATACTGGAGGAAACTCTCCTGTTGTCATCAACAGCCTCTACATGTCCGGGATGTCCCAATGGAGCGAAAGCTTCAACAAGAACATTTACCGTTTATGGAATGGGTTCAGCTCAATAAGTCCGATTGCTCGGGCATGAAGATATTCTCATCCAAGGGCTAAAGTAGAGACAAAAGACGTTTCGCTGCAGTGATGAGGCCGGAATGCCGGACAAAGCCTTTTGGAGTGGGTATAATTTTGAGCGTACAAAAGATTGTGGTTTTCCTTATTGAGCCAACTTCAGAAAAAAGGGAGTTGAAACCAAAAAGATTGTCCCTCTTTACTGGCTTTTTTTTTTAGCTTGAACCGATAAGCGAGCAACAGCAACCTAAGAAAAATCGGCCATGACGCGATATAGCATCATTGACGACAACGATCAACTGCCTTTACTCGAGCCAGGTCCAAAACCTCAGTCTCGCAAGAAACAGCCCCGCTGGACGATAGCCGCCGCAGCCACCCTCGTGGTCTTTGGTCTGACGAGCGTGTATCTGAGCCGCCATCTACCCGCTGCTGTCTCAATCAGCCAAGAGACATCTGCTCAAGGCCTGTGGCCCAAGACGCGTCCGGAGGTGATTGCACCTGGTATATCGTTGGCATCATTTGAGTACGGTCTCACGCAATGCGAACTTGCAAAAACACCGAAAGTGAACCCACCAAGCCCACGCACGTCCAATCCGCGCTCAGCCATGACAAACAGCACACTGTTGATTAAGAACGGACACCTCTGGCTGGGCGATAAATATTTCGACGGCGATATCCTGGTGGAACAAGGCGTGATCCGCGAGATCCGACGTGGTATCGTCGTTGACGAGGAATCAAGAGTGATAGACGCCGGCGGCCGCGTAGTCACTCCCGGAATTGTTGATATGCACTCGCACATGTCAGTCGATAGCTTTCCAGGACTCTGGGCACTGACAGATGAGAATGAAATGACACACCCAACCACACCTTATGTGAGGGACAGCGGCAGATAGGAATCGTGGAAAACATAATTAACGACGTAGTGGAATTGGGCGGGGGTTCTTACTGCATAGGTTCGAGTGATAGATGCAATCAACCCGGGTGACCCAGCTCTTAAAGTCGTAGCTAGCGGCGGTATCACCACTTCCTTAATCCTGCCGGGATCAGGCAATCTGATGGGCGGTGAGGCCGCTGTGATCAAGCTTCGGCCTGTTCCTACTCTATCTGGGCAGGATATGCTTATCACAGCCGGTGTGAAAGATGAAGAGAGAATCTGGCGGTACATGAAGATGGCCTGTGGCGAAAACCCCAAAGCAGTCTACGGCCAAGAACAGAATAAAATGCCCATGACACGCATGGGCGAGAACTATCTCTTCCGCCAGCGATTCCAGGAGGCCCAGTCGTTGCTGCGCGCACAGGACGATTGGTGTGATGCCGCTTATCGTATTAACAAGACCCTCCCGACGCACAAACCTATAGATGAAGATAAACTAACCCGTTTATCTGAGCGGTTCCCGGAGAACTTGAAGTTGGAGAGCCTTGTTGCTCTGTTACGACATAAAACTAAGCTAAATATTCATTGTTACCTTCCACAAGACCTGGAAGCAATGGTCCAGCATTCTCTCGAGTTTGATTTTGAGATCGCCGCGTTTCACCACGCTCTCAGTGCATGGCAGGTGCCTGAGGTCATCAAGCGCGCAAAGACAAATATTACCGTCGCAACGTTTGCTGGTAGGTTCTTAATATGATGTAACCTTTGTTCTATTCTAATTAAATTCTCCCTGCCACTGTCAATTTATTTAAGATATGTGGGGTTATAAGGTAAATAATTCCGCATTGTAGGAGCAAATCTGCTGAGAAACGCCCCTAATGGACTCGGCTAGCACGAAGCATGGGAGCAAAACGTTCATGCTCCTAATATATTGAACAAAGCAGGGATTCCTGTCGCATTTAAGAGCGATCATCCTGTGATGAATGCAGTAAGAAGCCTCCCTGGTATATCTACAGCAACTACTCACCGCGTTTATAGCGTGACCTAGTTCATGAAGCACAAAAGGCGTACCACTACGGTTTTGACGAACATCTCGCACTCCAAGCTCTAACAAGTGTACCTGCTGCGGCACTTGCTCTTAGTCATCGTATTGGGAGGTACCCTTTTATATGAGCAGGCAGGCTAAAAGACACATTCATTTACCGATAAGTCTTCAGTCTCGAACCTGGCAAGGATGCGGATATTGTCATTTGGAATCGCCATCCACTTCGCCTTGGCGCTCGTCCGAAACATGTGATCATCGATGGTGCCGAGATGGACTTCCAGGCATCGTGGACAAAGAGTGTAGAAGAAGAGGAGAGCCGCCTCGAGAAACCAAATATGGATGTAACTACACCTGAGAACAATATCGAAAAAGATACGCCAAGCTGGCTACCTCCTCGACCTACCACAACCATGCGTCTTGAAGACCATGGTTTGAACAATCCTGTCGTTTTGAGCGAGGCATGCACCCCCGAGACAGATTCATTTGTTCTCCGAAATATCAGTCGCCTCTACATGGGTCCCGGTCAGACACTGACAGGGTTCCTGAGCATAGTCATTGAAAATGGTACAATTTTATGCGCGGGTGATAAGTGCGATCGTGATCACGTCAATTGGCCTGTAGGCAGTCCCGTGTTTGAAATGGGAGGTAGTACAGTAATTCCAGTAAGTCACATACAACATACATTGAAGTAAATGGGATCAAAATGACCGCTCCCTACTCTCGAAAGGGCATTGTTTCGAGTGGTGCACCAATCGGTCTGGCAGAGATCATGTCTGAGGATTCCACGATGGACGGATATGCAAAGAATGACATCGCAGACCCAGATTTGGCGAAAAAAGTTGTCCGCGCTGTCGATGGTCTAAAATTAAACGGCCTCCGCCTTCAGAAAGCATACAGAGCAGGTGAGTGGGTGATCAAATACAATGTTAAGCAGTTGTACTGACTTGACGAAAAGGTGTAACAACTGCCATCTCGCAACCCATGTCATACAACGAACTACTTGCTGGCGTTTCCGTGGCATTTCGTACCGGCGTTGAAGCGACATGTACGTCGAACCAGCCGGGGAAATACGCTAGTCTAACCCTTCTCTTCGTAGTACTGGACTCGAATGATACGATCATCGAGCAGGAGGCTGCACTTCATTTTTCAATCAACCATGGAGCCTCAACTACAGTGTCGCAACAAATTGCTGGTATTCGAGAACTCCTACTGGCTCATAAGAGCAAGAATGACAATTCGGATGTGTTTGCACGCGCTGCACAGGGCCAAATTCCCGTAGTAGTTGAAACAAACGGGAAGGATGAAATCGCGTCGATTGTCCATATGAAGCGATCAGTGCTGCAAGACGTTAAATTTGTCATTTTAGGGGGTGCGGAAGCGTATGTCGTGGCCAAGCATCTCGCGCAGGCGGAGATCGCAGTTGTGCTCATGCCTGCACGGTGTTATGCTGCTACATGGCAACAACGTCTGTGCTTGTATGGCCCTCCTATCACCCTGGATACGGCCCTTGATATTCTCATCCGGCACGGAGTCAAGGTCGCATTGGCGAGCACGGATTCTGAAAATGGAGATGCACGCAATTTGATTTGGGAAGCTGGCTGGAATCTCGCCCACAACAATGCCCTGACTGAGGAGGATGCTGTGGGTCTCGTCACGTGGAACTTGGCCAGCATGTTTGGGCTGAGCGAGAAGGGCTCATTTGAGACGGGAGCCAAGGCCGATTTTGTGGCCTACAATAGCAACCCATTTGAATTTGGCACCGAAGTTCTGATGGTTTATGGTGGAGCACATCGTGGCCCCTTATGTTTTCCGAAGCAAGTCTAGCAAAATAAAACATTGGCAGCTAATATAGTATCATTGAGATGATTTTGCCAGCGAAAAGGTCCATGGAAAACAGTAAATGAATGTTAAATGCATAGCGACTAATATTCACCATGCCCGCATGATTGGGACAAATGAGAGGTATTCATAAATCACGACGAAGAAAAGCCGACAATTAGCTTTATAAGTATATAATTATAGGATGCTCTACGGGAACCCCTTTAGGTTTGATTAATTTTTGTGCGCAAAAGCAGTGATGATATTTTCGAAACATCCCAGGCTGCCTTCTCCTTGAAATGACCCTTTGTACTCCTCTCCAACAGGATTTTAGATGCAAATTATTAGGACAGCAATATAGATGTTAATCGGCAAGCCTCGTCTCATTTATTTTGGTAGAGAAGTGCTTATTTCTTCTCTTCTTTTTCTTGTTACAGCTTCAAAAATGTTGCTCTCTCTGCCATCCTCAATTCCTTCATCCACAGAAATGCTCCCAGGTATCGCCAAGAAACGCAGCAGTAATTTCGTTTTACGCACATCCTGTCGACTCTTCTTACGTCCTCAGCAGGATCAGGATCAGGATCTGATTGAAGCTGCCCTTTTACGGGCCAAAACTGCAGTCCAGTATGATGCGGATGGCCAGGTTCAATTGGCCATAGAAGCATACGCCGAGACCATTGGCCTCTTGTGTCAAGTTCAGCAAGGACCTACACCGCCCGTTCAACGCATTGTACGTTTTCCACAAGTTGCTATCTCTTTTTAAGTCTCTTTTTCTCCATATCTCTGTCTCTGTCCTCGTCTCTCGATATCCGCGGCTCATTCTTTTTTTTTTTTTCGTCAAAAAAAATCTTTAAAATTCATCTGCCCGCCTATCCTATCTACTTAACCCACCTCTTTGTCTTCACCCATCCGCTCGAACATGCCTTTGTGCGTACATTCATACATGCATACGCACAAATATGCATACATATGCGCTCGCATGTGTAGCACAATGCTTATGCGGACCGGATTGTCGCCCTGTCAACACGTGAGAGCACCGAGATACAGGAAAGCCTGGAAACCTACAGTGAGGGCAGCGAGACGACGGACTATTATCACATGCATCACTGGAGTCTTCTGAAGAAGCTGAAGCAGAGCATGATCTTTGGTGGACCTATCGCTGGCCGCCTCCATGTCCCCAAGGAGCTTTGGCACAAGCCACTTGTAAATCTTCCCGATCTAGAAAAGAAGCTCGCGCTCGCAGAATATCTTCTTGGCTGCCTCAAGGCGACCCGCCATCACCCCGTGTCGGACCCAGGTCTTGTCATGCAGGAGCTCAGCCGCCTTTATCAAGCCCTTTTACTCAATGTCCAGCAGGATCTTGACTTTAAACTGATCCAGCGGCGCAAAAAGGCGGCACGATGGCTGAGCTGGTCGAAGAAACCAGTTATTGTCGTGGATTGGATACGGCACAAGTCGGGATCGAACATGTGAGGATCGGCTCTATACCAAAGATTCTTTTGAGCTTAACAAGTACATTTACACTAGCGATGACAGGTATCCCATGTACATCCGAACGCTCATCAAGGTTTTTACAGCTGCTCAATTTCTGGATACTTGGTATCACGAGTATTCTGATCTCGTTCCGTCCACACCCTCGTCAAATGCCGCGCGAGAGCAGATTCTCCACAAAATAAGCGCATGTGCTGAAACCCTGGGTCGCATTGTATCCGCCACCGTCATGCCGGATTTCCATCTGCTTTGGGACGCTTGGGTTGCCGAGGGTAACAATTATTGGATGGATTAAGGGCCAGCCAATTACAATAGATCAAGTCTGCTACGTACTTTACTTTCAAAGAAATAGAAACAATTTATAAAACGTCGTTCGTAATTCTGCCTTGTGGGTACCATACAATAACTACAGGACTCTTTCCTATACCAACCAGATCCTATGCATTTTCCCATAATCCTATCAAGGAACATCCGCGGTCCTCTGCAAAACCCCATGTTTGTCCCCATCCGCTGACCAGCACTAACGACACTCAGACTGCCTCTTTCCAGCCGCTCCTTCAAGTGCCCCGACCCCCATGTCATAAAAAAGGGTCGACTTTAAATGAGTCAAATGAGCGGACAGCTTGTTTTTTTTTTCACAACGCTCAAAGTAGGTTGATCACAGCACTCGTTCTTTTGTTTTAACATACGGATGCTCATCTCCCAGCTCAGAGCAAGGGATCTCTTCTTAGACAGTATACTGAACATTGTCTGGTGTACCTGATTCAAAATACTCACAATCAGCAGCAACAACTCTACACCATATGCAAAGGATTGCTTCTTGGATATTGGGTTGGGGCATTGATCGCGCCATATGAAGTTTGCTAATTTCAGAGAGATCTGTCTTGATATATTGTTCTAATCCATGGGGGCAGGTCGGATTGACCCCGTGTTTGGATTTTGAGGAAGATGCCTGCGGTAGAGTTTGTCTTTCAGATGCTGTGAAAGAGTGTAACAGAGGAAGCCCTCAAGTATCTTCGTGCATCTTTTACATTATGTATGAGAAGGAGGTATGGGAGGTTCCCCCCCCCCAAAAGCTTTTACGTATTTTCCTTTACATACAGTAGCGAAAAATCGCTGATGATGGCTTTGCGATGCAGGCGCGCCCATTGTCCTTCACCCATGATGCTAGCCTACCGCTGCAATATTACGGATATCCGGACCCATCCTTAAGATGAAAACAACAGAATTCATCTTTAATGAGCGCTGAAGTAAGTACACCAGAACCCTTGGCCATCGACAAAGATTGGAGTTCATGGACGTACAAAGGAGTTAGCTTGAAGATATGACAGCCCTTTTGATCGACTGGCATCTTATGGAAGAAGCTGTTTCCTGTAAGTCATAATTTTATATATGTATATGTATTCCAGAAAGTGTTAATAAATCACCCACACCCGGTTCTTCCTGATCTATTATACTTTCCTAAAACTCTTCTATTGGACGAGTCTCTTCTTGCTCATGGACAGTCGTATGGAGTCCACGCACAGACCAACGTCCGTGTCAATTTGGCAAATTGTGGTACCTGCGGATGAGATCACTTGAAATTCGTGCAATGGTCGACATTGTCACTCGTGAAGCCTGCAATGATCTGTCTGCTGTGCCATTGCCAACCCCTCCAGGTGGCCGAATACTCTGAAGTGTAGGATGCGGGCTAGAGGTGGAAAGGACTGGCATTAAAAAATCAGGTCACCTGAATTTCATCATCGGGGAAAAGAACCGCGTATTATGTGGAGATACACCCCGCAGTGGTCCGTGTGTGTGGGGTGGGGAAGGGGGGTAAATTCTACCACAACTCCCCCTTTGAAAAAAGGGGGTATAAATAGGGGCCTTTCCCCAACTCTTCGTCTCTCTTTATCCTTCGGGCCCGTTTGGGTACGTTCTCTCCCGCCGAGAGTCCCCTTCCCCACCCCTCTCTCTACCCCCCCTCCCCTCCCCTATCTCCCTCTCGGCCTTTCCCATCGTACCTTGATGAGTCTGGAGGATCTCTCCGAGGACGCACGATTGGCGCCGGTCATGCAGAGGAGAGGGGACACACAGCAGCCGGCCTTCACGTGGCTATCCCTGTTACGGGGCTCTCTTTTAAGGACCTCAACCGACGGGCTGCTCAGTTAATGAAAATGAAAACCTCCCCCAAAATATTTAAACGAAAACAAAAAAAAAGTAAACGAAATCTTTTTTAATTTAAAAATGAAAACGAAAAATACTTGGGTGTGCGTATGTGAGCGTTGCGATGGGTCTATGAAGCGGCATGAGGAAGATCAAGCGGACAGAAGGATTTGCCTGCTATGGGCCATCCTTTCGGCCACCATGCTTCGTCTGCTATTGGTTGTGGTTGATTGCATTTGGAGCACGTCTCATTACGCCGCTCAATAAACGGAGGAGGCGGACCACTTGAGCGCTGCAGTATTGCTATAAATCAAACGAGTCTTGCTTTCCAAGCAAAGGAGGGCATTCTAGATAAGCTACATGGCACTGATTTTGAATTATTCTGATAAATCTGTTTCTCGCATTAATGTAGATGACAGCTGCCGTGGCATTCACAAAAGACGCAGACGCAAGAGGCCTAATTTTTAATATAATATAATAAACAAAAATGCACACGCTCTGAGCGTCTATTTCCGAGCCCCTGCGGGAGTCTTGTTACGGGGACCCATGCGCGAGTTGGTCGTCCGCACACCGTTGCTGCTAATTGATGCTCCCAGACGATCATGAGGCCCGATAGCCAATGTCGGCGAGGGCGTCCCGTTGCTTTTCATCGCCAGGGTGTTAGTTGTGGTTGCGCCGTGGTTGCTTTTGTGATGAAGGCCTGCGCCGGCGTTGCCATTGACAGTGCCATAGACAGTACCGGCGTCACCACCATTCCCTCGGCCTGGAGCTGTACTAGCACCCATCCCGCCACTCTCACCACCAACATGGAAAGAAGGGTCACCTAGCAAAAAGAGAAGTAAGCTTTTTTTCCCTTCTCATATTGACTTTTTTCAATGCTTACTGTTGTAACGAGATCGGCGCGATGACTTGATATTCGAACGGGGGATAGTTTGCAGAGCTAAACGATGATAATAAAGCGCAGCCCGTTCACGCACTGTCAGAATGGTTTGCCATCAAACGATATGCCTGTCTACTTCTCTTGCCTTGTTTTCGTTGGCGTTCATGTCGAGATTGTACCAGTTTAAAATGGTGCAGAAGTTCTTGAAACTTAATCCCTTCGTCGTTCGTTTTCTTCGTACCCAGTCGGGTTTTAGACGTAGTATTTTCTGCAGTTGGGGTGCTCTTGTTGGGCATCACATGGAAGAAACCCAGAGAGGACACGCTGCTCAGGCGGTTGCGTAGCGTTGAGAATGCTGAAGACTGAGGTAAGAGCATCAGAATGCCATATAAGCACTTGAAAAGGTAGGGGTATTTTTCGGGTTCTAATAACTGGAGCCGTAGGTCTATATTGTTTTACCATGGTAAAAGTGAATGAATTTTTCTCAAGCATAAACACAATGATACATACATGTAAAAACGGGAGACTCGAGAAGTTGCACGAGTTTATCCACCTGTATTAACATGCTAACAGTGATCTCGAGCTCGGCGCTAGTTGTGCAGGATGTCAGAAACTCCTAGAAAACTAAACGAGGAACTCCCTCTGCCCGCACCCACTCACAATAATTGCAGCATGTTGGCTGCATGTTCATATGCCTGTGCCAGGAGGCATAACGAGAACGTAGCAACTGCATTGTGGCACCACGATCGATAGAGTGTGATAAAGAGGCGCTGACCGTCCTACACACATATATCCTTGAGCAATTTGTTACCCTTTTCTGTTTCTGAATCACCTTGGACTCAAGATTCCGAAGACGTTTGCGCAGATCAGTTAACTCGGAAGAGGTGATCAGAATAATATTGAGGTTCTGGACCATGATGCTTGCGAACTCCAAATCCTGAAGGAGCCTAAATTTAGTACATACACGCATAAGGCGGATATTTTTTTTTCCTTCTTGTTATACCTCGTCATTAGCGAGGATATCGGCAATAGTGGTATAGATGCGTTCAGGATCAAGACTAAGACACAACTGGCGAATGATCAAGCTTCCCCGAGATTCGAGGAGGCGACGGTCGGTGCTGAACAGGGAAAGTAGGTTGGTCATGAAATGGCGGAAATACTCAAGATTCGAATGGGACGAAATTTGGGCAAGTAGTTGCAGGTCTCGTTTTACTACCTATGCACGCGCATCGTTAGTTGCACGGGATCCTTTCCGCTTTTCCCTCCGTCCCTTGCTTAACCTCTTCTGAAGAATCTGATAGCGTTTTGAGTAAAGCAGGAAATGTGCCGTCATCGGAAGCCAAAATCTAAACAATGGGCACATTGCTAAGTTGATGCTTGATTCTATTGTCTCGATCATTCTCTTCTATTTTACTTGCCTTGGTCGGTGCTTTGCTGTGCAACATCAGCAACCATTCTAAGGCAGCCACGCGCGTGGCCTCATTCTCATTTAAAAACTGCAGCCGAAGATTGGCCACGGTGGTCTGGTAATCAAATGGCTCTTCGTCACCCGATCGACTAAGCGACGTTGTTGTTGCCGGGGTAGTATCACTAAAGTTAGAAGTGAAGTATGGATTCGGTTCGGCTGATGTGGCAACAACATCATCATCATCATCAAGTTTTTCTTCTACTTCTGCTGGCTGCTGCTGCTGCTCTTCTTCCTTTACTTCTGCTACAATGACAGCAGCAGAATTTCGATTCGCCGGCAAGGGTGATGTTGGTTTTGGTATGGGCGAAGCCTCAAGGACGAGCTTCTGCAAGTTATTGTTTGTTTCTATGGCAGTATCGCGAATGACCGACGTCGGGTGAGCAAGGCAGGGAAGCACATTCATGATGATGCGAGGCGTAAATTGGATAACGACGTCTTTGGCAATGATAATAAACTCGTTGATCCACTGGAGCGCCGTTTTCTGCATATCCTCTTCGTCAGACGACAAACGTTGAACCAGAATTTCCACAATTCGATCGTACTGCACAATGACACCCTGCCCCGGCGTGTAGTTGCCCTTGTCGTCCGCAGGTTCTTCTTTACAAACGGCGGCTGCGGCTGCGGCCTGCTTGATCTCCTGGAGAAACTCACCCAACAGCCCGCTCGTCGCTGTGCGGACATCCGCACTTGGATCACTCAGGCAATTGAGCAGGCCGTCAAAAAACTCGGGCAGGAAGGATACAAGCTCCAGATCTGGGATCGAGTCAAGCACGGTGATCCACGACACTAGGTACTGACGGGTAAATGAGTTGCGGGCATAGATGCGTTGGCTCAGCACCGGGATGAACCGCGGCAGAGAAAATGCTGTGTTGCGTGGCAGCGAAGTCGGCACGACAAGTCCTGCTGTTTCTTGCTCGGACTCAATCGGGTTATAGGGCTGCTGGTGCGGCGATACGTATGTTGTTGACAGCTCAGAGACTATGTCCTTGATCAGTCGGTCAAGCAGATCAGCACCGTTTTTCACTGACGTGGCTGGATCTGCAGCGAGCTATACACACACGCGCGCGCGTTCAAAATAAAGGAAGAAGAGGCAGAGGCTGCTCCATAGTCTATTGTATATAACTGACCTTGCAAAGCGCATCAAAGATGCTATTGAAGAAGCGTAAAACTTCCCCCTTTGCAACTTTTGCGATATTATACATGCTTTCACAGGCATAATAACGCACCCGAGAGTCTTGGTTGCTAAAACACGACAGGATCGGTGGGACGATAATATCCAGATAAGGCGCCACACCCTGTGTATGCCCAAACTCGTTTAATTTGACTTTCTGTGGGATTGCATGTTACGACCACGGTCGCTTACCGGTCCCAGCGCAATCGCAGTAGCTGCTAGTCCGATAAGCCCACCGTTCCGCGCATTGGAATTGTTAGAGTACACAAATCCCTGTACGAGCGTATCTATAATCTCTGTAATGTGGGAAGGCGTCGTTTCATTATCGCGAACGAGCCTATTGTCATGATGGATTGGTGGATTGTTTGGGATTGGAATTTTTTTTTTTTTCTGTTAGGCAATGCTTAGGCCTCTGTCATTTACTTTTCAATTTCCAGAGCGGCTGATTTCCGCTTATCGTAGATCTTGTCGGTGAGGCCCCTCACGAGATGGGCAGAGAAGAGGTTAGTGTCCATGAATTTGGATGAAACGGCCGTGCGCGGATGATGTTTATTGCGATTGGCCAGATGTGGTGATAACAAAAGTAAAGCCGAGAAGGTTGTGTCTATCCGAACGCATACACGCTTTGCTCTCACTCCGCATTGAGCGAGCCTGTGTAACACCATGGGACCTTTTCTCCTTTCCCCCACCTCTCTCTCTTTCTTTTTCTCCCACTGCATGACACCGGAGCCAATCGTTATCACGATCGCCCTCCGACTCGCTATAGGCACCAAAAAAGACAAGAATGACATGACGACACTTTCAAAAACCGCAAAAGCCAGCGAATGCGATGAATCCCGAGACGGAATCTGGCTTCGCTCCCCGCGCACCCCCTTCCGGGGCATGACGGGGACGGCTCAGAGAAAATGATATCGCCTAGTCGGGAATGAATGCGTCATACGATTTTGCGTCACACATACACACTGGGCACATCCACAGACGACCCACCTCACGATGGACGACTATAAAAAAGGGTTCAGTTCCATCACCTGTTCTATTTTCTCTTTTCCTTTATCGCTTTTACTCTACTCGAAATGTTGTCCCGTCAGATTGCCTCCACCACGGCCAAGACCATGACCGCCCGCCGTCTCTTTGGCACGTCGACCGTTGCCCGCAACGATGGCTATAGCAAGCCCTTGGACGAGAAGGAGAAGGCTCAGGAGAACCAGTGGGCCCACCAGCACGTAAGTGAATAGGGAAACGCGTTATATATGCATGGGGTCCTTTCACTCACCTGCCTTGCTACGTCCTTTAGGACGCTGAGAAGCTTAAGGCCCTGCGCAAGGCTCTGGAGGAGCAGGAGAAGGTGACCGCCCAGCTCAAGCAGGAGCTCGAGACTCTCTCGAAATCCAAGAAATAGAAGCACCAGCACGATGACGTCCTCCACCCCTCCCCCTTCACACATGTACCATCCACGCGTTCACTATCGGCGATAGCAACAATAATAAAAAACAAACAGACGTTCTAGATTCCCTTTCACATGTTTCTCTTAATTTGACTTCCCGGATAGAGCCATTACGACCAAGGGAGAGCCAGGAGATGAAAGCTACCAATGGCGTATGACTTGCTGGTTTGTTCAAATGTTGGATGAAGGTGAAGAAAGCAATAGATACGCGAAGAGAGCGGGTTGTGTCGTGCGAGTTCGTGCGCTAC
Source organism: Dichotomocladium elegans (assembly GCA_025716815.1). Lineage (NCBI taxonomy): Eukaryota > Fungi > Mucoromycota > Mucoromycetes > Mucorales > Lichtheimiaceae > Dichotomocladium > Dichotomocladium elegans. The sequence goes on from JAIXMN010000009.1 coordinate 51,572, forward strand.
TTGTGATGGTGGGACGCACTGATTGGTCTTTTCTTCTGAGCACGCACCGCCCTTGGTGGGCGTGTGACATGAGATTGCTCCACCCACCCATGTTCGTTTTCCCCAGCCGAGCAAGACTGACGGGGAAAGCGGATTGCGAAGCCAAAGAATGGGTCTGTTCCATTATCCTTTTCACAAAGGATCCCACTGTGTGTTGTCTCGGGCAAGGTGCTTACGCTTGTTTTGGAAGAGGGGCAGGAGAGCGAGAGAGCGCGCGCGCGCGCGCGCTCTCTCTCTCGCGGGATGTAGGCCCGCTACTTTTCATGCGATCTTTCCCTTCCTGCCTCCGCGCTCGCCCCCAAGTGTCTCTCTCTCTTTCTCTCTCTTTTTATGTTGTAGCAACCAACCAATCCCCAACTCATAATGGACGACCAAGAACTTGCTCATCAGCTACAGCAGCAATTGGATAGAGAAGATGAAGTCTTCGCTATTGAACCTATTACGAATTGCCCACACGTGCCTGCGCAATTACCAACACAGGTGTTCCTCAGTTCATCCTGTCGTGCTTGCAACGAACCTCAGGAAAACTGGCAATGTCTAACTTGCAACGCCGTGTTGTGTTCACGCTACCGGAATGCACATATGCTTGCCCACTTCAACGAAAACAAATCCCATGCCGTATGTCTAAGCTACAGCGATCTATCGCTCTGGTGTTTTGCTTGCGAAAACTACATCAATAATAGCGTATGACACGGGAGAAAGAGGGGAATATTCATCCGGCGTGTTGACCTGACTTGAGAATATAGTCCCTGCAAGACCTCAAATATACCGCGTACATTGCCAAGTTTGGTGAGGACCCACCTGCTATCACGATGCGAATTATGAACGATGCTGGATCGAGTAGCAAGCAATAAATAAAATGGCCTTAGTTAAGGTTGCAAATCCTCTTTATTTTAGCAATCATTGCTGTGGTGCAGCTACGCTTCTGAACAAGTAATTCGTGAGTTCACAACGGACCTTTTTTTTTCGCAAGACTTGTGTCAAAGATGTTGAATGGGTAGGAAAGGGAGAACTGAGTAGGAGGGAAAGACAAGATAGCATTTTCTTAGGCAGCCATATAGGTGTTTACATCAACATCCTCAGGCAAGGGGTTGATGTTGATTTCGAAGCGGCTCTGGACGTCGTTGAGAACTTCGGAATCCTTTTCATTTGAGACAAAGGTAATGCCCAGACCCTTGGTACCGAAACGGCCAGCACGGCCCACACGATGAAGGTAAGTATCGGCGCTATCAGGCATGTCGTAGTTGATGACGATGTTGACGCGCTCGATATCAATGCCACGGCCGAAAATGTCGGTTGCAACCATAATACGCTTCTCAAAATCCTTGAACGATTTGTAACGCTTGATACGCTCATCCTGTGACATCTGGGAATGGATGCAAATACTTGGGAAGTTGCAGCTCACCAAGATGCGGTTAAGTTCGTTGGCACGCGGCACAGAGCGGACAAAGATGCAGACCTGGTTGAACTCGAGGCTGTCCAGGAGTTCGTTAAGCTTGCGGTTCTTCTCCCGTTCCTCAAGCTGGATGTAGAACTGCTGGAGACCGTGGAGGGTCAACTTGGCCTCGTCATCGACATAGATCTCAAGAGGGTTTTGCATGAACTTCTTGCAAATCGGTCGCATCTCCTTTGCGAGGGTGGCAGAGAACATCATCACCTGCTTTTGGTGAGGAGTGGCGCGGAAAATATCCTGAACGTCGCGCCGCATATCTAAGCACGGGCGATTGTCAGCTTAAACCATAACATTGAGGTCTACACAAGCAGCTGGCCACTTACCCAGCTGCTCCAACATCTTGTCACACTCATCAAGCACAAAGTGCTTGACGTTGCTGAGCTTGAGGTGCTTGTCGCGGACAAGGCCCCAAACACGACCAGGAGTGCCAACCAAAATGTGGGGGCATTTTGTCTTGCTCTTCAAAATCTCGACGTCCTTGGCAGTCGGGATACCGCCGTAGAACACCTCGGTGCGGATATCAGGGATGTATTTGCTGAAGCGGGCGTATTCGTTCTTGATCTGGTAGGCCAGCTCACGGGTGTGGCAGAGAACAACAACAGAAACTTCACCGTCCACAGGTTCGATCTGCTGCAGAGTGGCAAGCACGAAGACAGCCGTCTTACCCATACCAGACTTGGCTTGACAGATAACGTCCATGCCCAAGATGGATTGTGGGATACATTCTTGCTGAACTGGAGTGGGTAGGAGAAGAAGAACGAGATTGAGGTTGGTACGTTGATATGCATGGCAAAACGGAGAAACCACCAGAATAATTGGCTAACCTTCTGAAGGATGTTCAAAACCGCAGTCAACGATGGCTCTTAGGAGCTCAGGCTTGAGCAGAAAGTCACGGAAACCAGTGGAGCTGATACCAACGTAAGAGCCCTTCTTGCCCTTGTCGTCCTTGTCATCATCGGCCTTGCCATTTGATTCGGCTTCTTTGACAGCAGCAACGGCAGCAGCAGTTTCTTGCTGGAGGGTTTGTTCGTCCTCCTCTTCGTAATCGATGAGATCGTCAGCGTGGTCAGCAGCAGACATAGTTCACTGATGGGAAGTCGTACACAAGATGGTTTGATTTTAGTACATGTTCGCAGGGAGAATAGGAAAATAAAAGGGGTGCAGAGCTGGCTCTCTCTTTCCAAAACTTTTGGACCGGCATCATCTTTTTGGTTCGCATCGTGTCTGAAAATGCTCCCGTTGCTTGCTTGCTTGCTTCATAGTCTGCTGTCCTGGCTTGTTTCTGCTACCGATATCTCCTTGTATATATGTATATGTATATATATATATATATATATATATATATATGTGGGTGTGGGTGTGGGTGTGGGTATGAGTATGCCGCTCGCCCCTCTTTTTTTTCTCATTGCTTTCTTGGACTCAAAACCCGCGCAACATCGCGTGGGAATGACCTTGGGATCACATGTCCTCTTTACAGAGGATCTGGCAAGAGTGAAGCGATCCCATCTGCAAACGTCATTTGGTCCCAAGCAACGCGTGTTTGCTTGCATTGATCTTCTTTATCACACTCACACACCACACCAGCACTAGGACAGGCTTGTTTTGAACGGATTGCTGAGGTAGATTGCCAAGATGCTCGATGGGGACAAAAGGCCGCAGCAAGAACGCCTACCCGTGATTCCTTGGAATCAGATGGGAGAGGGCAATAACGGGCAGATTTTTGCGACAGATGAACCGTTCAGGATGGAAGTGATGATGCACGGCCATGGAGGAAGAACTTCACCAGAAGGAGAGAGGGAGCAGATTGGCACCACGGAGACGACAATTACCTTTGTGGATGGCAGTGGAAAAAAAAAAAGATATAAAAAAGCGGGCGGTGCGTACGTAGCAAGGCTTGAGGAGCTTTGGGACCACTCTTCTGAATTGGGCTGAAATTTCTGCTAGGTAAACATCCAGCAAGTCACGCAAAGGCTGGGCGAATCATAATTATGCTGTGGTTTATGTGGACCAATGATCGAACTCGTTCATGAGGCTGGATTGAAAACCCAGATGGTCAGCCAATTTAAAAGGCTTCTGCTGGTCCTTTTTATGCACAACAGGCAAAACGAGAAAGAATACAATGTATAGGCTGCGTTTCCTTAGTACAAGTGAGACATACAGATACAGTGCTACTTGGTCAGTGAGCCAAAAACACAGGGCGCCGGAATAGGAAAAAAATTAAAATAACCAAAAGAGGGCCCCCGTATTATCACTATCAGGGAAGACCTGATCATTGTTATCGCGCACATCAATCTATAACAATGTTCACCAGTTCTAGTGATGAGAGTTAGTTATAATCCTTCAATCGAAGATATTTGGGCTGATATTCCTTTATAGACATGCACATAGACATCGTATCGCCCATGACAAACAGATGTGAGGTGGGGAGTATGGTAACAGACCCGACTCGCCTAGTCGGATTAGACACAAAAAACCTCGATCGATAATAAGGCCACGCGACTGCGGAACAAAGATAATGGACTGGAAAGATAGCGGGATATCACGCGAAAACAACGGAACGAATGTCAAAAGGGATCAAACGCGTAACAGAGGGTTAAAAAAGAAAAGGGACCAGTGCATTTCATATTAGTGTAACATTATGCAAGCGGCCGTCATACCCAGAGGCAACCGGGCCACTTCTGTCAATGAACTGTAACCATCATCACATGTCATCAGTGCTCCTACTTCCCCTACCGATAATGATAAATCCGCTCTCAAGCATTCGTTCCCCATTTCTGAAGCACCTATTTATTCCCGACACGAAATGTTCATTTACCATATATGGAGCACCCAGCAAGAGAAAGCCACATGGCTTTCGCCTGATGCGATACGTATCCTAATCTCCCGTATCAGACGATTTCCAGAGGGGGCTTCAGCGATAATACATGGCCTACTGCTATCTCCGATACTTACTTTTTTTAAGATTGGAATGACCGCCACAGCCTGCATGGAACTGCCCTTTGTAGAAAGGAGAATGAAGGAGAAAGAGGAAGCGATGCTATTCAGCAATTTGCAGAAGAAAATCTAGTTCTACAAAGCTCGATGGAAGAGAATGAGTACATTATAGATAAGAAAAACAGATGCCAAGGGCGAGCTGAGGTTATTGTCTGTGCGTGGCAAAGGAACACGTAAGTATGAGAGAGGTGGTGGAGGGATGGGAGGCCCGTCTCACGCCATTTTCGACCGTGTGCGGAACAATTTCTCAGGTGATCAAAACCCTTGTTTGGCCAATTCAATATTTAAACCCTTACTTTCCCCAATCGTTCCCGTCGTATTTACATATTCTCTCATCTCTTTCTTCTTCGCATACACTCGATAACTATGGGTAACAACACGGTCGCTGTTATTGGTGCTGGCTCTGTCGGTGCCACCATTGCCTACGCAATTATGCTCAAGAACGTCGCGTCGGAAATCCTTCTTGTCGACGTCGCGCCCGACGTTGTTCGCGGCCAGCAGCTTGACTTGAGTGACGCCAACCTCGTCAGCACCACCAAGGTGCGCGCTTCAGACCCCAAGGAAGCCGGTCAGGCCGATGTCATCATTATCACCGCCGGTGCCAAGCAGCACGAAGGCGAGTCGCGTACTGAGGTAAAGAAAAAAAGTCGTTTGGGATTGGAAGCGATGAAGGAGCAAGCTATCCGATGGGGAGGGTGATTATTCAATCCTAACTAACACACATGCGTTCTCTTTCGACAGTTGATTGACCGTAACTACAAGATCCTCGATAGTGTTATCGGCTCGATGCATCCTATCCGCCAGGATGCCGTCATGATCCTCGTCGCTAACCCCGTCGATATTCTTACCCGTATTGCCCAGAAGCTCTCCGGTCTTCCTCGTGCTCAGGTCTTCGGCTCTGGCACCTTCCTCGACTCTTCTCGTCTTCGTGTCTTCCTTTCCGAGAAGCTTCAAGTCTCTGCCTCCAGCATTCACGCCTACGTCCTCGGTGAACACGGCGACTCGCAATTTATTGCATGGGATTCAGCTACTGTTGCCGGCAAACCCCTGCTCACGTTCCCCGAGGTCCAGGAGCTTGACAAGGACGCTGTCGAGAAGGCCATTTCCGGTAAAGCTTACGAGATCATCAAGCTCAAGGGTGCCACCTACTACGGTATCGGCGCCTGTACTGCCGCTCTTACCGAAGCGGTCTTGCTCAACAAGCGCGAAGTCCGCCCGCTCTCTGTCTTTGTCGAGAGCCTTGGCACAGTCCTCTCCGTTCCGGCCAAGATTGGCGCCCATGGAGTCGAAGACATTTACGACATCCCTCTCTCAGACACCGAGCGTCAAAAGCTCGAGTCCAGCGCCGCCGCTCTCAATGCCATCTATGAGAAATACGCCTAAAATTCTAACCATCTTACATCCCCTCGTTCTTCTCTTTCTTTATTGAGCATCTTCAATCGACTTTTTACATGCTGTAAATAAACCCCATACACACACACACACACACACACACATACACACACGCTATCCAAAGTCGTTTTCCATTTGAACTAAACCGCTTTTGTGTTTTGTGAAATCTTTTGTGTGTCTATATAAGGATTTGTTGATTCGCCCAACAAACAACGGTTCCACATATCCTCCCACCCAACCCCACCCAAAAAATCCCGCTCCGCTAACCGTCTTTCGATTGCTCCTCGGGATTGACTGCTGTCCTGCCTCGCCAGCGTCGCTGCAGCAGAGCCATTGCAAAATACACAATGAGTAACAGACTAAACACCTGCAGAAAAAGTGTGTTCGGCTCCTCATCCTTCTCAACAGGTTGCGAGGCAATCAACGTAACCTCTGGAAGCATCGGTGCTACTGGGGTTGTTGCAGCAGCGGCTGCTGTGGATTCCGGTAACACCTTATGTACTTTGAACTGGCCCTCCGGGAGAATATGATAATTGTCATAGTCCAACTGTAAGCGGGGGGGGGGAGGGACGAATTATGTATGAGTGCTATAGAATATGTGCACGCTCGCATACTATATATATATATATCTTTCTTTTCCCACTACTTACCACAACCATGACTTGTGCAAAGAAGTCTGAGGACAGTGAATCATAAACGTCTTGTGTGGCCGATGACCAGTACAATTCCACCGGCCAATTTTTCAACTTCGCATCCACATGTCCAATATTTCCTGCCCAGCCTTCTTCCCGATCAGTCTCTTCTTCGCATACCACCGGGCCGTACTCGTCCAGGTTGTAATCCACAAATTCTCCAACCGTCTGGCCCGTCCCATTTTTTACTTGTACCAGCAGGCCCTGGAACGGCCGCCGTCCAGAGATAGTTAATCTTATGGGCCGTGCCGGATCATCCTGATTAATGTTGACGCTGTAGCATCCTTCGCATTTTGATCGGGACGGGCCATGGCCTATGGTCCCCATCAAATCAAAATTGCACTAGAGGAGAGAGAAGATCGCCAATGAGTTCAATGGGCCCTTCCCATGCATTTCTCGTTGCCATCGTATGGCAATGGATCTACTTGCTGTTCCGGGCGCATGAGGATAAGCGAAGGCTATAGAAAGGAACAACAGAAGATAGGGTATCGGTCGTCTCATCGTTTCACGGGGCGATAGTGGATTGCTGCTGCTGCTGCTGCTGCTGCTGCTGGCGGCTTTAAATATTAAAAATTGTACAGTTGAGAAAGGAAAGGTTGAATTTCGTGGCATGGTTTTTCTTATTATTATTAAAAAAATGATGGCCGGAGACAGTAATGGCTGCACACTCATCATATCACAGATGCATTCTAAGATGTTATTGCAGGCCCATCCGACCCTTTTCGCTCTCCAACCGAGAATAAAGGAGATACAGCGCCATCTGGTTGCTTTCGGGCGTTCCGGTAATCGTGACTAATCGCTCATTTGTATTTCCATGGGGATCTGCGATTTTGATGTGGCTGCCGCTGAGCTGTCGAATCTCGTTTATCTTACTGCCACCTTTACCGATAATGCATCCGACCTATCAACGTAATAAGGTTATTAGGCCTATGCTGAAATCGACACAACGGTACCATCATCATCCTCTTTACCATCTCATTGGGAATAAAAATTTGCTGTGCCTGGGAAGCACCCATCATGCCGCTCATTCCATAATCGCTTTGGCGGCCCGTGGCGCCCGGTGGCATTGAGGCATATGCTGCAGCGGCCTGTGCTTGGGCATAATAGTACTGTGAGTTGGCGGCCCCCATCCCAGACATACCTCCCATGGGGTCCATCATGCCCGCAGCATTGTATGGGCTCATGCCTGACGGTACCCCCACTGAGGATGGGCCACCTACACCACTGCCACTCACACCGGCCCCCGATGCGGCGCTAGAAGGCCATGCTTTGCCATTATACCCACGTACAGACATGTTAACGACGCCAGCCTGGGGTTGAGGGCGATATCGGATGGTACTGTCAGTTGCTCCAGGTCGCTCGGGGTAGTCGGCAAGAATCGCGCTGATCTGGTAGATTGCCGATTGGACACCCTCTGTCGTGCCTGCAATCGTCACCGTCCGCTCAGTCGACATGGGTAACGGCTCCTCAGACGCATTTACACGTGCATGGCTCTGCTCTTGAATAGATCGGATGACACTTCCGCCACGTCCAATGAGTGTGCCCATTCGGTTGTCGCCCACCAGTAAACGAATAGTCAACACGGGCTCCTGTCCATCTTCAGGTGGGGGCATCTCTGACAGGATCTTTTCCGCCACGAGCGCATAAGCCTAATCCACGGTTTCGTTCAATATTCACACTCCACAGGATACCAGCGATATAATCTCTTACCTTTGCGACCGCCAGTGCTGAACCCGATACGGTCAGGATACGTTCGTATGCACCAGGAATAATATCGGAAATGGTCACGCGTGCGGCAGACAATTCACGAATGTCGCTCACATTCTTGCCGCCACGACCGATGATTACACCGGCATCTTTTGTGCTTACAAGTGATCGAAGAGAAATACTTGTCTCCGCGGGAGCTGAAGGAGCTGATCCGGCTGTCACTGAGGTGGCCGGTGGTGGTGCTGCCGATGTCGACGATGCTGTTGGTGCAGCCGCTGTTACTGCTGCCGATGTCGACGCCGCAGCAGAGACTTCGGGTGAGGACGAGTGAATGTTGCTCTTGGTTGCATTATCGCTGTCAACGGTTATCTGAACTTCGTCGTCTTCAGATTCTGCATCTTCCTCCCATTTCTTTCGTCGGGCGCGAGACGACGCAGTTGCATCTGCAGCTGCCTTGTTGCCACGCTTGTCTGCCGACTCATCGCTATCACCGGACCCTGCAAAATGAGGGGCCTTAGTCTCGGGATCTGGTACTGCCTGGCGCTTGTGATGACGGTCGTCCTGACCGCTTTGTTCAGCGCCAGACCCTTGATCTTCGTCTTCAAGGCGTGGTCGCTTTGATCTATCGACCGGTGATCCGTTCATATCTGCTTCTGTTGGCGACATACTAGTACGTTGTCTTGGGAAATAATATCAGTAAGAATACGAAAATGGACAAAGAGGGATACAAAGCCCATGGCACAGACACACATGCGTGAGCATAAGTATCTACCTGTCTGCTGAGCTGACGCCGGCCTACCTTATTAATTGCTGTGGTGTGTTTATGGGACTGTCCTAAGGGAAACCAAGGAGCTAGACATGAGTTCACACATGCAAATAAATACGCGGATGTATAATAAAAAGGTCTACTCACTTGTTTGAAATCAAAAATGCAAAGCGCGTGTCGAGAATGCAGAGGGATGGAAGTTGTGAGAGTGTGAGAAAAAGAGGAGGTGGTGACTTGTGAAGCTTCTTGCGGGACTAGGGCAGGAGCTTATGGAATAGAAAGAGGAGGGTGCAGTGAGGATGATTAACTGCTGTTGAATGGAAGATCTGCGTGTGCAAGGGTATCAATGGTTAAGCTATAGCATAGAAAGTTGCTGTGCAATATTCCAAAATGCCGCATCTACTTTAACTGATCCATGTTTTGCCAATGATGCGTCGGCACGCAAGAGGATCGGCCCAACCATTGGCAAAACTACTATGAATCAAGAAGCGAATGCGTGAAATGGAAATAGACAAAAGAGACGAAAAACAATACCGTGGAGCAGCTGGACGGGAAGAAGCGATGCGGCCAGCTGTTGAGTGAAATGTGTGGTTTTTTTTCTTTGTTTTGGTTGGAGGAAAGAAAAAGGGCGCAAAAAGTCGTATTTGCGTTAGTGCGTATGTGCTTAAACGCAATTTATCTTCCCCATTCCCAGCTGCGGCTTTTTTTATGAATCCAAACAGGGCCAGCATATCGTGTAGCGTCAGCTGGAGTGATTCTTATGAATCGTACTTATCACAACCATATTTGATGGTCAAGGTACTATGGATAACTCGTAGTAAAGTGCGTGGGACGAGCCAACTTGCTCAACAAACGTAATAAATTACTTCTAAATGGGCATATGTCCTTTGATCACCCCTATTGCTACCACATTAGCATAACTAGCGACATATCAGCATGTCGTGGACGTACTATTACCAATGCAGAAGTCCACATACACAAAAACCCGCGCCATCTATACGCGCAAGGAAACATATGGATGAAGAAAACAGCTAGCATTCTATTTGTTTCCCAAATTCCACAGTTTTATATGGAGGTGTATCCGCCTACCCCCTTTATGTCGGTCGTTCAGTCCCATCTCGAGCAGGAAGGGAAACGAGTAACACTTTCTCTTTTCCGATATTTAGGTTCTGCTCTGGAAAAGTCAGGAGTTTAGGATCGGTGACAGCACGCGACATTGTCTTATTTTGGAGCCGTTTCAGATACTGAGAAGAAGCAAGTGCATGTTTTTTAAACTTCTCAGCAGCGTTCGGGTACGACTTCTTCAAGCCGCTTAGAGCTCGCTGCTGTTGTTGGTAGTGGAGGTAGCAGTCCAAGTCCATGCTTCCAAACTCAAATTTTTCTGAGGTTGCTATATGTATACATCACCATGAGTGCTTGCTTCTCTTCGAAGTTGAGTAATATTGATATCACCTAGACAACGGGAAGAAAGACCTCGGGACTTGGGGATGTTCATGGCGGTGGTTGAAAACGCGAGATGGATGGGCGACTGCAAAACTGGTGAGGAAAAAAGGTCACGTCTACTGACGGATAAAATCTGAGATGACTGACAGCGGCTGATCCACCCTCGTACTCTGTGAAACGCCGAGGGCTGCTTTTGAGGCAGCGGAGTGCCGACGTGGACCATGCCAAGGCTCATGCTGGGTGCAATAAGTTGGCAACTTGGCGTAATGGCTGTTCCGTAATCACCCGGTGGTGGGTCCAAAGAGACGGGATGGGCTAACACGACAGGAATTTCTATCACTGCGTCCACGCTATAGATCCGAATAAACTTCATTAACTTATCACCTTTTTAAAGTAGGGCATAAAACCTTGCTAACCTGCATCTGGTAGATGACATGACTGAAAGTCTGATGGAATAGGATTCGTCAATCAACTTATGACTGCAGGCGGTAAAACGGTCTCTCTGTAAATACAAACGCAACGGTTAGTCACACACACCCACATATATATATATTATGTCAATTAGTACACTTCCCGGAGACTGAAGGGTCATGACTGCCTGATCGTTCATACCAGGCTCAATAGGCAAGATCCATCCCATACTTGAGGCCAGGACCTCAGACACAGTTTCAAGTATGGAAGTAACTGGCCTCAGGCCAAAGCTGCCCTCTAGGCCAGTCTGGGAAAATGTGTTTTGTCGACGCAAAAGTTCAAGTTTGATGTCAGAGACTGTGTCCTTTGATGTGTTGACAAGCTCGAGATGGACGTATATGGGTGCATCTGTCACCCACAGGGATCGCGCCAAGTTCAAATCGATATGTACGGCATTAGTCGGCGAAGACGGCGAAGCCCAAATGTGCTGTGTTCGGCGCACGGGTTGGCACAGGGCGCCATCGGATAGGGGTCCTGAACGCGAGTTGAGATAGATCTGAATTATATGGTCACTGCAAATCGTTTTTCCTCGTTTCCGCTGCCTCTGACCATTACTGTTCGCGCTGCGGTCTTGCCACCTCAATTCCATTTTACTGTCCCGTATTTGTTGCGTTAGTAAATTTAAAGGAGAGATGGAAAGGGGCCGGTCAAGAGTGAACAAACTCTAGCCCCTTCTTTCCGTTTACTACAATCACTTACACCTGCAGCTGATACCGCACGGACCCTTTCTTGTCCTGGTAACTCCCTCCGACTTCTTCAGGCAACTTATTAACAAAGGGAACGACGAATTTACCATCGTTTCTAAACATCGCAACAAATTCGGCACCGGTAAGGCTCAATATAGGGCGGTCTAAAAACTGAAATGTATGCGTTTCAGGTCGGAAGCGGCCCGGTTCGACAACACCTAACCATTTCTTTAGATATGTTCCGATTGCTTGGCCTTCTTCCTTACTTTCGACGCCTCGTAAATGGATCACAAAACTATGGAAGCTTTCCAGAAGATCTGGCCGTGAAAGGCCTGCAGGAAAGTCAACGACAACCGTGCCATCCAATTTCCCTCCTGTGACAAAGTGCGGCGACTTGAGACAAATTAGCACGTCCCTGCGGTGCAGATTGGCCAATGCGCTGTAACTGTGATCCTGCACTACTCGTGCAGATATCTCCGAGGATGAAGATATCAGAGTTTTTGATGTAGAAGTCGTTTTGACAAATCGCTTAACGATGGTTGCCGGCGATGTGTGCGGCAGCGGCTTTCGATGGCTAGGGTTTTGATTTGTTGCTAACAAGGACGACAGTGTGCGATGTTCCGGTTCAGTAATTGAAGTGGGCAATGCAGTAAGAGCAGTAGTAGTAGTAGCATCGATATCATCTGAGCCTGGAAAGAGTTTTGGAGACGTGAAGAGGAGAGGAACAGCGTATTTATGGTTCCTGTTTCTTCTGTTTCTGACTGTAGGCATGACATGGAACTTTGACAACAGTGAGTGGCAAAGGGATCTTATCCAAATACTGCCTTGCTGCTGGAACTGCTTGCTGGGAGCTATCAGCGCTGCCGAATTATCTTGAGAATCCATCTGATGAAGGAAAAGAAGATAGAGACAGTGACAAGCAGTAGTGAGTAGGATTGGTGACAGAAATGAGAACAGACAAAATTGGGGATCAACATTCTTCTGCGGCATGAACCTTAAAGAGCGGTTGGGAAAGAAATGGATGGAATGTGAGTCGCGACGGTCATCGATGGTAATGCTTCCCCTTGTTCCTTTTCCTGCTTTTACTTCTGTGAGCGTAATTAAACGGTAGGGTCCTCTTTTTAATTATTAAAGGTAGTATGTTTTATGGCGAATATTTTTATAATTGTAATACAGCGCATTGTTCCGGGTCCATATAAGAAACTTCCGTCCTCTTCCCTCTGCTTTCTTCATCGTAACGCTCGCCCTTGTATTCCTCGTTTTCGCCCTCGTCCTCATCGTCCTCTGCAAGCTGGATAGCGCCTCGTTTTTCAGAGCAGGATCGTACGAGCGCGCCTGCAACAACAAGTGCAATCTCAACAAAAAGTACCAGTACGATGGGATATTTGAGTGCATGGATCGTATTAACTGCAATGCACGGCCACTGACCACGCAAGTCGAGGAGACATATGTCACGTTGTGGCCACAGATAATTGTACCAATGATCATGGCGACCAATGCCGGTGACTACAGCCATAGTTTTCCTGTCAAATAAGATACAGAATATCCAGCTCAGCGCCAGACCGAATGGCATGAGCACATGGCAGCAGACCAGATCAAGCGCAGCAGATGTCGTCGCTCTCTTCGATTTACTGGTAAGTAACAAGAAGAGAGGACAAAAGACGGAGGCTTGTGCGGCAACCAGAGTTGAAATCAGTCGCCGATCCTCCACCATTTCGATCATGATAGCTGCATTGGTGTTCGCACCGTTGCTGAACCTGTCGCCACTGCTAATGCCGCTCCTACTACTACTGCTGCTGCTGCTGCTGCTGCCACCGGCTTTGACGTTCAAAAACAGAGAAAATATAGGGGCAGTGTGTAAGCTGTACACTGTGAGAGAAGACGCCACTATAGCGATGGCTAAAACAAGGACGGCCGTTCGGGTCCAAAAGGTGCTGGACAGAATCCGCTTGGAGGATATTACTGACATATGCTCAGGAAGTACAAGGCGACAGACGGGAGAGAGAGAGAGAGAGAGAACGAAAAAACAAATGGTTGAAGAGGCCTGTAAAAGATATAATTAAGGGGGGGCAATTTCAGGGGCATATTTGGGGGATAAACATACAGACACGAGTGATGAAATAAGTACATTCTAGGAATCCCCAATCCGCCCAATGGTTTTAATGTGTACAAGCCGTCTAGTGTCTGTAGCATAATCCTAACTACCGTATCTTGTATGTTACATACGTACAGGATGGTTGTGTACAGAATGGACATCCTCATATTGCATACACATGTAATGCCATCCACAGATGAATCCCAACTGCTGTTGCTGCTGCATAGAGAATCTTCATCACGAAATCTTTCGAACCGTGTAGCGTTATCATTGTTGCTTTGACCATCGCCATAAGGCAGCTTCAAGATAACTTCCACTCACTTGTTGATGCAATCATCGAGGAGAATACGTTCGGTATGTGTTGTCAGCTTATATTCATTCTTATTAGTACGGCAAAAGGAGTACAAGTACTTCACGTATAGGGTCCAATGCAAAAGTACACGGTCATCTAGGTACAACCTTTACCACCTGGCCCATGCGCCGCCATCTGTCTTGAAATGAACAGTTTGGAGAAGTAGGCTTTTATCTACCAATACCGGTATATATCTATCCTCACCTTTTCGTTTGTGTCTTTATTTCTCATGATGCACATTCCCCTGGAGAGGGAAAGAAACTTGTTTCCTTCAAAATTACAAACCGCTATCCAGTCACTTACTCTCACTCTAACCTACTATTGGATGATGTGCATGCTGTAAAATTTTGACCATTTTCAGAAGGCACCAGTGGGGACCCTTCTTGTGAAAGTATTTAAGGTTTTGCTCCTATTAAAGTTCGTGCACATCAGCTTTTTCTTCGCAATAGAGCCACGCGTACAGCTGGCTGACCCTATCACAATATTTGCAATTCTGCTGTTGCTCACTGAAGAACACGACCAATCATTTTCTCCTTGCCATGCAATGCTGTCCATCTAATACAGAGTGTGACACAGCAGAATATTCATCTTTCAGCAAACACATCATCGTCAGTCACCTTGCGTTTTCGGTACGGCCGTTTATGCAATTAGGAGGTACATGTCTTTTAGATAATGCACTTTTGTAGGCTCATGAAATCTTGGGGAAATTGAACCAGTCCAGAGCATGAGGGCTCTATAAACTATGTTGTACATTGAAGCAGGACGAGGTGTAACTGACGTTGTCCTAAAAGTGATATCGGCTAGGCTCTGGTAGGTGACCATCGTTATGACTCTGGCAAGGAAAGTCAACCCATGAATCTATGAGAGGGGGGTTCATCAGATGGGTAGCTAATAATCTATTATACCGATAGCGAATATTCGCAAATCATCGGCATCTATCTGACCAGCGTATTGTGTGTTCCCGGGCCTTGAAACGTTGGTTATATTCTCTGGAATATCATGATTCATAGTGGTTTATTCGCTCACTTCGCTTGCTGGAGCTACTGTGACCAGGACAAATAATGGTAAGGTTTTTATGGTAAAGACACTATTTTGAACTCTATTCAAGCACGTATCATATCCCGCTTTTACCAACGTGGTTAATTGCGATTGCATGAGCTCTTTTAATTCTCCCTGTCTGCTTTCATGTGGATTATGTAAATGAGGTCTCTTTAAGGTTCTATTCAATATATATTCTTATAACGCTCACATATCAAACTCAATGTCAGTTTGAATGAACCATCTCCGTACTCTACAGGCCTTTTGATAACAGTGCTGCATAACTGACATAATAGAATGCCTGTGGCAGAAGACAACGGATTCAAGATGGCTTGCTCTGCTGAAATAATCAAAAGCTGCGATGCCCGAGTTGCAAGATAAAAAGGATGGATATTGATCTTTAAAATAAACATAGGATCATCCGCATGACATCTTTCAGGCAGCAGAAAATTACTGGGATATCTGTAAACCTGCCAAAACGTGACTCTACATCAACATACCAAGGCTACTGAGGAATACACAACGATACCATATTCTCGCCATTGCATGCATCCAAGTCGGGGCCCTATCAACATCGAAACCACGTTACCTATGGGTTGAGGGTGCAGAATATGGTAGTTTCCTTATTCTGTCAAATTCTGCATCTTATTAGTCCTGTTCTTCCAAATTTACTGGAAGAATAATAATTGATTCCATGGGTTCAGGGCCGAGATTCTCACCAGCAATCTTTCTAAGGAAATACACGAACACTTGATACTTATCGTTGATCATGAATGACATCATTTTTAGATGACCAAGGGCATTGGTTTCTGATTGGTTATGACGTTACTTTGTTGGGAAGCAACCAACGTCGAGAACTTCCGAAGGGTACGGTATTCTAGGCTTGCATGGTTACAGTATCCATGAATTGACTCTCCCGCTCTTCTGATCCATGTACTTGAAATTAACATGACTCGAGCATCCATCCCTTTATTAAATATAACAAGCTAGTAGTTATGCCAGACGAGAGAACTTCCAAGGCAGCGCAATGATCCTTTTATATATGCGCCGCCGTCATAATTACCGTTGCCATACCTTGAGCGGCAAAGGAATACCGTCCTGGTATTCTTGTTACTGCTATTTCTACGCAACTCTCCCGAGCATCGGATTGATGAAGCCACTATTTATCAAGCGTACACTGGTAGCAGGGTTACTTGAACAGTAAAATAAGCACACTGTGCAGAAGAAAAAGCTCAATCTATGGTGTTCGACGGTCCGAGTCACAAGCGGAAGAATTTATTATCATTTTCGTTCTTTTCTTTCAGTGCTAAGTCAGACCTGTTAGATTGGGCTGATTTGACTCTTTTTTCCTTCTTTTTCTATACATATCTCTCTCTTTCTCTCATTATCTAAGAACTTCTGGTTAATTTTGGCAAAACGTAATGTCTTCCACAGCCCAGCAAGCAGATACAACCCCACGCTACTTTTGTTATGCTTGTAACCGCGAGGTTCCCATCTACATGGCCCCCGACCCCACATGCCAGCGATGCAATGAACAATTTGTACAAGAAGTAAGCTTATAAAAAAGAGACTCGCAAAATCTCAAAATGTTTATTGTGCGATGAAGATTGAGCCAGAAAGCGATCCGCAAACTTTCCTCAACGGTGACGGGGACGCCACAGGCGTAGCTGATGCAGGACCAGAACGACCGAACGCTTATATCCGCTATGACAGTCAAAACGGCAATGATTTGTTTCAATTTCTAGATGCATTTGGACCGGGGGAGAGAAGTGATGAGCCCAGTGGAGGTAGCAATGACAACCGATCCTCGGCTGCTGCCATGTCGAGCGTGCTCCAGAACATGTTGACTATGCTCATGTCACAGGTTCCCGAATCCGCAGCAAACGACCAAGCATCTGATGAGGAGGGAGACGGTGATAGACAGCCAAGAAGTCAGCAATCGCATTCTATGGTGTTTTATGGTGGCATGGTTGATGGTCACCTTCAATTTCGACCTATGAACTTGTCTCCGCAACGACAACAACAAGGCGAGAACGCATCAGGAAGTGGGGAGAATTCATCCAATACCGCACATCCGTCTACAGAGGAAGGAGCTGCAGCAGGGGACGGAGGCGATAACCGAGTTAATAATTTTGCAAGGTAAGTAGCATATGTCAATGTGTAAAGGATAGAAATAGTTAAGTTAGAATCTCTTTTATACAGCAGCTTGTTACGCTTGTTGTATGGGCTGAGCGAGGGCGTGGTGGGAAATCCAAACGATTATGTTTTTTCGCAAGATGGATTCGATAATATTATCACCCAATTGATGGAACAGGCGAGCGGGTAAGATCGTATACTACATTTGGAATTAACCAAAAGAGTGTACTAACACATTCGTCTTTAGAAGAAATGCACCACCACCTGCCCCAGAGACAGTCATCGATACACTGCCTAAAAGGCCCTTAAATGACAAAGAAATCGGTAAAGTGACATTACACTCGGGGTATCTCATAGTTGCTCATTTCTGACTAACCGACTTCGTTGGATGGTTGATGATAGAGGATAAAACGGATTGCGCTGTTTGCAAAGATGAATTCGGTCCGACTGAAATAGTCAATGAACTACCCTGCCAACATGTCTTCCATGAGGACTGCATTAAACCCTGGCTGAAAGTCAATGGCACCTGCCCAGTTTGGTAAGCGATCCGTTGGATGCAGCAGAACCGAAAGACCCACAGATTGCTGATATGGCTGTGGAATCAACGCTGGTATGTAGTCGACATTCGGTTCTTCCCGAGAAAAGTGAAGGCGCTGCTTTGTCAGAGAATAACGACACCAACTCGCACGGTGATAATGGCAGTAGCAGCAGCAATCCCGACCAAGCTACGACTACAACCAATACAAGCGATGCACCTACGTCCCCGCCACAGACATCTACTGCTGAAGGTCTTCCGCCGCCTCTCTCCTCACTGCTCGGTGATCCTCGAAGACAGCTTCCTTCGCTTGCCGGATGGTTTAACAATTTCCGCAATATGAATAACCAACGACAACAACAGCAACAACCCTCCATGTCATCACCTCCCTCCTCCTCCTCCAACAACAACAACAGCAACAGCAACAGCAACAACAATAATACCCCACAGCAGTCGTCGCGTGATTCCAACAATCGCAGCACTACTGATCCTTCGGAGATGGATCTTGACCTTGATTAGATTAATATTAATCAAAGTATTATTCCAAGACGATATTAAGAAAGCATGGTAGAAAATGGAAAAGATGACATGATAGAACAGCGGATGTGTTTTTATGATGAGTGTCATCGCCTAACGATACGGGAGCGTGAATTGAGAGAAAGCGCCACCAGGGCAACTGATACTGCGAGAATACCAATGCAAGTAACGAAAGCATAAACGCATCCGAGATAAATAGTTTCTGAACTATTCAGCAGCGTCTTTGCAAGTAAAGAAAAAGGATCCGTATGAGTCCTCACGTCGTGGAGCATGCGCTCTCGCCTTACCGCGTAAGAAGCGCCGAAATGAGAGATGATGACCCAGAGAGCCCGGAGGATACCTGAAGGTTTACGTATAGTAGTATAACCCTCAAAAGCGACCATCATCCAGACAATGTGTAGCAGCGAAAACAACGAGGTGGTCACCGCTATGACGATAATCGTACAATTGCGTGTGTAAGTTTACCACCACCACCACCACCACCACTTCTTCGCGCTTTATCCCTTGCGTTTACCGGAGACGAAAAATGTAGTTGCCTGTGGGCAAGACGAACACATCATGACACCTGGACCGATGGACTCGACAAGCGTCGATACATAACTCACCAGGGATGTCGTTAATGCGTAACCAAAACCGGTGACAAAAGCGAAGATGGTTCGATTAAACGGCGAATGACAATTGGACGATACAATGTTAAGACCCTTTTCGGATCGCCTATAGGAACTATATTAACAGGACCGAAACGCATATAGAGGCACGGCACATACCGGAGCAGCAGAAAAAAGAACCATCGGAAGAGCTCCTGTATCAATATACTGTAGACTATACTGATAGAGTGCGTCGATTTTGCAAAGTACCAAATGACGCTAGCTATAAGTAGTGCTATCAGACAAAAGAAAGCACTGACAGACCATGATGGGGTCGTCATCGATTAGGCACATATGGAAAAATGGTCGATGGACTTGAAAGTACCTAGCAACCATAAGCAACACATGCTGAGGATTGCGACCAATGTAGAGGAAAAAGATGGAGATGATTGGGCTATAAGCGACGAGAAGACATCCGAAAAACGTGTAGAGTGACATGAGGCGAGGGTAGACCCCCACTCACCACCACCACCTTCTTCCTCGGTTCGCGTTGAAATTTTGATTCCAGATTGGGAAACGACAAAAGGGCGGGTGTTTGACCAGATGTCGTTTTCGAGCCAAAAAGTGAAATAATTGTCCCCAATATCATATAGATGGAACAGTCTGCTGTAGTGATTCTCTTTATATTTTTTGTCATGCATGAAATATAGGATGCGTGCAAAGTATATGTTGAAAAGCGTAAAGAGAGGGGACGAGGAGATATTCGTCGTTTGGTCTGGTCGGCTGCATCAAGCTATTTCGTTAGCTCTCAAGCAAGGTCGTTATATGGAGATGGATCAATAATTGTTATTTCATTTCGAAAATAAATTTCATATCAATGGACGGATACTCATTAGTTAGCTGAACACAGTAATCCTTCCTCCACACCAGTCAACTTACGCTCAAGGCCTGCAGGATTCACGAGTTATCCTGGGTACTCCCGGTGATAATTGAGAGGGTGATATAGCGGCAGAGGAACGAGCGGAATGGGGCCAGAGGTGGAAAAGAATGGAGCGGAAGGGCGTCCAGGAGCCCTCTCTCTTCCATAACTCGTCAAGTACGGGTACAATTGCAATAAAACAAGTTAATATAATAGTGATCATACCGGATAAAGAACATGGAAAAGAGAGAGGGTCAGACTGGAGTTCAATGAGGAAGCATATTTCTCTCTTGATGAAAA
This sequence comes from Dichotomocladium elegans, assembly GCA_025716815.1. Taxonomy (NCBI): domain Eukaryota; kingdom Fungi; phylum Mucoromycota; class Mucoromycetes; order Mucorales; family Lichtheimiaceae; genus Dichotomocladium; species Dichotomocladium elegans. Next base: position 71,714 of record JAIXMN010000009.1, read on the forward strand.
CAAGCAGATCCACGCCCAGAGGAGCAGGCAGAATTCCCTTTTATGATGGAAAAACAAACAGAGTTTTACCTTTGCCAGTGTAGCCGCGCTTAAATTTTGCTTCTTTCATCTAAATGTTTGTATCTTTCCGCTTGGTGATATGAGTATCAGCAAGGTCAGGATTTTTCCCTGCAAGATAGACTACGCAGATATTCTATGTAAGTACAAATGGACAGACGAGAATACATTTCCTCCTCAATGACATAATCCGCAGGTTCAGGGCAGGCATGCTCATCAACGACATGATCTTGCCCATCTTTGTAAAAAATGTATTGTTCATTTCAGAATGTAAAATAAGTATAAAAGAAAGGACTAACATTAATAGAGATGGAAGCTTTTTTGTGTGACAATCTTTGCCGTGCATGTGGCATTTGCTTTGTCATTGTGCGTAAGATCGCTATCACTCCTGCCGGTGTTTGGGCTAGTGCAAGCAAGATGGTATCATTTTCCTGTCCATACGCCGGTAGCGGAGCGCGCGTGCTCTTGCTTCGACAAACACAAACCCCTCTGAACGAGACTGACATGGATCTGGCAAGGACCATTAGCGCCAATGGTGCGAAGAGTTGCACCACAAACCGGAATAGGTGTTGCCTAGTCTGCATCCATTCTGCGTGAAAAAGATTGTTCCAGAGCGATGGCGGCAGCCAATGTCAATGACATCATGTCGAAAAGGTATGTCGCATGGTTTTCCGTTGAAAGAGAGAGCTATAGTATTTACAGCTATTGCTGGAAAAGTACCAACCGAATATGGATTCCAGTATGTATCTGCATGCAAGAACATCTTTTCTGTCTCGTTACGCTGTATGAATAAAAATCCCATTGTGGCCTCCGACGAGCCCTGTTGCTAAGAAAAAAAGAAATTAAAAAAAGATGGGTGCGGAGATCAATAAAAATATGCTGTGTAACGTCCATCTGTTCTTGAAAATACGATACACTGTACAAATTTTGTACGGATATACCATGACAAGAGTCGGAACGCCCGATGACGTACGCGCAAAAAACGAGGCAAGGCAATGCCCATCTATAGCAATATTGAAGCATATCTTTAAGGAGTTTTTCCTTCTCGACACTGCAGATTACCATAGCGATATGCACTGAAACCTTGTGCTAAAGCCTAATGGAATGCCAACCACTTGTCTTACACGCAGCAATCAAATATTGCTTTCTTTTCCCCAGCAGACAGACCTTCTCATTGTGCAACTGCAATTGAGCCATGGCAGGGTGGGAATTCCGTGTAATATCCGTCTACAACATATTCCCACGAGAAATTAGGATTGGCTAGATATAGTATCGATTGCATTGAGGAGGAGGAAGGTTTCACCCCTCGCTACCCCGGCTGGAAAAGGAAAACGGAAAGAAAGGGGCGAAATGGACTCCAACACATTTGCTTCTTATAGACCTCCCGAGCAATGCTATCTCCTGATGTTTATGTAATTCACGCCTCTCATGAGGATTTTGAAACACTCCATGAGCGACTACTAGAACGAGCAATCATTCTCCTGGTCCCATAGCTGCCAGTATGTTGCATTTCATATCTTATATTGATTGTGTAGTTGATCGACTTTAGTCCTCGACATTTCGTTTCCTAAAAAAGAAATAAAAATGGGTCCCTGCACCTCACATTCCAGATTACTGCAACCCGCAGCGTTGGGCGCGCGCATGAAAGGCCACAGGAAAAAACTCCATCCTTCATTGGGCGGGGTGGCTTTGAATGGCGTATAACTCGTAATGCAAAACAGTCATGATTCTGGGAAGCAAATAAAGGCAGCCGTTGTATATTCATTTCCTGCCTTTGTGCTATTTGTGTGCATGGGGTGTCTACCTGAAAGTTGCAACGAACCCTTTGATGATGGCTGTGTAAGGAAGAAAAGGAGGGTTAGGGGAGGTTCCAAGGCTGACAGGTCTCGTCGCCATGTGTATGCTGTTTCGAAGGATCAGCTTTTCAGACGTATGAGTTTCAGATTAACCGAAGTGACTTGCCATAAGTCGGATGGGAAATAACACACACATATATATATATACATACACACGCACGCACGCACTCACGCGCAACGAATAAGGAGGTGATACAAATTTGTACGTGACATGATCTATCTCACCTGTATGTCACGTGGATATCCTATTTTCACGTACAAGGTATGATTTTGTGATTTTGAGGTAGCACTGACTCTAAAGTGGTAACGTACGGACAATGCTCTGGTTCTCTTGCTTGTTTGTGCCATTTGGGTATCCATTCCAAGCGGAACTTTTTAGGAGACGCAGTGAAAACTAATTGGCACTGCTGCAGTGAACGATCTGCATGGCATAAGGTATGTATGGCAAGGTATGGGCTCAAATGCTCAATGTTTTGCATAACATGGTGTACGAATCTAACAAAGCGATGACGACGGTGATGCATGTGCGATGATAGGGGGTAACAAGCTTTCAATTTGTGACACTTACCAAATAAGATAGAAAAGATGTCACTTAGACTGTATATGGATCATCAAGAAAATGGTTGGCTAAATGGGAAAGGGGGTTGAGATAAGGAGCCTGGGATGCCTGTATTTATTTTCCTGGCTATGTATAGATTTTGGGAAATACCCCACTCTGACTCAACGCTTGAGAAATCTTCGGTAGACAGCTTCCCAAGTGGAACTCAAATTTATTGGTTGGCCTAGAGACAAAAAGGCAACCCCGGGGATGATTAGACAAATAGACGCTGATCAATTTACACCCCGCTCCTTGACAACTTGCGGCTTGACAATGTTTCTTGGTGCACAACAGAAGAGTCCGTTCCTCGCTCACCAGACGCCGATTCGCCGATTACGTCAGTGTAGGGGTCACATGGGGGTTGGGGGTTAGTTTGTCCCACTGCAATGACATCATAGACTGCTTCCAGAACACGTTCTTAAAATTTTCTCGTCAAGATTGCCTTCGTGATTCTCCAAGGGCAAGCTACAAACGAAAAAAAACCACTGCTCGTATTTCAAGCGATGGCTGTTTGCCAGTAGAATTAATCACTACTTTGCATCTACAATTTTAGGGAGTTCTGCTGCCCATCGGACCCGTGTGCCCAGACGTATTTTTTTTTGCACTGAGTTTTCCGATGCTTGTCGACTCGAGCGCCTTTTCGTCTCTTGTTCCAATCCATATTACGTGGCACACGTTCCCTCACTCTCTCGCTTTCTTTCTCATCCCATTTGCTTACTCTCGGATTCTTTGCATTCACCTTCCAAGCTGAATCGCGCTACGTGTTCGGTCTTCCCCTAGCTGGCTATTGGACAATTTGCCACAAAACGACATTACGGACGATTCGTGCATGACGAGCGATGCGACACTGGGCACCTCGGCTCTGCGGGAACCCAAGTCGCTCAACAAAGCATTGAAAGTGACACCAGCGAGCTTGAAACTCATTTTCAGCTATCTCTCTCGGTCAGATTTGGCCCGCGTAGCCCATACATGCAAGGCATGGTCAACTCCTGCCATGGAGCTGATATGGGCCAATTTTAAGTTTGTCCGCGATAGAGATTTTGAGCGTGCCTTTGGCATCATGGCTAGACGCAATTCCTCACGACCCTACGGGACATATGTCAAGTCGCTCGATCTAGTGCATACCGACCGAGAGTTCAACCTGACGCCAAACGTCATTCTCCTGGTCACTTCCTTGTGTCCCAATCTCGAAACCATATCAATTACCTTCCATAATACCCGACCTGTTGCCCCTCCAGCACCACTTCCAATAATGCAAAACAGACCTGTCTTGCCACCCATTAGACGTCCGGGAGATGCCCATCCACGACCACCCGTCGCTGCACCTGTCACTCAGCTACAACAGCAACAGTCACGATCACCACCACGACATAATCACCCACCTCACCTTGCCGCTGCTGCTCCTCCTGCTGCTGCTCCTCCTGCTTGCACTAGCCCTAATACCAATCACCATCCTACGCCTCGCCAGCACAATCATTCCCTCCCACTCGCCCATTTGGCCTACAATTGTAAAAAAATTCGCACCATCCGGCTCACGTCATATTCACCCAAAACTGACGACTCTGTATACGAGATGGCAAAGTATATGAAATCAGGATCGTTGGAAACTATAATCTTCACTGGCTGCGGCACTCTGCAAGGCTCAACTCTTTGCAAGCTTGCTATGACCAATCCTCAGCTACGCCATATAGAAATCGCAGGCAGCACGCCCGTAAGTGATTCGAGCCTTGCAACGCTAGCTGAAAAATGCGGACCCAATCTCGAGAGCATCAGTATCGGCAACGCATACAACTTAACCGACATGTCTGTGCGCCATGTGGCAAAGCGATGCAAAAATCTCAAGCATCTAATGCTGTTCAACAATGCGGATGGAAATCGGTTATCCGAAGCGGCATTGATTGAGCTGCTGCAGCGCTGCGTCCATCTAAGAACGATTAGTCTGAGTAACGCCCGAGTGCTGGGGGAACGGTTTTTTGAACTCGCAGCCAACCGCGTAGAACACGAGTTGGCATCCATCGAGCATGAAAACGGGGCGTACCAGAGTGGTCTGCAACGCATTTGCTTAGGAAGCGTGCAGCGGCAGGTGATTGAAGGGCCCTCCTTAGCTCGATTGATCAAGATGAGCGCTAGCAGCAGTCAGAACAACAGTGATGATGATGACGACGACGACGAGACCGACGACGACTTGAGTAACAGAACATCTGCTATGGCTGATAGCACTCTTTCGCACCTCTTGGGCAATGCGGCGCATATGCCAAAGACAACCGTGATTAGAGGTTCCACTATTTGGTGGCAGCGGCGGCGCCCAAGATCACGTTAAAAAACTCCACTTTGTCTCTGCTCATCTTTTCTTCTCCTTTCCAACCAAGTACTTACCACCACAACCATCACTTTGTAATCGTCTCCCTTTACCCTCTTCTCGTCATTCAAGAAAAAGCCTTCCTAACCACAAACACTTCTCAATATATCAGCGCATAGCGTACGCACTCTCACACATTCTCTCTTTTCCCCTCTTTTTTAATAGCTCGTTCTCTCTCAAGTAGCATTTAATTAATTCATACCTAGTTTGTTACGTTTTTTGACTATCCCGTAGCAAGACGGGGGGGGGAAAGGACTGAGAAGAGTCTGGCTCTGCTACCTCCTGTTTTTGCTTGATGGAGTGTCAGCTGGATCGACTATATTATTTCCAGTAGAAAAAAGTGACTATATTATCAAAAAATAAAGTATACATAAAAAGGAACAATAGCGTTTTATAGGTGCTATGTCTTCGCCTCGGTGACGCCCGTTTCCTCATCAACTTTGTCGGTTTTTGCTTTCTCCATCTCTGGGCGCCACACATAAGAGTCCTTGTAGACGAAAACGCTTCCTGAAAATACTTCCTCCATCTCCTCGAGGGATCTTCCACGGGTTTCGGGCACAAACAAGTATGTAAATACACCCATGAGTACAGCACAGCACCCGAAGAAGAAGTAAGTGCCAAAGGTGATATTCTGAATCATAATCGGTGTCACTTTGGCAATAGTTGCGTTCATGGCCTGGTAAAAAGAAGTTAGGGCAAGTTATAAAAAGTGTTGATGACGATTCTTTTATACCCAATTGAAAGCTATAAAATAAATAAATAAAGCAGTGAATACACCGGCTTCAGGGAAGCGTATTCTAACACTGTACCTGTAGTGATTGACAGACAGAATGCACGGATACGATTTGGGAAAATCTCTGAGCAGACAACCCAGACAACAGGCCTAATCTCTTTGTAAGTATGTGGTTACTCATTTGAGGACTCAATATCTTACCCCCATGAGAACTCGTAGCTTTTAAAAAAAAAAAAGGCGTTAGAGCCAGTAACTGGAAAAAGATCAAAAACATGAGAGGAGCAGGACTCACCCAACGGCAAAAATGTAAACCATGATGATAGCGACATAACCTTTTGCATCAACGACAGTGATCTTGCCGGACGGGTTGTCTTGCCGGATTCCGTAAACCATGCCAGCCATTATAAAGAACGCCACAAACATAAAAACTGACCCGAGCATCAGTGTACGTCGCCGACCAAGTCGGGCATCGATCATAAAGAAAGCAACAAACACGAAAACCACCTTGACGATACCTATGGTCCTTACGAAATGAATAAACAAAAAAAGAAGGCTATTCGCCGCATACCATAAACACCAGTGGCCAGAATGTCGGTGTTCTGGGCCGTCAAGCCAATGGATTTGAAGATATCCGGGGCATAATAATTCTATCGTGATTTTAATATCTCGACGCTTTTTATTCCATAGTTACCCGCACCCAAAAAAAAGGTCTCCATACTACCACTTACAATAGCATTGGTGCCTGAAAAGAGAAAAGACAAATCCCACATTAGAATATGGCTCGCAACCTCCCCGTCTTGCTCATTCCTGGAATTTATTTTAAAAAGAGCCCTACCTGTCCATTGCTGGAAGACTTGGAGCATCACGCCGAGGAATAGACGGTGTAGATTGTTAGGCGCAAGGATTTCGGTCCAGCGAGTTGACTTGCTCTCACGCTCCAGCTCAATTGCATCTTGGATTTCCTTTAGTTCCTCGAGAATGGCCGGATCTTCGGGTGACTTGTCTCGAAGCTTGCAAAGCGTGCTAAGCACCTGCTCGTCGCGGTTTCTTAGTGTAGATTTCAAGGGCGCGATTTAAGGTCGGTGTGAGTATCAATGGTATGTGAGCACACGTAGTAAAACGGGAGCGCTAAAGATAAGTTTTTTCTCTTACCTGAGCGCAAGCCATCGAAGCGATTCGGGCAAAAATATCATGCCGATCAATAGAACTCCACCAGGAACAATTTGGATTCCAAGGGCTGTGCGCCACTGACGTTCACCTGCCGCAATATGTCGTACACAACCATAGTCAACCCTAAAGTGAAGCAATCCCGAATCAGAGAGCGCAAGGTTGAAGCCCTGATTTGCCCATACCAATAAGAAAGCATAATACCAGTGACAATCAAGAATTGCCACAGCGTGCCCAAACGCCCACGCAGTCCACGAGGCGCGATCTCTGCAATATACATGGGGACCAGCATGGAACAAGCACCAATACCGACTAGGAAATTGCCCAGTTTAGTTATCGTGGGAGCAATACGATTCCGATTGACCTTCACTCACGCCCAGCAATAAATCGCCCGGCCAACATCGATGCCACATTCTGTGCTACGGTCTGAAGGATACCACCAACAATGAAAATAACAGATGCAAGAATGATGGCAAGTTTTCGACCGAATGGATCTATGCACCGAGAAGAGGAGGTTGGGGGTTATATTTCTTGAAAATCAAAGCCCAAGCAAGCTATTTTACCAGCAAAAAAGTTGATAAGTAACGCGCCGACGCAGCATCCGGCTTGAAGTAAAGCAACAACGTCGCCTTTCACCCGTGCAATGTAATCTGGGTCACCCTCCATACCGAAGTAGCTTGGAAACGTAGGCATGGCAAGAACACCTAAAGGACGCCAATCAAAACAACCGCGTCATCACCACACACACACACACTATCCTTTGAAAGGCTCGTGTGATTTACCGCTTATAACACCAGTGTCATAGCCGAACAAGAAGCCACCCATACATGATATGGTAGTCGCTATTAGTTCCAAGTGCTTCATGATAAATTTACAAAAGAAAATACAGCGACCAAGCAAGAAAGGAGAAATGGACACTCTTTCGTTTCTCTTTCTTTGTCTCTCTCTCTCTCTCTCTCCCCGCCCCCGACTTCCTGCCCTTTTATATAAACACGATGTGTATGGTTAAGCTGTCTACCTTGTCCCACACGATGCTTGCTTCACGCCTCGCGCTGTTGCCTCCTGATGCAGGATTCACACGTACATAGTGTTATTTCCCCTAACCCCCGGAGGAGCACTCATATGTTCCCGTCTTCGTACTGCATTTGGATACATTGGTCACATGAACTCTATTCCAATGGCCTCAAACTTACCTAGATCATGATTATTTCTCAAGCGCATGCCGTTTTGGTATTCGTCTTTTAGGGGATATTTTTTTTTCCATCCGGACAGTGGGAGGAGGAACGAGAAAGGAACGCGGTCGTCAATCCACATAGGTTAATCTGATAGATACAAGTCTCTCGTGGCCCTGGGTTCTGAATCCCAAGAGATCCAGATCACCCGCATTTTGCTTAAAAAAATGTTTCTCAAGTATCATAAGGACCAACCTTATGTGCGGGGCACTCCCCCCACAGATCCTTCTGTCCACAGAGTGGTTCGAAAGTTTCACTTTTGGAAACATCCTGCAGTTTAGCAGGGAACGAGATTGTGTATGCAAACCATTGTTGCTTGGGGTTTATTGTGTTTTTTGGAACATTTAGATTAAGACAGTGTCATAAAATAGCATTACATGACGTTCATTTTGTAAATACACGGTGATATTAATGCCAGAACAAGTCAGGAATCTGGTAATTTCCTTTTCTGCAAGAAGGGGCAATATTGTTGCACTGTGGATTTCTGCCAGAATGCGATAAAAAGACTGAGCATTCGTTTCATCCTGCCAAAATTTTCAGACGCTCCTCTCCTTTCCTTGATAATCATTGCAACTTAACAACCCGAGACATTCCTCCCCTCCTCAATTATCTGCGTTCGCCGGAGAGTCATTCCACCGCGTAGCTATTCAAAGCTCCCGATCTGGCTGGCTGCTCACAGTGCAAAAGTTTTGTATCACCTTTTTATACGACAATTTGTTCACACGAAAGTTACACATTCCGAGGTGTAGAAAGTTCCCAAGGAGTATGGTGCAGTAAAAAGAGCGAGTTGTTCAAAAGGGAAGGAATATTCGACCATGTCAGAACAGTCAGTCACAAGATACGGACGCCTGCCTGGCTTTCTCTGCAGCAAAACACCGGTACTGGGATTTTCTCGAAAGGGTCATCATCTGGTGGAATGTAGAAAGAGAACGAGCCTAGGATCCCCCCGCCCCGAGGTTTACAGTATATATACGGTATGGGTACAGCGAAGTCTGACACCAGCCAGCACGCATTCGAAGACACTCAGCATAGTCCCTCTGAAGGACTTGGAAAAAGGTGGTGTTGAAGCCTCTTCAGTTCAACTAATGTCTTCTCTTTTCCCTTGCGACTTATATGTCCTTTTTAATTGCCGTTCAAAAGGATTATGTAGCGTAATTTCCAGATGTTCTATAAATCCTGGATCAGTTCTTGACGTAGTGATTATTAGATATACTTTATTTTCTATACACCAGTGGATGATTATGCAAAACGAGATTTCTCTGTTTAATGAAAAATAAGACCATGCCTTTGATAAAAGCATCCGCCAAAAAGTCATTTTAACGATATCGAGTTGTACAGTATAGAATTCGTACGAATGGGATCCCAGCACGCGTGAAAATCATGTGTGGAGATATTGCCGACCAAGCGTTTGTACGTAGTCATTCAGTCGTTTCAGTGTTAAGGAGACATTGCATAGATAACACTGAGTTTTGTGGGCGAGAGCTCTCTGAATAAACAGTTCGCGTATTTTCCATAAGAGTCAATCATTGAGACGCATATTCAGTTATCTGCGATATACCCAGACACAGCTGCAGACTTGCGTAAACTCATAGCACATTATATGCACAAACAGAGCACTGGACGCGTTCCTAAGGTGTAAAAGTGGTTACGCGGTATTCATGGAGAAAGACCTTGGTTAGCAGCGGCGCCGCAGGCAAAAGGGGATACAGACACTAAGATAATATTTATTAATGGCTATTTATACTAGTAAAATAAGTAATGATAATGGGAGTCTAGTCGAAAGATTGAGGGTGGGGTGGATTGGTGACAGGGGATGTTGCAGCTAATCCGGACAGATTGATACTCGCGGTACTGCTGTAACTGGGCTGATATTTAGCCACGACCTTCTGGAGAGCATTTGCAAGGCAACTCCACGGAAAGACCTTGAGATCCTTTTCAATTGTCCGCGGCTTTGGTGGAGGGAAATCCATCACCAGTCGAAAAAAGGCGGCGCTTTCAGGCCGCAGTCGGCTGATGGTTTGGGGACGAAATGCTTCAAAATTTCGCCTGACCCGATTTTTCTCTTCGGTCGTGAAATAAGCTCCCAGTAGATTTTCAAGTAGATAGATACAATCCACAGATGTGATGAAGTAGTCTTCTGCTTCGGGCCAATAAATACATGATACCACCGTCATAGTGGCTTGATCCGGCTGTTCGTCTTGATGGACAGGAGCAAAGCTACAGAGAATATCCTTGTTACCCTGCTGCTGTTGTCGCCAGAACCGAACTAACCGACGCCGCTGCTGTATTTCAAAGGATGTCCAATTCTGCGTCATGATGTTGAGATCATTTTCAAATCGCAGATTCGCCCTGTATGGTAAGCGATTATAATCGCTGTAATTGAATGGCGAATAGGCTGAATCCATTGACTGCTTTCGTTCTCCTTCTTCTCCTTCCCCTTCTCCCGCCGTCGCTGTCTCTATCGCACAACGCATAGTCAAGCCGTCCGCAGCTGACGGCAGAGTACTGGACGCCGGTACCACATACGAATACAGAGGTGAAGAGGAAGCTAATACGCTCTGATGCTCTCCGCTTCCAAAAACGTTACCGGTGCTTGGATACAGGTTCACGCCGGCTAGTATCGCTGGATTGCAGCCGGGCGCTAGTGATGTCGCAGCAATCATGTTTGTACCAGGATACTCTGAGTAATCAGCCTCATTACTAATATTTTGAGAAGGGAGCTGTGTCATAACTTCGGTCGCTGCTGAATGGACTACTTGACATCCGATTGTATCCGATTGTCGACAATGAGAAGAGCGATGATATTGTAGTGATTATAGAACGGAGATAACCACAATTATAGCAATGATATACGAAAGCGGAGCATACAAGTTATGAATAGGTATAGGAGAGAATGAAGGAAGACTGGTTAGAGAGAGGCCATTGGTCAGGTGAATATGTGTGAAATATAGATGTACCTCGCTCGTCATATCGTGTTGAATTGGGTTGTCCCGCCATTGTTTCATCTTCCGTTGATTCATCTCTATGTATCTGTAATCTGGTAATTGAGGAAGGCATACCTGCTGGATCTGTTTTTCTACCATCACTGTATGTCGCAGGATAGAGATGAGAATCTGTCCATATATGATCATTAGTTAAAATGCTGAGAAATGCAAGAATATTGTGGTTATTCATATACCGACGGTCTGAGTGTTCTTAGCTTCTCCGGGCGAGAGCGCCAACGCTCGGCTGTCACTATCCGTAGATGCGAACAAAGATGGATCCACCCCAATAGATATTCGTTGGGGATGTCGGGAGATAACTGCTGATTGAAATGCAAAATGACCGACGAACCAATAATCCAGCAGAACAGGGTGATGATGGTGGTGCTGATGCTGCTGATGCTCAAGGCTGCAAATGACGACATGAAGCGGTACTTTCTTACGGTTCTCTTCGTCTGTCCACTCTGCATTTGGCACAGGTGCTGTCAGCTCCACAGTCAGAGTAGCATCTATTGCTCCGTTCGTGACTACACGTCTGGTGGTGGGTACGATGCATGATCCAACAGCGATACAGAGGTGAGGGAGGAGGCCCATGTCAGGCAAACGCAATGTTACTCGCAATAAGTCGCCGTCACGGCCTAAAAGAGGCTCATATCCGATTATTTGATGAGCGATTGGGATTGTTTCGGTGGGAATACGGTTTGTCCATATTAGAAACGAGTTATTCTCTGGTCGAGGAACTAGCGGTATCTGATGGGGATCTGTTGATTAAGATAGTGTGAGCGAAATAAGGGGAGATTGTTCTTTTGAAACGACAAGAGTGTGTGCGTGCAGGATAAAATATATGTGTTTTTTGTTTTTTTTACAGCCATGCAAATCTACCTTGCGCCATGATACCTAAAAGAAACGTGCGGACTATTCCTGAGGTATGTCCTATGCCTTTCTTCTCGGCTGAATAAGAGCATGTTTTGAACCGTCCATCCATAGAGGGAATATAAAACGTCAGTACATCCATGTTCATCTGTATGTTAAAAGGCGAGTTACACGGCCATTCCGGAAAACCTAACCCCTCCGCTTTCAAATGTGCGAACTAAGCTCCGTGTGAGAGAGAGAAAAGGAGAGAAAGAATGTGATCATTGCTAATTACCGCCCTTCTATTTCTCAACTCCAGCCTGAGCCAACACCCGTCTGATCACCAGCCACTCACTCCTTGATTGAACAAGTAGGCAGGTACTCTGGAAAGCATCATTGCTCACCTGATCTTTCATGACTCCTTTCAGTGCTGCGTCAGCGCAGTTCTTCATATGATGTATTGAAACCCGCATCACGTATAGACTGGACTTTAACTCTTTCTTCGAGAATTCCTACCTGCGCTGCACACGCTAGGCTGTAGCATGCCTTAGTGTAAGGCTTATGCAGAACGTAGTTGATAGATGGTATTATTGTGAACACCAGCCATGTGGAAACAAGGTGCGTTGTACATGCTGGCTTTTCCTTATCGGGTCAGTTTATCGACGACAACTGCAACTCGTAAAACAAAACAAGCTGGCTAATAAGGATAGTCGTCGCTGAAATGGCGTATGAGAGTTCCCCACTTATCCTGACGACCCATCCGATTTCTAGCGTTCTGGATGCTTCCAGATCATCTTCTGCTGTCCATTGCACCGGGCTCATACCCATCGTAAGGTTAGTTATTTGGCTGGCTCTCACGGATAGTACATTTGTCTTTTCCGACAAAGATTTTATTATTAGTTATTAAGTCTTTTCGCACACCAGTCAACGATTCTATTCATTCCTTCCGTCCAAACTTTGTCGTTCGGCGCCAAAAACCGTTCAATGGCCCAGACATGAATAGTATTCGGTTGTCGGACCACCTCTACCTGGACGCCGTCTGTCTTTAAGCGTTCCACTAGCTGTTCAATGTCCTGCCGAAATATTTCCTGATCACCGAGAGTCACAAGGACAGGTCCAACACCTTCAAAGCGGCCATATATCGGTGAAACATAGGGATTTCTTAGGAGTTTGTCCTGCTCTTCGCGGCTCATATTGTTAAAGCCGGAAAAAAACCAACCATGTCGATCTCCGAATTTGATGGGCAGACAATCTACATTGTGATTGGTGATGAACGTCTGTGCACTGGAATCCATATTTGCCCAGGGCGAGATCATCACGGCCGCACGTGGCAGAGGCAGAGGAAGCCTAGCGACCGAGCTCAATGCAACGACATCCTTATCCTTCAAATCGTCGCGGAGCTTGAGTAGCAATGTGGCAGCGAGATTACCACCCGCGCTATCGCCCCCTTAGCGGCCACAGCAGAAAAATTAGTCAGTCTTTTGGCACAGTGGATATACGCTTCCTTTTCTAGCTTCTATGATTACCGATGATGATCTTCGATGGGTCAATGTCAAGATCGCGTATTAGGTAGCTGTAGGCTCTTTCGCCGTCCTTACGGGGAACTGGCCATTGGACTTCGGGATGCATTCTATAATCGACGGTAAACACGCGGGCTTTGATCCCGTGTGCCTTTTCGAAGCGCTCGAGCATGTATAAGAAGGAGGAAGTATACATCAACGAATTACCTAAGAATAACGCCTTATGGGTTACTGGATCGTATGGTTCCTTTCTCTCGCTTACCAAGTCTGTATCCTCCGCCTCTCAGTCAGAAAGAACCATTCGTCAATATCCGGTGATAACGAGATATAGACCTCCTACTCACCGTGAAAATACATAAAGATCAGATCCGCGTCCTTGGCCGACTTCTCCACCCAATCCAGCCCCCGTTCCTGAGCGTTTTCGACAATCCAATTGCCTGATACGTGATCTTTGTGGACCTTTACAATTGAATCCCACTGATATCCAAAAGGCTGTGTCGCATACTCCAGGAGAGGCCGGCCTATGCTGGTTGAGTATCCAAATATCTGCTTGACAAGGCGACTGCGGATATTGATTGGTAAACGCAGTAGGAAACCTCGGACGTTGCTCATGATCAAATGAGCCGCTGGGAGAAATTTTACGGTGGCTGCCGGTTAGCGTCCTAGGACGAATCAGTCTTCAGAGGTACGCTTACCGAACTTGCGACCGCCCTTTGACACATACAAGGCGCATACAAGTCCAATGAGAACGGCTGTTTTTCCCGGAAGGCCGTGTAGAAATGAATCCGTAGTGGCGTGCTTCATGATTGTTTTGCAAATGAGATAAACAAAAGGAGACGAGAAAAAGAAGGACCTTCCCCGCGTTAAAATAGAATTTCATCTGTTTCACAAATGATTTAATTGCACGTAAGCAGAGTTCTTCCTGATTTGTGGAAGCTGATCTTCATCTATCAGATTAACCACTGCTGACAGAGACCTATGCCGTAGATTGTTCGTTTCTTACGAATATCCCAAACCTCATGCACATACACACACATACACACACACACACACTCTCTCTCTCTCTCTCCCGCGACCAACTCCAACTCCATTCCACAAAATAACTCGGCTTACATGTGATACCTTCTCTTTGTTCCTTACCGGATGGTTACTCCAATTCAGCTCAGGCCCCTCGTGTTCATTTTCTTGACACATGTCACATGTGGCATTCCTTTTTACCTAGCTCAAGCCACTTGGTGAAAATGAGAATGAAACAACACTATGTACCGGAGCCAAGGATGACTTTGCTCAAGCATGGAAGTTAACCTCCTGGGAAATGGGATCATACGGGGGGAGCTCCCCGCCATGCTAGAACCTCGAGGCAAAAGCAGTACCGGAAGGAAGAAGCGATCGACTCGAGGCCCCGTTAGAGTATTTGGTGCCCTTTGATACTCTTTTCCATTATCGTTTGTTACGAGTAAAATACTTCAAGCTTCGAATTAAAAAACAATATCATGTAAATTCACGTTAGTTAAGCCCATAAATAAAAGCATTATCTTTCATCTATGGCTGTTTACTATGTCAGAAACCTCTGGATAGGTGCCTTTGGAACGTGCTTCTGTATTCCTTAGCTATATTTACACACAACCAACCGCTTTCTTTGGTATATATATCCAACTTATATATTTCAAACATTAACCATGTCTGGTCTTTGTTTATAAGAAAAACTTTAGTTGAATGGCGTGCGACTCTGAATTTTGAGAAAACGTTGTAAACGCAGCACTCTTACAGTTTAATTTACAGCTTTCTGCGCATTGAAATTGGCTGGTCGTTTTGGGCTCTAGTTAAAACAAATATACCTGCCCAAAACGATATAAGGGCATCAGAGCTTTTATTATTTTGACTTCTATGGATTGAAAGAATATTGTAGTGAAAAAAAGGGCGGGGAAGTTTGTGAGTGATACTAGGTGCAAAAGAATGGAAAGTCACCAACTGGGTGGGAAACATACCACTCGATACGGACCAATTCCAAAAACTTCGGATGCATCAAACAATGATTCATTCGGCGGAGGCCGTAGACTGAACACCTATGTTCATTATCCGAGGAGGTGGAATCAGGGATTGACCCTTCCTCCCTCTCTTTTACTCGCTTTCTCTCGATGATAAGGATGCAAAATAGGATAAATATTTCCTTTTATACTACTTTTTTCGAGATAAAACGAAAATATAATAGCACAATCCCTATGTCTACCGACAACAAAGGACAATGAGGTATCGGCGCCAAATCGTTTTATCTACTGGTACGACAATTATACGATTTATGCGGAATTGCTGAAAAATTAGCATGCTCAATTTTAGATCAGCAGGACGATTTGAAGCCCGACCACGGCTTGTACACTTTCCCCTTTCTTAAGACAACCCCTTCTCACCATGCCCCTCTTCCCATCTACGTCTTTCAAACTGTTAAACTAGTTACTTTCTCCTTTTTCTGCTGCTGACTTCTAGCCAACTCAATCGCAGGGAGGAGATAAGGAGATGTTATTCTTCTAAATCATATAGCTCGGTGCAAGGACTCCGAGAAACACTACATCTTTTTTCTCTTCCCTCCGTTTATAACTTGCGTTTGTACGGCTCCTACAAGCCAATGTCAACAATAATTACGAGCATGAGTGTTATAACACTGCGGTGGATACCCCCACGGATATGCTGGGAAGGATATGTTCAAATACCGTCTTTCGTTGATTTTGTATTTATCATTCTCGCTGCTCGCAGACTACATAAAAATGCGCTCGTCTCACCTGTTACTCCAATAGCTTCCGAAGCATATCTTTGACGAGCGTCTGTCGCAGATTGAACGCCTTGTTCGCGAAAAATGTCCATCGACTCATGTCGAATACTACATCTTTGTCTTTATTATCGCGTGCATTGTCTGTTCCGCTGGTTTTTCACTCGCCGCGCGCTCAGCAAATATTTCCATGTGGTATCCACTTATTCTGCTTATCGTACCTGCCGCGTTAAGCTTCTGGACGAGCAGGCGGAGGTCAACCTATGTGCACCGGATAAAAGAGGTATGTAAAAAAATCGCACATGCACTACATAGCGATATAGAGGGAGTTAGTGAGAGAGGGGCAAAAAAGAAGCCACTAGGGCTCATGCATCTAGTCATTCGAATATAGTTTGAACAGGCGCTGAAACAGATGCTGAAGGATTTTAATAAGATGGATCGCGTAAGGTGGTCTTTTCGACGGCCCAGTGCGAATGATACATTACCCATAAAATACAAGCGTGCGCGACTCTGCCTTGTCATTCAAATATCTAGTTACTCTGAGGAGCTCCCATCTTATCAGACAGCGGTCATGTCAAACATTGCTTTAGACAACTCTTTCCACCAACCGCTACCCCCACCAAGCTACTCCCAAATCGACTGTCCCACCGCAGCCTCTTCTATTGCTGGATCGAGCAGAACCCCAACACTCTTGCTTGACTCGGCCGACTCCTCTCGGTCATCGGTGTACCTGACGCAGCCAGAGCAGGCTCTTGTTCGTCAACAGCACCCGTCCATGGTACTGATTACTCCTGTTCGCGCCGATACAACCGATCCTCCTTGCCATTAGACTATAATACGACTTTCTGCAGCATTTTTAATGTTGTAGTGGATTTTTTTTTTTTTTGTGTGTGTATGTGTATACATGTATTCAAACTGCTCATCTACAGGGCTAATAATTAACTTTGAATTGAAGTACACAGCTACCGCTCTAATATTCTGAAAAAGTAAAAGAAAAGGAGGTGTGTAAACCGCCTATTTAGTCCGCATAAAAATACTTCATGATATTGCGGAACATATGCGTATCAACAGATAAAAGACAGTACGTTAATGGATTGGCTTGTTTTTTTTGCTCACTTGTAAAAAGCAATTCTTCTCCAAGCATGTAACAAGTGCCATGGGATAATACAGCTATGATCCGGGTGATAATAATGATTGACTTTGAGAGGAAGCAGCAACAGACCCTAAAAGGTTGGCCAGCGCTGGCGGGAACAAAAGGGGGCGCATCGGCGACGTGATGGGCAGAAGGCAAAGGGCACGAGCAACGGATGATGTCACGGTATCTGCTGCAGAAGTGTCAACCATAAGTTAGTTGTTTTACTCCCACCGCATGCGGAATTGCCGACCTCCACTCCCCCCTATTCTGTCATGATTTCCTACAACTAACAGAGATTCGTGAAATCACCCTTCTTTATCAATTTCTCTGCTCGCTCTCCTCCATGGCCTTGCCAACCCTTTTCCACTTGCATGTACATTTTTAATCTCGAGAATGTATCAAAAGTGCTGATCGCTCTGATGCGGTTGGTAATACGGCTGCCTTTTGTCAGGTTCCCCCTCTTTTTATTAAAAAGTCTTTATGCTGGTGCTCTTGTGCAGCCCAAGGTGTGTAAACACTCCTCGCTGTTATTATTATGCTAACGTATGGGACATCCAATATACAGCCCATCATAAAACTATCCCATACAAACCGGAACTGATTTCTTCTTCCTGTGGATAATCTAAGCATGACACCAGTAGATGTCATCTTGTTTATTTCTCGTGACCTGTCATGCGTACTGTATGTTACCGGTACGTGCTTTCCTTTATATGGCTTTGAGGGAGATTCAGCGATTGATCTTACATGATCTGATACGACTACAAATATTCACATGGATAGTGTGATACAGTCTTGAAAGTTAAAAAGAAACCAGGATAAAACTATGCGTTATATGGTCTGTGTGGATATATTTATTTAAAGAACATGACCTATGTATGTACAGTTGCATATCTTCCACACTACTGAAAGAAGAAATAGGCTGTTCTGGCTGTTGTCCTGCGTAATATTTGGTGGTTATGCTGTACCCAGTCGTTAAAACTCAAGCGCATCAGTGAAGAGAGCAATAACGGGCAGATTCTGTTGTTGTTTGCATAGAATAACACAGATATTAATAGATTAAGGACATGAAAGGATATTCTCGGCAACGGTTGTATGGTGACCAGACCCTTCCGACCACGCTGCACATTTATTTCGTAGCTCCCTTGGCCCCTTTTAAATGCTTTATTTCTACCCCATATTTATTAACTCTTAAGTTATCGTTAATTATCTTTATATGCTCATGCGATTCGCTTATGATATAAAATATAGATATCCTTGCTGCTGTGATGATAAAACGGCATCGATTGGAGTATCTATCATATACCTGTCATTCTCCATGTCACCGAGACAGACGACGATTGTGATTGGTCAGCCGGATATGGAAAAAATAAAAAAATAAACGAAGACCGTATCCGGTTAGATACGAGGCTACCAGGGGTCGAACCTGGAATCTCCTGATTCGTAGTCAGGCGCCTTATCCATTTGGCCATAGCCCCATTTGTTGATTTTACTGATAATTACAAAATTATATCATATTAATTTATGATAATCACGTGCCTATTTTCCGTGCTGAAGGTGTTGGAAGAAAGTAGTAGAATGGAAGTTTTTGGAGCGAAGGAGAAAGGGCGACAGTAAGGACAAGTCCATTGCCATTAAACAGAATAAGGATATAGGGGTTGGATATTGCCATGGCTCTACTATTCATGATAGTGGGCTTCTACAGACAGCACTGATGTCATGACCCAAAATGGGATTATTCGAGAGCGTTCGCCCCTTACCCTGGGTACCCCTTTCACGAATGCATTTATTGTCCTGGTTGCATTAATTTTGGTCAATTGCATTTATTACTCCGTCTACATTTATTAATTCTTCAAGTCATTGCAACGAGCCTCAATATATCCCATACGCCTCTCCCATAAGATCTAGTATAAATACCCTCGTATTTGTTATAATAAAATATCATCAGATTATCCTTCGTCATATATCATCCCTGGTCATCAGTTCTCTGTCTATCCGGTCTATCGATTCATACCTATCCTTTGTCCTGCCTCTTGGGCTCTGCCTTGTTCCTGGTAGCTATCCGAATTGGTGCATGCTGTGTGATTGGGAGTACCTAACACCCACCCCCCGTAGTGTAGTTCTTGTCTTGTCCTCCATCTCTTGTCCTGTCTTGTCTTGATTCTTTTCTGTCAGGCACAATTCTGGTTAGTAGTATAGTATTGTTCTCTAGAGTAGTTTCTGATCTTTCCCTCTACTCCATTGCCAGCACTATCACTGCCAACCCATTCTCGGTCTGTGCCTGCCTTCTGTTCTCCTGTCTTGTTCCTGCGCTACACTTTCTTGTCTGTCTGCCCTGTATCCGCGACAACTGAGCATGATTGTCGGCTTATCCAACTCTTCTACAGCACACCTTGACTGTCTTCCCATTCCAACGTTCCGAAACCCGCTAACCGGTAATGGTTGGGGGAAAAATGCTCGATGACTACCGCTTATATCAACACTACCACCATGGTCTGAAATCATATAAAAAGAGAGCTGTTTTTTAGTCAATAAAGAGGATCCTGTCTCAAAGACTCGATTTGCCCCTAACGGTTTTAACACCTGCAACTAACTCTCTAACCACCACAGATATACAAATGTCATTTGAGATATTTCGCTTCATGAAACTTCCTTGTCTACCTTCGATACCCAACCCTCATATACCTTCAGCCAAAAAAAATGTAGAGCATACAAAATAAGGGTGTCACGGATGCTACGGTCTAGGTAATACAAGATATTTTAGAAATTCATACCACGAGCGCGTTGCTTTTCTCACTGGCCATTGCAATATGAGTGATTACATGTTCCTAAATAACAGCCATCGCAAAACAGCTGCAAATCCCTTGCGGCCCTACTCTCCACCTGTTCGACATCATCTTCATAATTATACCTCGCTTGATGCGCTCGATGCAGTTCCCGACCCTACCCTCGAAGATCTCGACGATAGTCAAACGCATTTCCGAGAAACGACTACTCAGCTCACAAGCCTCGCGGCTTTCAAATACATATTAAATCTTCTAAACAGCCCTCTCGAAGTTGGAACGACATTACTTCAGGTACAATACGCACCACACGAGCGCGCCGAAGTGTTGGCATCTAGGGACGAAATCGTTGCGATTGGCAACAACGTAAGGTTTAGGAGAGATAATAGAAATCACAAGATTTTGAACACGTTCACGGGATTATAAGAATCTAGAGACCTCTGCACTCTCGACGAGTTCCTCGGAAGAGGACGAAGATGGAGGATTTTTCACTCCAATTCCGCAACAGCAGGAACGAAGGGCTCGGTCGCGTGCCAGTTCGCGACAGATGAAGATTAGAAAAAGCATTACAGTAACGTCTTCCCTGCCGGCGTACAGCGTTTACGATAGCGTGCGTCGACCAGCCCACCAAATGGCACCTCTGCCTGGTGATAGCACGATTTTTGACATTCTGCAGCAAGTCATTAAGCTTCCTAGTGAAGGGTGGATGTCCTTGTTTAAAGGTACGCTTGTTGGATTTGCCTTGTCCAGTTACTGTGGCTTGCTGTAACGAGCACTCTATCACAGGGCAGCGTGTTGCCTGGATCCATGATATGCTCTGGTGTCTGCTACAGCCGGGATTAGAAGGGTTCCTTAACGATATATTCGGGATTTACGACGACACCATTCCTATTGGTAACATTTTACCGAATATTATCACGTCTGTCGTTAGTCATGTTGTTATCGGCGTGCTTTTGAGTCCACTCGAGATTATTCGGACAAGGTAGAACGATCTTTGTAGACCTGTTTCTTTATTCTTTTTTCTCACCACGTCTGGCGGAGTCTAGACTTACGGTACAGTCTGCATCCAACGCAAAATATAACGGCATTATCCAGGCATTCAAGGTCATGTGCGCTGAAGAAGGTGGCGTGCGTAGCATGTATCTATCCAGAAACCTAGCACCCACGATACTTTATCATACGGCGCGACCTCTTCTGGATACGAGCATTCCGATGGTGATTGAGCGCACTCTCGGGCTTGCTGCGCCTGACTCACCAATCTTGTATGGTACTGCTGAGCTCACGATGCGGATGCTTGGTTTGGTTGTAATATTCCCACTGGAGACAATCCGGAAACGATTGCAGTGCCAAGCCCCGAACTATGAAACAGTGGTTGCATTACGTCCTGTTCCTTACAATGGCATACTGGATGCGCTCTACCGCATCATGAAAGAAGAGGGCACTCAAGAGAAGCACGAAAAGAAGGAACCCCAGCCCCGTTTGATGGACAGTAGCGATAGCGAGGACGACGATTTTATGCCTGTGCGACGGCGTCAAGAGACCAGGGGCCCAAAGAGTGCATGGGGCATCCGTGGGCTATACCGCGGTCTAGGCATGCAGGTGGCTGCCACCAGTGTAGATTTCCTGATGAGAGTAATAGATGGTAAGTCTATGACCCCATATTGTCTAATCACACGACTTACGCTCGCCCAGGGGATTTATACGGTCTGGCATAAATAGAATATTTCGGCATCTGATTTTCCCTCCTTCTATTTCTGAAACAAAACATGCATATCTTGAAGTCAGCAGTAGCTGTTGCTCTCATTGTCTGTGCATTGCCGACATGTCAAGCAGCCGAGCATTACCAGACTGTGCTGCAAGCGAACACGAAAGTCAACGAGAAGCGTGTTGCAATCATAGGTTCATTTCGTTGTCGAGTGCAGAAAAGGAGCAGAGGGATTGAGTAAAGAGTCCGTCTTCCATAGGTGGCGGCGCGGCAGGAACTTCAGCAGCTTTTTGGCTGAGGAACGCCTTCCCGGACAGCCATGACTCAGGTGTTCGAGTGAGAACGACTCTTTACGAGCGTAACAATCATTTTGGTGGCAGAACCATGGTGATACCCATCAAGGACGATCCTTCTGTTGGTTTTATTGAGCTAGGCGCGTCGATTTTTGTTGAAAAAAACTACAACCTGATGAACGCTACCAAGCGCTTTGGGCTGGGATTGACACGCCTCACTGAGCTCCCTATTGAGCGTGGGCTCGGAATATGGGATGGCAAAGAATTTTTGTTTGAGGAAACCGGAAATCATTACTGGGACATTCTCAAGCTCATATGGAGATACGGGTATACGCCTATTAAAGTAAGAAACTTAAACTCGACGCCCCCTCCCCTGAGCGTTGATTGTCAAATGGGAATAACCCTCTTTCCCCAGTTTGATTCTTTTCTTCAAGCAACCATATCGCAGTTCCTCAATGGTGCCTATCACGATAAAGATGACGTGCCGCCCTTCCTGAGTGTGGAGGAGTCACTAGTGCAGTACGGTTTGGAAGAACTTACAAACATCACGTCGTCGGGTTTGTTCGAAAAAAAGCTCAAGCTTTCGAACCAGTTTGTCCGCGAAGTCATTCAGACTTCCACCCGCGCGAATTATGGCCAAGATGTAGATATTCTACACGGCTTTGGAGGACTAGTATGTGCGATTATCCGGCGCTGCTGTATCCCTTCAACACTAAACAGGGATTCCTAATGGTAGGTATCCATGTCCACCGCAGGAGCATCGGCAACAGAAGGCGGCAACTTTCAGATATTCGAGCAGTTTGCTTTGCGTTCAGGGGCTGATCTTAAGCTCGAAACTGCTGTTGTCAGTCTCCGCAACACTACCGAAGTGGATGACAACGGGAACATTGTCAAGAGTTATATCGTGACAACAGACGACGGACAGGAAGAAGTGTTTGACGCCGTATTGTTTGCAGCTCCTATTGTAAGGAATTTTTTTTATTTTATTTTTTCGTTTTATGTAACTATATGGCGCATATATATAGCATCTTTCCAACATTGAGATGGATTTTCCTAACGCTGTCTCTGCCGAGCGCGAGTACCAGATTGTGCATGTCACAATGATAGCCGGAGTAGTTGACCCATCCTATTTCGGAAGGAAATGGGAAAATATGCCTACACTTATAGTGACGACAGGCGTGCCGCTCAGTAAGTGTCCCTCTTCCTTCTTTCTTACGTCGCCGTAAAAGCTCATCCGTCATAGCCGGCAACTTTAAAGAGTCAACACAGCCATTTACAACGTTTGGAATCCACAGATTCCTCAAAGATACAGGCGAGAGCATCGTCAAGATGTTTTCGCCAGAGCCGCTCAGCGACGATATCCTCGATCAGCTGTTTCACAACCGGAGCTGGACGCATCGGAAAGCTTGGGAGGCATTCCCGAAACTCTACTCCGTCGGTGCAAACGAGGAGTGGCCACCCGTCATTTTGCATGGCTGGGAGGACGACTCTGAAAATGGCGTCATATATGTTAACGCTTTCGAGAGCTGTATTTCGGCAAGTTGCGATTTCATCAATGTCCAGACTGCATAGTATCTCATCAAAAACTTAATCTTATAGACCATGGAAACAGAGACAGTTGCGAGCAAAAATGCTGTCAGAATCCTTCGTGATCGCTGGTGTACAGACATGCCATGCGTCCCATTTACGGACGGATGGGGTGATAATTAAATTTATCGTGAGGTGTTGACAAGATAAACGTCAGACATGTTTTCTAGCTGGAGATTTCGTCGTGGCATGCGCTCGGCAAAGAACGTGTGAATTATGCGCCATTCAGCTGCCGAGCTAGGCATTGTGTGATCCTTGTTGGATATAAAGGCTTGATTGGCAATTACATCTGCCGAACAGAGGCGCTGGATGACTGCGAACTAGTATAAAAGGCATTAGTATCATGCTCTCTACTTTCACTAGATCAATACCCGTTTACCTTTTTTTCAGCAGTCGCGCGATTTCCTATTGTCCGATCTTTCTCACCCTGGGTGACAAGAATATAGCCACCATATCCATTCTCAATCTTCTTTTCATGGTGTTGTTCTTCTAACAGATATCCGCTGATGCTTATCACTCCTCCTAGATTCCGTATGTCACCGAAAAGTACTTGGTCCAGAGCTACTGTGCCACCTTGGGAAAATCCGAAAAGAAAGATGCGTGTAGGTTCAAAACCGCAGTCATCGACTAAGTGTCGCAATAGTTCGGCCACAAGTTTACGTGTCCGAACCAGCCCCTTGAAGCGTTCCGGATGAGCAGATGTCAGCACTGTTTTTTTTAAGGCGGCCAGTCTGTGTGAGAGAGAAAGAAGGACAAAGGGCATGTGCTTGTCTTGCATATACCCGATATGGAACTTACTTTCGCCCGTCAAAAAATCAAAGCTTGGAAACCACTGGAAGGAGCCCTCCAGGTAAGGAACAGGCTCAGGCGCCTGAACTGCCAGCGTGGCTGTTTGTGGGAGTTTAAGCTTTGTGCCCAAAGATGCGAATGGACCCTTCGAGTCGCCTGTTCACATAATCATCTTAAATACGCGGCGTTATGCAGAAAAGGAAGAGGCATGGTTCGTACCGAGACCATGAAAAAGAATAAGAAGATTAAAGTCAATGCCATCCGCACTTGGTGAGTAGTCAAACTGAAGTTTGCATTTCTTTTGGCTCGGCGGTGTAGCCCTATTTTTCTGGCTATGGGGTGATTCGACGCTGATCGACTGCATACGCTTCGTTTTTATGCTAAGAAAGTAAAGAGGTGGTAAAAAAAAGGGCGTCGCAGGCTCAAAAAAATTTGAATTTGTCCGTCTTTCCCTTTACTCATGCCACGCATTTCAAGAGAATATATTTCAATTGGCTGCAATCGAACAACGCATGCCGCCTCGTGGGGCGTGAGTGGTCTAGTTGCTTTTGGCGCTAACCATTTAGTTGCTCTATATAACCCATTGGTATGGTACACATGCTGGAGAATATATTCGGGCAGCTGACACCGCGCAGGACGATCGCAACACCGGCATTCAAGAGACACTTCCTGGGCATACCAACCGTGTCATTTGCGTTGAATTTGTTGAGCGAGGTATGCTGGAAACACGACAATGGGAGATCATGTCTAGACAGAAAGAAAAGATAACATGAAAGATACAATAGGTCACGAAAATAAACTCGAGGATGTCGCTTTGATTTCTGGATCTGCCGACAAGACGGCTAAGGTTTGGAAAAAAAACGCTGCAGGAGAATGGATCAACTCGGCAACTATGACAGGCCACACAGGTGCAGTGGAAGCCATTGGTTGCATGCGGTCCGAATCGATCCTGGGAGACCGGGACTTGATTGTTACGGGTGGCGCCGATGGAACCATCCGCGTGTGGGAGCGTATCGTTGTAGACGACAGCCACGGTAAGTACAGGGATACAGATGCAGCGTTATAATGCAATGATGCTTAATTCACTGGCTGGATATTGCAGATCAAGTCACCCAGCTTCAGGTTTTGGATTGCGGCAACAAATATCCAACATCTTTGGCGCTTGCTTATCTTCCCGGGACTAAAGGTAATTCTATGTCTCCTAATGCATCACAGCAGGGCTTACATCAATATCATTCCAGTGCCTGTTCTGGCTTGCGGTCATACCGACAAAAAGATTTCAATTTTCGTTCAACAGCAATCGAAATTCGAAAAAGTTCACGTCTTACAAGGCCACGATAACTGGGTCCGTTCACTTGCATTCGCGACCTACACGGGTGTACAGCAAGACAAGACTGGTACCAATCATACACTGAAGAATGGGGATCTGATGCTTGCGAGCGGTTCGCAGGACAGGTATATTCGCTTGTGGAAGATCTCACCATATCAACCACCAACTCGACCACCGTCTACCGCCCCGCCCGCACCTAACAATGGTCTAACGGATGACCTACTCCAAGCTCTACAGGAGAGTGCATTGTGAGTACTTTTTTTCTTTGTGAGACAGGATAACGCAAGAGGGATAAATGTTTGGTTAGTGACAAAATAAATACATAGAACGGGAGAAGCTGTCGAGCTGAGCACGAAGGCACACCTTGTCGAAGTTAATCAAGATGGCCGGTAAGTTTCTATTTGTTAGTATCCGACAATTACTTACTGAGCGTATGCTTTTTTTAGGAAACAGCAATTTTCATTGATGTTCGAAGCCTTGTTAATGGGACATGATGACTGGGTTTACAGTGTGTGTTGGGAACGCCCTAGGATGATGGTTGATAATGACGGGAAGCAGAAATATACCCAGCCTATGCGTCTGCTTTCTGCATCGAGCGATAAGTCCATGATGATTTGGAGTCCTGATCCAGATACTGGTGTCTGGGTGAACGAGGTGCGTAGTTACAATAGGAGTGCTGGATCATCATGTTACTTATTTCATGGACTTAGGTGCGCATGGGTGACATTGGTGGTAACAGCAATCTCGGATTCTGCGGCGCGTTATTCAGCCCGGCGGGAAGTCACCTTCTCTCGCACGGTGCCAATGGCTCATTCCACTTGTGGAAGAATGTTTCCGCTGAAGAGGGTAAGTGCCTCCACTGGATATCGCCTTCTTGTCATAAGTCGTTAACATTCTGAGGTATCAGGAGATAACCGATGGATTCCCCAAGTATCTATCAGTGGTCACTTTAAAGCGGTTGAATGTGTTTCTTGGGATCCAAAGTCGCGTTTCTTGATCTCTGCCAGGTATTGTCTGCTTAGAATCCCAGCTTGACTTTTTTAGTGCTCATTTTGGTGCGTACGATAGTCTTGATCAGACCGCACGTCTTTTTGCACCCTGGAATCGCGATGTCGCAGGGAAAAAAGTGACTTCATGGCATGAGATGGGCAGACCTCAGATCCACGGCTATGACCTCAAGTGCATATCGTTTATTCATGATTGGCAATATGTATGCGGTGCTGACGAGAAGGTGCTGCGTGTTTTTGACGCTCCGAAATCATGTGTTGCAAGTCTATCGGTGTTAACAGGCGACAAGTCTATGCTTTCTGACACAGTACGTTGGTGATATATTTCCATTGTTTATGATAAAGACTCAACGATGTGCTATATAGGCCAGCAGACCTGTCGGTGCCAATCTGCCTGCGTTAGGCCTATCCAATAAGGCTGTGTTTGAGGGTGATATTGACGAAATGGCCAACGCAGAGGAGGATCACACGACTTTACAAAGCTACTCTCATACGTCATCTACGCCAACTGCTTTAATGGAGGTGATGGAACACCCTCCTTTCGAAGAGCATCTTCTGCAGCACACGCTTTGGCCGGAAGTTGAAAAGCTGTATGTGAAAGAACAAGTGAAATAACAACCGTCAGGGTAACTCATCCCTCCTCTCAGTTATGGTCACGGATATGAAATCTTCTGCGTTGAAGCAACCCATGACGGAAAATTCATTGCATCTGCATGCAAGGTAAACCAAGGCGAAACCTTAATAGCGGCATGGTTAATAGATATTGGTTTGTAATGGTGTGTTTAGGCTGCAGCACCAGAGCATGCGGTTATCCGCCTCTTTGAGACGAGCACCTGGAAAGAGGTAAAAACAAAAATTGCCGTCCATGCACTAACCGTGACGCGAGTGCGATTCTCTCACAACGATCGATGGC
Source organism: Dichotomocladium elegans (assembly GCA_025716815.1). NCBI lineage: Eukaryota > Fungi > Mucoromycota > Mucoromycetes > Mucorales > Lichtheimiaceae > Dichotomocladium > Dichotomocladium elegans. The sequence goes on from JAIXMN010000009.1 coordinate 99,372, forward strand.
TGTTAAGCGTCTCTCGCGATCGTGTGTGGGCCTTATCGGAGCGAACAAATGACCAAGGTTAGATTTCATATCGATAAGAGTGGCTTGAACCTTGGCAGAATGAACTGATATTTGAAGGGTACTGTGCCAGATATGCCATACAAAGTTGTTGCACAGAACAAGGCACATGCTCGTATTATCTGGGATTGTTCCTGGACTCACGATGACCGCGCTTTTGCCACCGGTTCTCGTGACAAGACCATCAAGATATGGACACAGGAAGGATCAGAATGGAGGTGCTCTGCTACGATTAAAACCAATGAAGCAGTTACTTCTGTTGAATTTGCTCCTGGATTTATCGACGGTCGTTACATACTTGCTGTCGGCATGGAGAATGGCAAGATTCAGATGTACTCAGCAGATGAGAAAGATATCTGTCAGTGGTCACTTTGGTCTGACGTGGATGAAAGGTAAGATAATCTGATCCTGTTTTTTTCCCCTATTGTTGGCGCTAAGTTTTCTGGATAGGCTGTGCCATGTCGGCGTTGTTGAATCGCTATCTTGGCGTACACATCCGAGTGTCCAGGGTTTATTTCAGTTGGCATCTGGTGGCCAAGATCACTCAGTTCGTATTCTCAACGTACAATAAAAATATATACTGGAGCCGTTGGCTTTGTGCCATAGACAATCAACTAGGATCTGAAATTGCGCATTGTTCAAAACGCACTGCGAATCACAGCGGTCTTTCAATTCTGTGGGTAAGGGAGATTGGGTAGGAGGCAGGGAACGGGGCTGCCCTCTGGATAGCGGCCATTTGGCCGTGAAGACCTCCAACTTCCTTTTTCCGTAAAGGGGTGCGTAAAATGGGCCGATGAATGGATTGAAAGATGGATGGATACTGAGGATGGATGGATTAACGATATTTTTGGAATATATAGTTATATTGAAATGGGTCGCGTCATTCGTGCTCAGAGAAAAGGTGCCGGAAGTGTTTTCAAGGCCCACACCGTCGGTCGCAAGGGTGCCGCTCAATTCCGTGTCTCTGACTATGCCGAGCGCCACGGTTACATTCGTGGTCTCGTCAAGGAGATTGTCCACGACCCTGGACGAGGTGCTCCCCTCGCCAAGGTGAATTGCAGAGAACGAGAGAAAGGATGTATAAATTACGAATTATACTCTAAAACGGGATTTCTATATAGGTCGTCTTCCGTGACCCCTACAAGTAAATGTCAAACGATACACACACAATCGCATATTATACAACAATACGGTATTGACACGGGCGTCTGCGCGAACGCGCCTCCCCTCTCCTTTTAGGTATAAGCTTCGTACCGAGACTTTCATCGCCACCGAAGGCATGTACACCGGTCAGTTCGTCTACTGCGGTAAGAAGGCTACCTTGAACATTGGCAATGTTCTTCCTCTTGCGTCGATGCCCGAGGGTACCATCATCTGCAACGTTGAGGAGAAGGCCGGTGACCGTGGAGCTATTGCTCGCACCTCCGGTAACTACGCTACCATTATCGGCCACGGCGAAGATGGCAAGACCCGTATCCGTCTTCCCTCTGGCGCCAAGAAGATTGTTTCCTCAAGCGCTCGCGCCGCTGTCGGCATTGTTGCCGGCGGTGGTCGTATCGACAAGCCCTTGCTTAAGGCCGGTCGTGCCTACCACCAAGCCAAGGCTAAGCGTAACAACTGGCCTCGCACTCGTGGTGTTGCGATGAACCCCGTTGACCATCCTCACGGTGGTGGTAACCATCAGCACATTGGTAAGGCCTCCACCATCTCCCGCAGCGCTCCTGCTGGTCAGAAGGTCGGTCTTATTGCTGCCAGACGTACCGGTCTCTTGCGCGGTACCAAGAAGGTCAAGGATCAGTAAATTCATGCATGTTTGTAATAAAGAAAGGAAAAAAAAAAAACGAAAATCTCCCACTTTAGCATACGTGAAAAAGGAATATGCCATGTGAATTTGAGAGCTCGAGGGGAAAGCGCGGGAAAGTCGCTCAGCGATTCCTTTTTTTTCCCTTTAACAAAAATCTAGAGAACGGGCCATGCCTGATTTGCAATCGATCAGAAGTTACGCAAGAAAGCATCGCAATGGGATTCTCGCCACTATCTTTATTAGTGTATGCGGTTATCTGGCCAGTCGTTATGCTAAAGAACAATTGTTGGAAAACCAGAAGCGAGCAGCTGCTGAACGCGATACGAAGCTAAAGTACCTAGCGTTTATTTTTATTTTATGATGTCCTCGGTCCTATTATTGACGTGAACAGTTTCAAGAAGCGTTTTCAGCAGAACCAGAACGATTGCGTTTTTACGGTGCTGTCGCTCTTGCCGACATTAGGGGATCAAATCCTAAACGAGATGAATGTCGAGGTTTACTGGACGAGATTACAAGAATCCCGGAAACTCGAAAAGCAATTGCAGCAGCAGCAGCAGCAGCGTGACCACAGCAATAATGGCAATGATGTGCTGACGATGACCGCCGAACAACAAGCAATAGAAAGCAGGATCCTTGAGAAAGAACAGAAATATCAGCTTTGGGAAGAAATCAAAGTTCAAAGTATGTTTGACAGCGCAATACAGATAAAATACCAGAGAAATATAGTTGCTTATTGACAAAACGGACACTCTCTTTGGTCATATTCAGGCTTTTCCCGGTCATTGACCACGCTCTACTCGGTAACAATGCTGACGCTTCTGACCTATCTTCAGCTGGATCTCCTTGGACGGTTTGCGTATGTGTGGACGGCGTCGATGGCAAATAAACGTGAGCCAGTTATGCAATTCCATCATGAGCAGCAGCAAGCGCAATGTCATACAGACGAGGTAGGCCCTATCGACCCGCAGACGGAGGACATATACTTGAGCACGAGCTGGTGGCTGCTCCATCGTGGCTGGCGGATATATGCCAAACAAGTCGAAACGGCTGTGCACGACGTGATTAGCAGGTTTAGAGTTCCAGATTTCCGTTGATTTTATCGGTATGGCTCATCTCCATTTTTATATATGTATAGTTTGCCCCTCAAGCGGATCGTCACTTGTCACGATGCTCAAATAGTCGTGGGAAAACTTCGAAAGCAGATCGAGAACCTTGAGGATAGCAGCAAGACAAGGTAATACGCTACTGGGGAGATAACGGATCGTGAGATGTTGACATCGATCATTCTTAGGCTGTCATCATACGTGTTTCCCAATGATAATGAGGCGGTCCGGGAGATGCTGTTTGAGATGGGCTATGCAAACGCACCACCAGATGCACTAGCTAAACTCAAACGGTTAATGGATGCGACGAAAAGCTACATGAATAGGTATAAGAGCATCTTTTTTCTCCACATCCTGCTACAGGAATAGCTCTATTAAACCTTTCTCCATATGATGTGTGTCGGTGCACTTTATTTATAGTCCTGAGTTTAATCGACTCTATGTAGCTTGCCTGGATCGCGTTTTCCAAATCTTCCATCAGCATGCCTTTGGAGGAGGCCATGACGAGGATCCAGCTGCAAAAAGAGTGACGTTGGCCAACCTGTTGCCGGCCGTCAGCCGACAAGCTCACCGAATCATTGCTGGCAGCGAGTATTTGAATGTATGCGATTTCTAACAGGCTTATCTCTAGAGCACAGGCTGACGGGCTAGATATTTAGGAACTCGCGTACTGTAACGAGGTGAAAGAATTTTCCGCCCTGATCAACAAGCAATAAGCTACGGGGTACATCAAAAAATAGCAATTAACTGTACAAGTGCTGTGGATTAAACCAGCGCAATACGAAACATAGTGGTCCTCGTTGCATTTACCGCTCAAAGTGACGAAATAGCAGGAGCACATAGACCGGTTCGTCGTCTTATTCGTGGGGATGGAGCAGAGTGGGTATCATGGGACACTGCGAGACAGTCTTGTACTGTATGCTGTAGCTGCTTTTTCGTTGTTCCAATTCAGTGCATCAATAAAATTATGTGGTAACTTGGCTTTGTGCCAATAGTGGAATGGCAATGGTCCCTCTTGGACCAATTAGGCGAGTATGATCTCCTATGGCAGGAAACAGAGTTTTCAGCCTTGAAGGAGATGATCGCAACATCAAGACCGTCCAGTTGTTGTACCCTTAGATCCTGTCAGGTCTACACCGATATTGCTTTCGAATATCACAGCGCCGATGCCACAAATGCGCTTGGCGTTGATGCTTCATTGCTCGATAGTCAAGTAGCGGTTTAGAAAAGTTAGTTCGAGAAAAACCTCGGCTGTACCAAGGTCTATCCCTCTACCATAAGTTTGATCGGCGTGAAATTTCATGCTATCTTTCTCTGCCTCTGAGCACCTATAATTTTCTGTCAAATACTCTAATTCGTCATGCTCTATGGATCTACTTTATTCGGAAAATTGTGGTAAAGAACAGGTATCGCGCTAACAGCCATTCCTCAGAGGATACCTGTGGTACTTGGTATTTCCACAAAACGAACTCGTTTACGTTTATCGCCTCTTTATGTCTTTCTTTTTTTAGTCTTGGACCGCTCGCATAAAGTATATTACCAGTCGGCATCCCATCCGTGAAGATGTTTTATACGGATATATTTAGAGGTTGGTTCGATCTATAGCACTGCAGAGGACATTTTAGAGGTAATCGAGGGTCTCATAATTATCAGTACTGAAACGATTGGCAAGAATGGCTCTGTCGATACTTAACAAAGCCCGAATAATAGGGCAGCACGGTGGGCCAAACATTCTTTGCATTTGCTTTTCTGTTTTAAAAGAACCTAGAACTTAACTCTTCGTAGCTTACCAGAACTTTTCCTCGGTATCGATATACTAGAGATAACTATCCGTCTTTCCATTGTAGTCCTAACGAAGCTGAGATCTTGTCCTTTCCTTGTAAACTCAGGTCGACACGGCCTCTTCCTTTTCTTGGGATAGTGGGTGCGGAAGCCGGAAGCTTTAAACTGCAGAGAACCCATTAATCGGATCACGCGATCCTACGCTTTATGTTAATACAGAATTAGACTCATCAAGAAATGCGCTGCTGAATCTTTCCAACGGTCTCTCTGTCTATAGGATTAAACTGAGACTTTCTTAGTATTAACTTGCATACATTCTTCATAAATCGACGAAGAATCATTTTAGATAGCTTTGAAGACGCCGAAATCCCTTGGACATTTGCTCTAAGGTAGTAGATGGATTTTCATCAGACAGTTCCAAAATAGCATGTTCTTCTTCCCAACATCAACTTGAAAATCCGACACTGCATTGGTTAGTATCACGTTGTGTTGCTTCTTTCATCGGAATGTCTGTATTCCCTTTTATTTTTTATTTTTTTGCTTGAAGATATGAACAGCTACCATTTCAGACTTACTGATGCAATGTATATAGATTACGTAAGTTTCTGAGTGGGAACAAGGAGATCGAAGAGGGTACAATAACATGGTCCTGGCCATCCATGCCGCGAGATTGGTTGTTCACTTCAGAGTGCTGAATGTGCATAGAAGGGAAAGGCATCGAAGAGCAGAGGTGTTTTTATAGAGGGTGATTTTGTGCGACATCTTGGGAAATTGCGTTAAGAGCAATATGAAACAATAGGTGAAACATGGGATTTTTTTAATACCGTTAATGTCCGTATCGGGAAAAATCAGTTCCCGCACCCTCGAGATAAAAAAGAGTGAGGACTATGAGCGAGCGAATGTTGAATGAGTGGTCGAAAATTCAGGACCCTCGTGACAAGATATTCAGGGAGAAAAGAGGAAGGGGTGGGAGAAGGAGCAGCAGGAGCAGGAACAGGAGGAGGGGGGGGGAGGAGGGTTTTGGGCCCAAAGTATTAAGTGACTGAATTTACTAAGCCCGGCCAGCGGATATTTCATAGCCCACCGCGCCCTCCACAAGGGTGGTGGTGCAAACAGACCTCAAGTTCTCATCCAGCATCTATAAGGTACGCATTGCCAGTTTCTTTCTTGTTTTCTTTTGGGCTATGTAAAGGAGCAGAGAAGAAGTTCACAACAGCAGGACGCATCTGAGATGGAAAGAATTGGGTGCATTTTGTTGATGGGCTGTGATGGTGTATGGCATTACGAAGAAAAAAAAAACGCATGCCCCGGTACAGCCCTCACTTCGCCCATGACATTTGTTTCCATCTCTGAACTTGCATCAAGGGGAAGATGTAGGAGATGAGAGATGTGAAAATAGTATAGCAGGGAGTTGGAGGGGCTTTTTCTACGAGAGTGCGTTGCTTTGTGCTCCGTTGGTTTTTTTTCCTACTGTTATTGTTGGCTTCTTTCTTTCTCTCTTTCTCTCTCTCTCTCCTTCTTCTCCGTCTAACGCTATTTTTCCATTTCGCATTTTTCCTTTTCTCTCTTTTCTCTCTAGTCCCACAACTGCAATTCAGGTAAACAATCTGAGTCCCTTTCTGCTCACTGAGGCTGCTCATCTGAGTCCCACGTTTAGAATGTCCGAAATCAGAAGGAAGCTTGTCATTGTCGGTGATGGTGCTTGCGGTAAGACCTGTCTCTTGATCGTCTTCTCCAAGGGTACTTTCCCTGAGGTAAGTTTGGTTGGTCGAGCGCCCAATGTAAGACCGAGTTAACTGATTAGGCGCACTCTAGTTCTACGTCCCCACGGTTTTTGAGAACTACGTTGCCGATGTTGACGTGGACGGAAAGCACGTGGAGCTGGCTTTGTGGGATACTGCTGGTACGTAGTCTCAAATGCACACACACCGTACGCACACATTCCACCATGGTTTGTGTTCGTGTGCATGAGTATATATATATATATATATATATATATATGCGTGTGTGTGTGTGTGTGTGTGTGTGCGCAAATCAGCAACGCAACATAGGGTTACTCAACATTGGCTTGTTGGTCTGCCGCGATCCCGTAGGTCAGGAGGATTACGATCGCCTTCGGCCCTTGTCCTATCCTGATTCGCACGTTATTTTGATCTGTTTTGCTGTCGATTCTCCCGACTCGCTGGATAACGTCCAGGAAAAGGTCAGATGGGTTGAACGCGTAAATTTGCATGAAGCTGAACTGCGCCGATAATCATTAGTGGATTTCCGAGGTGCTCCACTTTTGCCAGGGTCTTCCTATTCTTCTTGTTGGGTGCAAGAAGGATTTGCGCAATGATCCTGCAACAATCGAGGAGCTTAGAAGAAACTCGCAGCGACCAGTTTCCTTTGAAGAGGTAAAAAATGCTTACTGCGCTTGGTAACTTTTGGGGCTCAGCGCTCATCTCATCTTTTTTTTTAGGGCGCTGGAATTGCTCAGAAAATCAATGCCTACAAATACCTTGAATGTTCGGCCAAGACTGGAGAGGGTGTCCGTGAAGTGTTTGAGCACTCTACCAGAGCTGCACTTACTGTGAACAAGAAGAAAAAGAAGAGCGGTTGCACTGTGTTGTAGACTGTCCGTTACGACCTTGAACTCCTGATGTGCCACACTTAATTTTTCTCTCTTCACCCACTCACCCATTTACACTCTTTATGTCACATCCATCCACACCGCCCACACAAACACCAATCTCTCTACCATTTCTATTTTCCTTTTCTCATCCAGATACTCACACCTGTGTCTTCTCTTACCCCGGCATGTCCTTTCTATGCTTAATGTGCCCCTGTACACTATAAAGAGCCTGCGTGACATGCACAAAACACAGCCTTGGCTTAGCTAACTTTGTTTCTGAGAGAATATTTTTCTGCTGTATTCTTAATGTTTTTTGAGGGGATGGCCATAAACAGCAGCAAGCCGTCAGATACTGCGGCATTGCCAGTTCCTGCGGAGGTCAGGATCGATCTCGGTTTCCCTAACCTATCGAGGATAGGCTCTACAGGCTTGGCTGGAAGACTGATAGAAGGACGAAGAAAATGAGAACCGACAGGTGCGGACGTTTTCCAATACTCTTTTTTTGTAACACATGACACAAAAGACAAGAACAAGCGAACCCATCCCGGTGACCATTCGATGTGACAACATGCTTTTTTGGGGGAGGGGGAGGGGGAGAGTAGGATAAAAGGAAAGGCGTTTGACTTGGGCGGTGCACGGATATGGCGTCGGGGCATGGACAGGTCAATTCCAGTATTGTTCATGCATCGTGTCTTCAGGAACTGAGTAAACGTGCTTTAAATATTTATAATGCTTACTCCTTTCCAACAGTTTTCTGGGCTGAAAGCTCGCAAAGACTTGAGCGAGATTTGTTGCCCTTGCCAGGTCAAATTCCCAAGGAAGCTCGCTTTGTTTTGGAAGTCGTTTCTCCATCTCCCTTAAGAATGTCTTCCATACAACCTTAGGATCATTAGAGTATGGGATTCTGATATCCAGAATTCCAAGGACGCCAAAGACGTAGTCCTGCTTTTTTCCGCACTTTCTTTTCGTCAAGGACAAAGCGAGGAGCAAATACGGGTAGTGGGCATCTCCGCGACAGACGTTGGAAAGTTTGAATCTTTTGCCGAATTGTCGGGCACGATCGATTGCTGGAATGTTGAAATTGTTGATATAAAAGGTACTTCTCGCACCATTGGCCATCGATTTTGCTGCTTCAACTGAAGCATTGTAGATTGTTTCAGCAATCAATGCAATGTGTTGGTATTCTACTCTGCGGTTTGTTTTGCTCGTTTCTCCCACCAGCTTCATGGAGCGTGGTAGCATAGCTTCTTGTAATGTCCAAACCCGCGAGTACCATGGGCTCTCGAGAATAGCGGTGAGGGCCTCCGCAAATATGTCGTCAGGGCGAGACTGAAAGATTTCAATGAAGATGCGGACGAGGTCCCCCAGCCTGACACCTGTACCGACGCGAGAGGCATAATCAGCATATCGCTTCTCCAGTTTGTTTCTTTTTCCGAGCATTAGCAGGCTCTCAAATTTGGACCATGGCTCTGACAAGCGCGTGGCGACCGTGTCCATCGCCCAGTCAGGACATTCGATGAGGGCAATACATTGGTTGCAGTGCCTGTAGATATCGCTCATAATTTCAATTGGTGGGTCGCTGTTGTTTGACCTGTTACAGAAAAGGTCGATCCACCAGTATCCGTCGTGTTCGTTAAGAAGACTAAGTAATTTGCCGATTTTAGTGCCCCGGATTTTCACTTGCATCGGCCTTCCATCAAAATCCAGAATGTTGCTCGTCCAGCTGATCAATTCTTCTGGCTCACCCCACCGATGCGAGATACAATAGTAGCCCATTCCTTTAACCTCCAGATCATATAGGATGCCTTCGTCCTTTGCAGGGCACACCAACTGCATCCTGGGCGGCGCACCGGACCTTTGGTCCTTGATCACCCGAATCAGATGGAACTTGGGATTTCTATGGAGCGTCTTCAATTCCTGTCCCAAATTTACATAATTCTCGAACGTCTCGAGACATGCATCACCAAATCTCGTTATAGTCTTCTTGGGATGGCGGGCTACGGATTTTAGGCCTGCCTTGCAGATTTCGAAGGTTTGACCTAGAACAACACCCGCAACACTAGAACTGTAATTGTATTGGGAAAAGCTAGCTTTTGACATAGTAATTCATGACATGCCTTAATAGCCGGAGTTCCTGCGTGGATATGCGTGTCCTTCCGATGGAGACTGCCATAATGCGTGTAGGAAATAAAAGACCATAAAACATGCCATAGATTTATAACTTTTTGTTGTGTGGTACAATCCAGCCAACCTTCTTGTACTCTGATAGACACCGTATTACAATCTCTCCAGCATGGGCAACCTCCAAAGCCTAAACTCATCATAACCCCACAGCTAACTATCAAGACATCGGGGGAGGGGAGTCTTCCCATGCTTGAACACGCGATAAACCACATGAGATAGTCTCAGATTTTCCACAGTAAGAAGATCATGTTCTTGTAACTGCGCCAAACAAAATGGTTGCACGCCAAAACGGTCACCACCATTTTTCCTTGTTCTGTGTTCATGTGACGACTGGTGGCGCCATTTGTATCGCCATGCATGGCAGGCATCGGAGAAACCAATTGCACCGTAGAGCAGTGACAAATGTACCTCTTGTTGCTTTGATAGCGAGCATCAATAGACCTGGGTACATGACTAGACTTGACCAACGCCCACCAGTTCACTCGAATGGAAACGCTTGATGAATGATCGACATTGTGTTTGTTTCCTGGGCTTTTGAGAAACTCTGGTGCGACAATCAGTCGTTTTTTTTTTTCCGTCGTCCTCTTTCTTCCCCGCCCCCCCCCAAACGCTAATATTGGATAAACGTTAAAACCGTAGGGGCAGATCGAGTCTTCGAGATGGGATCCTCCTTTATTGAATAAAAATAGCCCTCTTTCTGTAGATCTTCTCAGACCAGGATGGGCTCGTGTGTGGTACAAGCGGTAGTCCATCGAGCGCTATCCCTCAGTATTACTTATTAGCGGGCTTACATAGTTTCGGGATTAGGGGCGTGCTTGTGGAAGAGGTGGATAAGGTTGCGATCCTGCTCACTACTGTCTTGTGGAAAGCGCAATGTCATGAACAGTCAGGCTACGACTAGTAGACTTACCACCTAATTTCAACAGAATACTGCAGAAAACCTGACGGTGTTAATAAATGCTCACAAAGGAAAAGACACTAGCTGAGGTGCTACGTAAAAATGCACGCGCTGGAATGCTTCACAAGAACCTTACGGCATGTGGAGAAGCCACTATCTATCGCACGATGCGGACCATAAAAAGACCTGATCTTGCGCGTTACTTCCCATTCTGGAAGATGGGATCGATCTTATCGTCTCTCTCACCAAACCGCTGGATAGGTCTTAAACTTGAATATGCTCATAACTGCATAGCAGTACAGAATGCCATACCAAAAAGCACAGTAATGAAGCCAGCAACCTAATTTGGCTTCAAACGATTGCTGTTTGAAGAAACCAGCGCCGCAAAGGCGGCGTAGACCTACATAATCCTGAAGCAGTTTTGTCATTGGGTGTGAAATATCATTGACATTTCACTTTAAACCAGTAATCATTCTTAGATCCTTAAACGGGATAAAGTTTATTCTATTGTCTAACATGAGCAACATCGCCTTGTGGATTTTTAAATACTGTTACATCTGGTTTACGAGTATTGAAAAAAGATAAAATGGCTGTAACCGATATCGACTGGTTGCGGAGGTTGTTGATTTGTTCTGAATGTACCGAGCTTATGTATCTGGACCTGCTGGCTACATGCTTCGGCGCCCGGGGAGTTCCCATACAGGTCTTGAGTAGTAATCCCGGCGAGGGCGCTCGCAAGAGATAGCCCAGCATATAAATATGAGAAAAGAGAGTTATCTTTACTGGATGGTTTGACTTACTTCTTTAGCTCTGATATGTCCGTTGATCTAGGTAAAGACGATGGTGATATAGATGAGGATGGGACGATCAAATCTCATTTTACCGATCTGATCTGTGATTGTCCTGGTTCGTTACGTTGGATCCCGCTAACTTATTACGCAGGGAACAGGTCTGGAATAATGATATAGTGCATCTTTTCAATTCTCGACTTGCTTCGCGATCCGACAGGATCATTGTGTTTGGTTTCGGCTAAATAGTATTTCAGCATAATGGTTAGTAAAATAAACGTTGGTCCGCTTCTAAGAGGAACAGGTCATTGCTACGCAGCAGAAAAAATGTCATTTGTGGAAGTTTCTGCCTCCTATCGAAGGTGAAAGTAATAGCCAGTGGGAGACCAAAAAGTCCAAGGCACGTTCAATTGCCGTATATACGCATCGGCGAGCGAAAATATGGCACCACAACTGCTGATCGTAGTGGATTACACAGGTTATTACTTTCAATAGAGGTTGTGGGAGTTTTTGAGCATTAAAAGGATTTTTCTCGTCTATTTAGCAAGTGGAACTTCTTTTTGCTCGCGGAATATGAATATAGTTTAACAGTGGAGCAGCTTATGAAATTGCATTGTGACCTTGCCATCTTTGCCGCCAGCCGCTGCTGGTTACGTCGTCGTTATCATGACATCAAGAGAGGCATCAAAATCACTGTACGCCTCAGAATGCATCATTTTCATCAGCAAGAGCAGTGTTTCTTTGTGCTTCAATGACTTCCCCATTGCATGTTTGTCAATAGGAACATTGACAGCCACCATGTTCACACCCCACAAACAAAGGCTTTCCTCCATTGATGATGATAGGCGGGAATACCAACGCAGGAAAGTCTTCACTGTGTAATACTATACTGTACTGTGCTTGGGATAGCACTTCACTCATCAGTAACATATGCTGTTCAACTTGTTGTTTGATGAAGGCGGAGACTACTGGTGGAATTTCCTCGCTGGCAACCTGTTGGCAGGGGAATGGAATTAAACACTATATGTGCTTTGTTATATTCCAAGAAAATCGCAGTACGAGGACTCACGAATTCTTGGTTAATAATAACCCGTAGCAATGCTTAGCAGAAGGTCGCTCACCAAAAATGGCAGGAGGAGTGTGATCGTTTGTCAAGTAGCTTCTGTTTTCAAGAGATGCTCAGGCTGATCGCCAGCAGCATCAGTAGAAGCAAATACTACTGCGTTGTTTTTGATCCTTGATCCATCCAGCATACCTCTTGCACCTTATTTACGTAATTTCAGCAAACTCTTCTCTACGCTGCGCAGAACCATTGTTAGACATTGACAAAGAAATGCATAAATTTCCGGCCCTGTTTTGCAGGGCTAAGATGCAATAAGCAAGATACTTGGGCCACTCATCCATTCGATGAATGGAGAGGAGGCCCCCTATAGGTGAGTCGGGTGGGAAGAGAGCAATACAGCCTACTATGTGGAAACAAATAAGCTATAGGTTCGCTAATAGTGCATGGTAAGTTCATCGGCTTAGTACACGCATAAATTGCCTCTATTGAACCTCAAATACTATTTACTGATGACGTGATATCCATGATCGCATGACGCGAACTTGATTGAAAATAATGTTGCATACCAGGGGCAGAAGATATGGTCATCTGCCCTTATTGGATGGACATTTATGCTCCGACATCCAACTCTGCAATGAGAGGCTTGCCAGAATGAGTGAACTTGTAATCTCGGCAAAGAATAACAAGGCCAGGACCTTCCGCGGATTCTATGCGGAGTCATAGCTGGGGAGGGATTATGCCGATTGGAATCACTGGCCATCATTTTGGTAGTTAAGGCGATTTGGTACAGTGCATAACCTCTTTAGTTCAGGAACAAGTCGGGCAGAAGATTTTCTCAACTGTCGGTTCCTTACAGATGCTTTCCCATGAATACGATCTACACATGCATCTTCTATTGTAGCGGAGAGAGGGAGCAGCACAGGATGTGTATATGCCTTCAACCCACTCTTCATTGCGGCTGTTTTGATCAGAACCAGGTAACATTCTTTTCACGTTGACATATAATAAATTTAGCTGTTATCCTATGTTTGTCTTGCGTACGCTTCTTTTCCTCGCACATCAAATACCCCATCTGAGGACCGTCCATGGCAACGATCGACACAGCTTACTATGTGCCAACGCTTCTGGGACTTACTACCTCATTTGGCATTGCTTCGACCATCACGCTCTCCTGTCTGGTAGTATTTGAGATCCTGCGGCGACGGGAGTCATTCCAGTGCCTCTTTTCGCCACGGACACGGATTATCACGTAAGTATATCCGGATTAGACACGCTACACGCATCAGCAATGATTCATTATTTCTCCAAACAACATGCACATACGATAAATAAAGTTGCACGTTACCACCCCTCTCACTCCAGCCGTTTGGCTGGCTCACAGGGACATTATACCTCGATGAGCAGCTTATGATTGACCAGGTCGGACTTGACGCAGCCATGTATATCCGTTTCCTACGGATGGCTGTACAGTACCTCATGTTGCTCGTTACTCTCATCTGTCCGGCCCTGCTCACGCTCCATTGGATCGCCAACACGAGTGAGGACGTCAATGTCAATACTAATAGCAGTGGCAGCAGCGGCAGCTACTTTGACAGCGACACCACACTGTATCGTCTATCCATATCAAATGTTCCTGATCAGGCCCTCCTCGTATGGGTTCACGTCGTCTTCATCTACATCCTCTCGCTAGGTTGGCTATGGCTCCTGCTCGTCAATCATTGGCATTTACTCCAGAAGCAGAATCCGCATCATCACCAGCGGCCCCACACGGTGTTGATCACCAACGTGCCGCATCATCTTCGGAACTCTCAGGCGCTCATCCAATATTTTTCAACCGAAATCGGGCCTGTTGACAGTGCCACTCTGCTCAGCCAGGCTGGTGCGGAGCCCCTCCAACTTGCCCTTCAGCGCCGACAGCATTGTCTCGATAAGCTCGAACGGCTGCTCATTGTCCTTGGTCGCCGCCAACGCCATGTCCACGATTGGATCCGCCGCCTTCCGCCCCACCCTGCCATCATCGACTGGCTCGATAAATTGGATGATATTGATCATGAAATCAATCAGTTGCGCGAATTGAACAGACTGTCGGTTCGTTATTGTACACCGACCGGTACGGCATTCGTTACATTCAAGCAAGTGTTTTCTTATTTCTTTTTCCTCGGGAGGGATCGGACCGGCTTGGGCGGAGGTGGAGAGAGAGGTGGGGGATGGGGCTGAGAAATGAAACATAAGTAACGTGAAATAGATCCGCCGAATCAGCGCAGGTTTGTGCGCAAGTAGTCACGTCTTGGAAACCGGGCGTTTTCCAAACACGGTTGGCGCCCGAGCCACGTGATTTACTCTGGGAGGGATTGTTGCGCAAGGGCCGTCGCGACAAGGTGATGCGGCATGTGAGGCGCTGGGCTGTCTTCACTGCTGTCTGGTAAGAGAAAAAGGATGCGTGTGTGTGAAGGGCAGCATGGTTGATGATTTCTGCTTTCTGCTAGGGTCCTGACTATCTTTTGGCTATTTCCGGTTTCGTTTATCCTTGGACTTACGTCGATCGAATCCTTATCGCAGCATTTCGGGTTCTTCAACTACTTTTTAGATGCTTCTGACAGAGTGCGGTCGTTTATCCAGCACGTGTTGCCGATGCTCCTGGTGACGCTCTTTATGAGCTTATTACCATGGGTTTTAATGAGTAAGACCTATCAACCATCATCGATCCTGCGAAGCACATTCTGAGAGCATGCGATTGTTCAATAGTGATCTCAAAGCAGCAAGACTTTGTGTCGTACTCTGACCTGGAGGATACTGTTCTTTGTCGTTACTATCGGTTTGCAATCTTTAACGTACTCATCGTCTTCCTCCTCGG
Source organism: Dichotomocladium elegans (assembly GCA_025716815.1). Classification (NCBI taxonomy): domain Eukaryota; kingdom Fungi; phylum Mucoromycota; class Mucoromycetes; order Mucorales; family Lichtheimiaceae; genus Dichotomocladium; species Dichotomocladium elegans. Next base: position 114,519 of record JAIXMN010000009.1, read on the forward strand.
CACAACCTTTTTATCGACAATGCTCGATGTGCTCTACGAGCCTGCCAAGGTGATTCATTTGTTGGCCAAGTTTCTCCCACAGGGGGCCAATTTCTTTCTCAACTACATCCTGTTCAACACATCCACCCACGCCATGGAGCTTCTACAGCTCGGTTCGCAGCTGTTTGGCCACCTGATTTTTTCACTGCCGTTTATATCCAGCACACCGCGCCGTCTAGCCCGGTATACCAAGCCGTGGTCGTTCCCATTTTATTATTATTACCCAAATCATATTCTTGTGTTTGTCATCGCGGTCACTTACTCGGTGATCCAGCCCCTGATTCTAATCTTTGGACTCCTCTATTTTTCACTTGCGCTCGTGATTTTCCGGCACCAGTTTGCCTATTGTTATGTCCGCCGGTACGAATCGAATGGGTTCCTTTATTATCGACGGATGGGCAGTTACACGTCCGATGGCCTCGTCATTTCTCAGCTGACAATGGTCGGACTTTTGTATCTCAAGGGAGTGCTTATGGCAGCCACAGCTGTGCTTCCCATTCTTGTTTTTACGCTCTGGGCCAAAGTCAAACTTGCCAAGCAGTATGCATCTGCGAGCCAGCAATTTCGTCAACGCACCCATCGCCATAGCAGGAACCACGCCCGAGGCGGTGGTGACGACGATGACGACGACAACGAACAGCAGGAGCGAGAGATGCGCAGGCGGCGGTGTTGTGGACCGCGGTACGCTTGTGCAACAATTGATGACATCTGGAAATTATCTTTCCTTAAGACATGGGTGATCTACGGCCGATACGGCTGCGAGACATCGCCGATATCTCGTGGACGCGGTGGCAACAGGAGCGGTGGAGGGGATAGTCGTGCTGATGTAGTTGCTCGTGGCTCTGGATCCGCTTCAACGTCCACGTCGTCCTCTGCGGACTCGCTCGTCGACAAGTGCGATGACTTTTCTGTCCCTGAGGACGTTGTCTTGGAGGACTCGCTCGTGATGTATCCAGACGACCGGCCGCGCTATTATAATGGTTCAGACACCCGGTTTGAATACCCGCCCTTGGTGGATCCGCTCGACCGGCGTCTGTGGTTGCCTCGCGACCCCAGCCAGTGGCACATCCAGGACGTCATGACTGTGTCCATGGACGAACTGCGTCGTATTGTCGAGGCAAGGGCGCTGTCATTGTCACCTGATTCTCAAGAAGCCTGCATTACTGTTAAACCCTAAATCATAATGACGAATTAAATAAAAAAGAACGTGTAACAATAGTAAAACTTTCATTCTCTCATTCGTCATCAACGCTTAATAATTGGGCGAATGTGGGTTTTGTTGATTACCTTTTTCGTGCGGTTGAGTCATCCATTAAGTCAGCAAGGGAAAGGAGAAGAGATTCATTTGTTTGTTATCCAAAAAGGGTGATTCCTTGATTTCCCGAATCATTCTGCGTCCCCCATATTACCAACGGCCGGGCTACTTCACCCCCAAAAAGACAAACATTTCAATCGCCTGCTATTTTTTTTTGATATTTCCCCAGAGAGTTTGGGGAAAAAAAGCACGAGGATTCATGCTGATTGGAAAAAAAAAGATTGATTTTATTTATTCTAAAGACCGCCTCAGTTTTCTTTTGAAAAAAATCGCGTGGTTTCGGGTCCACTTATAACCGCTTTCCGATTCTTTTTTTGTTTGTTACCTTTTCGGGGGAAGGGGGGGGGAGAGGAAGAGCGGAGCACTGCTATAGGGCGAAAAAAAACCCCCGGTGTGGCTCTCGAAAGATATAAAAAAGTCAAAACAAGGTCGCGCCATTTCATATTTCTTTTCTTCTTCACACCACCCCATTTTATCTTATCTCCCTTCTCACTACATAACACAACAGCATCATGCAACACATTGATCGCAATAAACTCTACGCTGACGGTGATTACCGTTTCGAATATGTGTCTGGTTTTATGGAATTTGGTAAGTCACATAATGCGTTACGCGAAGGTATTTTGGGTTGATCACTCACGATGTATACAAAAGGCGCCGAGGATATTGCTGCTATCGAAGCCGTCGCCCCTTTGCTCCGACCTATTGTTCCTGCTGTTGTTGACGCTGTCTATGTGAAGCTCTTCAGCTACGATATCACAAAGATCCACTTCTTGCCCCGCAACGAGGGTTTCCAAGGCGAGGTCCCCAAGAACCTCGAAGAGCTTACGTTGGAGTCTGAGCAAATCAAGTTCCGCAAGGACTTTTTGAAGCGTTATCTTGACAAACTCCTTTCCGGTCCCTATGACGGCCGCATGATCCGATATCTGGACTGGGTTGCCAAGATTCACACCGATACCCCCGAGAAGAAGAGCAAGATTAACGTCGAATATATTCACATGAACGCACTCATGGGCTACGTCGAGTCCACATTGGTCGGTGGTGTTCTCTCTCTCAAGCTTCCTGAGGAACAGCAAGCAAAGACCTTGGCCGCCTTTAACAAGCTTCTCTGGATCCAGAATGATTTCTTTGCAAAGTACTACTGCACACCTGAACCTGTCCACACCAAGTCCTCAGCACCTGCAAAGTCCCTCGCGGATAGCATCAATTGGACTACCGCCATCGGCGCTGTTATCGGCGGCTTGGCAGTCTGGTTCTACAAGAAGCAGCAAAGTTTGTAAAATATATCAACAATAAAGTAATGCATGCATACATCCTCCATTGTACAAAAACAACGCATGGAAATTGACAGGATTTGGGATGGTAAGGTGTGCTGTATCGGAGAATGTGCTTTGGTAGAACTATCTTCTTTCCCCATCCCCTCCGGGCGGCAATGACAGAGTTTCAAATAAAAAGGTGGGGGCGGAGACGCCATCCCCTCGCTTTTGAAGGAAGAAAAGCAAGTCGAATTTGGTATTGCAGTATATGATTGTTGGTTGGATAACGATAATGTGGGGATGAGCGTACATGAAAAATGTGAGAGGAATTAAAACAAGCAAATTCTAGACCCTAATGAATGGTTATAGTTCTTGTTCCTCGATCTCTGGGTCTTCTTCTTCATGGTAATCCTCTTCTTCATCAATTATTTCGTCAGCACCGGCTTCTTGATATTGTTGATACCTGGAGTTTTAAAAAAAGAGAGAGAGAAAACAGTAAATAGAAGTGGTAATGAAGTCATCGAAAGGAACTTACTCCGACACAAGGTCGTTCATGTTGGATTCGGCCTCCGTAAATTCCATTTCATCCATACCCTCGCCCGTGTACCAGTGCATGAAGGCCTTGCGCTTGAACATGGCCGTGAATTGGTCATTGACGCGCTGGAAGAGTTCCTGGATGGATGTCGAGTTGCCGATGAAGGTTCCAGACATTTTAAGCCCCACGGGCGGAATGTCGCACAAGGATGTCTTGACGCTGTTTGGAATCCACTCGACAAAATAGGACGAATTCTTCTGTTGCACCGCCAGCATCTGATTCTCAACTTCCTTTGTTGACAGGCGCCCTCGGAACATAGTAGCCACTGTCAAGTACCGGCCGTGGCGCGGGTCCGATGCTGCCATCATGTTGCGTGCATCAAACATTTGTGCTGTCAGTTCAGGCACACTCAGGTTTCTGTACTGCTGCGAGCCGAAGGCGGTGAGCGGTGCGAAGCCCACCATAAAGAAATGTAGGCGCGGGAATGGCACTAGAATAAGGTACGTAGATGAGCAATATTGAAGGTAGAGGGGACATACGTACTATCCGTTCTTTATTTTACCCATATTGACAAAGAGCTTGCGTAGATCCGAGTTAAGCTGTCCCGGGAAACGCAGCGACGTGGAGACGCCGGACATGACGGCAGAGACAAGCTGATTGAGTTCGGGATAGCTCGGATTGGCGAGCTTGAGAGTGCGGAAGCAAATGTCGTAGAGAGCCTCGTTGTCAATGCAGAAGGTAGCATCGCAATTCTCGACGAGTTGATGTACAGTAAGGACGGCATTGTAAGGCTCAACTACTGTATCGGACACCTTGGGAGATGGCACGACAGAATAGGTGCAGAGCATACGGTCCGGATACTCTTCGCGGATCTTGGACAGGAGTAGCGAACCCATTCCTGACCCTGTGCCGCCGCCCAGTGAGTGTGCCAATTGGAAGCCTTGTAAACAATCCGTGTGTTCCGCCTCCTTGCGGATAATATCAAGGACCGATTCCACCAGCTCTGCACCTTCTGTGTAGTAGCCCTTGGCCCACGAATTGCCTGCGCCTGACTGCGCATGTACGAAGTTATCGGGTCTGTAAAGTTTACCGTACGCGCTGCCACGGATGGCATCCATCGTTGCAGGCTCTAGATCGACCAGCACGGCTCTGTTTTTATTTTTTATTTTTGTACGCATGCGTGATACAAACGATTAGCATGAGCACAGGGCTTGTGACCCCCTCTCTCGTTGACATGCCTCGGCACATATTTTCCAGACGATCCTTCGTTGTAGTAAACGCTGATGCGCTCCAGCTGAAGGTCATTATCGCCTGCGTAGGCTCCTGTACTGTCGATCCCATGTTCTTGGCTGATGGTCTCCCAGAATTTCTGGCCAATCTGCACATGTGTTATGAGTGGAAGAAACAACTTTTGTGTGTATACAAATATGCAAGCGCGCGTGTATGTTTGCAACGCATGCGTGTACTGATGGAGCGGAGAATGAAGAAAAAAGCGACACACGCACACTCGAAGAGAGAGAGAAGACAGAAAGAGAGAGAACATACCTGGTTGCCGCATTGACCTGTATCAGCGAAGGAAAAAAAAAACGTAACGTTAGCACTGGATACGATCTTTCCAAAATTTGAGAATACATCTGCTTCGTTGTCTGTGCAGGATACCACAACGAACAAGCTATGAACTTACCTGCCTGGACGTGGATAATCTCTCTCATTATCAAAGTGAGATGAATGAAATTAAAGAACAAGAAAAGAAGAGAAAAGAGGAAGAAAACGATAAATAAAGAAGAGCGAGAAAAAAATGAAAGAGGCAATAACAACGATGACAGGAGGTATTAGTAGTAGCAGCGCACATATGCACACAAAAGGAACGCCCATCGGAAGCATAATACTGCCTCGATTCCATTATCATCGTGCGTTCATTTCCTCCGGCTCATCCGTGTATATGCATCTTTAGAAGTACTTTAAGATGAACGAAATGCATAGTACCTCACCAGAAAAAGAGTTTGACAAAATAAAGAGATGGGACACATTATGCAATGACTTGTCGCAGCTCGCGCAGATGTAACAGGACCATTGGTTTGATACGCTGCATCGGAGTGCAATGAAAAATAAAAAAGGTCATTCCGGAAGTGTTATCAAGTCTAATAAATGGACTGGAATGAACAATACCGGAGCAGTCGATAGTCATGACTATTACCTTAAGGCATGGTCTTCTGAATCGTGTTAAAGAGGACTCGGGATTCCGTGAAAGCGGAGTAAATAAACATGTTGTTACCCTCTCATTCGCTGAATGACCCATCCACACCTCTCAGGACTGATAAAATACTGAGATGACTTCATATCGAATATCTGTCGATCGTACGATCAAAATATAGCATACAGAGATAAAAAATAGGGATCATATAGCATTGCCGTCCTCAGAATGCTGGAAGCAAAAGTCGTGTTTCATCGAACTTGAGGTGTCCAAATCGGTATGCATCACGCTGCACACACAGGCTAGCAGTAGGGGAATGCGAATTTGCCGTTTCATGCTAAAGATGGCATACCATGCTTTAATCGAAAAGAGAACTCATTGAAGATGGGCCGCTCTATTCTACAAGAAAGTCTGTAATCTTGACTGCAAGCGGCTCTGTATATCTGCTTATATAAATAGAATGCAAATTGACCCCCTTGGCATGACCCGAGGAAGTTTACATTATATGCATGGTGTGATTTAGGAGGGTATGTTAAATAAATGTGCGTTGTATATGTGTGTGTGTGTGTGTGTGTGTGTGTGTGTGTGTGTGTGTGTGTGTATGTGTATACACGAGGTAAAGTCTGCAAAAAAAAAAAAGTCGGTGAGGAGGTCTGTGGTCTCTTCCGCTTTTCTAAAGTCACCTTACAGTCGAAAAGATAAATTTTAACTGGAGAATTGGTCGCGGTCGCAGTGAAAAGTTGCGATTTAGTATATGAGCCAAAGAACGGTAGATGATCAAATGGAGTTTGTCATCTCAGAGGGGTGGAGAGGTCTCTGTTGATTGTGCAGAGAGCGCATCGGCATAAGAATTGATCGCTGCTTGTCGCCAACTCTGCCACTGGTTGTTAAGAGCCTTGATCCATATCATCACCATATGAAGCCTTTTCTGCAGCGAGTCGGTCTTGAGTAGGCTATAGCGTTCCTTGCTGGTAAGGGGAAGCACAATGGCCGCCCACCATGCAAGTGCATCAGGCTGATGCGGAGGTGGCAAAGAGCCGTGGGTATTTTCCATTAACTCGAACCAGGATGGTCCCAATAATCCGACAATGCTGGTGGAGAGGAAGCGACGAGGAGGTTGGGCAACGGCAAGCTGGCAGAGGTACGCGTGGATTGCGCGTGCGTCAGCAATAGATGGCTCCTGGTTGCCTGGTGTTCCTTCCGCAGGAATTCCATTGTATCCTTCGTCGTCGTTATTATGGTGATCGGCAGCTTTGATATCCCGGGCTGTTTTGAATCGCTCCCTTCCCACCACATCCAAGATGACTATGCTTTCTGATCGCTGCTCAACACCGATAATCTCCACGATGGTGCCATACAGAGCCATTGCTGGTGGCCCACGATGAATTGCTGGGAAAAAGAGAGATGATCCCGATTGAAATATTGCCTGACGAAGCATCCGCATGTGGGTTGTTCCCACTACAGGGATGCGGACGTGCTGCAGCGGAAGAATAACCAAACCGGTAACATACACGAATGATAGATGACACCTGTTCGAGTGGACTTTGGATGCTTGTCTGTGCTTGCTTTTGCCAAGATGATATTGTAATAGACGGTTCTGGACGGCCTCGTACTGGATGTAATTATAGCGCGGCAGCGGCTTTCGGCACGCGAGGCATGATGCACCCTCGATTTTGAGTGTCAAGAGACAGGCGCGGCAATAGACATGCCCACAGTGGTTAGTGACCGGGTCATAGAGCGTATCCGCGCACTTGCCGCACCGCATGATCTCTTCTTTGCAACCATTGACACCCGCCCCGTTTTGAAGTAGCTGATCGACGACCAAATCGGTATTGGGATCCAGAGAACGATTAAAGAGATGAGCTGAACTATGGCAGTAGCGTACTGGACAGGTAAATACATCCGTTTTGTCTGAGGGTGGAGGGATGCAATGGCGGCATATAGTGAAACCACAAGAAAGGGTCACTGGTTGATCAAGTCGTTGCTGGCATACTGGACATAGAAATAGTTCCATCGCATATACGATTAAAAGTCGATTATTGTATCAGAAAGAAAACGGGAAGAATATGAGAGATTGTGCGAAACATTTGATTTTTAGCCCAGCATTTCCCGATCTATGTCAATCACGTATCCTAAGCAACAACGTCGATAGCCAGATAAATGATATCCCGATTTGGAAATCATCGGTTTTGACGCAGAGTGTAATAATCCAAACTGAATGAAACACGTGCAGAGTCCGAAAAACACCAACCAATAATGAGGGGTGAGAGATGGTGATGCTATCTTCAGCAGTATATATCTGTTCAAGCTATAGGTTTGTTTTTCTATAAAGGATGATTTATATATACTACGGCGAGGGGAGTACGAGAATACAGGTATGAATTTACAGCAAAGTTTCAAATGAGTATACATTACGTAAAGATGGCAAGGTAGGATTAAGGAATAGAATGGATGTGAAAAAGCACTGGCCTAGTCCAGTTCTGTTTTGGTGTGGGTAGGGATATAAGATCCGTCATATTGCTGCTCGATACGACGGAATATTTCATTATCAGTCTCAGCCGTTCCGCCACCGAATATCTCGTCCATTTCTTCTAGCGAGCGGCCCTTGGTTTCGGGGACAAAAAAGTAGACGAAGACAAAGGAGAGTGCGCAGAAACATGCAAAGAAAACATAAGTGCCATACCCGATATTGTCAAGCATAGGTGGCACGATCTGTGCAATGATGAAATTACACATCCAGTTGGCACTGGTGGTAACAGACATGGCCTTAGCGCGTGCGCGCAGGGGGAAAATCTCGGCAGGAATTACCCACCCGATAGGACTAGTGAGACGAATCTATCTATCAGTTACTGTGCACGAATCATTCAGATATTGTTGAAACTTACCCCCAGGCATAGGCAAAATTGGCGATGAAGAAATAAGTCATGGCAACACAGGCCCAACCCTTGCCCTCGTTACCGACCCAGTTATCTTTGTAAATGCTTGAAATAACCGCAATCGTGATCATCGCAAGCGTCATGAACACCGAGGCGACAAGCAGTGTAGGCTTACGACCCATTTTATCCAGGAAGAGGACTGTAGGAATGGTACAGACCAAGTTGATGATACCAATAATACCGGTCGCAAGAAGGGAGATCGTCTGGCCTGAGAGACCAACGGATTGAAAGATCTTTGGAGCATAGTAGATAAGCGAGTTGGTACCGCAGAACTGCTGGAAAAACATGAGGATTGATCCGATGGCCACACGGCGAAACACGCCACGTCGGAAGAGGTCACGGTAACCCATAATTCCAATCATAATGTCGCCTTTGGATCCCTTGTTAATGTACTGGGGATAAAGCTGGCGTTCCATTTCATTATCAAATTCAACCGAGATCTTGATTTCTCGCCATTCTGCCTGGACGTCAGGATGATCGATCGGTTTGCGGCGGAGCTTGGAAAGAACGCGGAGGGCTTCCTCCTCACGACCCCTACTCATGAGCCAGCGGGGCGAGAAAGGGAAGAAGAGCATGCCAAATCCGAGCAAGAGCCCGAGAATGAGCTGGAGACACAAGGGAACACGCCATTGAGCCTCGCTCTGGATGTACTGCGTACCAAAGTCGATCCAAAAAGAGACAAGGATACCAAAGGTGATGGCCAGCTGCTGAAGGGACACGAGCGAACCACGAACCTCGGGAGGAGCGATTTCGGATTGGTACATAGGAACAAGCATCGACAGAGAGCCGACTGCTAGACCGCAGACGAACCGGCCTGCCAGCAGATATTGAACAGTTTGAGCACCGCCTTGGAAGGAAGAGCCAATTAAAAAGACAACACAGGCAATGACGATGGTGTATTTCCGGCTAAAGCGATCGGCAGGGTAGGCGGAAAGCCAGGCGCCAGCCCAGGCACCCAGTTCGAGAATGGCAACGACAAAACCGTTTTGTGTCGGCGTCATTGGGAAACGAGCCTTGAAGGTCTCCATTTCCTGCACGCCAGAAATGACACCTTGGTCGTCTATGTATAATTGTGGGGACGCTAAGAATTCTGTATAACCCTATAGGAAATGATGAGAGTGAACTTACAGCCAAATGTGATACCGCCAATCGACGCAAACAGAGCGGTGGCGAATACGTAAGGGTTGGACACGAATCCCTTGAGAGCATTGGTGGTCTTGATTGGTCCCTTGTGATGGATAACAGCCCTGTCGTGACAAGCCTCTTTATCTGCCATACTAATCGGTAAAGATAGTAAATAAAAGTAGGACAATTAAGGATGTTGCCCCGTTTTTATATCCATGCTGCAACCTCCCAAAAGAAGCTAAGGCGGAAGGGTCATGTGGTCCGATAGACTACGCACTACTCCCACTCCCACTCCCACTCCCTTCCCCATCGCTAACCGATCCTCTTTATTTTACGAAGCTCCCTGCGAATCAGCACTGGTCCCGGCTTCGGTTATACGGTGATTCCTTCCGCCCTCCTCCTCTCTGCGCTATGCCCTTGTTCGTTTTTCTACTTAAGGTCGTCCATGCTGTCAAACCGGAGCTTCTTTTCTTCCGGCACGACACGGAACGACCTGAAATTCAAACAGAAAGGCGGGGTTTGATTCAATCTCATCACCACCCCCCACATTGCCCCACTTTTTCCCATCCAATCATTGTTGGTCCTAAATTCTGTCAGATTCGAAGTCAGAAGTGTGGATACCAATGAAATGACCTACCACTGTTGAAAATTCATAACAGTAATGTATAATAGGTACACCATCTCTCGCTTTCATTGGGGAAATTTTAAAAATTCCTGGGGCATTCCAGTAACTTGAGATATGTCGTCCTATTCTGTGTCTTATTATTATCCCGTTCGAGCTACCGGAAGTAGAAAGGGTCGAGTAAAATCAGGGTCAGACGGGACCCGATCTTAAGGGTCTTGCATCATCGAGTCATACTTCTCGAAACTTGTACAAGCGGGAAGATGAACCTTTCTATAAAAAATCATCCGCTCATTTTCTTACCTAATGGATTTTTCCCGGCTTTTCAGCCAGTGGAACTTTTTTCGCGGAATATGAAATTGCGCTATATTGCATTGTGTCTTATCATCTCGCTGCTAGCTGTTGATTGCTCCGTCGCTGTTATCCTGACATCAAGAGAAGAATCGAGATCACTGCATGTTCCAGAACACCTCATTGTCAGCAGCGAAGGCAGTGTTTCTTTGCACTTCGATGGCTTCTCATTACGTGCTCTGTTGATAGGAACATTGTCAACCACCATGTTCACTTGCCACAAACAAAGGCTTTCCTCCATTGGTGATGATAGATGGGAGTTCCAAGGCAGGAAGGTTTTCATTGCATGATACTATACTGTACTGTACTTGGGATGCTACAGGACTTCATTCATCGGTAGCATATGCTTGATACTGATCCAAGACATATGCTGCTCAACTTGTTGCTTGATGGAGACAGAGATTACCGGTAGAATTTTTTCGCTGGCAACCTGTTGGCAGGGGAATGGAATTAAACACTATACGTGCTTTGTTAAATCCCAAGAAAGCTCAATACGAGGGCTCATGATTTCTTTACTAATCATAAACCCATAGGAATGCTTAGCAGAGGGCACAAGAAGTTACGTATGAATTGCTAGCAAAGGTTGACTCCCGCAATCCCCCTTAAGAACTTTTCAGCCTTGTTATTGCAGGATTAAGGTGCGATAAACAAGATACTTGGGCCACTCTCCACTGGATGAATGGAAGGGAGGCACCCGGTAGGCGAGCCGGGTGCGAAGAGAGCAATACAGCCTGCTGTGTGACAATAAATAGGCTCGAATCTGCTAACATCACCATTTCATTGCATGTTCATCTGCTTATTACACCATAAATTTCCTCTATTGAACCGCAAATACCATCTACTGATGACCTGATATCCATGATCGCATGGCGCAAACTTGATTGCACAAAGTAGTAATATTAATACACATGGGTACAAATTACTCGCTATCCACTCGACTTGTTCACTATGAAACCATCTGCATGGCAAGAATTCATCGTTCTTTTCATAACCCTCTTCCAGATTATTTGGAAAAAGTTTGAGCAAGGGAACAGAATATATACTAAAGATTAAGTGGAACCTGGGGAACTCTATTTTATTGATTACCACAGGAGCATTGCATCCCCCCTTTCCCGAAGACCACATGTCCGAGAACTACATAGTTAAACCGTCCATATAAACCGTGTAAGTCTCTTCTGAAAGTAGGTTTGAGGATCTAGAAACAAATCACATATCAACTGCATTTTGAGCTCATCAGAGCCCAAGGCTTGGTATATTGTATTCCAATACTGCGAACTAGAAAATGTTCTAATTCGATGAGCTCCTGACGTTCATTACCGTGATACTGTACGTACATGGCTTCGTATTTTCTCCTTTTTATTTCAGATTCCAAAAAGCAGCAGTATACGAAAGAATACCTTTTGCTCAAACATGCGTTTTACGTCCTTCCGTTCAGCAAAATAAAAAGTATTCATTCTCTCTTTCTCATTTTTCTCCGATATACAGCCATGGATGGAGATCGATTACATTAATACAGTTATTGGGAGTAGATTAGAGTTTACTCTCATGACTCTCAACGGTGGCGACAACCTTGGCGAAGGTTTCTCTATTATTAATTGCTTTCATTCCCTGGGGAATAGTAGAGAGGTTGTAAACTTTGTCATAGATGGCAGGGACCACACGGCCAGATTCAAAGAGATGAAATAGACCCTTCCAAACCTTGGGGATGCTCTCCGGCTCATTCTTGACATAGGCGCCCCAGTGGATGCCACTATTGACCCCATCCCGAGCAATGTAAGCTACATAATCCCTGATACAGGCGACTTCTTAATCCACTTACACTATAGAAATGTTTTTCAATAAAACCCGGTTAGTAGGGAGCTTCTCCCAGGTGCCCTTGGCAAAGCCAACGACTAGTATCCGACCGTTCCAGGCGGTGCATTTGGTGCTATACAGTCATTGAAACGGTAAATTTGACGTGCTCTTTCTCTTTACCCCACGTTGCTCGTGTTCTCCTTTACCTCTCCTCAACCAAACCGACAGGATCATAGACCACATCAGCTCCATGTCCGTTTGTGATCTTCTTGATCTGTTCGGTCCAGTTCTCGTCACGGTAATTAACCACGTGATCGGCACCAAAGCGCCTGGCGACGTCCAATTTATCTTGCGAGCCAGCGGTGGCGATCACCTTCGCACCCAGTGCCTTGGCGATTTGGACAGCCGCGATACCGACGCCGCCCGCAGCTGCATGGACCAGACAATATTCACCAGCTTTGAGTTGAGCGCGCAAGACAAGGGCGGCGTAGGACGTGGGCCATGTAATGTAAAGACCAGCAGATTGCTCAAATGTAAAGTTCTTGGGGATTGGCAATACCTTGTCGGCTGGTGCGGTGATCACCTCGGCGAAAGAGAAACCCGAGCCAAAGACGCGATCACCCGCCTTATACTCAGGTACGGTCGACTTTAGCACTACTCCACTAAATTCGCCACCGGGAATAAAAGGAAATGGAGGTTTGATCTGATACCGGCCCTGAATCATGAGCGTGTCGAAGAAGTTGAGGCCAATCGCTTTGACCTGGATTTGGAGTTCACCCTTCTTGGGTTCAGGAACAGGGACATTATTCGATAGGACGAGATCATCAGGACTCTTAAGCCACTGGTTGACAACGTATGCTTTCATGTCACTATATTTTTTTTCGCAAATGAAAAGAAAAGGTAAGACTGATGGAGAATGTCCGGGCAAGGCTTTTACAATGAAGTCGGCTTGTACTTACACACGCTTTTTACGCTGAATAATGAACAATCATGCTATGAGTCCGCACTCGGAAAAAAATTAATCACCATATGCCACTGCGAGTCCGCCAATCAGCATAACTCTCACACCAGTTTCTCCATTTGCCATTGCTTCGCATCTCCTTTACTAGCAAGTTCCATAACCACTCATTCTTATCCATCGGGCACGAAGATGGGCTCCTAAGCTGTTCGAACCAATATTTTTGCATATTCACCATGCTACTTGGAACAAGATTACTTGAGATAGCCCACGCGGATAGACTACTCCCTTCCAAATCCGTTTATCATTGTTGTCTACACGCTCTAGTACAGAGATGGTCGGCGATCTTAGTTAGACCTTGCTGAATACCCACTGCAGCTGATATCGGCTGTGTGAGCCTCTTTGTATTGCAGAGCCGTAAATCCTGGCGCGGTTCGACCTAAGAATGTGGTCATCGCTGTCTTGAAACGTGTCTCAGCCTGTCCTTTCCCTCACCCAACAGGGAGATTGCATCGAGCTAAAAATCCACTGACCACATGGATGTTTCTCATGATATTACCGCCTGAGAATATGCATGCAGAATCTTACAAGAAGACATTACCATTGAGCCGACTCTCGCCATGGCGCTAGCGTAGCCATGAGGCCGACACATGTCTATGGCATAGGACCATCTGGTCGGAGACATCCCTGGCAAAACTTAACCAGTAGAACAAGCGGAATCTTTCATCATTAGGTTAATGAATTTTTGAACAAAGATAATTTACCCAGCCAGCATCAACAAAAAAACAAGGACAACCACATTGCTGTTCCTGGGGAGTTTCCGCACTTCTAGCCAAAAAGGAAACTGCAGCTTCCATTCAGATAATGTGCTGCAATCAATGTCTTTCAAGCAGTTGTTGTTTCAAGGTGAATCGTGTGTTAAACGGCAGTTGCATGACCACTACCATGTTGACAAAATCAAGAGCTCATGTATTGGGGTATTGGAAGACGCACACATGTTGAGAGAGCTGTAAAGATCGATATGGGATTGCACATCGGGCGTACGCAAACAAACCGATGTGGGTTAAATTTCGTCATAAATGGAGTTCAAAAAGAGGATGACTGGAGGTTTTTCCTCCTTCTTATTCTCGATTCTATTTTCTTTGTGCTACTATGTGTCGCCTGCTTCTCTACAAGGGCAAACAACCTATCCTACTTGCTCACGTACGCTGAACTTGTGCATTCATTCCGTTTTCTCATGTTCCTTACGCATATCTATTTTGTTATTGTTGTCAGCTCCTCACAAATCCTGCTCATTCCATAATTAATCAGTCATTCGATTCCCGCTTGCGCATCGATCATCGTCGACCGTTGAATGGTAAGACAGACACTCATACCATTGGATCTGCTGTGATGTGATATCGTAAAGAAGTGCTAAACTCTTGTGCCCTTCGAAATCTACCTGTATAGGCGACGGATTCGGCGTCGGCTGGTACGACAGCGACACCGATAACACCCAGTCGTCAACAACACCTTGCATCTTCACTTCGGTTACACCTGCGTGGAGCAACTCTAATCTAGTCCGTCTTGCAGAAAGGATAAAGAGCCCTCTTCTGTTTGCGCATGTGCGTGCGAGTACACAAGGGACTGTGACTGAAGCCAACTGCCATCCATGGAAGCAAGTATCGGGTGGAAGGGTCAGGCGAAACCCAAAAGGGTGAAGGGTGCAATGGTCCATGGGTCAGGGATACTGACACATTGCATGTATAGTTATGGCAGGATTATGTGGATGCATAATGGCGGTATTGCGCAATTTGACAAGGTATGCTGTAATGCACTTTGTTTTAAAGGGCTTGCAACCTAAAAGGGATTTCTAACAATATATATATATATATATAAATATAGATTAAGAGAAGACTTCAAAATTCATTACCGGAAGAGCTTTTTCTTTTTGTGCAAGGCAATACCGATTCAGAATGGGCGTTTGCTCTGTTTTTGAGTTTCGTAAGTTTGAAAGCATGTATGCGCTTGCTTGTACGGATTATCCTAATCGAGTAAATCGCTGCCAGCTCAAAAATCCGAAAGCAGAGAAATTTGAACATCAGGAGCTTAAGGAAGCAATGCTCAAAACAATTGCCCAACTTAACGCTTGGGCTGAAGAGCTCAACATTACAGAGGTGTGTAGTGCAACCAGGCCCAAGTCGGGAAAGAAGTGACTCACTATGACATAAAGCCGTCTCTACTTAATTTTGCAGTAACGGATGGAGAATCCGTCGTTTGCGTTCGGTATATTAGCAGCAAAACTGAAGAGGCAGCATCCCTATACTTCTCTTCGGGGACACGGTTCGAATGCTTTCGGCCGGGCCATTATCGCATGATCAAGGCAGATCGACGTGAAGATATGGTTGTTGTGGCAAGTGGTACGTATCTGATGAATCGGAAGGAGATATGAAAGCTGATGGATTCCGCTGTAGAACCCCTGACTTTTGAGAAAGCAGACTGGTTAACGATACCAACAAACACCATCTTGGTTATTACACCGAAACTCAATGTACTGCTACATCCTATCAAAGACAAGTTTTATACGGACGAGCGGGGTGTAGAGGTGAAAATGGGCGAAGAAGTTGCAAGGATACCCGAGCCAAAGGCTCAGATCATGGCTCATAGAGCTACCGTTTATTCACAAGCGTATTGCGCTACATAAATTTTCATCGTGCCTTCATGTTTTAGATTTAGCAAATAACTCTCTGTATATTATATTGTATTGAGAACAAAACTTCTCCCCATCATCGAGAATTGGCTATGCAACTATGTTTATGATACAGATAGTGATGAGAATGACGAATTTTTGTAAAAAGGACAAAGGACTTAAAAACCTTCAAAAGGAAAAATGGATCGTATATCAAAGTGCCGCCAGGCTTCTTTTGCTTTAAATACGCCGAGAACACCGAGTTTGAGAAGGGATAATATATAGTAAACAATGATCAGGCAGCTGCTCTTTGACGTAGCCTTCTTTATCTCCAATAGTACTAGTTTAGTTGAACTATCTAGAGATGGAGCTATTTGCCCAGAGGAAAATTCAATGATGTTTGAGCGATTAAAGAGTCCTGATGTTACATCCAAGATGTCTCAAAAGAGAACTACCCAAAGACATTGCCGGAAAGATGGAGACGCTGGAAGTCCATTTTGCATATTGACTAGGGCACTACCGGAGAATACGATTTATGTCGATCCTCATCCGTCTTTATACTGAGATACAAATATAAATTAAAGTTTAGACCCTTTCTAAAAAATTTCTTTGAAGGGGTGGCCGAGCAGTGCGTTATCTATCTCAATGGTAATCATCGCTAGGACTATTTTCCGAGGAAACCTCTTGGGCAGCCGATGTACATGTATGTTCGATCGGTCATTACTATGGCGCTTTTTTTGCAGGATCTGATCATTCGAAAAGATCGGCGTTGGAAGCGGAACACATACGCACGCACACGCAACACAGGGACGGTCTATACAAAAAAAATTTTACCCACACACAAGCCCGTATCACTGTACAAGTGCTACGCTGTTCGACCCATCTGAGGGAGCAATATAGGAGAGAGCTCATGTGTGATAAAGGCATTTCCCAAAACAACTTTGTGGTCCATTGTATCCTGAAGAGAAATGAAAAGGGAAATTATTCATGCATGTGCGTATGGTACAGCATTTCATTGATGACACCAAGGCATATAAGGGGGGGGGATGAACGATCGAAAGCACAAGTGAACCGCACCAACTTTTAATGGGAATTCTATTTCAGGAATAATGGGACAAGGGCTAGAAATGGTTCTTGACCAGCCAAATATAAGAATTGAGGGTCGATTGTGTCGGCACATATGGATATGAGTTGGGTTATACAGTATACAGTACAATGGATTCGTTTTCAAAGCCGCCGAAAGCCGTGGAGTGAGTGTCCATCACATCCACTTTCTGTTACATTCCGGCAATAATAGTGATCGCCACGTGTCAGTGGCTAGAAGGTTAACATAGTGTTATTACCATGATCTACGTTGCCGGGCTTCTCGTTACGTGTTATTATCTGCTGGGTTTCGAACAGCTCATGAGAGTGATCCTCATCATGCTAATATAGCTCTCTTCCTATGCTGGCAGTTTTCACTTACTCCAGCCCAAATAGAGAATAAAAAGGAAATGTAAGTACCACATGGAGAAGACATAGTAGCTGGTGCGACAGAGGTTGTCGTCAAAACAGTGAAGAGTCCACGAGATTTTGCTAAGGAAGACCTTTTGCACGCAGTATTACCAGAAATTAGTGACTGGCCAATCATGAAGCCGTCCAATCTGGCATTCAGGAACCGACACACACACAAGCTCAGTTTTCTTTTTCTTTCCCTTGGGCCTTTTTTTTTTACGGTTATTCTTTCCTTCTCCAACCCTCCCCCTTTTCGCTTTCCTCCTCCCCACTTCCCCCCCATCATGCTCGGCCTCTCAACAGAAAAATCATCCATCTACGGGCCACTGCGGAGCAATCGACGGATCGTGGTCATTCTGGCGGGCATTGTGTGCTTTATCCTCGTCTCGCTACTCACCTTTTCACGGTCCACGTTTGGCTTGAGTTCCTGCGGAGGCCGTACAATCCGCAGTTTTAACGAAGCGCTCGCATTCAGCACGGGTTTTGATAAGGAGGCGACGTATGTGGATCTCAACAATATCGAGGCGACGCCATCCGCCAAAGAGAACCAAGAGCACGTCCTGATCCTCACGCCGCTCAAGAACGCTGCTCCTTATCTGCCAAAATACTTTGAGTTGGTGGACCGGATGACCTACCCAAAGCACCTTATCTCGATCGCCTTTCTGGTGTCTGACACCGATGATAGTACCATCGACATTCTCCGGGAACAGGCCAACGACCTGCTCAATCGCGTCAACCCTGAAGACCGCTATCACCACATCGCCATTTACGAAAAGGATTTCAATTTTGAGTTGCCTGAGGATCGCCGCCATACCTTTGAACTCCAGCCCTTGCGTCGCTCCTATATGGCCCGCTCCCGCAACTATCTCTTGACTGCCGCCCTCCGCGACGAACATGCCTGGGTTCTCTGGCTAGACGTTGACCTAGTCGAGTACCCTCCTACTATCCTGGAGGATCTCATGAGCGTCGATGTAGACGTCGTGGTCCCTAACTGCCTTCGTGAAACCGAAGATAATTCTTTCTGGGGCTACGATAAGAACAACTGGCAGGAGACCGAGGAATCGTTGGCCATGCAGAAGGATTTGGACCCGGTGAGTTACTGATCTAATTCTCTCAACTGAAAGAACAGCGTCCTGACTAATCATTCCTCTCCTCTCTCTATCCATCCTCGTCAAATAGGATTACGTCTTATTAGAAGGTGAGGACCGCTTATCGATATCTCCTCGCTCATCTTTTGAGGGAGATGAAGGAAAAAAGGGGGGGAGAGTGGAGTTTACAATCGGGGTTAGAAGAAAGGGAGCGAGAGTTTCTCTTTTGCGGAGTTCTTGCAGGCCAGTTGTACCAACCGTAATTTTTTATCCAGGCTACTATGAATTTTTGACCAATCGCAATCTTATGGTTGATATGCCGACGCATCTGGGAAAGCTCAACAAAGTGCCTCTTGATGGCGTGGTAAGTACATTGGTTCGAAGCGCGAGGTTGCGAGGAAGAGAAAAAAAAAAAACAGGGAAAACGCTTCAGCCTCACACACATATTGACATACCACTCATAATTTCTGGTGAAACGTAAAGGGTGCTACTTTCACCTTGGTCAAGTCTATTGTACATCGCGAGGGAGCCAATTTCCCGCCCTACGCGTTCCAGCACCAGGTTGAGACCGAAGGCTTCGCAAAAATGGCCAAGGCAATGGGCTTTGGTGTGTATGGTCTTCCTGGCTATCTGATATATCACGTGATGAATCAGTAAGGCCCTCCGCTCATCTCCTTGATCCTTCTCCCTTGTTCTTCTATACGCACAATGGTCTTCGTCCCTCCCTCTTTCCGCATCCCCCTTTTAGGCATCGCCCTCCCCCCAAAAAAAACTGCTCCTCGGATGCTTTCATCTTTTCCTCTCTGTTTCCCTTTTCTTTTTTTTGCGCTCACCTTTTCTATTGCCGTGTAATTCTCCTTACTTTCTTAATTGCCATATATTCATATATATATGCACTCTTGTGCAATCTAATATAATACCTCGAGCTCGATATGCTCCAACCGCTTGCACGAAGAAAAGTAACTCGCATTCGCTTCACTTGGATATCTCTAATGCTTGATGCTACCAGCAAATACTGTACAACACCAGGGTTCACTAGGATGAGTTATTACACTCGACGGCTTGAATAGATTGTAGATTCTGATAGTGTCCCTAAAGCGCACATGGGTCATCATACAATTTAAAGCATAGGAGAAGCCAATGGCTGATTTCATGTATATCATCTCTGCGTACTGTACGAATGGTAGGCTAGTGCATGAAGGCAGCTGACGATGACTGCAAGTAGAACAATAGAGTGAAGACATCGTCATGAAGCGATACCACAAGCACATACATCACACACGTATATATATATATATATATATAGATATAGATATAATTTAATAATGAAAAGCAAAGTGGGAGTGTAGTATTTTTTTTGATGGTATAGAAGCTCTATAAGATGCAAATAAACAGTCTATATAATGGTCTTTTTCCGTTTGAGGCCAGGTGGGTACGATTGAGTGGAACAATAGCGGGAGTAGGAGACGGAAAAATCATGGCATTGATGGCGGGACGGCGGGAAAAGTTTCTAGGGAACCAGGGCGGAGCGGACCGGGGTAGGTCAGGTCAGGTCAGGGCAGGTCAGGGCAGAGTAGGGCGGGGCGGGAGGGAAAGGGAAGTTGTTTAGATATCGCGGACAATGGCGGTGACATCCATGTTCTCGTAAATGATGCGATAGACCGTGTTGAATAGTGGGAACATGTCGACCAAATTCCGGGCACTAAGGAACTCGTGCACCTCCTGGGCTGTGAGGGTGCCTTGCAGCTTCTGTCCGTTGAGGAGCTCGGCCTCGAGTTTCTCAATTGGCTGGCCGGTCTTTGCGAATGCCTCGGCGACCTTTCTGTTGCGCCCGGCTGAGCAGGTGGTGATGAGATCGGCAACGCCGCAGGACTCGAAGAAGGTATCGTTCTGTACCATGTCGCCAAAGAAGGTCTGTCCGAACTTGCGCATTTCCATCATGCCACGGCGGATAATGGCCGCCTTGGTGTTACTTCCATAACCCAATCCATCCGACAAACCCGCACCGACTGCCACAACGTTCTTGAGCGCCCCGCACAGCTGCAAACCGACGTGGTCCTGGATAACATTGATGCGGAAGTACGGAGTGTCAAACAGCTTGTGGAAAACCTCTCCGTCAGCCAGACTGGAGCAGCCGACCGTCGACTCGCAAAACTTTTCACGGGCCACTTCGTCCGCAATATTCGCACCGCTCAGCGCAGCACAGGGAATGTCGAGGATCCGGGAAATCTCTTCAGAAAACAGACGGATGCCGCTCGGAGTAATTTCAAGACCCTTGATGAGAGAGATGGCACGTGCATTGGGTGCTAGGTAACCTTTCATCTTCTCACAGACGCCGCGGACAAACTGGTGAGGGAGTACAAAGACCACCAGGGACGCGCCCTTGCACGCCTCGACAATGTCCGGAACAGCAACGACATTGTGGGGAAGCTTCACTCCCTTCAGGTACTTGACGTTCTCGTGCTTGGTGTTGATAATGTCGGTGAGCTTTTCTCCGTTGATAGTTTCTTCAAAGACCCACTGTCGGACATGGCGTTCAAAGACAGTGCTATGCTGGACGGCATTCTCGCCAACGATCTTTGCAATGGCGGAGCCCCTGTTGCATCCGTGAAGGACAAAGAATTAAGTAATGAAAATTAGAGTCCGAATCTTTAATTGTTCTTGTTGTTTATTTGACAAGCGGCTTACCAGTTGCCCGAGCCAATGATACAAACGGATTCGCGAGTCATGATGGATAAGGTATGTGTGTACAGAGAAGCAAAGTAATGCGAGATAATTCGCGAGGAGATGTGTTCCTTTATATATGAATTACGCTATCTTTAAAGGGCCGGAATAGCTGCTCTTGAAAAAATTTTCAGGCAGTTTCATGTGCCTGGATGTAACGATTGTACCACTTCTCCCAAGTGGACCATGAGCTTAGGATATCATGTGTTTGCTGACAAAACTACCCTATCTCATTTTATTCTAATGAATCCATCTTATTCAGTCCTTTGTCTTCTTCTCGTTTTCTCCGTCATGTTCCTGATGGCCTCCTTTCGCCCCCGCCAGCCCTCCTTCTTCTTCTTCCTCGGCCATTTAACATATTAAGACGAAACTAGCCTAATATGGCCTTTTGCTTCACGCTAGGCCGTCCATCACCTGGTACCGGCAGATCCTTAATGTGCCTTTTATAGATAAAATGTCCTTGTCTCGCAACAGCCACTCGAGTCCCATGACCTATCAATCTATTATTCTAACAGCAGTATCATCTCGTCCGTCTTCTCCTTTCATCTTCTATCGTCTGGTTATGCTCGTCCTGTTCCTGTCGTTTCTTTCTTAATCTTCCATCTCCAGCCATGATTTCGACGTCAGCGGAGAGCGGGATTTTTATAGGCCCCGCATCAGATCATCCCTGATAACTACATCATCGCATTATGGCCCCTCCGCTTCGGTCGGTGACCCGTCTCATCCGGAGTCCTAGCCGATGTTCTGCTTTGTTCAAATAAAGTGTGCTGCTCTGAGATTTAATCTTAATGACACTGACAGTTGGGGGGGGGATAAGAGAGGGTGGTGATGGTGGGGGATGCTTAGCGCTGGAGACTGAGATCTGTCAGTTGATAGGGGGGTAAGGGACCCTTAGTTCTCCAAAGCAGAAAATGCAAACTCGGTAAGCACTGCGGCGCCAAATCATCTTGATTAGAAAGTTAAAATGCTTCTCCTTTACCATAAGGATAAGCTCATATACAAGAACTCATGAAGATGGAAGTCGGGCTACGGATCACCTGGCTCGTATCAGTATAAAACCCTCCCATCCTGTTTCTTCCAGTAGTTTATTATGATAATAAGACGGAGTTGCGCTAATGTGTGATTCCGACACTCGCAGATATCGGAAGGATAACTGTAATCCGCCCATTTGATTCAGGCGTGAATGGGCTCAGGACATTGGATGGCTAAGTGCCAGGACATTCTTTTCACACATATCTACATAGACCAGCGCCCTCATGAATTTACTCCGAGGACCATATTCAAAAAAGCAGTTAGCGCCTAACTTGATTCACTCACAATGACGATAAAACATGTGAGGTCCCTTTTACTCTCGTTTACGGGATTTTTTTTTTTACTGGTCAAATTTCATGCGATACAAAATGAAAACGAGTCAGACCCCAGTCAATGACGTTACCCAGATAAAATGAAACAACTGTCAAATTTCACGTCGTAACAGATGGGGGTAGCACTTTCGATATACAGTTGCACATCAAAAGGCGCTTGTTTGGAATGCGCCCATTTGGAGGAAATTGCTCTCAAGAGTAGTAAACTATTCTGATACGATATAAATTCAAATCAGCACTCTTTTGAGGATTGGTTAACTCACCTTTTCAGGCCATTACGCTCTGTCCACATGTAGTTTGTCCGATGCGTGTTCGACCCCAGCCGCTGCCTAACAGATATCCGCCAAACAAGCTCTTCAGAGCACTAGCTACAGAATCAATGGCCTTCCTAGGTTCGGTCGTATCTCAATATGAAGGTCATGGGCTCCCTCCGGTTGATTCTGTTCAACTTCGATGAAGTGGGCGAGCAATAATAGGACTGTGTGTCACGTGCTACTCTCCCAAAGGAAACTGACGTCCCGAACCCATGATTATCCGTCATAGAGCGATGTTTCTCTAGCTACTCCCATTGGGTTTTTCAACTCTACCCATCCTCTGCACCGGCATCTTTATGTATTCTCCTTCTTGATTCTCATGATTTCCGCAAGATCGGTATGAATGACATCCTAAACCCAATATCCCAATTCTCCTTGCCTACGCACCCTCTGGGCCCACATTGGGAGACCCTTCTATGTCCTAAGTTCTGCTGTTCTGATAAAGTACCAAAACCGCTCAATCAACTCTACCCCTGGTCTACATCTTGCGATCAGCAATGAATAGCGTTGCATTGCTCCTGTCGAGAGTCGAACGGAATCTTTCCCGTCTCTATTCAATTGGGCATTGGAAGAGAATGTTGCCATTCATCGCTCCTTGAAGCATTTTTTGGCCGCATACTTTGATTGCAACTTTGAATCGCTTGTTCACCCATTTGCCTAGCAAGAAGGCACCATCGTGACGAACGACGTCTATTTTTTTTTCTTTCAGAGAAGAGTCCAGCGACTGAGCTTTTGCGAGTATTTATCAGCTGAAACAATATAGAACAAGAAAAATACAATTGCCTCCGCGCGCGCACGCGGGGATCTTTGACGCGTCTTTTTCTATTTAAACCGCACACCGCTCCTACACATACGCACATACATATATATATATATATAAAACACAGACGTCCTATATACATCATGAGTCTTTGGGTTGACAAGCACAGACCGTCAACGTTCGATGAATTGACATATCATAAAGATATTAGCAAGCAACTGAAGGGATTGGTACCTACCCCATCGAAAAGCACAGGAAAATATTCTACACACAGTTTAAGGCTGATCCCGCGCGTTCCATTCCACCGCAGGCAGAGAAAAACAATGTGCCACATCTTCTCTTCTATGGCCCTACTGGTGCAGGGAAAAAGACACGCATTGCCGCCATGCTTCGCGAACTTTATGGTCCCGGGGCCGAGAAGGCAAGTTGAATCTCACCAATCGCCTGAATCCTCTCTTAAATTATCTTAATAAGACTGTGATATAATCATAACTACAGCTCAAAGTCGATCAGCGGCAATTTGTAACGACGAGCAACCGTAAACTTGCCTTCGCTATGGTGACCAGTAACTATCATTTGGAAATCAACCCGAGGTACATAATGATGACTCTGCCCTTTGCTCTTGATTATCTCAAGCGATCTTAACCACCATCAATTCGCAGTGATCTCGGCGTGCATGACCGTGTCATTATCCAAGACTTGGTCAAGACCGCTGCACAAACTCAACTGCTTGATCCCAACGTGAAGCATCATTTCAAAGGTAAGGGTTCAACTCAAGTCCTCAATCGGTGCCTCGCTGATAGAAAAAAAATCAACTCGCTCCCCTTTTTATCAGTGGTTGTTATCGACCAGGCAGACGAATTAACCCGAGAAGCTCAGGCAGCACTTCGCCGCACCATGGAAAAATACACGGCAGGCCTTCGGTTAATTTTATGCTGCAACAACCTCAGCAAGCTCATCCCTCCACTTCGATCACGTTGCTTAATTATCCGTGTGCCTCGACCTTCCACCGCTGAGGTATAAGACATTGGGGAGGGGGAGCGGAGCGATACAGGGAGGTTGGGAGAAAGAATTTGACAGATGACTAACACAGATGGACACATTAAGGTTGTGCATGGTTTGGAGAAGATAGCTCATCTAGAGAAAGTTGCGCTCCCAAGGTCGCTAGCCGAAAATATCGCGAAGCAGACACAGAATAACATGCGCTCTGCCTGTTTAGCCCTCGAGAGTACATGCGTGAAACAGTAAGCTTGTTTGAAAAAGTCCAAAAGAAAAACGTGCTGAACTCGTCGTACACTAGTCCTGATTTGACGATTGTCCAAGTACCGGAATTGGTGGACTGGCAGATTGTGATACAACGAGTGGCAAAGATGATCTTAGAAGAACAGACGCCGTCAAAGTAAGTTAGTTCTAAGTGGAAACGTTTATGACTTGAACAGAAGTAACTAAGATAGGTACAATAAGACTCTTTGCTACACGGACACATCTATATGAATTAATCACGCGTGGCATTGATCCTACCGTCATCATCAAGGTAGTTTTAGCGCCTGTCGTGAAAAGCACTGCGGATCTTATTAATCATTTGCGTTTTTAGGGCATCACCTTTGAGCTGTTAACAAAGATGGATTCCAAGATGCAACGCATCATTGTGGAGAAGGCGGCTTATCACGTAAGTTGTACGCTTATATGACGTTTAAATAGATGAGGCGGTTGATATAGGAAATATACATATCCGCAGGAACAACGAATGACCATCGGTCGCAAAAAAATATTTCATTTGGAAGCATTCGTTGCCAGCGTGATGGATGAGTATCTCCGGTAAGACAAAGGGTGTCCCTGGTTTTGCCTTGATTATTTTTCGTGACCGAGCGTTTTTATTAGTTACCGTACATCGCTTCCACCATTAAGGATGTAGTTCATCTCAAGCATTGTCCTCGTAACCAAAATCAAGGCGATTTTCGTAATAGTCGATGAGCTATTTCATTGGAATTGTTATATCATTTTGCTCAAAAGAACTAAACCATATCGCCCTTTGCTTACAATGGATGGTCTCTTTTCTCTTAGTATACGAGTAGAACATACTGTTGTCACTCCTTTCGGCCTAACAGAGAATATGTAGCATATTAACACCTGCCATTCCGAGCAGGTAAACCCTACTCGTCAAACGAATACGCGACTCCGTTTACCATAAAAGCTTGGCATACAAATCATCATTTTGGCCAACCAAGTAGACATGTTGAATGCTTTGAATATCTCGCCACCGTAGCCCCCCCGGTGGTCTATCGATCCCTTTTGCGCTACGACCGCTCTTCCGCTTTTTACTTTCTATCTCTTCAGTCGGCTTGATATCATCCAACGTATGTTTACGGGAACGCCTGGCTGGTTTGGCTGGTTTGGTGGGTTCTCTATTGCGTTGCTTCCAATAATCCGCAAGCAAATCCGGCGTAAGGCTATGTTATCACGAGGTTAAACTCGCTCAAGTGAAAGCAAGAGAGATGCAGTCGGGAAACTCACACGTTTTCCTCAGCCTCCCAGGTGTTGTAGTATTCATCGTAACCTTTCCATTTGATCAAGTATTCCATGGTGCCCTGTAAGAAAGAAATGGATCAAGAAATATGTGATCATTCAGGTCAATGGGACTAAGTATTCGTCTTCTGCCCGATTATCCTTGATTTCGTCCCTCCTACCGGTATTTTCTTCGATGGTCTATGGGAAAGGAGTTCTTCCACCTCATATAGCTCTTCGTCTTCTACTTCCTCTACGTTATGCGATTTAACAGTATGTTTCTTGCTAGTTTCGGTCATGTCACGAAAAAAAAAGGTTAAATGACTGAAAAAAATTAACAGCGCTCCGTGCGCTTGGGGGTGGGGCGGAGAAGTGTGGGATGGCAGCAGCATTGCTTGCTTGTTTAATCTAACAGCATCACCCCCCAGAGTTTCTGCTCCATAAAAAAAAAGACAGTCTTAGGAACGTTTTTAGAACCCAGTATCGCCTTAGAGATCAATTCTTTTTCATGCTGCTTCCTAAACTCACACCAACTGCAATACCGGAGCCATGGTTCGCAAAGCGACGTACCATGGTGGAAGAACTCGAGGAATTGCAGTACGAAGAAGACCGCTATGCCCGCGAACGCTCCCTGGCTGTTGTAACACGTTTTGACGCGATCCCACCGACCACCACCACTGCTCCAGCCGAGGCTGCATCTCATCCTGATCCTTTGCATGATCCTGATGACTTGAACAATCCATTCACTGCTGGCGGAAGCAGCAATAATTTGCAGATACCGACCCACCTGGGTACGAACTTTGGAGACTATAACCAAGATTATTCCACTGTGTCCGCCTCACCAGGTGTGTCTGACGAAGAGCTTTGAATATGCGTGGATATATATATATATATATTCATTCTCGATGATCTATATATGATTGCATAAATACATATAACTTCTACATCCCCGCTTTCTATTCCTGCTGGATCAAGTGGATCGCGCCAGAAAGTCTAAGGAGAGGAGAGAGACCGGTCGGTAAACTGAAATGAGTAAGATACGCTTTTTTGTCCACGAACCTAGCGTCTTTACTATAGTGTTCGGACGTAATACTCAATATGTTGTCACCAAATGGCTGAATATAGGATCCGAATCGGCTCTAAACGACAAGCATGTTCAAGAACAGATCTTTAGGGTTTCATGCGATAATATTCTTTTCAGCTTACGATATCGTCTTCGTTTTTCAGGCACAACATGGTGTTATCACGGAAGCGCCACTTATGCACCCGACCGCGTTCTAAATAGAGAAAAGAGCGGGGCGAATCAGTGTTTCCTTGCCAACCTGCGAATTGTCTCATCGTAGGCCAAACCACTACTTGCCTCCTTTGGCCATAGGTTCGCCTACCAAAAGGCTCGGGCCATCTCTTTCATGCTCGGTGAATGCTAGTGAACTACCTAAATGACCTGCCTGTTGTCGACCTTCCATCTGATAAGCGAGTCCGTCATTTATGCCAAGGTTGCGCTGGACATTGCCCTGCAACGCCAGAGCGTGGACACCATACACACGGACGACGCCTGCCTGCCAGTATCGCTGGACTCCGGCAAACGTTTCCTCGGAAGGACTCGCCACTGCCACGTATTGACCCGATCTAGATACTGATATTTCACTAGCCCAGAGGTCAGAGAGAAAGAGATTAACTCGGCCGAATGGAATACTCTGAATTCTACAAAATGGTACCTCCCGAACTGCTGGAACTGGTCGGATGCGGACATGGTCCATTGGAGACGCATGGGTGGAGCGTCCGTGCTAAAAGCATAAACACGGCCTATCCGTTGTTTGGTTTCTTCACTATAACCAGGCGCACCCACAAGTAACAGCGTGCTGCTACTGGCGCTGCTGTAATGGATGACATCCACGGCACTGCCGAAATGCTCATAGGGTTGAGGAATCGGGGCTTTCAAGATAAGCTTCCGAAATGACTGACTGCTCAGCAGCGCAAACACGGAACCAGCCTAATAATAATAGTGCATTCAGCACAGAAAATAGAAAGTAATTTTCTAAAAAACAATACTTGCATGTACTTTTCCAGCCACTGTGCAATAGGGGCATCCTATCACAAGATCTTTGATACCATCGCCATCGAGATCCACGCCCTTGATTGCCAAGCCAAGGCCTTCGGTATCAGGAAACGCGATCCGCTCATCGGCTGTTGGATTGAGACCTTGCCCCAAATGACCATAGTACACGTCCACATAGCCCTTGTTAAACTCACCAAACGGTGCAGCGACTGCCAGGTCGTCTACACCGTCGCCGTTCATATCGACCGTCGCCATCGACCACCCAAAGCGGCCCTTGTCGCTCTTTGAGATCAATATCTGACTTGCAGCATTGCGGATATCATCCACCATTCCACGAGAGCGCTCCGCAAGCAGTACACGGGTACCATTGAGTACGAACACCTGACCGGATGCGAGGCGATGTTCATTGCTAAGATAAGGTGCTGAAATCGCCAAGTCTATCTCACCGTCACCATCAAAATCTCCTGCGGCAGCGGCATGGCCGATTGCTGCAGAAGAGACAGGCAGAGAAAATGTAATAATGGACGAGTCCGGAGAATCATTGTCACGTTTTCCAAGATCCACGCACGTGCGTGGCTCGCGCCAGTCTGGATCGAGGCGGGGAGGGAAATTGCTTGAAAGCATGGACGGCTGTTGTTGATAAACAAAAGGACGTTGCAAATTCTCAGTAGCCACGCGATGTTGTTCCTCGGTGAAGGCAAAAATGATAGGTGGGCTATCATCTTCGATCGGCTCCTCAACAGCGTGCTCCGGAAGAGATAATGTCAGGAGACCTCTCTCGTAATCATAGCGTTGTTCCATGCCTTCAGGCAGGTCCACGTGCGTGTTCATCGATTTCACCGTCTCGTGATTAGAGATACGGGGCTTGTGTTGGTGGGTTACGCCATCCGCTTGGTCGAAATAGGTGCCGCACAGAGGTCCGGGTACTCGACTGGACTCAAAGAGATCGACCATGTGCTGGTAGCACTCGGCGACACTCACTGCCAAGTCTTGCAATCCTTTGAAGAAATGTGATAAGTCCGGCGGAGTCGATTCAAAAAGATTGCTTCAAATCCTACCTCCTTTATAGTAGTCAACCATCTCCTCTACCAAAAAGGGGCTCCTAGATCCATAGTAACCGAACATATATCGGCCGAATCGAAGGTCCATTCTCGAGGCAGCAAAGGCAGTTGCCATACAATAGATAAGATGCTCCTCTGTCGGGACTCTTGTTGCTATCCCAGACGTGCTGCTAGCATTCTCTTTATCTTTATACAGTCGCTTGTAAATATTGACAAGGTCCTTCACAGGTACAATCCAGGTCGCATTAATATATGCCAAACGGTTGGCGTGTTGGAGCGTGAATTCTGCGCCTGTGTCTGCGGCCCTATGGGCTTTTGAAAAGCTACCATGGAAGTTCATTTGAGCCATCGCGTCAATGAAGTAATTCTCAAGTCCTCGAAGACTGTGCCACCGGACATCTGCCACATCATGCGACATGACGGCAAATAGAAAAGATACCAGACCCTAGTGCCCATCACACACATACACATACACAGGAGGAAAGAAAGAAAGAAGGAGAGAGAGAGAGGGAGAGATGAAGACAAACGTTATCACTACATCATACAGCGTTGAGGAAAGTATGATTTACCTCGACATGGGGGTTATCCGTGCTGCGAGGATTGGGGTAGGTTTCTTTGATATATTCCACCGAAGCGCGGATAAATGGGGCCCAGTGAGCTGGATTACTCGAGTTGGTTGTGAGTAAACAAAAAACTTCGCAACCTCCTATATTCTCCTACCATCTTCGGCTTGCTGGTTGTAACCCATACATTGATATCCCCTTTTTTTTTTTCGTTAACGGCGGGTCGCACTATCTGCAGGTTAGAAAGGCAGAAACTTACCAATCTGGAAAAAAGGAGCCAGCCTGGACATAACCACCCGACCGCTCAAGCATTGATTTATAGGCTTGTTGCACGGGGTTGGTATGTTCGAAGAGATCCAGTGACCTATACGTTACTTCTGTATGAACCGTCCTAGGTTAATATAGATGAGTCGGGGATGGTGCTGTATGAGATCGTGTAGTCATCATCTCATTGTCCTTACATGCCGCATGCATTAGCAAGTAATAGCGCAGAGGGGCATGCCGATGCCAGGATCAGCCATTGCCAGGAATGCCAGTGCAAGGAGTAGAAAAGGAACATATTTAAGGAGAAGGAAAAGGCTGCGGTTCCCTATGTAGGCTATAATTGGATGGGTATCATCGACGCTAACCCGATCAGTGCATGCGCACGTACGCATGGTATTCAGTTGCCCTGAATGTTGCGTATACAAGAGCATCGCCCTCCATCCGTTGTATGTGAACATGTGAAACTAAACTCTATCCTCACACGACGTACCATCCCTTGAAATACATACCGAAGAGACTTGTATACTCTCTTAGTCCCTGATAGTCAATTGTGGCCAAGGTAAAGAAAGTAATAAAACGGATAGTATAATGCTCATCTCGACCAATGGCGCTGTTGGGCAGATAGCTCTGAAGATAAGTCCCAGAAACCACTGTTCTCATACTCCCTTCATGAACGTAAATATGCAATAAGATTGATCGTTAATCAAACGCTTTCGCCTTTTGCCGCCATCTCACGAATTCAAACAATGCCACAGGACACGATTTGCTTTGATGGACCTAAAGGAGAAATAAACAGTGGTAAGTGAGTCCAATGGAATCTAGGTGGATGCTCCCGATTTTTTTTTCTTAAGGTTCAGTTGAGCCGAAATTGAGTCACGCAGCCCGTCAAAGGTCACTTTACCGGTCATAGATATAGATGTCCGTGGGGGTGATGATGTTTTAATCATTCACCGTATCATTGTCTTGTACAGTTTACGATCATTGGCGCGGGAAGCATTGAGGGGGGGTTAGGCTCAACCTGAAGTTAAGTTTACTAGGGGGAGCGAATCCAAAGAAAGTTTGGTATGGGGAAAACAAATGGATATCTGTTAACTTATCAATTTCAGTGCGAGGATACTACGCCAAATTTTCATTGAATACCATAGTCTCTCGCTTGCTTTCGCAAGCACACACACACATACACGATTCTTCTCTTCTATATATTTTCCAGCAAGTTGGTTTGCTTATTTTCATTCGAAAAAAGAGAAAAGTTTCGTTACGGAAGCTACATCTCCTATTGGACATATAAGCTACTTATTCCAGCATGGTTTTCCGCCAGTTTTTGAATCTTTATTTTTGATGTATAAGTTAAAGCGTACGCGAGGAGAACAGCGTTGGACTATGTGGATGAGATATACTTACAATACATACAGTCCGATTGTGCCTCTAGGACAGAAGAATGCAAAAAAAAAATATGATATAAAGAGGGATCAATATCTGAAGAGATTCTTCTTATCCTTTGCTCTTTTCTTCTTTCCAATTCGTCGATACCAGCCACTTCATGAAACTCACAACAGCCGTCGCAATCACAACTGTAGCACTTACTGCGGTGTTAGGTGTTCATGCTATTCCGGCCGCAGCAAAAAAGGGTGGTAGTCATCCTAAGCGCCCATCGCATTCACATTCGAAGAAGGATTTTCCGGAATGTACTGCGAGCAATGAACGCGCAAAGGCTGTCAAGGATATGTTCATTCATGCCTACAACGGATACAAAGAATATGCATATGGCAATGATGAATTATTACCTAGCACCAATGGAAGTTACAATTCACGGTAAGTCGATAAGAACAGCAAAAATATCCTTGGAAGATCGATCGTACCTTAATAAAAAAAATCTATCTGTCGATTAGGAACCACTGGGGAGGTAATCTCGCTGGAATAGGCTAATGGCCGCACGTGCGTTAATACTTACCAATGTAATATTTGTTTTTTTATCTGGTCTTTCTGAACGTCATCAGCTACCATTATTGATGGACTCGATACCATGATAATTATGGGCCTTGAAGAAGACTACCAGAATGCCCTCCATTTCATCAAGAATGACCTTTCTTTTAAAAGTACTGAAGATGTTGATAAAGGCTTCGAAACGTCCATTCGATATCTAGGAGGTCTCATGTCCGCTTATGATTTGCGCCCTGATCCTATCCTCCTCGAAAAGGCTAAGGAAGTCATGGACTACGCTCTCTGGCCGTTATTCTCGTCGCCTTCCGGCGCTCCTTTTACGTATATGGACGTCAAAAGGTAAAGGAAAAGCGGGTGTTCTTTTATTCGTACGTGCACATTAACTTGCAGCTTTCTATCATCCTATAATAAGCGGCTCTCCAACCCTTACAAATGTCATCAACCTGGCCGAGTTTGGCACTTATTCTCTTGAATTCACGCGTTATTCTCAGCTGATCGGTGATGAGACATATGCCAACGCGGCTAACAAATTAATATTTCACGCCATCAGACAGCCGAGCGCTATGCCTGGCCTGTATCCGAATGATTGGGATATCAATACGCTTAAACCAATTAATGACAGTGAGTGTCGACATGACCGTAACCTTCTTCTTATTTATATATTTATTTATTTCTACAACTCATCTCTCACGTCATGCTTCGTGAGTAGGTATTGTCAACGTGGGTGCAGGAGGGGATAGCTTTTATGAATATCTCGCCAAAAATTACCTCTATCTTGGTGATCCAACTTTGATGGAGGCATGGACCAACGCGGTACAGAGTATCCAGAAGTATTTATTATCACCAACCGAGCAAGATCCCTCTATTCAATACGTGGCTACTATCACGAATGGCACAGTAGGATATACAAGCGACGAGCTGGTGAGTTCAATTCCTTTATATCGAAAAGATATATGTTTTCTAACTCGCATTCTCTCATTTAGATCTGCTTTTGGCCTGGAAATATTTTGCTCGGCATCAGCCAGATCGCTGACCCAGACCTCAAAGACGAGCTCCGTGACTTTGCTGACGTCTTTTTGAAGTCATGCTTATCGGTGTGGGAGGGTACTGCAACTGGTATCGCTCCTGAGGTCTGGAGCTGGGTTCCGGGTAGGGGTGCGACAGATGGCGACCTGGGAGGTGTACTCCCAAAGCTCAAGGACCTATTCAGTACCAAGTCACTCCTTGGCAGTAGCGTAAAGCGTGACGATTTACCCGGGGAACATCCAGATCGTCCGTTCACTATTCTAGCACCTTCATACAATTTGCGACCTGGTGAGAGTCACACTTCCCCCTTTATGAGCCAAGCGCTCTTTCCAGCTAATCATGCGGTTATGTTTTTCTTATTTCAGAGACAATCGAGAGCATATTCTATTATTATCGAGTTACCGGTGATCCTACATATCAGGTACTTTCATTATGACAATAACCCAGCCCATGCCAAAATCCTTATATTTTACCGCACGCAACAGGAAATTGCATGGAGAATGTACGAAGCCATCGAGAATTATACAAAAACTGCGTCGGGATATACGTCCATCAATAACGTTGACACAACAGAGGATTCGCGCAGCAATTTCCAAGAGAGGTATTATTTTCAACTCTATAATATGCTTATGTTGAGCCTTTATTTACTTAATTTGCGCATTTTTAATAGCTTCTTCTTCGCAGAAACACTCAAATACCTCTACCTTACTTTTGTCGATCCGAAATGCATCTCCTTGAATGAATACGTATTCAGCACCGAGGCACACCCGTTCAAACTCTCTAAATCCATTGACCTACAGGCATGATCTGGGGGTATCGGGAATAATTGTTAAAATAGAATTAGATTTGTTTATAGATAAACGAAAAGAAAGTGATTACAAACTAGAGAAAAAAAATATATGGCATCATTGAAGTCGCAATAATCAAAACCAAAGTGTGTCAGTAATTACAAGAAAGCATTCTTTTGACGTCGTTCTGGCGCACTTAAACGGCTTGAGCAGCTGGACGAGTTTAGAGCGCATCAGTAATACTGCTTGATAGATAGGTGCTTTCATGAAGTTCTGATTACCACCACCAATTCGATTGGTTTCCCACCGATTCTTTGTGCCCAGCAGCGCCCCTCCCCTCCAGGTACCCTGAAAAACGTGATGCGATCATCGCCATCGAAATAACCGTCCCGCACCTAGAAGAATCGGGACCTCAGCATCTTTGCCTTAAAGGCGGCATGTCCTACGTACTGCCGTGACTTACTTTCTTTTCGTTACCTTGGCTGCAACAAAGCATTTGAGGATGGTTATACTGAAAATAGCCCTCCAGCAGCAAGGGTGACAGTATTCCTTTCAGCTCGTTGTATTCTCCTCTACCCGCGCTGTGGAGCGAAGATGAAAGAGTGGTCCTGCTGAGAGCATGTACTACGACTGAAGTCTTCCCAATTTAAGTGCTATTTTTGACATATACTACTACTGTCTTGTTCTGAAATGAGAAGTTCGTCAGTCTCCTAGTGATAAAGCTCTTAAAAAAAAGTAGTCATAGCTTAGGCGCTAAAAGAAAAGCCGCACCAGGTATTTATATGCCGCTCGGTCTAGTGCGCATGAACTGTGGCTGTGATAGGGCAGGTCTAGAGTAGCCCCTTCAGCAAGTCACTGCGCGCGCGCAAGCACAGGTGAAAGGGCAGCAAATTGGTGACAATCGCTTTTTCTGTGCCTTCTTTTTTATCCACATTACAGAATACCCTTAAATAATGGCCGAATTCGACATTCTCCCAGGGGACGACCACATAATGTACAGCGAAACACTCCAATTCAACGTCATCTCAAACCATGTCCTTCTTGTTACCGACACTGCGCAACTACCTGTGGAGTTACAGGACGGCATCTTAAAGCTCATGAGATATGCTCCACACAAGAATTTTGTCGACGAGCGGGCAATGCAAGACAGCGTTGCCGACTATCACTGGCATATCGGGTAAGTGATGATAAAAAGACGAGTACGCCCTATAAAGGCCAAGAAACAAAAGGGGTGCTGCGCATTATATAACAAATAAACGCAAAAAAAGAGGCATTCTATAAAAAGTTTACTCACAGACATATGTGGCAACCCTTCTACCCTGGATAGCTTTGGGTACGATCAAGACTTACGTCCTGGCCAGTACATTGTGTCGAGTAATTACTCGAGTTATAAGGATATTGCTGCAAGTGGCGATCAATTTAAGATCTTTGTGCGTTATCATCGAAAGATCGAAGGTGAGAGATAATTAGTGCAGACTGGAAGGTGGATTCCTAAATAGCCTGCGCGCATGTATCTTTTTCTATCGACGTGTATGCCTATGGACGGACTTCCATTAGCATTCCGAGCCATTGGTAGATTGCTTGGAGCAGCACGCGACTTGCTAGTTTTGACGGATGATCATGGTCCCCTGGTCAACTTCTCAGAACAATCGCAGTTCGATACCCAAGGGTAGGTTGAGGTTGAAGAAGGAATAAGATAAGCGCCGAATGACGGAACATGGCTGTTGTAGTGTGATGATCGATTGCAGCCGTAATGGCGTTTTGCGCTTGGATAGCATTAACACACTATTGTGCAATATGGCGCTGATGGGGCTGAATATGCTTCAGCTATATACCGAAGATACATATGAGGTAAGAATCAAAGTGGCAGATAGTACAGAAATGAGGTCATAGAGACACGCTATATCCAATTTCCGCTTTAGGTCGAAGGAGAGCCCCTATTTGGATATTTAAGAGGTATTGCAGCACCAAAAATACATGGGACTAGCTCATGTGAAGACTGAATCGTTTACCCGCATATATTCAGGCCGGTACAGCCGGAGGGAACTTTCGTCCATTGACGATTTCGCTTTTGATCTGTAAGCTATATATTTGTCATGCCTTTTCCGGGGGGGGGGCGGGTTTTCCGATATGAGTACTGACAAATGAAAGGGGCATTGAGGTGATTCCGTGCATTCAAACGCTTGGACATTTCGGACAGGTCCTGCAATGGCCGCAGTACGCTCATCTTCGTGATAACAGCGAAGTTTTGCTAGCGGAATCCGAAGCAACTTATGAATTCCTGGAGAAACTGATTAAAGCAGCAGCGAGTCCTTTTCGCTCAAATAGGATTCACCTTGGAATGGATGAGGCATGTGGGCTTTTAAATGATTTATCTGGGAAGACCGAACATCTGCTGATACTATTCGGCGATACACCTATGTATAGGCACATGGAGTTGGCGAAGGTCGTTATAGACAAATGTTTGGATACAAAGAAACGACTCGTATTTTTGTGGATCACCTGCAGCGAGTGAATGAAATTTGTACCCGTCTAGGGCTACAGCCAATGCTCTGGTCGGACAGTGAGTTGACGTTATCTCAAAACATAGAAATACGCCCGATTAACGCGGTGTCTTTTCTTTTAATAGTGCTGTTTTGTCTCGGTAAGGACACACTTTCTTCTCAAAAGCCAGAGGAACAAAAGTTTCTAACGCGGAAATTTCATCGATGCTTACTGAATACTCTAAGCGGCGAAAAATAACACGTTGATGGGATACTATGACGAAAGTAATAATCCTGCAAATATGCCTGGTGTTGTAGAAAATATGCCATCCAATGTGGAGCTCATCTTTTGGGATTATTACCATACCAGCTCGGACATATATACACAGAAGCTAAGACAGCATCGAGAACTTGGTTGCCAGCAGCCGTGGGTTGCATGTAAGCAAAAGAAGGAAATTTGTCATTTGTTTCCATGGCGACATGGTCATACAAAGGAAAGAGGAAGAGATTTAACATTCCATGTTCTTATTAACAGCTGCAGCGTGGACTTGGAGCCGATTTTGGACAGCATTACCTTTTACTTTCGAATCAGTTCGGGCAAGTACCATAGCAGCCAAGGATAGGAACAGCGGTGTGCGTAACGTATTCATAACAATTTGGGGTGACGAAGGCAACGAGTGTGACATGTGAGTTATCAAAAGTATGCTTACTTGATGAGGTGGAGTAACGCGAAAATTTATGGATACCTAAAGATTTTCGGCGCTGCCCGCCTTGTGCTATTATTCCGATCAGGGTTATTGTGACCAGGACGAGGTGGATGTACCCATTTTAAAAAGAAATTTTGGTGAGCTGATTTTTCCCTTTACCGGTGATGTGGATCATTTTCTCACTGTCGCATGACTCGCAGAGGGAATTTGTGGTGCTAATTTCGACGACTGGGTTTTTGCCTCCAAGGTAAAATTTCTACGGTTTTTTGATTAGGAGACACTCATGACGCTTTGTATAAGATTGACGAGCCGCCCTCAGGCTGTCCAATCACAGCACGAACCTATTTCGTTGCCAATATGAGCAAGTGGCTCTTGTGGGAAGGTAAAATTGGCGCATGAAATCGGAGGCAGTTGAAGGTTACGTGACTTAAAAGCTTTCCCAAGATCCATTCTTGAGCTTCCTTTCTCCGCAATATGCCGATGAAGATCTAGAATCACATTATGGCGCGATTGCTACCCGTTTGTTTGATGTGATTGACAGTAAACGTTTCTCCCATCCGATGAGTGAACGATTGGAGCTACCCGCAAGAATTGCAATGGTACTGTCGCTAAAGTGTCATTTGCGCCAGCGCTTTGTCGAGGCGTACCGTCGCCGCGATTATGAGCGTCTCTATGAACTCGCACAGGGTAGGTTGACGCGCCTGCGGGAAGAAGTAGATCGCTTGTGGCGATATCACCGTAGTCTATGGATGAAAATGTACAAGCCATTTGGCTGGGAGCCTTTGGAGCTTCGCTATGGTGGGCTGCGCACTCGCCTTGAGACAATGTATGACCATATTATTGCGCATGTGCAATGCATGGTGATGCGCAAGGACCAGCAAGGCGAGAGCATAAGAGGAGAAGACGGTAAACGGGGCGGCGGAGAGAATAATAGCAGCAGCGGAGAACGGCGTCGATCATCCTCGGTGGCCGAGGAACTTCTCGATGAGGAGAATGTTCATTGGCGCATACCCGAGTTTGACGTGGACTTGGAGTGTTTATTTTATGGATCACGTACAAATCTCCTATTGGACTATTCCCGAGTGATTTCGCCCTCCCGTCCAGGATAATTAGCATCATGAAGACCCATCATCTGTTTCCTTCTTCTGCTAAAGCCAATCTGTGGGAAATAAACGGTGATACAGTAAGGTCTTCGATAAGCGGTCGTTTTTGACATCATTCCACGTGTCACTGAAGGTGATTCTGAAGGAAGATCCAGTGTCCCCATGCCCTTTTCTTCTCAAGGAACGACGGGGCACGAAATACCCGGCACGTCGCTCGGTCATTAATCTTTTGAGGGCACACAAACGAAATCGCTCGTGTTTCGACTGTCTGTGTGCGTTTGTGTAATAGCCCAAACCATCCTTTTGAGTCTATCGATAAGAGGGTGTCAACTGTGGATGGATGTTTTTGACATCTCTGAGATTGGGCACATGGCCACGAAATGTCCATTTTCATTTAAATAGATAAACATCTCCGTTGCTGCAATTTTCCACCTTTCTCAGCCGTCGTTCTCTCTCTCTCTCTCTCTCTCTCTCTCTCTCTCTCTCTTCTTTCTTTCCTTCCACCCCGCTTTCAGTCGCAATGACTTCTTACCTTGCACACCGGGTACATAACAGACGTTATGAAAAATGCCAGATTTGTGGCTCTTATGTTCATCAGACTCGGGTATGTTTGCTCGCATCAACCAGCCCGCTCTTGTCATGCGGTGGGCCTTGTCAAAGACTAAATTATATGTACTCCAATGGGGCAGAACTGTCCAGTTTCACCGTGATCTAGGTTGCGACCACTCCTTCCACCTCAGAATCCCATCTTTTGATCATCTTCATCGTGATACTGCTACAGCCATCATATGCAATTTCTTACATGCATTTCGCTCATTTCCCTACTCTAGACTGGTTTTATTTCTCTCTTTATCTCAAGTATGAAACATCTCATATCTTTGCATGTAACCTCTCTCCTTGTATTTATATACATATATACATATAATCTCTCGA
The DNA here is from genome assembly GCA_025716815.1 of Dichotomocladium elegans. NCBI lineage: Eukaryota > Fungi > Mucoromycota > Mucoromycetes > Mucorales > Lichtheimiaceae > Dichotomocladium > Dichotomocladium elegans. The sequence goes on from JAIXMN010000009.1 coordinate 153,489, forward strand.
ACAAGTAAAATGACAATTTGCTCCTCCACAATTGGTTACTCGATTTGGGGGACCGAGTCAACTTTCTCGGTTAGTAGCATGTGATATTCTATTGTTGTCAATATACTAAGATCACGACACTATGGCTCACGTAAGCAATGTTTGTCATAAAAACTTCTCGCTTTTGCACGATGAGCACTCTAGTGAATGGGAGCTCATTAGAGCTTGGACAGGCAGTGGAATAAAGATGACCAATCGATGGTACCACCAATGACGAAAAAGAGAGGTGACATGGATAAAGCATAGGCAGGGACACCTTCTTCCTCTCATTTGGATCCCCACGCTGCTCGCTTGAGGTAACATCTCACAATCCACCCCAAAATGAAGCCTCCACGCCTATACAAAACATCCGCAGGTGGGAAAACTGTGAACGCCAAGAAAAAATTCTCCTTCCCACCGCGTCCTCCCCGCGCAAGGGATGCCCTGTCATATTGAGAAAAGTGGCTGGTTTTCGCACTGAATGGGAAATGACGAGAAAACCCAGCTTGAGTCATTTTCTTTCGCTCTTTCTCTGTCGCATTATTTACATTAGGAGCATTTTTCTGTCGTTTTTTAATTTGAGAGCGTTTCCTACCCGACGATCTTCCTGTGATATCCCGAACAACCTTTTATCGGGCATGTGACACGGAAAAACGCTCTCGCCAAAGACCGGTGTATACGGTGTCATTGCTTCTCAAGTGACAATTTGTGTTCCGCACTCGACACACATAGGGTGTATACTTTATCACTATCATGCCCATTTGTGGCTCGTTCTGCTAATATATGATTCATGCTGCACTTACCGATTGCGGGTGGAAGGTCCAATAGGCAACAATGTCAAGGAGCTCTTCGAATCTTTCTGTTGTATATGACATATGTAGCAAAACAAACACGTCCTATGAACGACATGCGTGGTTTATCATTGAGACGAATCGATTACATCGATATTCTTACTTTTGGATGCAGTGCAACTAATTCTTGGCGATGCTCAAATGTTTTCGCTCGGCTTTGATATTCGACGGCCAGCTGCAAGATTAGGATTCTTCTTATCATCCAGATACCCTGCCTCGATGACTTTGCCATAGCTAGCAGAGCATATATATACATGATCCCATTGTATATGAGGGGCCACTTATTTCGGCGTGATTAATATTACAAGCGTACGGCTCCATATCAGAACATTGCGCCAATCTCGTCTGTATATGATATAGATCGAGTTTTCCTTACACAATATTCAGACCATGGCCTATATATTAATTCTGCAGAATAGGAGAGATGAATTCGCGATTGATACATAGTTGTACCCATTACTCTCGCTATATTTCAATGGCGTGTGAGCGTTTACACAATAATCGAAAGTGGACATTGATCAGATGACGTTCGTGAAATGGTGATATACAGTATGCAGAGTGAATTTCCTTTTGAAGCACTATCGGATAATTATTGACGAACGCAGTCGCCAGTCGTCTGATGTATACTTCTTTTATTTTTGCTGAAAACTCAATGTCTGATTTTCTAGATTATCAAATGAAGGCCATAATGCCAAAAATCAAGAGAAAGGGGAGCAAAGATGCAACTACGAGCTACCTTTCATCAGTGAGATGTTTTCTGATAGTACAGAAGAGGTTACACTTGAACTGAGCCATTTTTTGTCGCCGCGTGGGTTTGTAGTGTTGTTACAAACAAACATGAGTTAGACCGGGAAACTGTCAAACGGGAAAAAAAGTATATTTTGGCGTGACACAGGCACATGTTTCGTTTTTCGATCAATATGACGCTGTCCTTGGCACGTGTGTACAGAGCAAAAGCGGATAAATTTGAGAAAGGAGGCAGCATTGTGTATTGCACAAGCTGTTTAGGGATTTGTTCTTATTCTGGTTCTAAATGTGTTCTTCTGCACGCAACCATTTATTATGGCCCCGGACTGGGGAATTGAGGACCCTGTGCACTCAGCTGTGTGAATTTAAACATTCATGCTAGACGTATCAACAGGTAAAAAGATGGGTTAAAGTATGTTACTCCTTCATCGCACTCGTGAACTTACAACACATCGTTCTTCCCGACGGAAGAGGGCTTACCCCAAGGACTGTAATTTTCTTGAGCGCGCCAGCGCTAACCGACGCAGAAAATGATTGGTCGGGATCATGGCCGTCTCTATCGGCCTGAGTACGGTGTATTAGATTCTGTGTAAATTAGTGGGATATTTGGTTGCGGTCATTTTAATTCCTGCAATGAAGTAAGTCGAATTATGGACAAACTAGCGATAATATGTGTCATGTGTATTGCTCGTACATAATTGATAATATTCCGAACGCCAAACAGCAAAGCGGGATCTCTCTATCAATCTATATATATAAAAGGTACCAGAGAAATATGTCAGCATCGTCTTCCAAGAAGTAGATACTTCTGTCTTGGGTATGGAATATGCAATCATCTCTCGATCGTGCTCTCTATTGCTTTTTTCTTGGCGTATCCGTTATAACACTGCGCTTAATATTTTTAATAAGTCAATCTTCCCTCGTTTCTTGATTACGTAGGTAATACTTCCCAATGGTGATTCGGATTTATGGCATACAATTAATATATACTCTCGCGCTAAATGAAATTCATAATATACAGTATCTGTTCAATTGCCTCAGTGCACCATTTCAGCCTGAACATCAAATGGCGAACGTCTCTGTCAATCTTTAACTGATGCAGTAGTCTGCGAAGCTGCCTAAAATTTCCCCCATTTTCACCCCTCCGGAGCAACATTGCTTACAAGTATTTATTATAGATAAGTCCATTGGTGGCATTTTATAATAATAAGACAGCTCTTGCTTGAGTCACATAGAATTACATCGTTCCTCTTCTTTTTTCTATCAATCCCTTAATTTTACAATATTAGTCGGCTCGATTTCGCCGTGTATCCTAACCCGTTGGATTTAACTATTTTTTCCTCTCGCTCTCTCACCATATTACAAACCACATTATAGTCTTTCTTCTTGCCGCCTACGCACATTCATCGGATGCAGCGACACATTTTCCACCAAATCCATAGACTCTGTTGCTGCTCCGTATATACCCTCATCAGATGTGCCATGAAGACATATAAGATAAAATTTAAACTGGCCTCCTGCAAAGCTGCTTAACAATCGCAAATACCTGTTTGAAGACTACCAGTATTAGTGCCGTTCAATTGAATATATACATACCTTCGACAACAAGACAGACCTATGCTGGGCAATGAGGCAGCTAGCAACGTCCATCGCTGCCACACGGAATAACATGTGTGACACCAAATGACTCTTACACGGTATTGACATGGAGAATAAGGGATGGCTACACCGGCAACCCCGGGGGAACAACCCCGTCATACCAACGTGACAATCGGGTCTCTATGTATTTGAAGTAGCTCGCTTGCAAATATCCGGTATGTAACGCGTTAATAGAGTCTTGACGTCATATTCTAGAGCTGAAGATACTAATGTTTAGCTTTTTGGACAGGGTCATTGCATCTTATTTGAACAGCGATATTACGAACGCATACCTATTTGGTGGGAAGTGGTCGGGTTAGCTGCTCATGAGACGACTTCAACTCTGGGTGATTCTAGATGGAACGTTAAACCTCTCAAACGAATGGAGGCATCGCTTCTAAAAGCGGTACTATTTGGTATTCCAAAAAACCCAAATAGAATCCTTAAGTTCCAGCGGCCACATTTCACAAGGACCAGGAAGTGTAAGCTCTTGAAATATATAATATAGGTGAGATAAAGTATTTTTTACAAGTGCTTCAACAGCAATGACCGGTCATAACGCCTTTCAATTCGCCAAACAACACAACCAGGTTTGATCGTCGTTCTTACTGTGGACTCTAAGAGATTCTGACTTGTATGAGGAAATGGTTCATTCGTAAGTCTGAATATGCGCTTGCTTCCAAACATGGATTTTAGTTCTCTTCTTCGAATATTTACAGTATTTGGACATCTTTAACTTGTATTATATGCTGCAATAGGCATGAAAGAATGATATTAGCATTGCAAATTATTATGCAAATGTTATATATTAGACAAAAATGATGGAGTCAGGGCAATCCGAAGATACAAGCAAAGAACAGTGATTAGATACTCCCCCGGCTTTCGTATCGCTATAAATGGGCGAGATGTAGAAAGTATGAACCTTTGAAATGTCATTATTCGGCAAGCAATAAATTCACCTCTTCATCGGGCGGAGGATATCAAAATATATCTACTTTCAAGCGAGATCAATGAACTCAATCATCGATTATACTGTATACAGTTCAAAATGCATTTTTAGCTGCCTCTGTTGGCCGATATCGCTGCTTCGTTATTTCCTTTTTTTGCCAAACAGTGGAAGAGCAGCGAATAACAATGAAAGTTGTTTGAGGAGTGGGATATATGTATCTAATGATAATAATAAATATAGGTCATACATAATTATGATAATCGCAGAGAGCTTTTCTTTCCGAGTTGCTGTGTAGAATTAACTTTACCATGCTCACTGTTGAGAAGCTGATTGACCTCTTTGTTGCCTTAACATATTGGTACCGGAACAAACCAACAACCGATGGTGATAGGTGGGAATACAAAAGAATTGACTTTATTGTAAACTTAGCCGCGACCGGAGCTAGAGCATTGTGTGACAGCAGGCACGATAACGATAGCAGGCTCTGAGGTGTATAGGGTTTTCTTTTCTCAGTTAATCTAATCGCGCTCGCAATTCAGTCTATTATCCAAATAAAATGAGCACAGTCCGGTTCAAAGTGGCATTTTGAGCATTATTATAGCAAGGGCCTTTGCAAGAATGCGCACAAAGTGGGCATATTGCGGTTGCTTTTGTCAGATGGGAATGGAAAGGAAAGAGAGCGATTCTCCTTCATACAAAGACCGTATGATCCGAATAAAACATTGAGCATATTGGGCTGAAATTCTGCTATTTAGAGGATGGCATTTTTAGTGCTGACACCACGTGCGATTACCCTATATATTAGATGCTAAACTTGGAATCAATTTAGCGGAATGCGCATCATTCAAGATGCATTATGTGCTGTACTGTAGAATTAGATCGCACACACAATAACCTCCTCTGTTTTTCTTTCTTGAGCGGTGTTCTTGTTGGATCTATTCCAAACATTGTTGTCTTTGATTTGTCCCCTCGTGCCGATGTCGCACAAGTACCTGAAATGGCGCTTGTCCAGCAACATTGTCGGTCACTGAATTAAATCGCAATTATTATGGTTAAAAACAAGCAGCTTGCTTCAAATCAGAAGGGGAAAAAAAAACTCCCCACACGACGCACCACAGACATTGCACGTACGTATTCCTTTCCTTCTTTCTTTCCTTCCCTTCCTCCCACCCTTACTTGCCACCGCTTAATCTTGCTCTCCCCTCCCTCCTGTCTCATTATTCCTCCACACCCGTCCTTCCTCCCCTCATCGCCCATTCCTTTCCTTTCGTTTCAGGGCTTTACAGCACAAAACCCTTCATAACCGAACCGACATAACCATGTACAGAAGCCCGCAGGAACACGTACAGTACAAACCGCAAAATAGTATCACTCCCAATTCCAGGTACATTCCTACTCGTATGTTTCGAGATCATCACCAGCTGACACAACAAAATGCGATTGCTAGGTACATTCCTACACCCGCACGGTCAACGAGTTACAGCGTAAGAGGATCATGATAAAAAAATACTGTCGGGATAACAATGGATATAAACTGATAAATTAATGCGTTTAAAGACAATGCTTGGCGACGCTTATGACACTCGCCGGGTAACAAACACAACATATATAAAGAACAACCAGAAACTTACCAAGATGAATTTTATGTTAGTCGTACCGAGAGAGTGATGCCTCGATGTACAGCACTTACAATTTGCGCGAATCACTCGTTGATCCCATCAATGAGCGCACGGTCGGTGTCTCCCGGGAGACTTATATCGGTAAGGAGGGTGAATTCCTAACATAGAGGAAGACGCTAAACATCCGGTACCCGCCCATGGTATTGTTTTTAATATTCTTAAAGAGCCGCAAACATCGACGATGGTGCAGTCTAAAGTTACACCGCAGAGTATTTATGGTGCACAATACCTTGGTCAACCAGCACTCGGGTACTTCTACACCGAAAGCAGTGATTCGCTGCAAAGTGAAATCAGAAACCTCCGGCCACCTTCGCATGCGATGTCACGTATGGTGACCCCCCAGAACGAGACGACACCCATCAAAATGGAACACGCTTATGTCGAGATACCCCAGCCCTCTACGGCGGTCATTGAGCAGACCCAAAAGTCTAAAATCCATCCTCAGCCGCTGACGCCGCTTGTCATCCCGCCGTCCCCGGCGCAGTCATCCCATAGTCATTACCACCACCAAGAGTCACCACAGCAGCAGCATCAGCAGCATCAGCAATATAACCAGCAGCAGCAACAAACTCCCGCTCCATACTCCAATTCCAACAGTGCCTCCACCCAATCCCTTATAACACCTCAAGGGTCTACCCCTCTTACTCCTTCACCGAATACTCTTTCTCCGCCTGCCAAACAGAACATGTTCACCTCGCCCACCTCGCCGAACTTCCCGCCACCCAGCACCAATCCCAGTCTGACGGAGAAGATCTCCAAGAAAGTAAATGAGGAAGAGAGCACCCTCACAGGTGTCGAAGCCCTCATTTCGGAGGGTATCCGCTATCACGAACAAGGTCAACTCGCCAAAGCGACAGAGTGTTTCCGCCAGTCGGCTGGCATGGATTCCCCTGTTGGCATGTTTCTCTACGGAGTCTCGCTACGTCACGGATGGGTATGCTAATGTCGGTCGTTTATATTCAAGTTTAAGCTGATGTCAAAAACTTCCTTCAGGGCTGTAAACGTAATGAAAATATCGCATTTCAGTATCTTCAAAAGGCGGCAGAGCATGCCGTCATGGATCTGAATGATCTGTCAAGCAAGGTCAATACATCCGCTGTCAAGGGCGAGCTGATTATGGCTATCTACGAGCTCGGTGTGTCCTTCCGTCATGGTTGGGGTGTAAGCAATTTCATAGTATATCGCCGAAAAGTGGAAGCACCAATGCTGAATGTTGAAGGTTATATCTTTATAGTGTCGTAAGAACAAAGAGACGGCAGCCTACTTTTTCAAGATTGCGGCTGATCTGGGCGACGCAGATGCCCAAAACGATCTTGGCCATTGCTACTACCATGGAACGGGTGTTAAAAAAGACCACTACTTGGCTGCGAAGTATTACCGTATGGCGGACAAGCAGGGATGTGGCATCATGGGTAACTCCTGGATTTACAAGCCGAAATACGACAAACCCAAATCATAATAACGTCTCGATATCTGCATCTGTTTTATACTTTATTTTCAAAATAAATCTCACGTAAATATAAGCAGTGCAGAGGAAGACGGGAAAGTTGAACCCCTTCTCCGCATGCTTTAACCTGTAATAACGTTTCAGTTACCTTTTCCAGCAAAGGATCGCACTTGCGCTCAAAATGCTGCGGCTATCCCCTATCCAGAATGCCTTATCTACGAATGATGCAGAAAAACATATTTTAAGCGCATTATCGTTCCTGGTCTGTTTGAAACTCAGTGGGAGAGGACATTATACCGGCGAAAGGCACTTGAGCAGCAGGAGTTCCTTTGAAAAGCATGGCTGAGAAGATACCGCTTTCACGAGGTCTCACGGAGGATAAGACGCAGGTTAAGGCTAGTTAACAGATCACAATTCCAGATCCGTTACATTTCGCACGCCTGCTACACGGTTTTGATTCGGAGTCGTATACGAGCACCAAAGGAGTACATTTTTTGGAGTAGAAGTACAATCAGGCGGGAGACCTATATCATGGTGAGCCATGTCAGACAGCACACGAATCGTCGGGAGTGTGAACATGTCATCATTTGGGAGGCGGCAGAACACTTTTTCTTGCATATCGTTGCAGTACTTTTTGGTCTTGGTTTCATCTATTAAGTATACGGCACAATATATGTTATTTATACCATGGACAAACTCATAGTGCATGGTGTTTCCGATAGCACTAATTTTCTGATCACAAACACAGTCTTATTCTCGGGCAATGGTGGTCCAATGAGTCGAGGGGGGGCATTTTGTCAATATGCTGTATCTTACGAGAAACTGGTAGGCAAAAGCTTTCAAAGTAGAAATTTATAGGATTGGGTTATTCTTAGCAGTAACAAAGGTAAAAGGTTTGATAGGTTGAAGCGACATGGGATTTGAATAGCAAAGTATCTATTGTAATCGATGGCAATTTGGATTATTGTAACTTAACCGGTTCGCAACCATCTTTTTGTAGTCCTTTGCTTTTCCCTATATGACCTTGCAGTGGTTTAGTTTCCCAAAGCTTTGATGGATGTCAACAACAAGGAAGTTTTATGGACAGGATACAACAGTACCCTCCTGTCAATGCTCACGATGACCCATTGGCAAATATTGTTTCCATCCCGGACTGAATGCAGGGTGACATACAGTTCCTTTCCGGGTTCCCAACCGGATGTCTCAAGTTTTGCGAATGTCATAACACTGATACGGTCGGATATGAATAGTCTTATATATTTAACAGAAGAATCTTAAACAACTGAGAAACATGCCGTTTCAAGGATGTCAGGGTCAATGATAATATGGAGGCGTTAGCTGTAATCGCCATGGATAAAATTTTTATAGGGTATCATCTATGCTTCTAAGACAAATGGTGGATCCTCAAGGTTTCTTCCTAACGACCTGCCGGATGGTGACCAGGTTGAATTCTACTATATGCACATCAAGCAATGACTCTTAAAGATCCTGCATTGTTCGGCCGGTGTTATGGAACATCAAAAATGCGTGTCACCATTGCTGGAATATGTAGTGCATATTTTGATGTTTGTATCGGTACGAAAATCTTGATTAATCAATATTCGGGTGTTGTCAAGTTGCTACTTGCCCAACAACCATGGGCTGCCAAACTTCATCTATTGCCCATCTCTGTGATGATATCACAGCAATGTTTTCCATTTCGGACCAAATTCTCTCCCACGCAAATTTTCTTTTCTCTTAACGATATACGTTTTCGGAAGCACAGCTCAACCCGTGCAAGGTGTAACACACTGGAATCCAATGCGAGAATAAGGCAAGGTGCACAACTCCATCCTAAGGCAAGATCCGCAGGTTCTGTACAAAGTGCTAATCAACGACATGGCTTTCCCAATCTTTAAACTATCCAGTGCAAAAGGTATCAGGGTCAAATGTGATTCTATTTTGGCGTGTAAAATGGCGTGGTTCTTTAAGTCTGTCGTTTGCCCGTCACTTTTTCAAGCCGCATTGTCTCAAGCTGGTGCACCACATCCTCTAAAGTCCGTTGTACCTCTAGTACCCGCCTTCCATCAGCCCAGGCCTGATGATTGCCGAGATAACTGAAGGGGTCGGTGCTATGATCGATTTGTTTCTTACGGCTTGCGACCCTGCTCTTGTCAAGTCGGAGCTTACGAGTGATCCGTTTCTCGCGTGCCCATCGGTGGAAATGAAGCAGGTGTGATCGAGAACGGTCGCCAAATGCGACATAAACAGGTTTCCTAAAGAAAGAATGAGCGTTCCTGGTGAAAGACCATTCTCTGCCTCTTCCTTCGCTTGACACTGCAAATTACCGTCGTGACGCTGCGTGAGCAGTCGCATAATCAAGATCGGCGGTTACAACGACCCGCACAGCGTGATCAATGATATCTTGATATCTATCCATCCGCTCCTGCGCCGATTTGCTATCTACCATCGCGTCCCATACAGTAATATAATCTGCATGTTGATCGCACACATATCGGATATTCTTTTTGACCTTTACCAAATTGTTAGCAATACACATTCGGTACAGACCTGAGGCAGACACAAGCACACACACACACATATATATATATATAATATACATATCCTCTCTCTCTCTCTCTCTCTCCCATGTTCCATTCTTACTTGGTCTGTCGTACTCTCCGTAAAGACTACCACAAGTTTTGTATGGAAGTGTTCCACCATCCGCTAGCATTAACGTTAATTACTTTAGTAAACTGAAATTACCCTCACGCTTACTCGTATGTTTTCCGCCAGGATATTGGCATCTTCTGAATACCACCGGCACTGAGGTGAATAGCCACCTACTACGACAGCGGTATGATCGCGCTTCGAGACATGGGGAGTTGAGATGTCTAAAAGAGGCATCTATCCGGGCGCTATGTTAGCGTCCCTTAACTCAATGATAATTTCTTTCACTACAAACATTCGTTGCGATCATGTTCTTTTGGCGCGCATACGGGCCAAGTTTTGCTAATAACCATCGTTAAAAGCAGGTCGATGCGATAGTTCTTCTGGGATGTCCAACTTACCAAGTTTAAACTGAGCTTCATATTTCGGAAGTACGACTTGGTCAAAATACAAAAAGGGGATATTTGGGAATCCAGCATAGACTGATATGCGATATGAAGGCCGACCTCAATCATTTGAATATTGTTATTGGAATTCTCGTTACCTGAATAGCTGTTTTGCTGCATAAGCGTCAGGCAGGCCGGGATAGCTAGTGGCGCGCTGCATACGACAAAATCCGGGTGTCCAATCCAAGTATCCTCGGTCGATAGATACCATGGGATCGCGTCAGTTTTTTGTTTGGACGATGTCCAGTCGACAATGTATCGCTGAACAATGGGAGGAAACATTTGTAAACGTTTTGATGCCACGATCGTCTTCAGTTCTACATTGCCGAGGCGTTTTCCGAGGGCAGTACCGAGAAGTGTCGATCGTAGGCCGCCATCGGTGAGAACCCATACGCTAGGCGTTATCGACTGCTGAGATAAGAAGCGCGCGCCTGCGACAGCGGTGGATCGAATGCAAGTGGCGCGCTGCAGTAGCCACATTCTGCAAGACTTTCGACTCTGAAGAACAAAAAGGGTGCTCTCAATTATTTTTGTGCGGTTTTTAAAAAACACGGCCATGGTTAGGGCGTTGTCTTTCCAGCCCAGAAAAATGAGCGCATGAAAAATAAGAACCACATGCTTTGGTGACACGAAGGGGGAGATAGAGAAAAAAAAGTCAGTCAAAAGAATACGCCTCGGTTCGAGTTTTTTCGCTATTCTTCTTTCACGTCTTTTACCCACAATTCAACAATGACAATCTATTATACGCTCACATTTGGCATTTTGGTCATCGAGGTAAAAAAATATTCATGGACGAATAACATGCTTGCAAAAGGGTCAGTTACTGAGTTTTCGGGCTTCATGTAGATGATCATATTCTGCATTCTTGTCGTAAGTAGTATTTAAGATCCTTTCTTCCCGTACTCAGGCCTTTGTGACCCTACTGAAGCACACTGGACCGTCACTCATCCTTGTTTTTATCCCCAATACAAAAGCTTCCTCTTCCTTCCCGCTGGCGCAAGGCTATGCTTACTTTTGCCGCAAACTCTCCTGTGGTATGTCAATTCTTCAGCCAGCCAAGGCTTTCTTGGCGTACACGCGCGTGTGTGAGAACACGTTTCATTATCCTAAATATCTCTTGGCATATCCTATAGGCTACCAAGGCGCTTCATGTTCTCAAAGTCTCCTTCGGGTAGGTGCAGGATGCAGTGTGCGCAGAGAGGGTTTTTACCATGTTAACATAGTTATGCTTTTGTGTCAACCGTTAACGGAATTTTAGATTCATCTTTCTGCTCTTCCTCGGTAACAAGACGAGCTAAACTAAACCAAAGCAGTTGGTGGCTGACGATACTCTTACTCTTTACTTTTTCCTTGTAGACACTATCAACCGTCTCCGCCGCATCGAAGAAGGCGAAGGTGATGACAATCAGCATCATCATGACTATAGCTACGAAGCCAATCTTAAGGCCAGAAAGTTTTACGCTCAACGCAATCTTTACCTGACTGGGTTCACATTGTTTCTCTCCTTGTAAGATAACAACGGATGCATATTACGTGGGATAAATTTGACAGTGATATCTCGGTTCAGGATTCTCGAGCGTACAAGTGCTTTGATTATCCAGGTGATTCATCGCGAGGAGGAACTCCAGAATGTGAAGAACGAGGTACGAGTGTAAATCACGGTATGATAAAAAGAAGGAACTTTTTTCTCAAGATGGCGGATAGACCCATGCCGCTACCAAGAGCCATCAGGAGATTATTAGTAAAGAGGCTACTTATAAGAAGGAGATTGAGACCCTCCAGGCTGAGCTGAAACAGCTTAAACAGCAAGACCGTGATTTCGAGACCCTCAAACTCCAGGTCGCGCAGCAGGAAAAGGAGTACCAGCGTTTGGCGGACGAGCGAAACGCGCTTGAGAATGCCCAGAAGCCAGTGGAAAAACGCAAGGATATATAATAGAAAATAATGGCTCGAAATAGTCAGCATATGATTCATACATTGGAAAATTCTCGGCTTTGCTTAAAGTGATTCGGTTTTGCCACGTATCAGCAAATATTTCCTTATAAATAACGGGTTCTGGGTCCCCAAGATGATTTTTGAGGCAATTCTTGTCAGAGTATCGGCAAAAAGATATTCTATTGCTCTTACTGTATGTCATAAACAAAGCGAATAGTATAGCTTATGGAGAAAATTGGTTAGTTGCCTCGCTTTCACCTTTTTGAAGTGCAAAGCTGATCCAAACGGTTGACAACCGCGTTCGTTTCTTAGACACATTTGATAGGCTGATGCTCAGGATGCTTCTTATAGAATAATATATCTCTTTTATTATGTCCGTTGCGTTCGAGCATCTTTTGCGGGAAGCAGCAAATTGCATCGAGTTTTGCTTACCTCGACTCTGTGGCCCATTAAGAGCAATGATCAGATACACACATGCGATGACACAGGATAAAGTTACATAGTTCAGCTGCAAACCACTGCATCAAGGGTAATCCAATTATCAAAACGTCACAGACAAAGTGTGTTTGATTACGAGGGAGCAGAGAGTCCCTGTTGTTGCGCGCCCGGGGCTGCGTAATAAAACCACTACTTGTTATCAATGATAAATGAACATGCACTCCACAAAGAACTTGCACGCTTTCTTCTGCGTGAAAAGCTCTTTATGATATGTTTTGCTGATGAGCTGTTCTCTATAAATCAGACAAATGACCATTCACCTCTCATGGTTATAAAGTCTATATCTTTGTTTTATCCGAGGTCTGATCTAGTACTCCATGATTGCATAAAAGGGTGATACTCTTTATATCTCAACAATCCTTTCAACATATCCAACTAATCTGGGATCGGATATCTTTTCGTATTCATTCTTTTTCCTCTCTTTTTTTTTTTAACATATTCATATCCGTACACATACTGTGATGGTCTCTATAGAATTCTCACAAGCCGGGCCGTAGTTTTTCCCCGTTACGGCAGTTAACTACAGTAGCCACCTGTAAGAATAAGGAATGATGCTTCACTGATTCGGATCATCAGTATCCCGCTTTTGCAATACCCTATTACCTATTAATTTGCTCTTCATGGCCGACCACAATTGTTCAATAGGGTTGAGTTCACGCGAATAGAATGGAATATAGTCGAATCAAAATCTTCGAGATTCGATATATTCAGAGATATCCTCAGCTGTATGAATAGGTGCATACGCACATTTGCTAGTCAGGAGATAAAATTGCATTCATTATCCCCTTTAATGCGCCCAAATATACAGAGATATTTGCCGGCAATGACTCGTATGGACGACTCTTGTTATTGGCAATGTCGGTATCAGGGTAGTCCATCAATCACATGGCGAAGCTGCTCTGCATCAGGTATCTTGACGTGCCAGGAGTCAGAGACAGCAGGAAATCACAAGACACCTTCCATTTTTTTGACTCCATCTCGTAAACCCTTTCTTTCGAGCGAGACGAAACGATGGATGGTACATTAATCACTCAAGGATAAAGCTGCACAATGCTTGCAATGCCTTCTCGAATTTCTGCCACACAATTTAATTGCCAATACAGTGTCGCAGACACCCATTCCCATTAATATCAATATCGACTAGTCTTGTATCTTTTTGGTCCTTAAATACATTAAGTATATGGTTTTAAAGGGAGTACATGACTTGAATGAAAGGCGTGTTCTGGACACCTACAAAAAGAGGATGCTTAACATTGCTGTGAAGAACGTTTTAATAAAGACGGTCAGCACTTTGTGTTGGACAATATCTTTGGTGATCGGGACTTGTCTCCGTGTTCGGACTCTGCAAACCCACCGTGCCCAATGTCGGGTTGAGAGCTACCCCCAAATTTAATAGACCCTTTTTCTACGACAACGCATAGAACAAAAGAACGATGGAGGATGCACGGGAGGTTGCTGTAGCCAAATTAGCTGAAATCCTTAAACATCCGGACGATCTGAACACCAAAGTTGGTGCATTGGCTCGCAAGATTGCAAAGGAAAAGGCGATTATCGATGCACAACTGAACACAGGTGTACAAACCCAGCTCGACAATGTTCAAGGCGGTTTAGAAACACTGGCGATTTCCCGGGAGAGCACTCATAAGATCAAAGACAACATGCAACTTATCGATCGACTCTGTCTTGAGGCGCAATCGTTAATTGGGGATTTTCCTCGAATTGCAAAGGTTGCCAAGAAGAGAGAGAGAGAGGGCTCTTGCAGATAAATACCGCGTATCATCGCAATGTTCCAAGGTACTAACAGCAAGTCCTTCCTGTCCAGATATCGAGGATACACCAAAATTTTGTCGCAACACAGCAAAAGGTGCAGGCGCTTCAAGAACTTTATCAACGTCTCAAGGATCTGGAGGACATGTTCGCGCCAATGCAGCAGGACATATTCATGTATGATAGTCCGCTGTTACATGTCCATTATCATTTGTTCAAACTCGAAGAGTTCCGTGACAAGACGATGCATCAAGCGCGTGAATCACCTCATGATGTTATCATTACTCTGAAGACCTACTTTCGACGTCTTGATGTGCTGTCGGATGATTTTACTCAATATCTGTGGCAATTAACCCGCAATTTAATCCCCCTTGTTGAACGAGATTGCGGACCCACTATCGTCAAGCTAATCAAGATCATCGAAGTTGAAGAAGAGGCGGACGAAAAGGCGTTAGCAGCCCGGCAAGCACAAACGAGTCATCAAGACTTGCATGGCCAAAAAGGATGGCGATTAGCTGAGGGCAACCCGCGCACCATCAAGTCTTACCGGGTCGAATTTTTTGAACAACTGCATCAGTCATTGGTGGAGCGATTTGCTGAACAACTAGCACCGTACCGGGAGTCAGAAGATTGGTCAGGTGCACTGGATACTACAGACTTCATCTTCAACGATCTTGAGCTAGTTTACGACGAGATTGTCCCGAAATTCCCAAAGAAGTACAAAATCTACCCCTACTTCGTGCTCGAATATCATCGACACACCTACGAGTTCCTGAATCAGGTAGTCACGCAAGACCTCGATGCTGGGACCATTCTACGACTTCTGCGATTTGTACGAGATTATTACTCGACTATGAGTACACGTCTCGGAGTAACCGAGGAGTTGTTGGAGCCGCAATTGCTAGATGGTCAGGAGCAGTCGCTGGTCGACGAGTATCTCAAGCTTGTGCGTACCAAGCTGGTAGAATGGACATCCAACATCATGTCGGCTGAGTCAAAGGACTTCATCCAACGAAACCAGCCACCCGAGATGTCGCCGGATGGACAATACGGCATGACCCGTGCTGTTGATATGTTCCAGATTATTAACCAACAGATTGATGTGGCGGCTGAGGCTAATCAGGGTAAACTTCTCTATCTGGTGGTCAATGAGTGCCATAAGGTTATGAAGGATTCCCAGAGCTTCTGGAAAAAACTACTGGCATCAGAGAAGCGCTGGCAGCTGGAGGAACCTGAGACAGCGCCGGGAGGCTTCGTGGAGTATGTAATGGCCATGTCCAACGATCAGATCAAGTGTGCAGACTTTGCGGAGGAAATTCTCAATCGCATTCTGCCAATGGTCGAGGGCAAGTATAAGGCGCAAGTGCAGGAGAAGCTCACAACTGCGGTGGATGGCTATATGCAAATTGCAGCAAGTGGTCGGGATGCATTACTGGAAGTGACGTACAATGATCTCCGGCCTGTGTTCCAAGAACTATTTACGCCGCGCTGGTACGAGCAACCGCTGATTCCGTCCGTTATTGAAACACTCAAGGACTACTGTCAAGATTTCGCGGCTCATCTCAACGAGTTCTTGTTCAACAAATTGATCGATGACATATTGGACCGCTTCATTATGTTCTTCCTTGAGGCTATGCGCCACAAAAACGCCAAGTTTCATATGGGTGTCTGCCTCGATAAGATCCAAAAAGACGTACACATGTCATTCAACTTTTTCGCAAAGTACAAACCAATGGAAGTCCTCGAGGAACGCTTCGATGTGATTGATAAGGTCCACACGCTTCTGGAGAGCAACCGCCGAATGATCTTTGTCGATTACTACTCTTTACGTCAGGCATATCCAGATGTACCACTTGCGTTTGTAGAAGATGTCTTGAGCAAGCGCGACGATTTGGACAAGGCCGCACTCAAGGATATCATTGAAGGGATTAAGGCCAAAGCGCGAGAATATGAGCCTGATTCAGACACGCCACCAACGATCTTCAGCAGAATCAAATGGTGATGTTACTAGTGTATACCCCCCCTTCTTTAATGGCACTCTTCTTTACTTGCTCCTGAGAATGAAACACGTTTTACGATCAAAAAAAGCAAGCTGGGTTTGCTTTCTGACTTCGTCCGGGAAATGGTGGACGCGACATGATTGGTTAGATGACATCAGCTGGCTTATAATTTCTCAAGAGAGGGTTGGGGTTCTGACCGCAGTACTTTTTCTCTTTTTCACCTCTTTTCCTACCTCAACGGCAAGATCGCTTCCTCTTGCACACCAGTCTCTTCCTTTCTACAAAGCAGCGACAAAGCAAACACCCAAGAGCAGCCCAACTTAGCCCCGTCGAACCTTCTGGATCTTCTTAGTCATCTGTCCTCAAGATCGTCGGCCTCTATCAACAAGAACATCACCTCACCAAAAAAAGCAGCAATCTGTAAGTCATGCCCTCCTCCTTCTCTTCAAGTTCCTTCTTGGCTGGTCGTCGTCAGCTGCGAAGCTTTTTGCAACACAAGCGCATGATGGGGGCATACATGTCAATGGTGCTGTGAGAAAGAGAAAGAGAAAAAAAAAGCCCAGGTGTGTCGTGCCTTCGCAATCCTCGTTGTGGGGAGTTTTCCGCGTCTACCGAAGAAAACACCCACCCACATACGAGCCCCGCCCATGACCCTCAATTTTTTCTCCTCTCCATGAACAAGCCAGCGGATCCTGCCTTTCAACCGCCGTGTGATGATACCCTCACTTTGCTTACGTCGTGGAGATGGGTTTTGTCTCTACGTCCTCACGCAGCAACATCGCGCTTGTGGCTCAGTTCACAATCAACGAATTCAGCAAGAGCAGACATTGCTCTGCTTTGTGTGGTAGTGGTGAGAGTGGTGTGGTTGGTTCGTGACGATATGATCATGGTGGATAGTCACCCGCAAATGGTTAAAAAATTGGAATGGATGAGCAGACGCCAGATGTTTAGACACTCTCACTGCGTAATGTGAAATGGCTTTTGCTTGCAGACGGGATACAACAAGTTGGAACGACAACAATTCACGATATGATCTGCTGACACATATCTCTCCTTTTCTCTCTCTCTCTCTCTCTCGTCGAAAAAAGACCTCTTTTTTCACTATGGCGCCACGCAGAATATACAACCAGTCATTCAACAGCGGCGACAACAGCTATTCGAATAATGGACGTACTGTGACAGTGGGCGCCAATGTAGGTTTGAATGAAAGGTACGTAAACATCGGAAAATTATTATATGAACATGAGGGTTTACGCGATCTATCCATATACAGATTTAGCCAACTTCAGAAAGCCAAGCCTCAGGAACCATCCGGTCGACTCAGCAGCCAACCAGGCCGCGGCAGCGTTTTCGCCCGCATCCGTGGTGGAGCCGCAGTAGCTGCTCCCGGCAACTCTAGCAGTAATAGACGTCGTAACGATATTCAAAGCAGATTAAGTAAG
Source organism: Dichotomocladium elegans (assembly GCA_025716815.1). Taxonomy (NCBI): domain Eukaryota; kingdom Fungi; phylum Mucoromycota; class Mucoromycetes; order Mucorales; family Lichtheimiaceae; genus Dichotomocladium; species Dichotomocladium elegans. Next base: position 171,555 of record JAIXMN010000009.1, read on the forward strand.
CCCGTGAAAGCTGGCATTCGCAAGCGCAGTGGTCCAACTCCTATGCAAGGCGTCGAGCGGACCAGCGGACGTCTGGCACGCCATGGTAAGCCCAAGTACGGTGGCGATCAAGCTTCGAAAGGCGGCGCTCGGGGAAATACCGGCAATAAGGGCAAGCGCCCTGCTCGGGGCGGCGCAAAGGGCAAAAGCACCAGGACCTCTTTGTCTACTACGGATCTCGACAAGGCACTGGACGATTACATGATGAAAGACCCCAAAGTTGCGCAATCCAAGTTGGATGCTGAGCTTACTGAGTACATGGACGACTCGGGTGACGTCCTCATGGACTTGTAATTAATTGACCCGCCCATATCACTCTTGCCTTCAGGGCATACTTTCTCATCCTTTTCGTCTCTTTTACACACACCCGCGTTCCCCTTTTTTACAAAATGATTGGTTGTACACACACACTCTTTATTTTCTTTCAGCAGTTTTTTTTCTCTTTTTACTATCAGTGCATACCGTGTTGGCATAAAGCATGTGGATAAATATTGCATTTAGTGCGCGCCGTGAGCACTACGGAATCTTCCAGCGGAACTTGTAGTTCCTGACCCCTAAATTAACCGACGAACAATGAAAATGCTTTATTTTTATGTCATGGTTCGCATCGACGCCCCGCTTTATTCGCATCACTCTCTTCCTCATGTATCTACCTCCGGCAACCTCTGGGACCATCTTTTTTTCCATCTATACGGTGGGTCTCATTGCTTTCATGCATGCTGTGGAAAGGAATCCACAGACACAGTTCGGTTATTCCAAGTTCGCGTTTGGAAAGGACTCCAAATGGAAGGCAAGTTGCGACGATATCTCGATTTCCCGTTTCTCTGATTAACAGGGCTTCAACGCAGCTTCCTTCGTTTTATGGAATGCTCATTATCTATTCGCCCGCGGCCTTTGTATCGCTGATGTATCTTGTCTTCTTCACTGCGACTGAAGGCTACGCTGTCCGGCTCTTGGCGCTCTTGAACACCCTCCATTATTTTAAGCGCATTGCGGTATATACACGAGACACATTCTTTTTTTTTTTTTGGTCCTCGTTACGCAAAAGAAGAAAAAGGGCTCATGTGTTTCTTCCATGGCCCTCTTCTGTAGGAAGTCTTGTTTGTGCACAAGTATTCGGGCAGCGTGCTCGCCTTTCACACCTGCATCATCTCGCTCGGCTATGCATCGTATTGCGTCACGCTAATGTACCTTGTCTCGCAGGTTCCCGACGCAGCGATCAGTCAAAGTCAAGTGATCCTCGGGTCGGTGATCTTTTTTGCGGCAGAGGCTAGCAACCATTACCATCATCTCATCCTGGCCGGTCTCCGAGCCAAGAAGGATGACGTCCGCTACAGAGTAAGTTTTGTTTTCCTTTGATTTCACCAACCACCACCACCGCACCCCTCTCGCTGATCTAAAGCAGGACTGGCTCTGACAAGGTTTCTTTTGCACAATATCAAACTCATTTCTATCTATCTTTTTTTTTTTAAAAAAAAGGTGCCGGATGATGGATTATTTAAACTGGTGTGGTGTCCTCATTATGTATGTCTTTAAATGGGAAGGTCACTTACCGGAGAAGCGCAAGATATTGACATACGTTCTGATTAGTTGAGTGAGATTGTCGCGTTCTTCTCTTTGGGTCTTGTATCACAAAACGTGCTCGGTATCCTCTTTCAGCTCAATGCTGCTTCCTATCTCAGCGCCCGCGCGCTCAACACCAAAGCTTGGTACGAACAAAAGTTTCCTGAAGCTCCCAAACGATTTGCTTTGATCCCCTTCATCCTTTGAGAGGTGTAAAAACGATTTATTATTATTATTATTATTATTAGAATATTAATGGTTAGCAGTTCAACTCGAATATATAAAAAAGAGGGAATTTGAATGAGACGGGCTACGAAAGGAGAAATGTACAGGCACAGGGGATGCGAGTGGGGAGGAAGAGCAGAAAGACTATCACAACGAAGGATGTTATATCACCTTTTACCACTTCCCATCTTCCTCCTACTGGTAAAGCTGGGTATGCGTGCGTGAACCAGCTAGCAGGCGAAAGAGTTGACTCAGCTGTCTGCTCATCAGGAGATAGAACATAGCGCAGTACGCCGCACTCTTGTGCACGACTGTCGCCTTGAACAAACCACGCGCGCAGCGCACCAGCCGCTGGATGAGGAAACATCCTGAAGTACCTACTCCACTTGATGCCCGAGGAATACTGGCTGGAGACAAGCGACCTGCGAACTGAGGAGAAGCAGAACGGACCCAGTGTCTTGCGTGGATGCCGTCGCTGGTCAAAAGATCACAGTTCTCCTCATCGCCCGCTCTTTCTGACTTCTGAACTGCTTCTTTGGATATCATGTGATCATCGACCTCTTCACATTGCTGTGTTTCCTGTTTCTCCAGAAGAGCAAGACGGTTGGCAAGAAGGACGCTTTCGATCCCCATCACGACCGTTGACCAAGATGGGCACCGCCGATGCGACCATAACGATGTACGAAGGAAAGGTTTGAGAAAGTGAGTTGTGCAGGTATGTATGCCTAACAAGTAGTGCGGATTTGCGTGTCTCTTGACTGGGTGCATCGATACGACATCTTTGCAATGTGGTAGCAGAAAATGCATGGGTGAGGTCGGGGAAGGCAGGGAGGATGCCGGAGTAGGAGTTGCAGTACTGGGGGTACCATCGAGGCTCTCCAGCGCTCCGAGAATTGCATCGCCTTCGTCATTTGATGTTATTGAAGATGCCCGAGAAGATTGTTTTGAAATGGGTGATAGTACGAAAATCGTGTTCGTAGTCTTCTCTGCTTCTGTCTCATTGTGGTCCACACATTCGGGCTCCTCATAGCCGTTGTCTTCCATAGGCTGTGCATATCCAATTTGCGTATGCAGTGTACTCGTCGAATTCTCCACTGCAGTCATCTCAAGGAACCTTTCAGTTGTGTCATTCTCCGTATTTTCTTCATATGCAGCCATCAATATCGTAGGCTCTAAACTGTCGCGGGTCACCTCCGCATCAGATCTGCAGACTTCTTGTTTTTCTATTTTGATGTCGGTGTTGCAGGCCTGGATAACGAAACTGTCTGTCGTATTCCTTCCCCCATTTTTTGTCTCTGCAACGGCGACTTCCGGTTGTTCACCCATCTCAAAGACCTCAGCGTCCTCGGTTGCTTTTTCTTCTTCATGCCTACGTATAGACTGATCTTGCTCTAATGCAAAGAGCAAGTGCTCAATATTTACAGATCCCATCGGTGTTGGTATATCGTCCTCGCCACCAAATTCTGTAGATAATTGCAATGCAAATCCCCGGGGTGGGGGTGGGTGGGCAATCTCTGTGAGTTCTTTGTTTTTCTACTTCCACCCTTACTTTTCACATATACCACTGATCGATGATCGCCCGTATATTATATGATATTGCAAACACACCTCGTAGGAGAGACTCTTTTGGAATCATCTCAATCAGTTCATTCGAAGACGGGAAACTGACCCGGTTTCGCGCCTCGTCATCTAGAAGGTAGGCTAACTTCTGCCATAGGCCCTGGTAGGTCCATCCAAAATTTATAATGTAAACGGCGCCAATGGACCCAGGAAATTTTTGATCGATCAAATCCACGAGGTGAGCCTTGAGAAATGTGGCATCCTATGTCGAGAGACGTTAAGACGGGGAAAAGGAGGGGAAAAAGAGGCTTTACAAAATCACGCACACGACGTCGAACGCTTTCTTACAATGGGAAGGAATGGCGCTCCACAAAAATCAACGATAACGGAAAGCTGACGGTATACCGTTGAGTCATCATTGCTCAGGGAACATGCAAGCTTTTGACGAGCTTCTTCCATCACCCGGCATGCATAGATCGGTATCAAGTCCACAAAACAAGACAGGGTCGGAAAAAATGCCAGGCGGACAACAAGCAACGGCCGCCCAAGCAGATCTTGCTTGTGAAAAAACGCAAGGCTGTCCCCTTCCCATGCGAACGAAAGGACATGCTGCTGCTGTTGGCGCCAGCAGAGTGTGTCCCATAGTCGACGGTGGGCGGCATCCGAATCAAATTTGGCTTGCTCAAGGAATCGAAAAGCTGGAGTTGCACAAGGCTAATTTGTTAACAATAACCCAATGCGGGATGGGTGTGTGTGTGTGCGGGGGAGTGCCACTTGCCATTGTCCTGGACATATCTTTGTGCTTCAAGCGCCTCGGAAGCTGAAAAGTGAAAGGCGAGATCAACTTTGAGCAGCAATCGTCTGATCAATTCTTCAGTGGCCCGCATGGGTCCGCCATTTCGTGCATGCATCGGATCTGGTTTGTCGTGGAAGAATGACATAATTGGCCGAGGAAAAATAAAAAAGAGGAGAAGAAGGAGGATCTTTATGAGGCGTAGGAGAGAGCATACAAAAAGAAACAAGTTGTTTTCTCCGTATACAATGTGCAGCCCTTTCAACAAACACAATGATTTTTCGCATGATCGGAGGAGTTACTTACCCACACCCCTTTGTTCTGTACGTACCTCAGACTGGCTAACATGGTAGGGGCCCTGTGTTCGCTCCTATTCTCCCCCCCCCAAAAAAAAAAAAATGCAGCCAAGGCACTCGAAGTGTGTGCCTTCTTCGAAACACCATCAAAGGAACAAGCAGAACAACTCGCAAAGCACGATTTTCCGCCATATTTGCGACACAGCCCCCGCTAAACATCTGCACCTGCAGAATGCCTCTCTGCTCACTGACAACATCGGTGGAAAATGGCATAGAGAGCTTTGCATCAGCGTCTCTATACCAGCGGCATCATTTTATTTGGGGATCTGTCGAGATCATCTACCGTTTTGCTCTTCATCACATCCTTTTAACCTACGGAAGTATTTCGATGTGTGTTCAGCCAACTCACCCTTCATTAACCGGGAGCTAGCTAAACGACCATCATAGGCTAGATTACATAGTATATTAGTACATACATTGTAGCATACACGAAATATGATCGCCTGAAACGCTCGGCAAACCCTTACCAAAAGAGACCAACCCCTCTCTATTGCTATGTACTTATCAGGACCAGAATGCGATTCATTTTAACATAGCAATGATGGTAATTAAACGAGTCAACCGTTAGCTACAGCATGTACATATACACGAGAATCGAGTATGGCTGCACGCAACGGCTACCTTTAGTCTAGATCCGTTACAACGTACAAAACACATAGTGTAGCGTACTTTTTTTTGTTTGTTTTATCCCTAATCCACGCGCATCTCATGTACGAACTGGAGTAGACGATTGAACAAAAGACATTTATCACAGGGATGTACAAATACTGGATGGTTGCGAAGTATGCTCCCTTATTGGACTCCAGCATAACCATCTCTTCCATGTTCTTCTCAGTGGGCATGATCACTGCCAACCTAACTTGCTTTATCGCTATCTAACATGCACTTTCCTTTGCAGATTAGCCAGTAGTACCCGTACTAGATGAGTCGTGGAAGAGATGGGCTCATGGACACCCTTCCGATGCTTGTCTTGGTTTCAGGCACCATTCCGTTCATTTCCTCTGTTGCTGCCATTTCCTTCCTTGCATTTCTCTTTTGTGTCCGTCTCGTTTATTGCCGGAGCTCCCCAGGATAAGTCAAGAGTTCCCTAGCACCCTTGAGTGTAAGTTAAAGAGTCAGTGTTTTCAGCTGATGTATGATTATACATCCACCGATGTAAAGTTGTTTTATGTGCTGATACAACGACTTTATACAATATATGTGTGTTTTGTAGTGTCATTATTATCCCATGTGCTATGTGTTCCCAATGTCGCCGTTATCGCATAGCCACGCCTCATATCATACTGCTTCTCAGGAAAATAGGCGAAATTGTGTCATCTGAAATTGTCAAAAGTCTGTTCTTTGAGGTGCAAACATATTGTTATAAAATATCTTGGAGAGATGTGAAAACCAAAACCAAAAAAAAAAAACCGACTATCTTGGCAGCTTGTAACCGTGCACAGATTCTTTTTGGCTAATATCAAGAAAAATTTGCAAGGACCATCAGACTGTGTTGTTGAGATGAAAATAATGGCGAGAAGAAGGCATAATATTGAGTACACTCAAGTAGGAGGTGGAAACGTAATGACAAAGAAGTCGATCGTGTTAGTTGCACTACGGGCCTCAAATGCCACCTGAATGTCGTCATCAGAGCCGATCGTGATCAGATCACCGTCTTCGTCCCGGTATTTCACTCCAATTGATCCGCATTCGATTTGCGACGATGTCAACTTGAGCTTGGACGCAATGCGGCGTATAAGATCGTGGTACCCGATATCGAGAGGAATCTCCGCCGTATGAAGCTCATTATGATATCTGATCCTTGCGGTGACAGCCGCATTTTCGCTAGCATCAGCATTGTCGGATCTGTTACTGTGTCCGGATATGACGGATGATACAACCTCTGAAAGTTTATCACAGCGTCCTTCGCCCATATGTTTCACATCAGAAGTGCAGAGTACTCGTGAGATTATGCTGCTGCACTCGTCGTCAATGCTATGCTGCGCCTTCATTAGCGAAGCAGTAACAGCACTACGGAAGTCATCCGCATCTTCATCCACCGACAATGGTAATTCCTTGCGCTGCCACCAAAACTGTCCTAGCCCTGTGCTACAGCTTGAGGCGCGGTTGGAAGCAGATGGTGTCGAAGGATTGGAGCCCGTGAGCGGCGAGGACGGATGCGATAGGGGTGAGTCTTCTCCTGCTGCTGCAGAGAACATGTCCTGCAACAGAGCCATACTTGCTGCAGCAGGTGCATTGTGCTGTTTCCCGTCGTATTCTCCTGCAAGAGGGAGGACTAACTCACTTTTACTACGGTGTTCTAATAGATGAAGCTTCTGCTGTTGACCTTGCAATTGCGCATTTTGTGAGCGTGACCGACGACCGAGAGAAAAGCCATGATCTTCTTCATCGTTGCTTGAATGATCCAAATCATCGGCAGTGAGCTGCTCGTCAAAGTTGAATGATGATGAGGCTGTCGCGGCGAAGCTGTTGCACGTAAAGGTGGATGGATCGAGGCTCAGTTCAGGCTGATGTTTCTGGACCAACGCCTCTGCTATAGCCCTGCTTTCACGGGAAAGTCGCTTTTCTGTTTTGATGAGTCTGTTCAGGACCTCTTGCCACTGCTGCAGTTGCTCTGTATTTCTGAATTTAACAGTGCAAGAGGTGATACTGAAAGAATTCGACCTTGGATCTCTTTCAGACCAAAAGATTGACAGTGAAAATGTCCCTATATATATTGTTCATATGAGTATATGCTTCAGTCTATAAAAGAAAATACGAGGATCGCAACTACGTACCTTGATGGCTGGCATCGGTGACCTGGACAATCTGGGAGATCGTAATCTTACCACGCATGAAGAGTCGAGTGGTCTCCTTGGTTTTCTTCTTTTTTGAACTTTTCACGCCCGACTTTTTGCCGGTACTGCTAGAGGAAGAGTCATTAAGTTCTGTGCAAACCAAAAGGGTTTTTTCAAATAGGTAGAGTTGGACATCATAGTCGATATTATTCCTATTGAGAGAGAAGCGTTCCTGAAGCAAGAGGAGACCAAAGGTAGGTATATCACATCCACGATGATCGTTCAAGCGGGTCTTGAGATCCTCGACCAGCAGCTGATTCTCTTGGAGACGCTTAGTCTCGTTAACCTTGGTAGCTACTCTCTGAATAGCCATAAGACCAAATTTCATTTCTTCATAATATGCCCATGTACATGGGGTAGCCTTGATAAGCTCATACATTATCAGGGGATACTTGCATACACGCTGGACAGGCTTGATGAGCATAGACGGAAGTTCATAGGTTGGGTTTGTGAGCGTGCCCAATTGCTGCAGCTTCTGCGCCTCCTGAAAAACCAGATCTTGTGCAGTTTTAAAATTGGCGCAGAAAGGCTCATACACCGAAAAGGCATCCTCAAGCCTGATAAACAAATTCCCAAAGCGCTGCTCTTCCGGCGGTTTGTCTGCATAGTCCTCAGCGTAGATTAGAAAGCGTCGTTGGAAATCAACCAGTGCGTTCAGATTGCCGAAGAGTTGGTGCAGTGTATCGGGCGGTAGCAATTGCTGGGTCTGTGCCTCACGCATATATCTCTGCATAATAGGGAGACGGAGAAGTAGTCGGGTTTCTCATTTTAATAATCCTGACTAAGGCTGTGTGTCATTGGGAACACTTGCCTGGAGCCTTTCTAGATCATGCACATATCTGCGCTCGGTCTCAATCAATTCGAAAACGATCATATCACGAGTATTTTTGGGAGGGTCGGAGCAGTGACGGAGGTCCGGTTGAATGGAAATCATGCCGTTTGTTTCGAGGAGACCAAGGATGTGACTCACTGTGTTGACAACCTAAAAGTGTGCGGGAGGATAACCATCCCCCCCAGATTAAGGGGGTCGAGGAGCATGTGAGGAGAACGATAATACCCCAATTTATCTACTTCTCCTCATGACATACTTTGACAAAGCCATTCGTATTGTCCTGGAATAGATCAGACACCGTAAAGAGATGATCCTCCGGCATCCCAAGATGGTCGCGGCAGGCAACGATAAAGTGGTATACGCACGCTTTGGGCTTCGCCTTGCTCATTTCTCCGATCTTTATCGGAGCGGTATTCTTAAGCGTGTTATAGAGAAGGCAGAGGCTTGAACCCTCTCTGCATATAGACCATAATTTGTTCAGTGGGTCGTTACTAACAGCAGCAGCAGCAGCAGCAGCGTCGGACGTCATTGATGTGCTCTTAATTGTCGTAAATGCCGCGATACCATCCTCTTTGGCTGCTGTCATGACAGGCATTATAGGCTCCATAGATAGGTACTCGTCGAATCCTGGTATTGCTGCTAGTCCGTTTAAAACGGCCCTGCACGTATGGTAAAGCGATGTCCGTTTACAGCTGCTGGTATTCATTTCATTGGTAAATGAAGGTATAGGTGAATCGACACTGGAGGCGATTTGAGCGGCCATGGCTGGATATTTTATGGAGTACTTTGTGTGGGTAGAACGAGCGCAAATTATAGGTCTGGTGCTGTTTATGGTGCGCGCTATGAGAAACCGGAGCGAATGACAACTGGAATGACGGCCACACTATTGTTGATATAGGGAATCTGGAATGGGTCGGATGTTGCCGTGGTGCTATCAAAGAACGTCAGGGGGCGGGTTAGGCTATGGATGTTAGCAGCAAGAGATCAAGTAAGAAAGAGGAAGAAGATAGTCTGTATTTTCTTTACAGGAACCTGCCATAAAAAGCGGACGTACAGAACTTTTTGACAGGTACATATTGCCATCTTAGGGATTGATGTCGCTGTACTCAAAGATCCCCCTTAGGGAAAAACTCCCTTTTGACGAATTTTATTACTTTATTGACTCAGAAAGGAGAAATGCAAAATATACTATTAAGCTACTTCTCTAACTACCTTTCCTCTTCCAAACTGCTGACATCAGCAAAAGGGGTTCTCATTGCGGCAGTTAGCTGCCGTCCTTCCAGACCGAATAAAACGCAGGGAGGTACAAATATGAGATAAATATTGCCGCTAGCGGATATGGTGCTGACCCCATCCAAGCCCACAATCATCTATCTAACAATCTATGCCTTTAAGGAACTCAAATAAAGCAAGACGACACGACTGTCGGAGCTTAAACCATCTGCAGGCCATCAACGCAAACAGATAAGCCCATGCTCACATTGTTACTGCTAATGCTCGACGGCCCGCTATGAATTGCACATTTTCGTTTTCAGCGGAAAAGAAAGGAAGGCGAGCATGAAATAAAGCGCAGAAGCCATTCGGTAACTAGAATTAACGTTTTACATGGCACTAATTCATTACTCGCCAAAGAAGATCGATACAGCGGTTGAACCTATACTGCCGATCACAGCTGATAGCTACCTCACATTGGATTTTCCATGCACTAATTATATTCGCCAAGTGGACAGTGCTCGACCCATGGCTACATAGATATGGATAACTACGTACCTGATCATTCGGGAGATGATTCGATCGGTACTGTCAGACCCTGTTGTTTATTCATCGTCCAATTATGAGCTCGCTTATAAATGATAACAAAATATGCCACAGATGATGCGATCGACTAGAAAAGAATCAATATCAATCAGCACCGCTATGGACAGCTATTTTGTGAGAATGCTGAGCAACATTCAACCGCTTGTATGAAGAGAGGAGGAAATTAACATTCTTATGTTGGCTACAACAACAGCGTGCAGAAAAAAAGATTGCACACTTCCATTCCTCATGCGTGCTCATCAACACAAGTTCTGCTCGATTCCCTTTTCTGGAAAATATAGACGTCAAACATACGTTCTTAGTAGACCAGAGTGATGGATATCTTCTTCAACCATATATGCTGGATATCACAAATGCTCATTTTTATTGTCTTCATGGCCACAACAAGTTTATACACTAGTGAATGTTCATATTCTTCATTGCACTGATTTCTGTATGGATTGAACTATGGACATTGATTGATGGTGGTGGGGGCGATGGCGAAGATTCGAGGGAAGCCAGATGGACTGTTAAAAAATTCAGATAGGTCCGTGATCTATTTGTCGTCTCTTGGACGAGGATACCACATCTGCTTTTCATATTGCGAGAAGACTATAAGCTAAATGAAGGACAAAGGAATATTTCAGACATTACCTTCTTCCAATGGTCGTTTCGACCGAGGCCGTTGCTTTGGTCCATAGATTTCAGCCCAGAATGGGTTAGGTTGCATTGATCCGTCAGCCCCAACGATCATATCAGTCCGACGAAGCTGTGGTTCCCTGATTTCTTCAATAATCCGCTGCATAGAGGAGAGATGGCTATCATCGGGAGCATTCTGAAGAAGGGAAGTTTAGCTGACATCGCCTTTCTGAGAAAGCGAAACTACGGTGGCTCACTCACTATCTGATTTCTGTATGCGCTGCTAATCAAGGTAGAATGCGGATGGACTTCCGGAGCTGCGCTGCTTTTATGCCGCTTGATCGGTGAAGCACGTTTCTTGACAATTTTTGATGGTGATCGGATTCCGATCGGAGACTGTGCAAGCGAGGATAACATTGAAGTCTGTGTAGAAACAGTTACGGGTTTGCGATTTTCCCGAGTCGCAAGGAAATCATGGAGCGTTCGCAGCTCCTTCATCTGGATTAAAGATTCGAAGGGCATCAATAACCGTATTTCCAACTTGCTTTTTAAAATAAATCACCTCCGATCTTATGAGTCTTATACATTTTTCCAAGCGTTCGATCCGCATGTCTTCTTTATCTTGATGGGGCTCGATCCCGTGTAATTCTGCCAATCTTGAACCTATTCGCATTCCCCCTTCAATCCGACGTTCTGTATCTTGTGGTATCAATTCTTTTTGCGTTTCCGCTTCTTTTGGGGGCTCAACGAGCCGAACTCTTGGAGTCGCACTTGGCACCTGGTCAGCTCTGGCCACTGATTGGCTCGTGTTCAGAAGTGGGCAGTGCTCTGAATTCAGCGCTTGAAGCTTTGCTTGTTCCTCTTTGAAAGACCGATCGTCAGTGTTAAGCCTGCTGGATAGTATGCTCTTGTTCGGAGATTCTCGGGGAGTAGGCTTCATATGATCACTGGACCCTGTGATATCCTCGTTCTCTTTGAAACAGGTAGTCTTGGTATCTTGACTTTCTACATCACTAGTAGAATGCGTGTCATTGGCATAGTCGTTATGCTTTGTTGGGCTGGACGCCTAGAAAAGATATAACTAGTTCAGACTAAAAACACTTACAAACAGGTACAGTCGCATTCCTATGCTACTCACCTTTAAATTATCTTGATCACTGAATTGCACAATACTTTTTGTCTTAAAGCCCATTGAGTCAAAGATCCTGTCAAACTCATGACTGGCGCTATGGACTGTGCTCTTCAACGCTGAGGTTACGTTTCCCCAGATCGTACGTTGAGCATTTTGCACATTTGCTGTTTCATTTTTCTCATTGCGTCGCCTTGGCCACCCGCTGATGGCAAACCGATCTGCACCGTTCATAGTGGAGAGTATTTAGTGTAAAAGAAGGAAAAAGGAAGGAAAAGAAGAGAGCACACAAAATGCAAACTGAGCGCGAATTTATAAGATGCCGCAAAGTTCTTTCTTAGTCCTCTTGCCATAAAAGAGATGGTTCATATTTCTACAAGAATAACCATAAGTTGTCGAATGCTTCTTCAATCGTCTCTGGTTAATCAGCCATGACACACATTTATAATGACATGTCAAGATCTGAAATATTGCACCGAGAGATGGGGGCACCATATCCGTCTGGTCGACGTAAGAATACGCGTACCGATTGTTATTAGAGAAAAATGGTAGTTGCAGACTACAAAGAGGACGCATATACGGCAGACAGCTGCTCAAATGGGAAGTGACAGCTTACCGCCATATAAAAAAGTATGGCAAATCATTATTTATACAATTTTATGTCATAAGAACAAACAGCTCACACTGAACTGGGAAAAGATTGCTCTAATCCTCAACGTGAAAGCAAACTTCCGGTGAATGCTTCATTTTTCCTCTTAAAGAGGAGAAGAAGAAACAAGAGTCAACAGCTGTCTATCCGTTATGTATGCAAAGTATGAATTTGGCTACCTCCGAGATCGCGACGTCTCTGAAAAGGACAAGTCAAACATCGCCATTTAATGGTTAGAAGATCCAGTTAATGAATGCTTTTACTTCATCTAAACCAGGATCTTCTAGCGATAAATATATAAAAGCAAACTATTCCAAAGACACGCAAACGCTCCATAAGATATTTGAGGAGCATTGAAAAAGAATGTGACGCAACAAATTGCGAATGGATAACGCGAAAATAGACGCAGATGCTATTTTGATCCAATATACAAGCCTTACTGAGCATTTCTTGTAACGTTAACCTGACTGGTCTTCTGCCGTAAAAAAAGATGACACATTTAACAGGTGGAGAAAGTGCGAATCAACTAAGTGAATCGTGAACCAATATAGAAGCAGCGATGCCATCGACAGATCTGAACATAAAAGAGCCACGGTGACGGCCGATCGAAGTAACAGCTGAAAGTGGATGCATCGAGATTGAAAACTATAGTCGTTGAATATGATATTGACGCGCTCTTTTTAGAATGGTAAACGAACAGATAAAAATAGTCCATATCATGATCACAATGAGATAAACTATGCCTTGCAGCAGGAGCGAGATAGACGCCAATGATGATGAGATTCGCAAGGCCCAGACGCGAAATTCGTATTCAAGATAATTTATTACTCCGCTTTTTGTGTCGTATTGCATGACAAACACGAGATATCGATAGCAGTAATGATCGATGTGCTCTATTTTGGATCAGCTCATTGAGGGCAGTGCATTCCAACACAATAGGAATACAGTGATGCCGCGATGTACCGGTAGGAATTAACACCGGGATTTTCGATATACCGGCGGATTTTTGCACTTGTGTACTCCATATGCCAGTACTAGCATGACATTTGCTAACGGCGATCAGTGAACCAATGAAAAACCGCGCATTTTCAGTTTATTGCTTGGTAATAAATAAAAATCTCTTGCGCATTGCATTCCATAAATCCGCTTCTCTGATTCTATCTCTTTAATTCGCTTTTGGACGTTACGCGATATGTTCAGGAGTAAATATCCTATCTGAATGCACAGACGCGTGCCAGTGGTACAAGTGTAGATGGGTCCTCGTCTGATTCGTCCTAGAATGGCTTGCTAAATCCCGTTGCTTGTTATTGGGAAATGATCTGTTCTAGCTGGGAAGATCATACTTCCTATATCTCCACCAGCCTACCGTGAAGTCAGAGAAAGTCACTGATAATATAATATAGCTCTTTCTAAAGCCTAAAAACCTCTTTGGATTACGTTACTGGAGTCTTGCCCATATTTTTTTCTTGTTCATTATAAGCTTTGTGTATAGATTCACAGTTGACCCTTTAATCTTTGACAGATTACCGTGGACATGAAATGAGTGTTTGGGGTGGACAACAAGTATTCTGCTGCATAATTATCTCTTCAATATCCGCATTTTTTAAGGCTCAACGCGCGTAGACTTTGTTTATTTCTGACGATATGCTACGAATGACTCGTAAGAATTATAAGGCAATTTCACTATAACGGCGGTCCTTGAGTATGATGAAGCCCACAGATATATTGGCCGACTATTGTGATGGGATATTTCATATTATTCCGTACTATCACAACCTTATATCTTTTTATGGAGTGCCTGCATGGTACTCTGTATGCTTTATGACGAAAAAAAAACCCTTTTCGTGGGCTCAGAGACATGTTAGGGCTTTGACGAAAAAACCAGATGGTCCAGACGGGGAGACGAGACAGATCATGCTAAGTACCTTGCACAGGGAGCGCGAGTATGCAGAAAGGAGACACAGGAAGAAAACTGTGTCAATCTACACTGCGATGACACAAGGACGAGGGAACAGGAACCGCGCAGGCCAGGGAAAAGATAACTGATTTCTTCTCTCATCCCAGTGTAGCCGATACTGTAATAAACAATCAAGCGTTAGGATATACAGAACGGCGATCATTAATTATATTGTGAAGCGCCAACGGCCAGCAATCCAGAAAAGAAGAAAACTCTATCTATTCATCACTTGGTTTCGTTAACGCTACAGAGGTCTTAGATACTTAATAAGATATCACGGGCCATTTTTGGTAATGGATAATGGACCTATTCACGAAATCGAATGAGAAAGATATCGACACGCTTATGTATTTTCCATGATACTCACCTGAGCTTAAACCCATTAAAAATTTCCTGGTCAATTATCAACAGCAAAGTAGAATGCAATAGACGTTTGGGAAGCGACACGAATATTGAACCATCGAACAGTTCGAAGTTATCCGTTCGTAAGGACATCTAACTAATTGTCATAAAGGAGCTGTGGTCAGATATAGGGTAATTCTACACAGATCGCCGTAGAATTTATATGATGTACTCTTATTTGACTGATTACATCAATGGTCAACCATCATTATATAAAATAGATGACTGTAAGGAATAACGAGAATCCTATTTATCTACATATATTGTAGAATGGGGAGATCGATATCGGTTCAGGTCAATGCTAATAAACATGCAGAGTCTTGGGTGGGTTTTTTTGTCGAATCCAAAAGAGAAATTCTGAACAGCAGCAAAGATAAATTAAAAGTGGTACTTCGGCACACTATTATCTAAGCAGCGTCGGGTGCCCAAAAGGACCTTCTTTCGCTTTAACATTCAATGACAAATAAAGGTAAAAAATAAAACGTAAAAAGAAGGACGCTGGGAGCCAGCTACAGCTCTCAAGCCGAGCATTTATTTATTAAGAGCATTGCTTTTGTAGTAACATCGGAGACACTTGAGCAGGTAGCCTCTTGCTTAAAGGGTTCCAAAGCAAATGTAAGAGGTGATTCGAAACCAAACCAACGCGTCTTAGTAATAAATGTCAGCAGACTATTCCTTTGCTGGAGACACCTACCCAAGACGAAATTAAGGAAGAGATTGAACGCGAATTTCTTACTCCTGAAGCTAGCTTCCCAATTTCTTGGTTAGCTAAATGCCAAGAGTAAGCATCGTCATGCAACGTGGCTCGTCAAAAGAGAAAAATGAAGCAAAAATGCTCAATTTCTAATCATCGCACAGGCACTGGCAGGAAGCAGCTGATTTTCCAACATTTGGTTACGCTGCCATTTCGAAACCACGCACTGCCCTCAAGATCGCCCGCCAAGGCTATGATGGCGACATCGTCGGATTCACTGAATCTATCCTGTACGACGCTGATCTCTCGGCAACGAATTCCACAAGCTTTAGTCGACCTTTCGGTAGTGTCAAAGACTTTGTACGAGGCAATGCAACACAATTTCCCTTTGCACCCGGTGGCCTGGAATCTGAGGTGCTGGTAACAGAAGAAGAAGTGGAGAAGATTAATATTGATTTTGATTTTCTGCAAGATGGTAAGTAAAAGAGATACAATCTGCAAGCTAACTAAGTTGTTTTGGATCGTTAGACTTGCCTGCTATTGCACCTGGTCTAGACAGGGGGCTCGCGTTCGAAGGTAAAGGATACGTTGGAAAGAGGTGGATGCGTACGGGTTTGTTATAGTTGTTCATCTTCATCCCCAGGTGATTCGCTCGCAAAGCCCACTTCAACATCTGCCTCGATATTCAAGATCGAGGACATCATGTCGTCGCAGGATACTTTCGATTTTCTTAAAGTCAAAGAGAGCGAGAAGCAGGTGCAACCAGAAGAGCCAACAGTGCAAACTATAGTGCAAGGTACAGAAATACGCGAGAAGTGTGCTGCATGGAGAAATAGTAGCTAATACTATCCGTTAGAGAGAGACAACCGCGAACTAGATTTGTTATTGCCACAGGAAGTTCCGCGTCTGCCGGTGGAACTCCCCAAGCTCAAAGCAGGAAGCGAAACTTATCGTCGCAGAGAATGGGCTCACGAGATTAATGTCAATACGCCCTTTGATAACTTCCATGAACTGGTGCCGGAGATGGCACAACAGGTACGTCGGTTGGGTATCACAAGGAGGATTCATAAAATCTGATTTGATAGCTGCTAGTATCCATTTGAATTGGACACATTCCAAAAGCATGCGATCTATCATTTGGAGCAGGGAGACTCTGTATTTGTTGCTGCTCATACTTCGGCCGGTAAAACGGTCGTTGCTGACTACGCCATTGCTTTGGCATCAAAGCATATGACAAAGTATGCATTAGTAACCGACAACATTTCTTGTGATAACGCATAATCTATCAGGGCCATCTACACCTCACCGATCAAGGCACTCTCCAACCAAAAATTCCGTGATTTCAAGCATACCTTTGGAGATGATGTGGGTATTCTTACAGGCGATGTTCAAATCCACCCTGAAGCAAGCTGTTTGATTATGACCACTGAGATTCTACGGAGCATGCTGTATCGAGGTGCAGATTTGATTCGCGACGTGGAGTTTGTCATATTCGATGAAGTTCACTACGTTAACGATTTAGAGGTGAGAGGACACTCTGCACATATAAGTTTTGCCTGACCTAGCTCTCTATTTTAGCGAGGCGTTGTTTGGGAAGAAGTTATTATCATGCTTCCTGCTCATGTTAATATCATCTTATTATCTGCCACTGTACCAAACACCAGAGAATTTGCAGATTGGGTTGGGTAAGTGACTAGAACTTCCACTGAAATAAAGCTCCTCATACCGGACATGTAGTCGAACCAAGAAGAAAGACATTTATGTCATCAGCACCCTCAAGCGGCCTGTTCCATTAGAGCATCACTTGTATGCCGGCAAAGAGCTCTACAAGATTGTAGGGGCAAATGAGACGAAGCTAAATGGCACCGCGTAAGTTATACCAGCGTGGTTGTATAATGACGCTGATAGACTATGCAAATAGATATAAAGCTGCAAGCGATGCTCTTACTAAGCGTAAGGAGCAAAGAGAAGGTACAGGAGGCGCAGGCGCCCGCGGTGGTCGCGGTGGCGCACGTGGAGGTGCCCGTGGCGGTACGGTCGCTCGAGGATCCCATAAGCCGATTGGCCGTAGCTATCAGGCTGCTATGCAAACGGTAAACGCAAATTATACATACACACATGCATGTTTCATATAGACTTGGATCCTAACATGTGCATTTGCCTTGTAGGATCGTAACTTATTTGTGCACTTGATTGGGCATCTAAACAAGAAACAGCTCCTGCCTGTAGTTATATTCACCTTTTCAAAGAAGCGATGCGAAGAATATGCAAGTAGTTTATCAAAAACTGACCTCTGCACAAGTCTGGAAAAGAGTGAGATACATGTCTTTATCGAGCGCAGCTTGGTCCGACTCCGAGGCACGGACAAAGAACTCCCTCAAATTTTGCGTACGCGAGATTTGTTAAGCCGTGGCATTGCAGTCCACCATGGCGGTTTGTTACCGATCATTAAAGAGGCAAGCTTTAAAACGCCCGGGAATGAGATGATTATAGCTTTATTAATTGCCGTATAGATTGTTGAAATTCTATTTGCTAGAGGCCTTGTTAAAGTCCTGTTTGCAACCGAAACCTTTGCCATGGTAAGGTTCGACTACGTCGTTGTCAAATTATATCTTCTGACTAATCACCGTATCTTCAGGGTGTCAACATGCCTGCGAAGAGCGTTGTGTTCTCGGGAATCCGTAAACACGACGGAAGGGGTTTTCGAGATCTTTTACCTGGTAAGCACTGTCCAACAATCAAGACGGACTTGACACTAATGATACACTCAAGGTGAATATACCCAAATGTCTGGACGTGCTGGCCGCCGTGGTCTTGATAATACTGGTATGGTCATCATTGCTTGCAGCGGCGATGAGCCGCCCGAAGCGAGTGTCCTGGCACACATGCTTCTTGGCCGCCCCACAAAGCTCGAATCACAATTCCGTCTCACATACAATATGATTCTCAACCTGTTGCGGGTCGAGGCTCTGAGAGTCGAAGAAATGATTAAGCGAAGTTTCTCAGAAAACAGTACTCAGAAGCTGCTACCGGACACAAAGCGCCTTGTTGATGAAAATGAGCAGCGCAAAAGCGCACTGCGGCAGCTTGACTGTACTATCTGTAAACCTGATCTGGACAAGTTTTATGACATGTGTGGCGAGGTCATATCCCTTAGTCGCACGATGATGCTCCAATATATTGCGCGATCCCCTACTGGCAATCGCGCCTTGACAGCAGGCCGTTTCATTATCGTCAATAATAACGTAATTTTTTTTTACCTTTTCAACACCTCCATCGCAAACCATCTTTGACCCAGGCTCTGAACATCGATGTAGGTTTATCGTAACGCACCGGGGATTCTGCTGAAGCCCGTTGCTGTGCCCAGTGGAACGGCAACATCTAGCCAGAAAATCTTTTATTGCTTGATGATGGTATCCAAGGACGCCGAAACAGATTTGCAGGCCACAGGTAAGACAAAATCGAATGTATATCGTTTCCCCCCCCCCATCTGATTTCTGCTGCTGGTTCAGATGAAAATGCTCCACTACCGCTTACGGTCATCAATGTGCCAGAGAGCATGGACAGCAAGACAGAGATTGCTTCCATCGGAGTTTCCGACATTTTACTCGTGACAAAATCAAGCATCAGGGTGAGTTTTAACCAGTGGCACAGCAAAGGCAGCTCTTAAGATGATGATAATAATAGCTTGATGTGGATGGGATCCTCACCGGCAATGATGTTATGGAGTTAACCCGGGTGAAGCAAGAGCTTAAGAAGCTTAGTGACGACGCAAAGAGGGGTCCTATTGCCGAGTTTGACTGGCAAAAGATCAAGGATATCGAATTCCAAGAATTGCTGCGAAGTAAAGCGGATTGCGTCCGTGCGCTTCGCAGTAATTTTACATGCACGAAATGCCCTGATCTTGTAGAACACGTAAGATCAAGAAGCTCTACAAGCCGTAAAAATGCATGTGTTATTAACGTGTTTCGTTTTTATGCGGGTGGTACGCTTGGACATGCACAGTATGCACTCATCCATGCACATAAGCGGATATCAAGCCAGATTGATATGCTCAAGCTCACTATTTCTGACCAAAACCTCGAGCTACTTCCAGACTACCACCAGCGCATTGAAGTCTTGAAACGTATGCATTATATTGATGAACAAGGCACGGTACAGCTCAAGGGTCGTGTGGCATGCGAAATCAATTCGGCCGATGAGCTGCTGTTGACAGAGCTGGTACTTGACAATGTCTTTGCGGATTATGAGCCTGCCGAAGTTGTAGCGATCCTCTCGGCATTCTTATTCCAGGAACGCAACGCGAGCGAGCCGCGGCTGACTCCCAGATTGGTGAAAGCCAAAGAGATCGTCCTTGAATATGCGCGTAAGGTGGCTCAGATTCAGGTCGACTGTGGGTTACCCTTGTCTGTCGAGGACTATGTGAACGGTCTTCACTTTGGGCTCGTGGAAGTCGTCTATGAATGGGCGCGGGGATTGGCAAGTGAAAAGACACATTTTTACCGTTCGGATTAAGAAGTCCGGAACTAACCCACGCACGCGTTTTTGTCTATGCAGTCTTTCAAGCAAATCACAGATTTGACTGACGTGTTGGAAGGCACGATTGTCCGGTGCATCAGCCGACTTGATGAGACGACGCGTGAGGTCATGAGTGCAGCACGTATGGTGGGTGATACAAGCTTGTACAAGAAAATGGAGGAGGCCGAACAGTTGATCAAGCGTGATATTGTGTTTGCTGCAAGCTTGGTAAGTATTTCTACATGGAGGATTGGAGGGCCAGGAGAAGACGGTATAGCTAAAAGGATGTGGATTATCTAGTACTTTTAACGATGTGTCGTATTATGGAATCGATGTCGGGAGTCTTATACTACAATTAGATGAAAGAAAGAATACAGAAAAGAGTGGTAATATTTACACTATGCTGTGATACTGTTATATATCCGAGGCCCACTTGAAGTAGTCGCAGCGGCCCTCCCCCTCCGACTTTGCACAAGTGAAAAATAAGCGGCCTTTGTTGGGGCTTTCGCGAACAACTGTGCGCTGGGAGGGCGGGTTGCCACAATTGCACCTTAGCATCGCAACCGCCGAGGCTGGCGGTTCCAGATTCTCTTGATTATTGCCACCCGCACCACGTCCGCGGCCTCGCCCCCGAGTAGAACCCCGGGTAGATGGTTGTCCTCGTCCTCGACCACGGCCACGGCCACGACCCCGCCCTCGGTCTTCAGCTCCTGCAGTCGTTGGCGTAGCAGGACGTGGCGCAACTCGTGTTGCATTTTCAGAATCTTCCGCAGGACGATAGTGGGTCCGTAGAGAGTTCATCAACTTTGCAAAATCGGCGACTGTTCTTGAAAACACCTCCCTGTATCGATCAATGCTCTGACGCAGCACGAGGTTATTATTTTTCGAACCCTCACAGATCTGCTTGAGATCGGCTTCCATCTGCGTCCCGCCCAATTAAAGCATAGCGTTAATGGAGCCGTGCGATTGTACGTATCTGCATGTATGTGCAGACTTTTTTTACTGGTCCTCTCATGGATCTTACCTCACGGCGTAGAAACGGTTTGCTCAGACTCGTCTCGAACCCCATCTCGTCATAGCCTACCACGAGTGCAATACCCAAAGTAGATGGATGAAAATAATCGTCGCGTTTATACGCGTATTGCCGGTCAAGGATCTTTTGGATGTGTTCAGCAATAGTGGCGTCCGTTCCAATCTCGTTTTTCTCCATTAATGCGATAAGCTCATATTCCTTGAGCAGGTTCGGCGGTTGTGTTTTGCTCTGGTTAAGCATCAGACTTGACGGCATGAACTGGTCATCCTTGTTGAAGTTTGGAAGGTAGCTGCCCGTCCAACGATCATAGGTATATACTTCTAAAAAATTGCGCTCGAGGATTACGAGACCGCGTGCATCAAACTCTTCCGTCGCAACCCTGACATCGACTTGGGTTTCAAAACCAACGGCATCCTTCCAGCAAGCTGCCAGAAATCGACGGGTAATAAACTCATATATTCGCCGGTGGTCGCCAGTGAGATTCATGTCATATCCCGTGGGATGGATCGGTGGATGGGCCTTGTCATTGTGCCCGCCCTTGCGTGGTTTCTCAAACTCTCCGTCGCGGATACTGACACGTGGGCATCATCAGCGCATACTCGGATGTGTAAAAAAAATTCAATCCTTACTGTTGCGCATACTGCCCCCATTGACGGTCGTTGGTCTGCATTTGTATAAGGGGCATGAAATCGAATTTGTCATCGAACTCGTCTGTTTCCGTTCTTGGATAACTGATGAGACCCTTGTTATACAGGTCTTCGGCTATCTTTTATAGGAGAACTTGAGCAATATTCCAATACGCGCAACCATGGCACCGAGCATACCCGCATGATCGTTTCACCAGATAATCGAAGGACACGATTGGCCGTTTTTTGCATCTCCACTGTTGTCAAAGGCAACGGCTTCCTATACGTTTTCGAAGGTTAGAGCCTTTCATCCAAAATCTGATATTCATTTTCTATACCTCTTGGTGGTCCTCTTCTTCTCAACCCGCGTAACAGTTGCCAAGGGATTCATGTAACAGCCCTCATAAAGAGAGAATGTGGCCCAATAATCGAAAAGATGGTTTCGTTTCCAGTTGAAGGAAACAATGTCGCCTTTTCCCTTACCATCCTTTAAGTTCTTGAATTCACCACCACCTCCATCTTCCGGCGGTAAGGTGTATTCCATATCAATCTTCCAGAAATTCTCGGATTTGAAATTTTGAATTGCCATGTATCTGTCAACTACGAATCCAAGCGTTGGGAACTGACAGCCGCCTATGCAGACCCAAACGGATGTCAATAACGCACAGGATATGAATTAGAATGAGTGACCATACCATAGCTGATGATTTGTTTGGGATCCTGCATATATCCACGTAACCGAAGGGTTTGAAGCCGGGTAAATGCAGCTCCAATTCTCAGATCAAGCTCGGTTCGTACTTTTACTGCCTTCACCATATTGTCATCCATCTGCGTTGGGTTCTGGGCTGCTCGATGGATTGCGCTGCGCTGCGTTACTTTCCTCCTCTCTCTCCTGCGCGCGCACACACACACACACACACTACCACAATTCCTTCCCTCTCCATCCCCCCAATATGTCCTGTTTTGCTTCTTACTCATTTTGCATGGAAGAGAAGTGGGCACGCCAAACTTGGATCCGCGGATTCACGCTCCGGCACACCTCGACCACCTCAGCACCTATAGCCTCGCCCTCTCGATCGCAATCCGTCCAAATAAAGACTACTTCTGCGTTTCTCGCTTGGCGCTTCAAATTGGCCTCTATCGACTTCGATTCCTGTTTTAAAGAATTTGTCAGCCAACAAGCCCTTTGAGTTGGGCGGACATTTCCACCGGTAAACTTGCATTATAAACTTTGCTAACTATAGGAGCATCAAATAATGCATCAGGGGCGCAGTTGTGCCACGATCGGTAATCATCAGTGAAATCGATGGTTTTCAGGTGACCGAGAAGCGCCGTCATAACCAAGCTATGCGATTGCTGATTGATTGTATAGTCGAACTTGAAGTTCTTGATATACTTGTTGTCTGTGTTTTCCTACTCCATGACGGAAACCAGTTCAAGAACACGATTTACAACAGAGGAAACAGAAAAAGCAAGAAACAAAAGATAGGGGAGGAAGATCGTGTTACCACTTGCGAATTCGTCTGTGAAAGGATCTCAGCTAATTTTTTGGACGCACTCGGCTTTTCAGCCACGCATAGGATTCTCATTGACCTGGCGAAGTGGGAGGTGACAAAAGAATGAAGGGACAAGAGGTTGGTAGACGACGGACGTCGACGCGTTAAGAGAAGAGCAACTCCGATAGTCATTGTTCCTTTTTTTTTGGTCGTAGATGGTTATTGTTTAACTCCTTCTTATTACGTGAATTACGTGTTGCACTCAGAAAGCCGTAGTCATCGCCAGGATAAAAGAGCCATTTATTTCACGAGTTGAGCCCTCAACTACAGCAAGCCACCCGTTGTATAGTTGGCTACTAAAGCAACGAGGGATAGCACCCTGCTAGCCTGATCTCGCCCTTTCTGGGACAAGTTATGTGCCCGACTACTCCATTGCAAATCATGGTCTTCTCATATCAACGATCATTGAGAAGGCACCCATGAACCGATTTTCATCTCTTGGACTGCTTTTCGATCAACGCAATGTATACGATCGCGTTCAACTCGCGTCTTCCACCATTCGTCTTGCTACATTTTCGGCTACTCTCAGCAAACTCAAGCCAACTAAGGTTCACTTTGTGCACCTATGCATACGCGCACACACACATACACACACACACACATACACATACACACACAGAAAGAGAGAGAGCGTGTGTGTATAATATGTATTCTTGGTGAAGAGAAAATGAATGAAATTCTCTATCTATGGACACGGGGCAATGAAGGATCGATGGGACTAAGGCGAGCAACAGTACAAAAAGACCGCCTTAAATCCTCTCTCACCTGCACCCTAACAAAGGCTATTTGACATTGAAAGCACTGATTGGGCGAAAAAAAAAACAGTGAGTTTCTATGGAAGAAAAGGCTGGGAATAATAATAATAGCAATCAAGACGGCCAGTGAATTTCTCTGTTTTTCATGGTTGGAGAATTCAGAGACTTCTAATGTTCTCGCTCTTCTACCATGCGGCCTTGCAAAAAAAAATCGTGGGAATAAAATTACGGGGAGGCCATCAACATAGGCAGACAAAGTACAGTGGCTTCCGAGGACTCTACGTAGTAAGAAAGCATGATTTTCGTCATACCTTGTCGGAACAACCGGAACGTCAAATGGTGCTTTCACAAGGAAATGCCGTGATTTTTAAACTTTGAAACAGCTTTTATAATTTCAAGCTTGGAATCGTGTGTATGATACAATGGCGGTATGTACGTGTGAGGATGGCGTGTGAGTTGAAATTACGGATAGTGGGCGTATAAAGAGGTTAGAAGTGGAGCGAGGGAAGAGAGGGTGATAATGCTTCGTTTTGGTTTCTTTTTACTATCTAGTGCTTGAACTGGTCCTCAGTAACACCTGCACCCATGGCAGCTGTGGCAGCAACACCGCCGGTGACGATCTTCATGACGCTATCAACGTACGAAGCACCCGACCATTTCTGATGCTGGAGAACATCGACGTCATGAGCGCGCTCCTGGCGCTGCACGTTATTGACGTAGCCGTACATGCCGTCCTTCTTGTAGGCGCGGGCAAAAGTGGCTATATGGATATGTCATATGTCAGCATAATTCAACCGCCGCGACCGGAAATAATCACATACCGGTTGCCAAAGCATTAGCGTGGAGACCGCCAAGGGTGATGAATTGCCAGACGAAGCCGAGCTTTCCGAGCTTCCAGACAAAGGTCCGCATGTCCTCGTCACTCAAACCGGCAGCGTCCCTGTTTTTTTTTTTTGGTGTTTGTGTGTGTGCATGTTAGCCCATGTGAAAATCAACCCCCCTCTTCGTGTGTGTATGGAAAATTTTCAGATATCGTACCAGTTGAACGAGGGCGACAGGTTGTAGCACAGCAACGAATGGGGTGAGGCCGACAGGACACCGCGCGAGAACTGCTCAGCCTGCGAGAGAATGGGCTTCTTGGTCTCCATCCAGAGCATATCAGCATAGGGAGCGTAGGCGATGGCACGCGAGGTGGCGGCCTCGGTACCGCCCTCGTAGCGGTAGAGACCCTCGCGCACGCGAGGAATATCCCAATCCCAAAAGATCTCTACTCCGTACGACTTTGCAATTGCGCGAGCTTCAGCGTTAGACTTGTAGTGAATCTTGCTGAGGAACTCATCGGCTTGGGCAGCCTTGCCAGCCTTGCGGAGCTCATCTGCAACAGCAGTACCATAGCGCTTCAAACCGGCGCTCTTGATCCACTCATCCTCAATAGCCTGGAGAGCCTCGCCAGACTTGCCTGCCTGCTCAGCTTCGCTCATCACAAGAGCCAAGGGGCGAAGGTTGGGGTTGGTAGCGCCGACAATGAACTCGTGGTCGCGAGAATCGATGTTGGAGGTGATCAAGGTGGCGGCCTCAGCATCGGAGCGGGCGACAACCACGTTCTCAACACCCATGATGTCATACTGGACGCGGATGGCAACAAGGCGGTTGATGTGCTCACCAGTGGGAACCAAGACCTTACCAGCCATGTGGCCGCACTTCTTCGTGCTGGGCGACTGGTCCTCAACTACATGGTTTTTTTTTATTATTTAGCACGCTCACAAATGGAAAAGGGAAGAGCGAACAAATTGCAAGACAACTTACCGTGGATACCAGCAGCACCACGCTCGACGAACATCTTGGTCAACTTCATGATAGCAGTGATACCACCGTGGCCGGTATCAGCATCAGCAATGATGGGGCGAAGGTAATCAATCTTGGGGGTTTTGGCACGCTCCTCAGGGGTCATGGAAAGGCGAGCCTCGCGCTGCTTGCGGTCGTGGAAGAGCTGGGCAAAGAAAAGATGCTCGACCTTGTTAGGAACAGTGTCCATGGGGTAGTCAGCAAGGTCAGGACCGGGTTCGTTGCTCGATGAGGCGGTCGAAGAACACTGCCAGCCCGAGACGTAGCTATTTTCACAAAAAGTAAGAAAGAGGTGATCGATCAGGATGTAAAGTTCTCGGCGAAATGTGCGACGAAGACATACACAGTCTCAATACCAGCAGCAGCCATCTGAGTGACCTGGACGGGATCAAGGGCACCGAAAGTGTGAGTGGTCTCGCCAGTCTGCTTGTTCTTCTGGAGAAGCTTCCAGAGCTTCTTGGCCTGGGTGTTGGAGCGGTACTCCACGGGGAAATAGCCGCGCTTGGAGACGATGGACTCGGCAGTGTAGGGGCGTTTGACGTGCTTAAAACGATCGGAGGCCCACCACTTCTTGACGGCCTCAACCTAAGGCGGCAAAAAGACGGAATGGTGAATAATTATGGCATCCGAGGCAGCTAGACGACCGAGATGTGTTTACCTCTTGGCGGAACTGGAGCTCTTCTTCGTCGTAGGACATGTTCTAAATCAGATATAATGTGTGTTTAAAAGAGAGAAACTTCAGGAAGAGACGATGGCCTTTTTATATGTCAGATCCAGGATGGACCGTGGAAAGCTGCATGTCATACGTGTGGAGAAGGCCGGTCATGAGGCTGCATGTGAAACCAACACGTGAAGATAATTTTCATTGGCGGATCTTTGTAATCGGCATTGCAAACCACCCGCCTAAACGTTACTCATTTTGCGGGGCGGCAAAACTTTTGTGTTCAGTGTGTCCTGAACGCACTTAACCCCTTCCTAAACAAGCAGTCGCCTCTTCAATACCAGAGAACATTTCTGATGATTCATGCTTCGTTCCCATATCGAAGTCCACCGTCCTGATTGGTACGTTTGTGTCATGTCCATAGTGATTCATAACATTCAACTCTCCACGTTATTCTATTTTTGTTGATTAGGTTTTTCATGGCCCTTCAACAGGCCAAAGCATAGGCCCGCCCCCTCCCTCGTTGCGCAGTCTCTTCCGTGATCGCACGAATGTGCTTGCAGTACTTCACGGAAAGCCTCGGCCGCTTTGAGCGCGAGACCTTGCTCTGAGAATAGCGCGGGGAAGTGATCTCGGTTACCAGAGAGAAATCACCCTCGGCAAGCGTGAGATAAAAAAAATGAACTGGAGACGGTACCGGCCCCTTTCCATATTGGGACCCATCTCCCTCGGTTAAGCAATGTCATTTTGCCTTTTGCCCTGGGAGGGACGGACATCAATCAACCAATCACCTCTCAAGTAGACAATCCTCTCCTACACCCACTGATTTTTTGTCATCGTCCTCGTTCAACTCGAACAACACGTCAATCGATGTGGCTTGTTGCAGGCCTACTCACCGGATGTATGCCATCCCCTCTATGATTATAATACGCGACATTAAGGGACTTCCGATCGGCAGTAAAATTTCCCTTCGCGGATGGCACCGGGCGGCATTGTAGGCAGAACATGAGATTTTTTGTGGAAAGTACATGAATTTCATCTATCCTCCGTTCTATCCCTAATTTCCCCCCTCCTCTTTATCTGCACTGAAGGAATTTTTTGGTAACCATGAAAGCATAGTCCCCTCTATCAGTTGAAGCCTGTGATAAATATGCAAAGCAATCTATCTTCACTGTTCATTCTGCTAAACGTACACAAGTGCCTCGCCAGTTCTGTTTTTTATAAGCGCTTTGAAATATCATGTCTCAATTCGATCGTAGCACCAGAACGGATGGCATAGTTTATATATGGAGGATACAATAAAAACTTTATTGTTGCAGATTTTTTTTTTTTACTTTGAACGGTTATCAATAGACGATACAAGCCAAAAGAAAAGAAAAGCGTTCGCTCATGATGACTCAGCATTTATACTATGATACTCACGTAAGTGGGCAAAATCCAGGAAGCGGAAAATTGAATAGCTGCAGTAGCAGGCCATTTAATCCCGCCCATCTGCTCTCTCCCGCGGAAGTGATGTTGATGTAGAAATATCCGGTTCATCTACTTTAGAGAGAAAATTAAGATTCCTTATACGTCGCAAACACGGAAAATACCGAGGTTAGACGATCTTGCAATCCGAAAACGTAAACCTGCCGAACTCCCCGCTCCTCCGAGAAGAAATCTTTTTGTTAGAAAGATCACCAAAGCCAATTCCTTCACCGAGCCTCTGACGATCCGGTGAGAAGCAACCTGTCCATGCTAAAGTGCCGCCAGCATCTCTACATCCGCAAGCCTATGAACTTCCTGCACCAACGAGAGCTGTGTTTGTGTCTTCCTCTTTGTTCGGTTGCTTCGTGTTCATTTCTTTAAGCTTACTCAAAGGTCCATTGTTGAAGAGCAGAATCAAATACCAAGCTTGTTGGATTGAGGAATAATGAAAAACCATAGCAGCATTTGCCATTAAAAAGGGGGACACGATCTTAACATGTAGACAGGGCGTGAGTGGCATAGACTTTAGAAGGAATTGCGTTTTTCGCTGTGAGCCTGGATTTTATATAACACAAATGACGCCATGGCATTGGCTAAGAAGAGGGTCTTCTGCTCTGGTTACGATACCGTAGACTATCTCAATCTCAGCATCAGCTATTAGTCAATATAGTCACTATCCCAAGAAAAAGGGGGAGGGAGAGTCAATCTGAAATTGCACGCTAAGGAGCTGTAACTGGACAATATCTCAGCATCCTTACGACTACAATAGAGGAGATGATATTTCTATATATGTCCAATTAACTCCAATGATCTGCTGCAGTTATTTACCACGTGCCACATCCGAATTGACCTTGGAGAATGCAGTTGACTCTTTTTCAATGATGGAACAGCTCGAAACAGTTCTATTTGCTCTTGTATACGATCAGGCACTTCGTTGGCGATCTTTCGGCGCGAGATCCTCTCAAAACCGCGCGCATTTATCGTCAAATCAACGCGCACCGTCTCATTGGGAACACTGGTCAAAGAGACAAGTGGCTGTGCGACCATGATATGAGATACTACCATATTTTTACAATTAACGCCAAAAACGGTGAATATCCTGAGTCATACCTTTTGAAGGGACTGCATCAGATGATTCAGTATTGATAGGCATGCGCAAAACGGCGAAGTCACATGACAAATGCTGTGTTACAATGCTTGGCAAATCGTTGTGTTTCAACGCGTTCCCACGCGATGGATAACTGGGGAGGTTGGTGGTGGCATGCAGGATTTGTGACATCATTGGCTGGGAAGTTTGTCTTTATGGGGTTTAATCCTGACCCATGACTGTTTTATCCCATCTCTTTTCGCCAAACTTCCGAAGAGTAAGTGTACTTGAAAAAAAAAAGACAAGAAGCAATCCGTCTGATCCTTTATCTGGCCACGTCTTCTTTTACTATCCCAGTGAGAGCCAAGTGGAGAAAGAAGGTACTTCCATCACATCTCATGAGCCACCGTCCATTTTTTTCTTAACCCCAGCATAATCTCTCTTTGTAGCGCCAAAGAAGACTTAAAGCCAAGAGAAAGAAGATGAGAGCACGATCTAAATAGTCCAGCTCGCCTGTCTACCAGGCCCATTAACACGCCTCACAGCTCTCGTAAATGAATAAAAAGCCAAGCTGTACATGTCAAAAAGAAAGCGATGAATAGTTTATAGATGTAGATGACTATGGTACAAAGGGAGAGAAAATATGCGGAACGGAGTATTTGGAATCAAACGGAAAGATCAGGAGAACATGGCGATACTATTGTTTCTCTTTACGCACGCGTTTCTTTTCTTCTTTGAGACCCTGATGCAGCTGATGGAGCTGTGCGGCAATAGTGTTGTTTGCGGAATGAATCGCGACACCCTCATGCAAAAATTTGTCGAGAAATGAGGCAGCCGAGCTGACAGAAACATCTTTGGTTGACTCGACCTTGAGGTTTAAGGGCAATTGCTTCGGCTTGGCGTTCATGTTTGAATATTATTGGTATCGTTGGGAAATCGTGTAAAAGGCCAAAAAAAAAATAACGGGGAAGAATAAGCTCGGAATTTTTCTACAGCAATAAGCCACTCCAACGGTTGATTTTGAAGAGGCGCATGAGCAAAATTAACCAGACAATATTGGAGATTGGTGGCCCTTTTGTGGGAAGCATGACTGGAGACCCCATCTGATACTCGATCCGGAAAGAGCTGCAGCCGGGAGGCCTTTTAGCCCTTTTCCCATTCATTGGTTTATCAATGCATGTCCTATACACGTATCAGAAGCGGTGGTTACACAACCGAGATGCTGCGGACACCCATTTAAATTGTTGCAAATGCTGTCTGTCTTTAAACACCGGTATCTCCACTCAATGAGTAAACGGACCCCTTGCAATGGTATGTGGATCTGCTGCTTTATGGAATATGCCTTTCTTGCTTCCTAATATGCTCATTTAGAATGTAGGGAGCATAAACGGCGGTGCTCGGGAGACTCGCCTTGCGAACGGTAAATAAAAGTGTTGGCAAGTCGTCGGGATGCTCGTTCATACCGCGAGCTAACGCATAACATGCCACATTTATCTCTCTGTAGATGCCAACGATTTAAGCTTGACTGTGTATACATTATCGAAAAGTCACCAAAAGATGAAGAATACATTCAAGAAGTCGAAATGATTCAACAAATCGATACACTGCGTCACAACATTTCACTAATGGAGGCCGAGATAAGCAAACTGCAGCAAAGACAACTGCTCAACCCTCGCCCCTCGCCCTTCACAGCTAGCTCGACGGAAGTAGATAGCAGCGATGGATCTACCTATTCGCCTATCATAGATGATACACCGCATGACAGCAATGACGAAAGCAGTGGGGTCATCAAGGAAAACCGCATCATCGCGCAGAACGAGCAAGGCTACGCTGTCTCGGTGGCACCGAACGGCGAAGCCCTCAATTGGGAATTGACAGTCGAGAAAGGAAAGTTATCGATCAGAACCAACATTCACAACCATACCGAGCTCTTGGATTGTCTGCACAAGATGGTGACAACGATCGAGTTTGAGAGCAAGATACCTATGGAGTTTGGTTGCCTTAAAAAGGGCAAGCTGCTATCGTCTGTGATCCGGACGCTCGTATTGAAACGACATGGAAAGTCGCGCTTCAAGGGTTTTATAAAGGAAATGATGCTAATGACCAATAACGAACGAAGACCAGGGAGAATTCCCGCGGTCATGGTGGACATGCGGCAGTTGACGGAGAATTTGTTCTGGGCGTATGCCCGGTGCCAACACCACTTTCACCTTTCCATGCATGTACCAACGGCTTATGAAATGTGGATTGCCCGTGGCCGATCCGATCATTCACCTGCTGCGCTTTCGCTCTGTGCGCTCGCAGCCCTACACCCATGTCGGCATGTGACTGACTTAATACCAACGGAGCAGAGCCTGGACTATGCGAGTTACTTTGAGGAGCGTGCACGGGAAGAGTTGTCTGAGCGGTTTGACGAGATATCACTAGAGATCTTCGCGACAAATGTGTATTTGTCTCTCTACTCCCTGCACGTCAACAAGGTTGAAGAGGCACAAAAATATAAAGCAATGGCTGCTCGCATGGCGCATATTCTCGAGCAACAATACCCCACGGTGGATCCGGGTGAGAGTTCGCTATTCTACCGCCTACTCCAAGCACACAACCGATCATCGATGCTGTCGCGAGTCATCCTTTGGGAATTAGAAAGGCGCCGGTCCAATGATCGATTAAAGCATAGACGCAACTCGGGCGAAGATATAGCCAAGGAGCGTGAAAGATCCTTATTTTCCGTCGAGCCTGTGCCTGGAGATACGCCTCAAGTAATTGCATACATCCGCACATACCAGACCTACAATATACTCTATAATGAGGCTTTTCGCATCCTCAAGTCTTTTGAAGGCACTGATCTGATGAGCTTTGTTGGAGTTTTTGGGCATCAGTTTGAGATGATGATGCGTGCTTGGTATTACCAAAGTATCCCACCCGAATCACGACTTTCACTGCCACTTTTTGACGACACAATCCCGGAGGATATTTACTACGGCACGCTTATGATTGAGACAGCCTACAATACTATTCCTATCATAACTACTCTACGTGTCTATGCGGAGTATCTTATCATGCTCAAGTCCTACTTGCCTGATCGTCATGTCATAAACCACCAGCTAGCCTTGGGAATGGAGGGCCGTGGAGACCGAAAAGATCGATTTCGCACCAGGCATCATATTCACAAAATACTCATGACCCGCAGTGAAGTGGATTTTGACGGCTCTGATGAGGAATACCTCAAGGCAGTGCTCGGTGCTCTCAAGATCGACACACGTGACCTGAAGAAATCCATGATTGGAACAGGTGTCAAAGCAGCCAGATGTTGCCTCCATCTGCTTCGCTTCGTGGTCAATTATCCTCGCGAAATATGCGTTTTTGACCCAAGAGTGTGTACCGACGGCTACGAAACCCTCCGCCGAATAGCGAAAATATACGCCTACGATGATAGGGAATACTCCATCGAGATTTGCGAGCTCATGAAAGAGTATTTAGACCTTATGCGTGATGCGCTTGAACATGAGCCGCTTATTTGGAGGCTATCCAAGAAGTTGCCGCTGATGGAAAAGCAGCTCAATGAAATTCAGAGGCTCTTGGACGGCACAGATTCTTCTGGTGATGACCTTTCAGACTTTTTGAATTTGTAAACAGCCCTCCCTTATAAACATATCTGTATATACGCATGCACACACCTTGCTATCTTTCACATTATCGATAATATCTATATTATATATTCCATTACCACTCATAAATGATCTTCAAAAGTCTATATTGTACAAAGATGCAATAGGTTCGCGAATGAAGATATTTCCCTTGTAAGAAACGATATTACTGGAATCATTTCCTTGAGGGAAGAGCCAGGATGGTTGATGGCATCCCAAGCGATGATTCGGTAAGGAGGAGGAAGGGATTATAGGGGAGGTAACAGTACCATAATACATATCGTATTTTTGAGAGTAACTGGGTTCCTCAATAAAACATGTTATGGCTTTTCGACTGATGTTGGCAAATGTCCTCTCATATTCCTCTGTGCCACACAATTAACCTACATCCCATGTACACATTCGCATACAAATCATTATCTTTTTTTTTGGTTCACGCACCAGCTCTTGAAAAATATGTACTCGCTGGGTGTATTTCATTCAACTGCAATCGTTCATGCTTCTTCCCAGTTATATACATAAATATCGATTTGCTTCGATGAAAGTACAGTAGTCTATGAGCAGCAAGACGCATGGCTATGAAGAATTGGAGACCACGGCTGGTGCTGGTGCTGGTGCTGCCGATATGCTTCCTGTAAGTACTGTACTTAACTACATATAGAATGGAAAAAGAGCCTTAGTCACTTTCAGATTGGGCGGGTTGAATGCGGTAGCTGGTATGTTAACTTTATACAATTCATTGCAACTTTATTTTTGAAAATAAAGTATACCAAAATTATGTATATACTATATAAAAAGAAAAGAAAGAAAAAAAAACTATTATACAAAGCCCTTTCAGAATCTAAGCAAAAGAGCATGGGTAGCAGAAAGGAGTGGGTAGCATTGCGAATTTGATATGCGGATGAATAAGGGGAAAATAATAAAAAGAAAACAGTAGGAACGAAGAGAAGAAAAAAAAAGTACAAAGCAAAATCAGAAAGCACGAGTGATGGTGGGTAAAAGACAAGCAACTGGGTGATGGTTTACATATTAGTAACCCACACCGGACAAAATACCATAGCCAAGCGTAAAAATCAAGACCGTGCAGACAACGCTCGTAGGGCCACCGGCAAGAATGAAATCCTTGGAGCGGAGGTAAGGCTTGCCGGCCTGGTCTTCCATCATGACGGCAGCCATGTTCGGGTAGCCTGAGACGGGAAGAGCCATGCCAGCAGAGCAGGCAAGACCTGCGCCCATCACAAGGAGGTTCGGCCGGGGAACCGGCAGGGCAGCGCCGACCTGCTGAACAATGGGCACAATGATCAAGGCAGCCACCGTATGAGAGACAAAGGTTGAGAACACCAGGATGAGCAAGCTGAAGATGCAGAGGATAGCAATAACATTGAGGTCCTGGATACCATCCTTGATGCGTAGTGCAATATCTTCAAGCAAGCCTGAAGAGGTGACAGCGTTTCCGAGAGCCATACCACCCTGGGCAAGGACCTAGTTTAACCCGAAAAGAAAGTCTATGAGTTGACATTTCCTTTTTTTTTTATAAAAAAAAAAGATTTTACATACCACAACGCTCCACAGGAATGCATTAAGATCGTCCTTGCTGAGGATGCCGGTGCCGAAGAACATGAAGAGAGGGATGGTTGCAATCGTACCCGTGCTGCCAAGGGCATACTCAAGGGAGCTCTCGGCACACCATAAGGCGATGGTCAAGACAGTGATGAACATGACAAAGACTTGGGCAAACGTGACCTTGCCGCGAGTCGCCTTGATGCGGTTCAGGTGAGGCATTGCCCGGTCAGGACGGTAGATCAGAAGAAGCATGCCCCAGAGAAAGATGAGGGAGATAATCGAGATGGGCAACGCAGCACCGAACCAGATACCCCAACCTGGGTTAGGGTTCATGTATTCCAGAGTGACAATGTTCTGTGGCGAGGAGATGGGAGAAGTCATGCCGCCGATGCAACTAGCCAGAGCAATCCCGAGCAGAAGGCATGGTGCGACAGGGGACCCATCCGGTAACGTGCGGAGGATGGGATCGATGAGCGAGAAGCAAAGCACTGGCGTGGCTACGTTCGAGATCCACATGCTCAAGAAACCAGCGACGAACATGATCGCAAGGAGCACCCAGCGGGGCCGTGTACCAGCGCGAGACAGCACGTGGGAAGCAAAGGCTTTGGCGATACCGTATTTGCTCAGAGCAGCAGCAAGCGAGAAACCGCCGAGTAGCATGACTACTGTGGAGGAGAACATGGACTTGAAGGTGTTGGAGGCCGCATCAGAAGCCTCCATCTGGGAACCGTCCGGGTTGCGCAAGATACCGAGAGGCACGATCAAGAAGGGAATAAGCAAAGAGGTGGCGTAGAGGGGCACGCACTCGGTGGCCCACATAATGGCGGAGAAGATGAGTAATGCAAAGCAGTAATTCTCCTGCTTGTTATTAAAGGTATTGACGTTGAGGAGAATAATAAGTGCGGCGATGGAGAGCAGGAAAAAGAGACCGTTACGGATACGGTCGCGGCTGATGTAAAACTCGGTGTGGGGCACGCGATAGCCGGTAGGCGTGATCTGAACATGGGCTGAGAGTGTCTTACGCTCTTGGCCGATCATGTCGCGCCAAACGGTGTTGCGGTCGTATGTGATCTGGTCCCGTAGATGGGTTTTCATCTGCCGGACAGCAATCTGGACATTGCCATTGCAGAAGATGTTGGCATATATGTTTTCGAGTCGTTCAATATGATCACGGAGGTTTTCGGTCCTCTGGGCCGTGAACGGGCACGCTCCGAGCACCATCTTCTTGTTGTACGCATCGCGAAGATTACCGTCCAGTACTTTGTCGAATTTCTTCAGGATCTTATCGAATGCACTGCGGTTGAGTTCCACGTAGGACTCAAGCTCTGACAGCGACACATAGAGCAGGATCAGCTGCGACCGAGTGTCGAGCATGGCATTCATATCGAAACCGGCTTTCTCGCTCTTGCTCGTCATCCGTGACTCTAGGGATTGTCTACGTGTCACCTTTGAATGCTTTTCAATGTGAGGTGTCGAATCGATCTTCTCCAACGGACTGCCTATAACGCCGTGCTCCATCTGACCAAGAGTGCGTTGCAATTCGTCGATCTGGTTGTACAGCTCCTCCTCCTTCTGCATGTAAAAATTCACGACCTTGTCGAGCTGCATGTCAAGAGCACTTAGAAAAACTTCCTGTTGCCCCTGAATCGTGATTGTGTCATTGTTAATCTCCGGGTCGTCGTTGGGCCGATGGGCCGCGGCCTCGACTCGCTCCTTCTCAAGCTGGAAGATGATCTTCTTCAATTGATCATAGCTGTCAAAAAAAAAATTGCGACATGTCAGAAAGGAACGCACAGACAATAAATAATGCATAACATGCGACTTACGCGACATAATAGTCTATCCAGTCAGGCACCGCATTAAACCTAAGCGAGTGAGAAAACTTCATATTGGAAGAGGGCGGGAGTGATTGGGAACAGTGAGTTGTGAAAAAAACGTAAAACTAAGCTTCTTTAAATACCCGTTGACCAGCTCAGATATTTTTTTTTAAAAAAAAAAATAGCGCTAAGTCAGGTGTAACGGCGACATTTTCTGATTGGGCAGATCCAAGCACACGACACCACGTTACCTCACGTGTACGAATCAGGTTGTACCAAACTCTGAATAGGCCCTTTCTACACGCTCGCTTTGAGCAAGCAAGCTGGAATTGCTATGAAAAATATAAAACACATTTTACCTGAGTGTGGGTGCTATTGTTTCTGATGTTTTATAGCTATAAACCCTAATTAAGACAAATACTCGCGGGAAGCAGAGAATATGTTTCTTTTTGGAAAGAAATGACAACAACCAATCAAATCACGCACGTGTAGGAAATCGTGTGTATGAATGGATCTCGGATTTTATGCTCCGTCGCAAACAAGCGTACAACGTTGATCATAAAAGATCCGCTGGTTGACGGATTCCGGAGAATCTACTTGCGCCCATATCCAATAACCTACCCAATATTAGTAAAAAAAAACATAGAGGGGCGGGGAGACCCTTGAAAATGAATGGCGAGACCTCGACCAGGGCATCCATCCCTACGGCACTTTGCTATTCCTTTTTTCTCCGTGCTGATTACGGAGAACGATGGACAGGTGGTACGTCTCTCTTCCGGTGCCGAATAAACCGGTTCCGCCTCTGCACGCATAACCCCACCCCCGAAAAAACCATATACAGCCTTGTACTTTTTTAGCGCCGAGCCGGTTCGGGAAAGCAGTTCCTTATAAATCACCGGAGGGTTAATCCTAACTGGAGCAAATCATGTGAAACAAACTCCTCGATACTTGTAATTTCGGCAAACCATCGCGACGTGGCCCTTGGTAACTTTTGCTATTGAAACAAATGAATGAAAATGAAACGCGCGTTTCTGTTTCTACATAATATGAATCAAATGATTCCCGGTAAAGCATAGACGTTTCCGTTAGCAGGATCTTCCATTAGCTAGTTAACGCAGTTATGATAACACGATGAGTTGAAACTATTCATGCTCTACTTAACCAATAAGAACATCGCCTTTTTTCTATACGTCTCCTGCTATTTTGCTATTTGCTTAGCACCCCATTTAGAGTGGGTCATGGCATACTCGTGACGTAAAAACAAATACATTCATCTACTCCCCACATCCCATCGCCTCAAAGAGAGATATAAGCTTATTTTAATTGGTTACGTCAATTATCCAACGACGCGTACACGTCTCCCTTGTATAGGCAATGTGATTGGAATGCTACGACTCCACTGTAAAGGAAAGCTCAGCGGTCTCGTGCCGAAGCTCGTCCCAGAGTTCTTGAATATCGCGTTGTGTTTGAGGCAGTCTAGCCGAGTGTACAGTCCAATACCCTCTATCCTTTAGTGCGATATACAGACTCGCATACATTCCCTCTCATTACCTCTTCTGTATATCTTCAATCTCATCATCAAAGTCCATATTGCTATTTCGATTCTTGATACGATAGATTTGTAGTCTCACGGACTATGATTTCTTCTCATGTTAATATCTCCACCTCCCTATTACAGCACTAGCAGTTTTGGCCTACATCGTTTAACTTTGCGTGCTCTTTTGCCCTGAGTTTGTGAATCAAGTCGCCGAGATCACCGCGGCGATGGACTGCACGGATATCCTCTTCGATCTCTTCGACCTTCGTTGCAATCATTTGGAATTCGGGAGTCAGGGCATTGCACAATGCCTCGTAGTGTGCCTCAGAAGTTTCTCCTGCGAAGTATTTTTCGAATTCCCTGCAGACAATGATCACCCCATCGCAATTATGTATGCACACATAGATACGCGCGGATACACCCATTCACACCCATACACGCATTCATTGAGCTGATCTATATTATTTTACTCATCGGAAGAAAATGAATCTTACAAGTTAAATTGTTTATACAAACTCATGCGTTTAGACAGAGCATTGTTGAGCGCTCGTAGTTGGATCAGCAAATCCTCAATGTTAGATTCGGCCATTCTGTTGCGTTTCGTAGCAAAAGCTCTGTATAAATTCGCACTCCTATCTATTTTCTTTTATCATTGATTTAACTATACTTCTGGGTTAAACGTCATGCTTCTCTCTTTAGGCAAACTAGAATCCGGCACGACTCAACCATACCGCGACGTCCATTGTTTGGAGGGAAAATGATACAATGCATCTTCCATGCTCTTGTGGAGCGCACTTTCCCAAGGACCGAACAGCAGTAGCGCGCTGATCGCAAGACACGAAACTCCGCTCGTGCATACCGTAATGTGTGTGTGTGTGGGAAGGGAGGAGTGGAAGAATGGTACAGGGTGCTCGGGACTCAGGGCAGAGTACCTGATGCTGATCAGAAGGGCATAGGAATTTTATCACACAACAACAATCACAACCACAAAGTTAGGCGGAGATGAGAAGACCGGGCCGAAACAATGCTTTCTGCAGAACCTCTTTTTCTCTTTCCCGTCTTTACTCTTTTCAGATGAGTTTCTTTTTTTTTATTTTCGGGGAACATATCCTTGGATGGGTGCTTGAAGAAAGTTTCTTTTAATTACACCATCTTGTTAGGGCACTTTTGTAAGAAAAGACAAAGTCTTCCATGCTTTGAATAAGACACGTGCTCATCATTCGAAGTTTCATTGCGCCACCTTGCGCGAAAAGTGGTTGTCAGTCAAGAACCAATTCCGGTTATCTTTTTCGTTGGGCCGCTTTACTTGTAGAAGATCGGATTTTTTTTTGGGGGGACGGGTGTCCAGTGGAATTGACAGATGGAAACCTGACGAAACTACCGTTGTTGTTACCCACAGTGCTCCAGCTGCTGTCGTTACGCAACACCCGGGCATTGACCCGTCCTTGGACATCGTTCCGCTCTTTGTACGCGGGAAGATCAGGAAACCTTAATTCTAGGCTTTGCTTGGAGATTCCAATTTCCGAGATCAGCAACGCTCTGTATCGATCCAAGCCTGAACCATGATGTGCTTACAGTCCATAAAGTGCAATATTCGCAACTGCAACCAGCACGAGCCTCAATTGCGCGCTTCCTTCTGGGACAGTCATCCCCGATTTTCTCTCTTCGTTGTTCTTTGGTCTCCCGTTCGATATGTCCACGATACAGGATGTCCATTCTTTCTTTACACAGAGCATTGTTATTGTGGTAGCAAAGACCACCACCACACATGCGCAGCGGATACATAGAGTTTCAAGCATTTTCGTCTATTTCTTCCTTTTCATAAGATCTATATGCGAACACGCGCCTCTTATATCGGGCCATCGAAGAAATACATCGTCTGAGGCTGTCGGCTTTGCAAAGTTAATTCTTGCTGTTGATGATGGCCAGTCTCCATCGATGAAGCTATCGAGAATCCACAGCAGCTGTCCATTGCCGCCAAAGATAGCGTGGATCTCATTAACTACGTATTCTTTGATTCACCTCCCCGATCCGTCACCTGTCCACTCTCTGCGCCAAAGAGGATGAAAAGCCATCGTCCTGTGTCGTTGCAAACTGCCTGTTAGTTCCGCGTTTCTGACGAATGCATCTTTACTCTTTTAATACCTCTAGCACTGCCCATCTGCGCTTCAGCTGTGACGTTTCTCTTATCAAGTCGCTCGTCTGTCATACCATCAATTTAGTACTTCACAGTTCCTTAAATTTCTTGACACCTTCCCCGGATCTTGATACGTATGTGAACATGGGCGTCTCCGCGTATGCCGATGGCTCCCGGGACTCGATAAGTGTGGATTTTATTCTTGAAAATAACAACAGGTGTAATGTTGCCTGGACGTTTTGTGCGATGAAAGGAAATGGTTCTTAGAAACGTGCCGTGTGAGCCAAGGCTGAAGGAGTAGTAGGGGTAAACACGGGGATTCTACCTTTAAGTAATTACCTGGGTTGGTATGGTTGCTCTGGGTTATCTTCTAAGGCAGGGAGCTTGTTGGGTTTTGTGAATAGAGCAGAGGGTTGCTATCTGGAGCGTAACAGAAATATACACTAATAATTGTGCAACTAAGCAACCCGGCGATGGTAGGACAACAACAGAGGGGAACTGTCTCCAACACAAAGGTTCACGACAAGCTTCTTGACATTCGGTGTCAGGGACGAAAGATCTCTATTTTATATTTGTTGTGAAGGATGCATTTTTATGGGTAAAAGACTTGAAGATGGCGCTGGGGCTGAGTGAACTCAGATCCCTCTCAGAAGGATGCCTATGGCAGGGAGAGAAATGCCCGGTCTCGTGCGTTTACTCAGTCCACCGCCCGAGTCAGCCCCTCCTTGACAGTAGGAACATTTTTACGCATTATTCCCCAATAATGACCGAATATCGAAGTGTGGCTGCCTATTTGATTATGTTATTATAAAGTTTAGGACACAACAGAAGGACAGACATGTTGTGTAATATTCCCAAAAGATTCTACAGGATTTTTCCTCGCCATTCAGCCAGTTGAACTTTTTGTTTGCGGGTTATGAAAATAGTTTAGCGGTTGGGTAGCATATTAAATTGCGTGATGGCACAAATATCATTTGACATTCTTGAAGATGACTTTGCAGAGCCGATACAGGAGTATCTATTAGTAAAAACGCCTGTTGGCTGACTCAGTCACCCAGTCAGACTATGTTCAGTGTGGCACGGGCAGCGACTCCAGACGGCCAGAGCTGTAGTCTCACAAGAAGTGCTGATTTGTGATAGAAATGCCACAGAACCGTGCGCGCGGCATAAATGCGACTGATCATTGGTCATCTTTCGATCAATTGACAACTCAAGTTACTATATATATGGGCTACCAGTCTCAGATTACGTGTCCCTTCCTTTCCTTTGTACCGATCATGGCCAACGCAAGACCAGGGTCATCAAGACCTCTTTAAGGTCTGTTGGGTGGAAGCAGCAGTATCTGGAGAACCTGGAGAACCTGGTCCGGACTACCCACTTTCTCACCACGCACACATACCAGCTCTCGCGCTGGATCCTCCTCCACGAACTAGAACGCGGCCATGACTTCAACCTTTGCGAGCTCATCGATCAAGCATCCTTCTTTGAAGTTTTCCTCAGTCTGGCCGGTAGGAAGTTCATACGCGAGAAGGTCAAGCCGTCGACCAAGACTACTAGGACCCTCATAAAGACACACCTCGAAGGCTACTCGAAGGATGCCAACATTGAGCCTGGACAACATCCCAACATGTCCCAGGTCGCAGCCTATGTCAGCACCGAGATCATGACTGCCTACAAGGTTAATGTCCAGCAGCGGTTTGGCGAATGTTTACGGCGCTTTGTCAACAGTCTGTTGAACGTGCGTCAGCGGAAGGAAGCTATACGCAAAGAAATGGTTAGCAGCGATGAACACGAGTTCCGCCAGGTCTGTGAGGAGAGAATCTGGAAGCCAGCCCGTCAAATCAAGGAGGCACTGCGACGCAGAATCCCGGATCGCAGCAATCTCACACCGGAAGCCCATCTCATCCTCGCTGAACTGTCACCGATCCTTCAAGCGTACGACGACACTTATAAGTTCGCCAAAGATGACATCTACTATGATGTGAAGAAATCTCCGGGAAAACATCTCAATGCTTTTTATCAGCTCTGCAAGTTCCTAGAGACGAGGGAGGCAAAGTCAGTCCAGTGTTTTCCTCTCCGGACTTCTTGGATTCCATGCCACATCCACATCGACACGCGAATCCTCTGCCAGCATATATCAAGGCAGGCATCCACTAAAGACCCTCCGATGGAGAAGACATGGGGGAAGGTACTTGACCTCAAATCCAAGACATTCAAGGATAGGCATGACAGGAGGTTCTTTGGAGCAATACAAACAGACGGAGCGTCTGTATCAATCATACTCAAGACCCCTGAGGCAAAGAAGAACCTTAATCGCAAGCGAACCCGGACTTACACCGGTGATATCATAACCGATGACAGTGCTCTGGAGCCCGAATGCTTACGCATTGCCGACAGCATGAGGAACAAGGGCGCTCGGAGGGATCAGAGCAAGAACGATCACTCCGCAGACTGTTCCTACATTCATGACATCCCACACGACGAGCTGCAAGAGACCGAGGGCAAGTGTCTTCTCATTGATCCAGGCCGTCGCGATCTCCATTATGGGATGCATGAGTTGAGCACGCCCGAGCTCCCTAAAATACACCGGTATACACGCAACCAGCGCGCCCGAGAAACACGGATGGTGCGATTTCGTCAGATACGCGACACTGCCAAGGATCGCTATGATAACAAAAACAGCATCCGCGAGGCCGAGACTAGGCTTGCACAGATATGCCACAGCACCGTCAATGCCGCCAGGTACAAGCTCTACGTCGAGTCCCGCGCAAGGGAGTGGTCACTGCTCAGCAGCTTTTACAGCAGAACCACCAAAACCCACACGACATCGACCCATCCCGTACACTACAAGTACGGGCCGGCAAAGAGCGACTGAGGAAAGCGTCGAGTCCGAAAGATGCATCCGTATGTAGACCATGAGGCCCACAATCATCCGCTCCATCGGAAATTACGCCTCTCTGCCTACATAAACCAGAAGCAGGCCAATGCTCGATTGGTGCGCACTCTACGACGAAGATTCGGAAAGGACACCGTGCTTGTCATGGGAAACTGGTCTGCACCCATAGCCCGCTTCCACGAGCCCATCCGCGGCAAGGGCTGGAGGGATATATTCAAGAGGCATGGGTTCAAAGTTTATTTGATAGACGAGTACCGCATCTCCGTGACCTGTCCCGAGTGCTCGAACCGCCTGGAGACCTTCAAGCGTATTCCCAATCCACGACCATGGCAGCGAATAAAGCGTCCTGAGATCAAATACCACGGGCTTCTAAGGTGTACAAAACTAAATTGTTTGACGTCCATGGAATTCTCTCGCTCGCGGCTTTGGAATCGAGACACAGCAGCGGTACTCAACTTTCGGCACATCCTCTTGAGCCTCCGGACCAACGGGGAGATTTCAGAGCGATTCCGACATCCCAAGACCACTGCAAGAGCAGCAGCAGCAGCAGACAAGAAGAACTTTCCGGCCCTGTTATCGCAGGATTAAGATGCTATACGCAAGATGCTCAGGCCACTCTCCATTCGACAAATAGAGGGGAGGCACCCTAAAGGTGAGACAACTTCGTAATTGGTTTGCCATTCTGCTAACATTCTCACGCATAAATTACCTCTACCAAAACGCAAATGCTACACACTGATGGCGTAATACAGTGGGTACCCGCTAATCCGGTCGGCTCCATGAAGGTTGGATGTGGCCGGTTTATCGGGTGACCGGTTTACTGAATTCAGAGCCAGCTGATTACCTTGTAAGACCTAAACATTAGATAAAGCGATATATCTTCGGTTAGCCTTTAAACATCTAAATTTTTCTTTATTTTCGATAATGCCAAAGGTCTCACTTACAAAAGCCCAGAAGAAGCAGATATGCATTTATGTAGATACGTTGCCCAAGTCGAAAGAAGCAAGCAAGCTCTACTTGCAAGATGGGCCAAAGAAGAATTCAATCTTGAGAAAGAGCCAGGAAAATCTACCATTGGAGATATTCTCAAGCTGCGCGATGTTTTGTTTGGTATGACAGACACCGAGTTGGCTGGCAAGCGTACAAGAAGTGCCAGTCTTCCGGAGCTTGAGAAAATTCTTGCAGCTTTTGTCCATGATATGGCAGCGATGGGAACCCCAATTAGTCGCCAATTGCTGGAACGCGAAGCAAGAATCCAGGCTAATAGGATGAACCTCGAGCTACCCACTGGGTTTAAGTTTTCTGTTGGGTGGATGACCAGGTTCATGGCCAGGAACCAGTTTAAGTCACGCATGATGCACGGAGAAGCCAGCGCAATTGACATCAGCTGTGATGACATTCAGCAGGCGATCGCTGAGATCAAGGCGAAGATTGCTGAGTATCCACCAGAGCGCGTGTACAATATTGATGAGACTGGGTTATATTGGAGAAATCCTCCCAGACGAACCATTTCGAGCAAGCCTGTTGCTGGTACTGTTGTGAACAAGCAAAGGTTTACAGTAGTTTTCGCCTGTAATGCGGACGGATCACACAAGCTCCCACCCGCCTTTATTGGATACCACAATAAATCAAGTGATCCAGCTTTTCACGGAAAACCAAGTAATGTATATAATGAGCGAGGATGTAATATGCTACTGTTTGTTAACGCTATAAATGAAGTTTCCAGCTGTGGTTATTATTATTATCACAACCAAAAGGCGTGGATGACCCGTGCTATCTTCCGCAAGATCTTGACAAAACTTGACATCATGTTGGGCAGAAAGCACAAAGGAAAGAAGATCCTAT
Organism: Dichotomocladium elegans; assembly: GCA_025716815.1. Lineage (NCBI taxonomy): Eukaryota > Fungi > Mucoromycota > Mucoromycetes > Mucorales > Lichtheimiaceae > Dichotomocladium > Dichotomocladium elegans. Next base: position 216,017 of record JAIXMN010000009.1, read on the forward strand.
TGCTGATGGATAATGCCACATCCCATGTCAAACTTGATGTGGAATTCAAACACATCGTTTTATGCATGCTCCCGCCAAACACAACTTCACATTTCCAGCCTCTTGATGCTGGTATCATCAATTGCGTCAAAGTTAAATACCAGTATGTTCTAGTATTTATTGTCCTATATGAGAGATGAGGAGCTGATGGCAGGGTATATAGGTCGCAACTTATGATCCAGGCCCTTGGGAAGATCCAGCGCCATTCATATGAAAACGTCTACAAGATTGGGCTAAAGCAGGCTCTTGACAACGTTCTCACCGCATGGGCTCGTGTTTCTAGAAACACTATTGCCAATTGCTGGAGACATACAGGTCTTCTTGCTGGTGCAGAGCCTATACAGAAAGCAATAGAAGAACAAGCTGAAGATGTTCAAGAGCGAGAGGTACTTCTTGGCGAGCTCCTGGGTGAGGATGTTGATCCATCCTCAATTCCAATTTCTCCTCAGGATGAAAACTCCAGCATCCATGAGGTCCTCACTCTGGATCAGCGTGTTGATCTTTATATGGGAGAAAAAGAAAAAGAGCAGGAAATTGACGGTATTGTACCCATGAAAAACGAGATTGCGAAATCGATGAGAGGTGGACAATTATAACTTATGACAATATAAGTAGAGTATTCAATTTTGGATGAGTCCGATGTTTTGCCGCCAGTCTCAGCTACTCAGTTGAAGCGGGTATATAAACAATGTCAAGAACTAATCTCAGTCCGCGATGAAGAAGACCAAGTCATCTTGGAATTAATCCATAAAAGGATTAGAAAACTCGAGCCAGAAGAGCGGAACAGCGCAAAGCAACGCACACTTGACACGTTTATTATCAGAGAATCAAGTGTCGACATATAACACGGTTTCATTGGCTCTCTCTATAAACCGGTTTCCTCGAAAACTCTGACCGGTGCCCGGTCTACAGAATTACCGGCCATTGTCTGCATATAAATTTGATGAAGGGCGAACCTGACCGGATTAGCGAGAAACCGGTTTATAGTCTAACCGGATTAGCGGGTACCCACTGTATTCATCACCGCGTGGCGCAAACTTGATTGCAAATAATAGTATCTCGATACGACTTTATTTTATCTCGTATACGTAATTTATTCTGAGAAAAGAGTTCAACGTCTTTCCTCGTTCGTGATACTTGATATTAAATGAGGGTGTTGGATACAATTCCATGCGCATGGCTCAAGATAATAACAGTGGTGATAACGACATCTGCAATTGCTTCAAGTTCTTCGCCACAATATATGTGCGCTCTGCCGTAGCCTCGCGGAACGTAAGCCTACAGAAAAATTATATTCAATTTTAACACTCCCACCATGCTTCCACGACCCTCCTTAATCACTTACCTAATCATTCAGTAGTCTAGAGCCGGCAAAGAGCGAAGAGCAAAGATGCCCAAAGGCAAAGCAACTGTTTGGTAATTGCCTGGTGTGCACATCTCTGTTTTGTCGCACACCCACTCTGCTCTTGCTCTTTCCTAAAAAAAAAAGCAACGCATCGTTGGCAAGGTCCCCGCCAAGTAACTCCCGCGGCTATGTCTAACGACAAGACCCTCCAACCAAACTAGAGGGCCAGCACAGAGAAGCTCACCGCATGAGGCACGCACCGTTGCTAGTAAAGGAAAGTAGGTTTGGTATCTTTGGGTGCACTGCAACGCCTTACTTTCACGACCCTTCTTAATCACTTACCTGATCATTCAGTAGTCTAGAGCCGGCAAAGAGCGAAGAGCAGAGATGCCCAAAGGCAAAGCAACTGTTTGGTAATTGCCTGGTGTGCACATCTCTGTTTTGTCGCACACCCACTCTGCTCTTGCTCTTTCCTAAAAAAAAAAGCAACGCATCGTTGGCAAGGTCCCCGCCAAGTAACTCCCGCGGCTATGTCTAACGACAAGACCCTCCAACCAAACTAGAGGGCCAGCACAGAGAAGCTCACCGCATGAGGCACGCATCGTTCCTAGTAAAGGAAAGTAGGTTTGGTATCTTTGGGTGCACTGCAACGCCTTACTTTCACGACCCTTCTTACTCACTTACCTGATCATTCAGTAGTCTAGAGCCGGCAAAGAGCGAAGAGCAAAGATGCCCAAAGGCAAAGCAACGGTTTGGTAATTGCCTGGTGTGCACATCTCTGTTTTGTCGCACACCCACTCTGCTCTTGTTCTTTCCAGAAAATCGAATCTTAAATTTTGAACTTTCCAACCAAACTAAATGGCCGGAGCAGAGAAGTATAATGTGGGGATGATATTTGGCTAAGTAACATGGTTTAGGATTCTTGAAGATTGTGGCGGCATACCTGAAAAGAATGAGTGTTAACTGGGCTTATGGGCAGCGCTGAGAACTGGGTGGGAGTCACGCTTATTGATTTTAGCGAGCTTTTGCTACACTATCACTGCCTAAATCTGGAAACAAAATCATTTGATTGGATAACCTTCATGCATGAATCTCGTCTTTTCTATTCCTCACCGCGCTCTTCTTTCTCCGAATTCCGAGGAATGACACTATCGTGGTATGCATTGGTTCCGATAAAGGTACATAGGTACAACACCATTGAAGTTGCTTGTCATCTAGGGATTCGATTGAGTGGCTCAAAGACAACTTCTCCGTGCAAGATGTTGTGGTGGGATTTTATATTGTTGGCAAATACAGTCCATCGCAGCAACGTTTTGCGGAAGCGGAATTCCAGGACTCCGTCAAACGTTTGGTGCAGGTTGGGAGCAGAGAAGCAGCAGAATGGGCGACATCGACTATTGCCAACGATTATGAGGTATTCATTTTTGTTTGATATATTACTTTAAAGGCTCTAACGAGGTAAAATGGTATTTCTTGCCTATATTCATTTAGATTTTGAGGAAGAAGGATGTCTTATCGTTTTGGAAAAAGGCTACCAGCGAAGAAGCCCAAGCGTTAGAAACTAACCAATCTAATGAGTGGACGATCAAGTTTTACCAGGCCGCTGACTTCCAGGGCAAGGGCAAGGGCAAGGGCAGAGCCGCGCCGCAGTTACCCAACCCACCACCACCCGCAACTCGTCTGGAGCAACAACAAGCCGATGGTGTCTACGTCGCAGGGCTAGGTAATTCCATTGGAACATACATCCGTGCTGTAGCAGAGGGACAAGTCACGCATTACGATCAAGCAACGCAAAGAGGCAAATACTTTATCTGGTACCACAGCAAATCATGCGAAGAAGCATGGGCTTGTGCTGACTCTTCTGTCTGACTGGCAATAGCGCTGGGATGAACGGTGTTCTAGATCTGACAGACGTATCAGAAGGAAGCCAGCTGTCTACCCTGACCAAAGACCAGCAAGATGAGCTGAAGGGGCGTTTTCCACCGCCCTCGAAAACGACAGATGTCTTGCAGGAAAATGTAGCCGGGATTCTTGAAAAGGAAAGTATGGTTTGCAATTTCTGCTGCCATTACTCACAGGTATGATCGATTTATAGAGCGACAGGAACTTGGGGAGTTGCATCCAGATGTGCCATGGCCAGTTGTCACGTATGCCCACAAAACGACAAACCGTTTATCGGATTCTTTTGCATATGTACGTCTGCCACCGGCTTGAGCTCAACTAATAGCCGCATTTCATAATCTATATAGTCTGGAGCTCCATCACCTCGAACCCGAGTATTTTATACCAGGGATATTGCACCTGTCAGAGGCTGACTATGTTGCGAAGATTTGGGCGCCTGTGCTAGAGATCCTTTTCCGTGGGACTAAAGCATGGTGCCACTGGTAAAAGAAACAAGGAAGAATGGGAGAGATAAGAAAAGATGCCGAGTTGACCATATTTTGTACTTGTAAGGGGAGACACCTTGTCAGAAGCGGACAATAAGCTGTCGTTCCGAATGGATCTCAGGATCCTTTGTCGTACTGTTGAGAGCAACGATGCCTGTGACGGCGAACTTGGCCGGGAAATCTCCACGCAAAAGTATTATCATGACAAAATCAAGCTGATTTTGAACGGTTTACACCAGCTGCACGACATCAACAATAAGTGCAAGACGAACGATACCAGCATGTTTCTGGTTCATATTCTGGGTAAATGCACTTCATCCCTCGCCGTTATCCCACAGCAAAAGATTTACATTGACATCCTTTTTAGGGTTCGAAGCCTGCTTGTACGCGTTGAAAAATGTTGCTGATGGGCTATACGTATTGAATTTGGTAACGACTTTTAATTTCCCGACGACCCGAGGCGATATTGCTGCAAGTGTGACGGAATTCATCGACGCGTTGACCCTGCTGAAAGTAAGTTGGTGATTTGAAAAAAAGGAATTATGTTACATGTAAACTTCCGTTAGACTTTGGTTTTGGATGGAACCACAAAGATTGAGGACAGGAAGAAAAGAAAGAGGCATAGCATGTCAACCATAATCTCGGAGTCATCGACGTCAACATCGCGTCTACCATTCACGTCTAATCCGGTATCCCAAGAAACCATGGTTTGGTTACCGCCAAAGATGCTTTAGCATATCAAAAAACATTTCACCATGCTCAAATGTCAGTAAAAACATTGCCGCACAGGGCACTACTCCGAGAAAATATGGAAATTTCTAAATGCTTCCCTTAAACGCCCGGTTACTTCTATGCCTTCAGCAGAAAGATCATTGCCGTTTACTTTATTTTCCAAAATAATGACACATGGAATCAAATAAACTTGTCGGATCCATGGATTGGAACATGTTAGGCAGCAAAATACACTACCTCTTCTCCATACCCTTTAACTGACCTCCGAAGAGCAGTATGGGTGTCCTGGTGATAACTAGGGCACCGAAGACAACGATCCAGTACGTCGGATGTGGAACCGGGATCTTGCCGCTTGCCTCAATTTTATCCATATCAATCGCGGCCTGCGTGTTTCCGGTCAAGTGCCAGAAACGTTTCGGAGGGCCGTTGTCCCCAGAAGGCGTCGACAGGCAGCACCTATATCACCGAGTATGCGACAGCAGCAGTGATATCATATATAAATATAATCAACACAGTCTTATGCTCCTCACTGAAGGTTTATTTCTTAAATTTGCTCTCAAGGTCTTTTTCATACTGTAATGCCCATTGGTGTGCTGCGCAAACATAGATCTTATCTTTGTCGGTGTATATTGTACAGCCGTGCTTAAAGTATGCCACTTTCATCTGAATCCTTTCGCGTAGCAATAAGGCCAGGGTCACCCTTGCAAGGTAGACTACGCAGATATTCTGTGCGAAAACAAACAGATTGAAGAGAGTGCATTTCCTCTTCAAAGGCATAGTCCATAGATTCAGGGCAGCCACGCTCATCAACAACATAGCCTTGCCCATTGAAAAAAAAAAAAGTTGAAATAGATTGCTACATCCTTCGCTGTGAACATGCGACATTTGCTTTGTCAACACGCGTAAAGATTTCTGGGCAAACACGACTTCTATTTTGTGATCCTGCGGCTTCAGAACTGGCTGGGGTACGACTTCAATTTTGGAAAACAGAATATGTACTGGATTTTTCCTGGCCATTCAGCCAGTAGGATTTTTTGTTTGCGGGGTGTGAAATTAGCTTTGCGGTGGGGGGCTAAACTAAATTGCATGGCATCACAAAGATCATTCGACCTTTCTGAAAGTGATTTTGCAGGTCTGATATGGACACTTGAAGCTTGTTACCAGTTCACTCCTGCCTGTTCTGCGCCCTTGAAAATTATTATATCGTTTAGCAGTTTTCACTCCTTCCTTGCATTATAGCTTGTGTTGTATCCCTGCGTTGAGCGCCTTTCCATTATGAGGTCACACCAATTGCATGGAAGGATATTTAAACTTGTGAAGCATGTTAATCCACGCGACGCTGCCTCATAACATAGTGACATGGAACAAAGGCAACATACAAGGAAAGGGTGGGTGTGGTGTTGGTTATGTGTTTTGTGCATGTGTATGAGATACAATAAGTCATAGGAGTCAGGAATAAATGAAAATCGTTACCAGGTGTCCCCAATAACAATTTGCTGATGGGCTATGTCTGCATATTTGGTTGTGTCACGGGATTATTTCGAGGCATGTCAGTATAACGTATCAAAACACGCAAATTGAGAAGAACTATGGATGCAGCACATTTATTCCTAGATAATTAACTGTGGTAATATTTCATTAACTGTGGTAATATTTCAGTCACTGTGATTTATTTGCAAGTGTCTGATTTCAGCACATAGCATCTCATCAAAAGCTGTTGTTGATTTTGCCTTCATTGGTCGTTTGGGAGGTGGCTTTAAATGGCCCTTGTATCGTTTGATAAGGCCATGTGCAGTTGATTTCGGCATACCAACTTTGTTTCCCGCTTCTTTGATGGATACACCTTCAATATAGTACTGCTTGAGCACCTCCATGACTTGATCTTTCGAATACCGTCTGTGCTTGTTTATCCGCTTCTCAGTCTTGGATGGTCGATCATCACCACTTTGTACAAATGTGATTAGCTCATGGTCTGTCTTACTGTAGGAAAAACTGTGTTATAAAATCTGAAAATTGCATATGTAAAACACCAAAACTTCCTACAGTCTCTGTTTTGATTCCCGTGGGTCCAACTTGGGCGGCCTAGGATCGACGAGATCTTCATCTCTGTTAGAATCAATTTCCACCATGTTTGGACGGTTGCGTATAATGATAGTTGAGGGAGCAGCGGTATTCTGGCGAGGAAAAAGAGGCATTGTATAGAAAAATGATATTATACAAAGCTATAAAACGCAGAATATTTATATTCTCTGAAAGCTTATTCCTGATGATTATATTATTTGAACTCCAGCGGGCCTGCGTCACAATTATCTCTGTAAGGAAAACAAAAGAGCTACTGTAATAGGAGACGGTGGGTTTTAACAAAAATAATAAGAGAGTTGTATAACAGTGAACACAAGAATAAAGAGGAAAACAGCGGAGAGCATGCAAACGGTGGTAAACTCGTGAAACGAATAATTGCAAAATGGTAGCAGGCTCGCACCAGCTGAATAGAGGGCTGTGGCAAGAACACTTAATTGGAAAAGCAAAGGGACGGGCAAATGGACGAAGCTGAGGACTGTGCAACGAACCGCGTAATGGATTGTGGCAAGGACTCCTGATTGGAAAAGTAAAGGGATGGGCTGATAGACAAAGCTGAGGACTGTGTAACGAACTGTGTAATGGACTGTGGCAAGGACGCCTGATTGGAAAAGTAAAGGGACGGGCAAATGGACGAAGCAGAAGACTGTGTAACGAACCGCGTAATGGACTGTGGCAAGGACGCCTGATTGGAAAAGTTGTGTACTTCCTTTATTTAATCCATTAACTTTTCCATTGCACAGGTCGTTGCACAGTCCTCTGCTTCGTCCATTTGCCCGTCTCTTTACTTTTCCAATTAAGTGTTCTTGCCACAGTCCATTACGCGGTTCGTTGCACAGTCCTCTGCTTCGTCCATTTGCCCGTCCCTTTACTTTTCCAATCAGGAGTCCTTGCCACAGTCCATTACGCAGTTCGTTACACAGTCTTCTGCTTCGTCCATTTGCCCGTCCCTTTACTTTTCCAATCAGGCGTCCTTGCCACAGTCCATTACGCGGTTCGTTACACAGTCCTCTGCTTCGTCCATTTGCCCGTCCCTTTACTTTTCCAATCAGGCGTCCTCGGCTCGGATAGTGGCGCTGTTTAATGTTCACTGGTATATATAAATACATGAAATCTATGATTTGCAAAAGCACAATACTATACACTCATACAACAAATCTACACCACAATGGAATTTGTCTACGAATTGAACTGCCTTGCTGACTATGCATGCGACCAACATGAATCGCGGTCAATTTCTGAAGAAATAGTCGATATCTGTGATCGCACATGGGTACAGCCAGAAGGATCTGGAATTCAACGATTGCTCACTCTGGACGTAAGTGCGCCAGTATTATAAGGAAGATATTGTTACTAACTAGGACTTGCAGGATTACCCCATGAATGAGGCTACTGATTCTGTTGACACAAGGGACAGTAATGAAGACGAGTCAGAGGCGCCAATGGAGAAGGATAGGATTGCTGCAACTATTCCCAGGGGTCCCTATCGTATCTACACGTTTGAACAGCGAGTTAACGTGTTGTGGATGGTCATCAACTCTGGGACATCTGCAGCTGAAGCTGGTCGTCGTTGTGGTGTAAAGGAGCGAACGGCACAAGATTGGGTTCGCAAATATAAGAATGATCCTGAACAGCGAGTCCCAAGGCTTGGGAACAAGAAGGCTATGAACAGCAATCAAAAGCTGTTTGACGAGCACAGCAGCTACTTGGTGTCGTATTATGAGGCCCATCCAGAGGCGACCCTCCGTCAGGCACGGGATGCACTGTGCACTGAATTTGAAGGACTCACTATCACGCTGGCCGGTCTTCAGAAGCACCTGGTGAAGAAATGCTCCCTCACACTGAAGAAATTAGAGAAGTTGCCAGCGGCGCGGAATTCTGATCGAGTTGTTGAGCAACGATTCCAGGCGGTTAGCGAATGGATGGCTGATGAAAAGTTCAACTTTTCAGAAGCTGTGTTCATCGACGAGGCGGGCTTCAACCTCCATATCCGCAGGAACTTCGGCCGCTCGAAACGGGGAATGCCAGCCAAGACAACTGTCCCAACGAACCGCGGGATCTCATTGACAATTTTGGGTGCAATCTGCAATGTTGGCGTGATCAATGTTTCCTTACGAAAGCCGGAAGCAATTAGCAGCAAAAAACGAAAACACGATGGAAAGGCAACAGTTCATAATGCACGGATTGGAACTAGAACTGAGCATTACAAGCAGTTCATCTGTGGGGTGCTGGACGTTTTAGATGCTCACAATTTTTAAAGGCCGTAACCTTGTTATGGATAATGCACCTATCCACCGAAATGAAACTATCCGAGAGATGATCGAAGGCCGCGGATATGGTTGTATTTATTTACCCCCATATTCACCTTTCCTGAATCCAATTGAAGAATTTTGGTCAAAGGTCAAAGCAGGTAAACACAAAGAGTATTTGTGGCTGAAAATGTTTGCTGATTAGAGTCCAATTATTCCAGGTGTACGTCGTAATGAGCTCAACGAAGCAGACTCGTTAACGCTACGGATAACTGAGGCAGCAAAGACAGTTACAAACAGGGACTGCTGTGGGTGGATTCGGCATGCGGAATCATTCTTCCCGCGCTGTCTGGCAAAAGAATATAAGTTGTAATAGTTCTTTGCTTCATAAATAAATTGAGTGCTGAGTCAAAGAAAAAGTGGTTTATCAAATGTTCAGCAAGTGTCCATACCAGACCTGCAAAGTCATTTTCAAGAAAGGTCGAATGATCTTTGTGATGGCATGCAATTTAGTTTAGCCCCCCACTGCAAAGCTAATTTCACACCCCGCAAACAAAAAATCCTACTGGCTGAATGGCCTGGAAAAATCCAGTACCTTTAAGTAATTACCTGGGTTGGTATGGTTGCTCTGGGTTATCTTCTAAGGCAGGGAGCTTGTTGGGTTTTGTGAATAGAGCAGAGGGTAGCTATCTGGAGCGTAACAGAAATATACGCTAATAATTGTGCAACTAAGCAACCCGGCGATGGTAGGACAACAACAGAGAGGAACTGTCTCCAACACAAAGGTTCACGACAAGCTTCTTGACATTCGGTGTCAGGGACAGAAGATCTCTATTTTATATTTGTTGTGAAGGATGCATTTTTATGGGTAAAAGACTTGAAGATGGCGCTGGGGCTGAGTGAACTCAGATCCCTCTCAGAAGGATGCCTATGGCAGGGAGAGAAATGCCCGGTCTCGTGCGTTTACTCAGTCCACTGCCCGAGTCAGCCCCTCCTTGACAATAGGAACATTTTTACGCATTATTCCCCAATAATGACCGAATATCGAAGTGTGGCTGCCTATTTGATTGTGTTATTGTAAAATTTAGGACACAACAGAAGGACAGGCATGTTGTGTAATATTCCCAAAAGATTCTACAGGATTTTTCCTCGCCATTCAGCCAGTTGAACTTTTTGTTTGCGGGTTATGAAAATAGTTTAGCGGTTGGGTAGCATATTAAATTGCGTGATGGCACAAATATCATTTGACATTCTTGAAGATGACTTTGCAGAGCCGATACAGGAGTATCTATTAGTAAAAACGCCTGTTGGCTGACTCAGTCACCCAGTCAGACTATGTTCAGTGTGGCACGGGGCAGCGACTCCAGACGGCCAGAGCTGTAGTCTCACAAGAAGTGCTGATTTGTGATAGAAATGCCACAGAACCGTGCGCGCGGCATAAATGCGACTGATCATTGGTCATCTTTCGATCAATTGACAACTCAAGTTACTATATATATGGGCTACCGGTCTCAGATTACGTGTCCCTTCCTTTCCTATGTACCGATCATGGCCGACGCCAAGACCAGGGTCATCAAGACCTCTTTAAGGTCTACTGGGTGGAAGCAGCAGTATCTGGAGAACCTGGAGAACCTGGTCCGGACTACCCACTTTCTCACCACGCACACATACCAGCTCTCGCGCTGGATCCTCCTCCACGAACTAGAACGCGGCCATGACTTCAACCTTTGCGAGCTCATCGATCAAGCATCCTTCTATGAAGTTTTCCTCAGTCTGGCCGGTAGGAAGTTCATACGCGAGAAGGTCAAGCCGTCGACCAAGACTACTAGGACCCTCATAAAGACACACCTCGAAGGCTACTCGAAGGCTGCCAACATTGAGTCTGGACAACATCCCAACATGTCCCAGGTCGCAGCCTATGTCAGCACCGAGATCATGACTGCCTACAAGGTTAATGTCCAGCAGCGGTTTGGCGAATGTTTACGGCGCTTTGTCAACAGTCTGTTGAACGTGCGTCAGCGGAAGGAAGCTATACGCAAAGAAATGGTTAGCAGCGATGAACACGAGTTCCGCCAGGTCTGTGAGGAGAGAATCTGGAAGCCAGCCCGTCAAATCAAGGAGGCACTGCGACGCAGAATCCCGGATCACAGCAATCTCACACCGGAAGCCATCTCATCCTCGCTGAACTGTCACCGATCCTTCAAGCGTACGACGTCACTTATAAGTTCGCCAAAGATGACATCTACTATGATGTGAAGAAATCTCCGGGAAAACATCTCAATGCTTTTTATCAGCTCTGCAAGTTCCTAGAGACGAGGGAGGCAAAGTCAGTCCAGTGTTTTCCTCTCCGGACTTTTTGGATTCCATGCCACATCCACATCGACACGCGAATCCTCTGCCAGCATATATCAAGGCAGGCATCCACTAAAGACCCTCCGATTGAGAAGACATGGGGGAAGGTACTTGACCTCAAATCCAAGGCATTCAAGAATAGGCATGACAGGAGGTTCTTTGGAGCAATACAAACAGACGGAGTGTCTGTATCAATCATACTCAAGACCCCTGAGGCAAAGAAGAACCTTAATCGCAAGCGAACCCGGACTTATACCGGTGATATCATAACAGATGACAGTGCTCTGGAGTCCGAATGCTTACGCATTGCCGACAGCATGAGGAACAAGGGCGCTCGGAGGGATCAGAGCAAGAACGATCACTCCGCAGACTGTTTCTACATTCATGACATCCCACACGACGAGCTGCAAGAGACCGAGGGCAAGTGTCTTCTCATTGATCCAGGCCGTCGCGATCTCCATTATGGGATGCATGAGTTGAGCACGCCCGAGCTCCCTAAAATACACCGGTATACACGCAACCAGCGCGCCCGAGAAACACGGATGGTGCGATTTCGTCAGATACGCGACACTGCCAAGGATCGCTATGATAACAAAAACAGCATCCGCGAGGCCGAGACTAGGCTTGCACAGATATGCCACAGCACCGTCAATGCCGCCAGGTACAAGCTCTACGTCGAGTCCCGCGCAAGGGAGTGGTCACTGCTCAGCAGCTTTTACAGCAGAACCACTACAACCCACACGACATCGACCCATCCCGTACACAACAAGGACGGGCCGGCAAAGAGCGACTGAGGAAAGCGTCGAGTCCGAAAGATGCATCCGTATGTAGACCATGAGGCCCACAATCATCCGCTCCATCGGAAATTACGCCTCTCTGCCTACATAAACCAGAAGCAGGCCAATGCTCGATTGGTGCGCACTCTACGACGAAGATTCGGAAAGGACACCGTGCTTGTCATGGGAAACTGGTCTGCACCCATAGCCCGCTTCCACGAGCCCATCCGCGGCAAGGGCTGGAGGGATATATTCAAGAGGCATGGGTTCAAAGTTTATTTGATAGACGAGTACCGCATCTCCGTGACCTGTCCCGAGTGCTCGAACCGCCTGGAGACCTTCAAGCGTATTCCCAATCCACGACCATGGCAGCGAATAAAGCGTCCTGAGATCAAATACCACGGGCTTCTAAGGTGTACAAAACTAAATTGTTTGACGTCCATGGAATTCTCTCGCTCGCGGCTTTGGAATCGAGACACAGCAGCGGTACTCAACTTTCGGCACATCCTCTTGAGCCTCCGGACCAACGGGGAGATTTCAGAGCGATTCCGACATCCCAAGACCACTGCAAGAGCAGCAGCAGCAGCAGACAAGAAGAACTTTCCGGCCCTGTTATCGCAGGATTAAGATGCTATACGCAAGATGCTCAGGCCACTCTCCATTCGACAAATAGAGGGGAGGCACCCTAAAGGTGAGACAACTTCGTAATTGGTTTGCCATTCTGCTAACATTCTCACGCATAAATTACCTCTACCAAAACGCAAATGCTACACACTGATGGCGTAATACAGTGGGTACCCGCTAATCCGGTCGGCTCCATGAAGGTTGGATGTGGCCGGTTTATCGGGTGACCGGTTTACTGAATTCAGAGCCAGCTGATTACCTTGTAAGACCTAAACATTAGATAAAGCGATATATCTTCGGTTAGCCTTTAAACATCTAAATTTTTCTTTATTTTCGATAATGCCAAAGGTCTCACTTACAAAAGCCCAGAAGAAGCAGATATGCATTTATGTAGATACGTTGCCCAAGTCGAAAGAAGCAAGCAAGCTCTACTTGCAAGATGGGCCAAAGAAGAATTCAATCTTGAGAAAGAGCCAGGAAAATCTACCATTGGAGATATTCTCAAGCTGCGCGATGTTTTGTTTGGTATGACAGACACCGAGTTGGCTGGCAAGCGTACAAGAAGTGCCAGTCTTCCGGAGCTTGAGAAAATTCTTGCAGCTTTTGTCCATGATATGGCAGCGATGGGAACCCCAATTAGTCGCCAATTGCTGGAACGCGAAGCAAGAATCCAGGCTAATAGGATGAACCTCGAGCTACCCACTGGGTTTAAGTTTTCTGTTGGGTGGATGACCAGGTTCATGGCCAGGAACCAGTTTAAGTCACGCATGATGCACGGAGAAGCCAGCGCAATTGACATCAGCTGTGATGACATTCAGCAGGCGATCGCTGAGATCAAGGCGAAGATTGCTGAGTATCCACCAGAGCGCGTGTACAATATTGATGAGACTGGGTTATATTGGAGAAATCCTCCCAGACGAACCATTTCGAGCAAGCCTGTTGCTGGTACTGTTGTGAACAAGCAAAGGTTTACAGTAGTTTTCGCCTGTAATGCGGACGGATCACACAAGCTCCCACCCGCCTTTATTGGATACCACAATAAATCAAGTGATCCAGCTTTTCACGGAAAACCAAGTAATGTATATAATGAGCGAGGATGTAATATGCTACTGTTTGTTAACGCTATAAATGAAGTTTCCAGCTGTGGTTATTATTATTATCACAACCAAAAGGCGTGGATGACCCGTGCTATCTTCCGCAAGATCTTGACAAAACTTGACATCATGTTGGGCAGAAAGCACAAAGGAAAGAAGATCCTATTGCTGATGGATAATGCCACATCCCATGTCAAACTTGATGTGGAATTCAAACACATCGTTTTATGCATGCTCCCGCCAAACACAACTTCACATTTCCAGCCTCTTGATGCTGGTATCATCAATTGCGTCAAAGTTAAATACCAGTATGTTCTAGTATTTATTGTCCTATATGAGAGATGAGGAGCTGATGGCAGGGTATATAGGTCGCAACTTATGATCCAGGCCCTTGGGAAGATCCAGCGCCATTCATATGAAAACGTCTACAAGATTGGGCTAAAGCAGGCTCTTGACAACGTTCTCACCGCATGGGCTCGTGTTTCTAGAAACACTATTGCCAATTGCTGGAGACATACAGGTCTTCTTGCTGGTGCAGAGCCTATACAGAAAGCAATAGAAGAACAAGCTGAAGATGTTCAAGAGCGAGAGGTACTTCTTGGCGAGCTCCTGGGTGAGGATGTTGATCCATCCTCAATTCCAATTTCTCCTCAGGATGAAAACTCCAGCATCCATGAGGTCCTCACTCTGGATCAGCGTGTTGATCTTTATATGGGAGAAAAAGAAAAAGAGCAGGAAATTGACGGTATTGTACCCATGAAAAACGAGATTGCGAAATCGATGAGAGGTGGACAATTATAACTTATGACAATATAAGTAGAGTATTCAATTTTGGATGAGTCCGATGTTTTGCCGCCAGTCTCAGCTACTCAGTTGAAGCGGGTATATAAACAATGTCAAGAACTAATCTCAGTCCGCGATGAAGAAGACCAAGTCATCTTGGAATTAATCCATAAAAGGATTAGAAAACTCGAGCCAGAAGAGCGGAACAGCGCAAAGCAACGCACACTTGACACGTTTATTATCAGAGAATCAAGTGTCGACATATAACACGGTTTCATTGGCTCTCTCTATAAACCGGTTTCCTCGAAAACTCTGACCGGTGCCCGGTCTACAGAATTACCGGCCATTGTCTGCATATAAATTTGATGAAGGGCGAACCTGACCGGATTAGCGGGTACCCACTGTATTCATCACCGCGTGGCGCAAACTTGATTGCAAATAATAGTATCTCGATACGACTTTATTTTATCTCGTATACGTAATTTATTCTGAGAAAAGAGTTCAACGTCTTTCCTCGTTCGTGATACTTGATATTAAATGAGGGTGTTGGATACAATTCCATGCGCATGGCTCAAGATAATAACAGTGGTGATAACGACATCTGCAATTGCTTCAAGTTCTTCGCCACAATATATGTGCGCTCTGCCGTAGCCTCGCGGAACGTAAGCCTACAGAAAAATTATATTCAATTTTAACACTCCCACCATGCTTCCACGACCCTCCTTAATCACTTACCTAATCATTCAGTAGTCTAGAGCCGGCAAAGAGCGAAGAGCAAAGATGCCCAAAGGCAAAGCAACTGTTTGGTAATTGCCTGGTGTGCACATCTCTGTTTTGTCGCACACCCACTCTGCTCTCGCTCTTTCCTAAAAAAAAAGCAACGCATCGTTGGCAAGGTCCCCGCCAAGTAACTCCCGCGGCTATGTCTAACGACAAGACCCTCCAACCAAACTAGAGGGCCAGCACAGAGAAGCTCACCGCATGAGGCACGCACCGTTGCTAGTAAAGGAAAGTAGGTTTGGTATCTTTGGGTGCACTGCAACGCCTTACTTTCACGACCCTTCTTAATCACTTACCTAATCATTCAGTAGTCTAGAGCCGGCAAAGAGCGAAGAGCAGAGATGCCCAAAGGCAAAGCAACTGTTTGGTAATTGCCTGGTGTGCACATCTCTGTTTTGTCGCACACCCACTCTGCTCTCGCTCTTTCCTAAAAAAAAAGCAACGCATCGTTGGCAAGGTCCCCGCCAAGTAACTCCCGCGGCTATGTCTAACGACAAGACCCTCCAACCAAACTAGAGGGCCAGCACAGAGAAGCTCACCGCATGAGGCACGCACCGTTGCTAGTAAAGGAAAGTAGGTTTGGTATCTTTGGGTGCACTGCAACGCCTTACTTTCACGACCCTTCTTAATCACTTACCTAATCATTCAGTAGTCTAGAGCCGGCAAAGAGCGAAGAGCAGAGATGCCCAAAGGCAAAGCAACTGTTTGGTAATTGCCTGGTGTGCACATCTCTGTTTTGTCGCACACCCACTCTGCTCTTGCTCTCCCCTAAAAAAAAGCGACGCATCGTTGGCAAGGTCCCCGCCAAGTAACTCCCGCGGCTATGTCTAACGACAAGACCCTCCAACCAAACTAGAGGGCCAGCACAGAGAAGCTCACCGCATGAGGCACGCACCGTTGCTAGTAAAGGAAAGTAGGTTTGGTATCTTTGGGTGCACTGCAACGCCTTACTTTCACGACCCTTCTTACTCACTTACCTGATCATTCAGTAGTCTAGAGCCGGCAAAGAGCGAAGAGCAGAGATGCCCAAAGGCAAAGCAACTGTTTGGTAATTGCCTGGTGTGCACATCTCTGTTTTGTCGCACACCCACTCTGCTCTCGCTCTTTCCTAAAAAAAAAGCAACGCATCGTTGGCAAGGTCCCCGCCAAGTAACTCCCGCGGCTATGTCTAACGACAAGACCCTCCAACCAAACTAGAGGGCCAGCACAGAGAAGCTCACCGCATGAGGCACGCACCGTTGCTAGTAAAGGAAAGTAGGTTTGGTATCTTTGGGTGCACTGCAACGCCTTACTTTCACGACCCTTCTTAATCACTTACCTAATCATTCAGTAGTCTAGAGCCGGCAAAGAGCGAAGAGCAGAGATGCCCAAAGGCAAAGCAACTGTTTGGTAATTGCCTGGTGTGCACATCTCTGTTTTGTCGCACACCCACTCTGCTCTCGCTCTTTCCTAAAAAAAAAGCAACGCATCGTTGGCAAGGTCCCCGCCAAGTAACTCCCGCGGCTATGTCTAACGACAAGACCCTCCAACCAAACTAGAGGGCCAGCACAGAGAAGCTCACCGCATGAGGCACGCACCGTTGCTAGTAAAGGAAAGTAGGTTTGGTATCTTTGGGTGCACTGCAACGCCTTACTTTCACGACCCTTCTTAATCACTTACCTAATCATTCAGTAGTCTAGAGCCGGCAAAGAGCGAAGAGCAGAGATGCCCAAAGGCAAAGCAACTGTTTGGTAATTGCCTGGTGTGCACATCTCTGTTTTGTCGCACACCCACTCTGCTCTCGCTCTTTCCTAAAAAAAAAGCAACGCATCGTTGGCAAGGTCCCCGCCAAGTAACTCCCGCGGCTATGTCTAACGACAAGACCCTCCAACCAAACTAGAGGGCCAGCACAGAGAAGCTCACCGCATGAGGCACGCACCGTTGCTAGTAAAGGAAAGTAGGTTTGGTATCTTTGGGTGCACTGCAACGCCTTACTTTCACGACCCTTCTTACTCACTTACCTGATCATTCAGTAGTCTAGAGCCGGCAAAGAGCGAAGAGCAGAGATGCCCAAAGGCAAAGCAACTGTTTGGTAATTGCCTGGTGTGCACATCTCTGTTTTGTCGCACACCCACTCTGCTCTTGCTCTTTCCTAAAAAAAAAAGCAACGCATCGTTGGCAAGGTCCCCGCCAAGTAACTCCCGCGGCTATGTCTAACGACAAGACCCTCCAACCAAACTAGAGGGCCAGCACAGAGAAGCTCACCGCATGAGGCACGCACCGTTGCTAGTAAAGGAAAGTAGGTTTGGTATCTTTGGGTGCACTGCAACGCCTTACTTTCACGACCCTTCTTAATCACTTACCTAATCATTCAGTAGTCTAGAGCCGGCAAAGAGCGAAGAGCAGAGATGCCCAAAGGCAAAGCAACTGTTTGGTAATTGCCTGGTGTGCACATCTCTGTTTTGTCGCACACCCACTCTGCTCTCGCTCTTTCCTAAAAAAAAAGCAACGCATCGTTGGCAAGGTCCCCGCCAAGTAACTCCCGCGGCTATGTCTAACGACAAGACCCTCCAACCAAACTAGAGGGCCAGCACAGAGAAGCTCACCGCATGAGGCACGCACCGTTGCTAGTAAAGGAAAGTAGGTTTGGTATCTTTGGGTGCACTGCAACGCCTTACTTTCACGACCCTTCTTACTCACTTACCTGATCATTCAGTAGTCTAGAGCCGGCAAAGAGCGAAGAGCAGAGATGCCCAAAGGCAAAGCAACTGTTTGGTAATTGCCTGGTGTGCACATCTCTGTTTTGTCGCACACCCACTCTGCTCTTGCTCTCCCCTAAAAAAAAGCGACGCATCGTTGGCAAGGTCCCCGCCAAGTAACTCCCGCGGCTATGTCTAACGACAAGACCCTCCAACCAAACTAGAGGGCCAGCACAGAGAAGCTCACCGCATGAGGCACGCATCGTTCCTAGTAAAGGAAAGTAGGTTTGGTATCTTTGGGTGCACTGCAACGCCTTACTTTCACGACCCTTCTTACTCACTTACCTGATCATTCAGTAGTCTAGAGCCGGCAAAGAGCGAAGAGCAGAGATGCCCAAAGGCAAAGCAACTGTTTGGTAATTGCCTGGTGTGCACATCTCTGTTTTGTCGCACACCCACTCTGCTCTCGCTCTTTCCTAAAAAAAAAGCAACGCATCGTTGGCAAGGTCCCCGCCAAGTAACTCCCGCGGCTATGTCTAACGACAAGACCCTCCAACCAAACTAGAGGGCCAGCACAGAGAAGCTCACCGCATGAGGCACGCACCGTTGCTAGTAAAGGAAAGTAGGTTTGGTATCTTTGGGTGCACTGCAACGCCTTACTTTCACGACCCTTCTTACTCACTTACCTGATCATTCAGTAGTCTAGAGCCGGCAAAGAGCGAAGAGCAGAGATGCCCAAAGGCAAAGCAACTGTTTGGTAATTGCCTGGTGTGCACATCTCTGTTTTGTCGCACACCCACTCTGCTCTTGCTCTTTCCTAAAAAAAAAAGCAACGCATCGTTGGCAAGGTCCCCGCCAAGTAACTCCCGCGGCTATGTCTAACGACAAGACCCTCCAACCAAACTAGAGGGCCAGCACAGAGAAGCTCACCGCATGAGGCACGCACCGTTGCTAGTAAAGGAAAGTAGGTTTGGTATCTTTGGGTGCACTGCAACGCCTTACTTTCACGACCCTTCTTAATCACTTACCTAATCATTCAGTAGTCTAGAGCCGGCAAAGAGCGAAGAGCAGAGATGCCCAAAGGCAAAGCAACTGTTTGGTAATTGCCTGGTGTGCACATCTCTGTTTTGTCGCACACCCACTCTGCTCTCGCTCTTTCCTAAAAAAAAAGCAACGCATCGTTGGCAAGGTCCCCGCCAAGTAACTCCCGCGGCTATGTCTAACGACAAGACCCTCCAACCAAACTAGAGGGCCAGCACAGAGAAGCTCACCGCATGAGGCACGCACCGTTGCTAGTAAAGGAAAGTAGGTTTGGTATCTTTGGGTGCACTGCAACGCCTTACTTTCACGACCCTTCTTACTCACTTACCTGATCATTCAGTAGTCTAGAGCCGGCAAAGAGCGAAGAGCAAAGATGCCCAAAGGCAAAGCAACGGTTTGGTAATTGCCTGGTGTGCACATCTCTGTTTTGTCGCACACCCACTCTGCTCTTGTTCTTTCCAGAAAATCGAATCTTAAATTTTGAACTTTCCAACCAAACTAAATGGCCGGAGCAGAGAAGTATAATGTGGGGATGATATTTGGCTAAGTAACATGGTTTAGGATTCTTGAAGATTGTGGCGGCATACCTGAAAAGAATGAGTGTTAACTGGGCTTATGGGCAGCGCTGAGAACTGGGTGGGAGTCACGCTTATTGATTTTAGCGAGCTTTTGCTACACTATCACTGCCTAAATCTGGAAACAAAATCATTTGATTGGATAACCTTCATGCATGAATCTCGTCTTTTCTATTCCTCACCGCGCTCTTCTTTCTCCGAATTCCGAGGAATGACACTATCGTGGTATGCATTGGTTCCGATAAAGGTACATAGGTACAACACCATTGAAGTTGCTTGTCATCTAGGGATTCGATTGAGTGGCTCAAAGACAACTTCTCCGTGCAAGATGTTGTGGTGGGATTTTATATTGTTGGCAAATACAGTCCATCGCAGCAACGTTTTGCGGAAGCGGAATTCCAGGACTCCGTCAAACGTTTGGTGCAGGTTGGGAGCAGAGAAGCAGCAGAATGGGCGACATCGACTATTGCCAACGATTATGAGGTATTCATTTTTGTTTGATATATTACTTTAAAGGCTCTAACGAGGTAAAATGGTATTTCTTGCCTATATTCATTTAGATTTTGAGGAAGAAGGATGTCTTATCGTTTTGGAAAAAGGCTACCAGCGAAGAAGCCCAAGCGTTAGAAACTAACCAATCTAATGAGTGGACGATCAAGTTTTACCAGGCCGCTGACTTCCAGGGCAAGGGCAAGGGCAAGGGCAGAGCCGCGCCGCAGTTACCCAACCCACCACCACCCGCAACTCGTCTGGAGCAACAACAAGCCGATGGTGTCTACGTCGCAGGGCTAGGTAATTCCATTGGAACATACATCCGTGCTGTAGCAGAGGGACAAGTCACGCATTACGATCAAGCAACGCAAAGAGGCAAATACTTTATCTGGTACCACAGCAAATCATGCGAAGAAGCATGGGCTTGTGCTGACTCTTCTGTCTGACTGGCAATAGCGCTGGGATGAACGGTGTTCTAGATCTGACAGACGTATCAGAAGGAAGCCAGCTGTCTACCCTGACCAAAGACCAGCAAGATGAGCTGAAGGGGCGTTTTCCACCGCCCTCGAAAACGACAGATGTCTTGCAGGAAAATGTAGCCGGGATTCTTGAAAAGGAAAGTATGGTTTGCAATTTCTGCTGCCATTACTCACAGGTATGATCGATTTATAGAGCGACAGGAACTTGGGGAGTTGCATCCAGATGTGCCATGGCCAGTTGTCACGTATGCCCACAAAACGACAAACCGTTTATCGGATTCTTTTGCATATGTACGTCTGCCACCGGCTTGAGCTCAACTAATAGCCGCATTTCATAATCTATATAGTCTGGAGCTCCATCACCTCGAACCCGAGTATTTTATACCAGGGATATTGCACCTGTCAGAGGCTGACTATGTTGCGAAGATTTGGGCGCCTGTGCTAGAGATCCTTTTCCGTGGGACTAAAGCATGGTGCCACTGGTAAAAGAAACAAGGAAGAATGGGAGAGATAAGAAAAGATGCCGAGCTGACCATATTTTGTACTTGTAAGGGGAGACACCTTGTCAGAAGCGGACAATAAGCTGTCGTTCCGAATGGATCTCAGGATCCTTTGTCGTACTGTTGAGAGCAACGATGCCTGTGACGGCGAACTTGGCCGGGAAATCTCCACGCAAAAGTATTATCATGACAAAATCAAGCTGATTTTGAACGGTTTACACCAGCTGCACGACATCAACAATAAGTGCAAGATGAACGATACCAGCATATTTCTGGTTCATATTCTGGGTAAATGCACTTCATCCCTCGCCGTTATCCCACAGCAAAAGATTTACATTGACATCCTTTTTAGGGTTCGAAGCCTGCTTGTACGCGTTGAAAAATGTTGCTGATGGGCTATACGTATTGAATTTGGTAACGACTTTTAATTTCCCGACGACCCGAGGCGATATTGCTGCAAGTGTGACGGAATTCATCGACGCGTTGACCCTGCTGAAAGTAAGTCGGTGATTTGAAAAAAAGGAATTATGTTACATGTAAACTTCCGTTAGACTTTGGTTTTGGATGGAACCACAAAGATTGAGGACAGGAAGAAAAGAAAGAGGCATAGCATGTCAACCATAATCTCGGAGTCATCGACGTCAACATCGCGTCTACCATTCACGTCTAATCCGGTATCCCAAGAAACCATGGTTTGGTTACCGCCAAAGACGCTTTAGCATATCAAAAAACATTTCACCATGCTCAAATGTCAGTAAAAACATTGCCGCACAGGGCACTACTCCGAGAAAATATGGAAATTTCTAAATGCTTCCCTTAAACGCCCGGTTACTTCTATGCCTTCAGCAGAAAGATCATTGCCGTTTACTTTATTTTCCAAAATAATGACACATGGAATCAAATAAACTTGTCGGATCCATGGATTGGAACATGTTAGGCAGCAAAATACACTACCTCTTCTCCATACCCTTTAACTGACCTCCGAAGAGCAGTATGGGTGTCCTGGTGATAACTAGGGCACCGAAGACAACGATCCAGTACGTCGGATGTGGAACCGGGATCTTGCCGCTTGCCTCAATTTTATCCATATCAATCGCGGCCTGCGTGTTTCCGGTCAAGTGCCAGAAACGTTTCGGAGGGCCGTTGTCCCCAGAAGGCGTCGACAGGCAGCACCTATATCACCGAGTATGCGACAGCAGCAGTGATATCATATATAAATATAATCAACACAGTCTTATGCTCCTCACTGAAGGTTTATTTCTTAAATTTGCTCTCAAGGTCTTTTTCATACTGTAATGCCCATTGGTGTGCTGCGCAAACATAGATCTTATCTTTGTCGGTGTATATTGTACAGCCGTGCTTAAAGTATGCCACTTTCATCTGAATCCTTTCGCTTGAGGATATGCGTAGCAATAAGATCAGGGTCACCCTTGCAAGGTAGACTACGCAGATATTCTGTGCGAAAACAAACAGATTGAAGAGAGTGCATTTCCTCTTCAAAGGCATAGTCCATAGATTCAGGGCAGCCACGCTCATCAACAACATAGCCTTGCCCATTGAAAAAAAAAAAAAGTTGAAATAGATTGCTACATCCTTCGCTGTGAACATGCGACATTTGCTTTGTCAACACGCGTAAAGATTTCTGAGCAAACACGACTTCTATTTTGTGATCCTGCGGCTTCAGAACTGGCTGGGGTACGACTTCAATTTTGGAAAACAGAATATGTACAATGCTCGTGACCTTACGACTAGAATTGGGGAGTAGTAGGGGCAGAATTATCTATTTCCCCAGCGTTCTCCGCGTTTGCTATTGTCTGTGCTGATACGGCTATATTTTATTGCAGATTGCCCAACCGCAGTGTACCTGATAATGGAGGGAGGGGGATCCAAAAGACTCTAGATTCCTCGATGAGGCTCGCAATTTGACTATATTGCACAGCACTATTTCACACTTCACTAGTTCCGATATCGCATGTGCGCTGTCTCCCCCCATTAAATCCAAGTACCATCCACCATGACTTTTGCCAGGGCAGGGTTTGTAGCCCCTACTGGGTACTTGCTGCAGCGATAGATCGATACGACTTTATGTGATACTTTTAATTTCTTGATAGCAAATGCTATGTGCCTCTGATTAAGTCCTCAGGAGGATACTGCTTCGTAACCTTAATTACCTATCACATTTGCCGAAGCCAACATCCTCGAATCCCGGAACACCCCTACCAATATCCTCAATGCAGTGTTCTCTTCGGCCCGGGGGAGAGAGAAAGAGAAGGGGGGGCGGAACACCCCTTTTCTCCCCACATCTACTATAATAAGAATGCATCATTGGATGACGACTTACTGTATTCACCCCAAAGTCCAAGCACAAAGAAGCTCGTCTTGCCTTTTTTTTTTTTTTTTTTTTTTTAGAAAAAAAATTGTTTAGGGTCCGAAAAAAGGGGAAGGGGGATATACGGCTATAATCTGGGTAGTAAAAAGCCGACCTGCGTCGAAGATAGTGTCGACACTTGCTTACTATTATAAGCGTGGAAGCAAATTGTTAATATCAAGAGAAGATTGGAATAATCTAACATCAATGCTTACGTAGCCGACGGAGATCAAGTAATCTGCCAAGTTCTCAACGACCTTGGTGCATTGACCGGGCTGAACACCTTCCTTGTAGATACCAATCAGAATGGCTTGGTTCGTCTTGACAATACAACAGCCGTCCGATTGCTATTATATTTGGACAAGCGTGAGGATTTATCACTATCGAATAGTGTCTTCTGTCCCTGGCTAGCCTCCTTTCCTTTCATTTACCTTCTTGCCATAAATCGAGCGCTCATCGGCTCTCAAGACGTAGTACTTATCGCCGTTCATGTGAACACCGGCGCCACGGACGCTGTCCGCGTTGCTGAAACCTGTGATGATTTCGTTAACCTCGGTGGCGCTAAGCTGGAATATTAAAGCAACAGGAAATTAGGAATGCAGACTTCTCGAGATGACACTAGCAGATAGGGGGCACACACAGCACACACACATATATATATAGAGAGAGAGAGAGGCGCGTGCGTGCGCACAAATATGCTTTTTGTCTAGACTTCATTTACCTCGAAACCGGGAGACGTGGCCCATTTGGAACCGTTGGTGCCGTAGATGGCGGCCTGGCTAACAAAGCCGGTACCAACGAGGTTGTTGTCAACATAGGTTTGCCAGGACATAATGCTGTACTTTCAAAGAGCAGAAAGAGAGATGAAGAGCTAACGAGGTCGGGGCGCCTGCCCTTTTTTTTCTTTGCGTGTTCCATTCGGGGTGATGCAAACCATTGAAATCCCGATCTTCTTCTCCTCCAGCACAGTGGGCACAGCATTCTACAACGCCTTGCCCCCCCCAAAAAAACCAGCCAAAGTGGGGCTTAGAAAAAAGAAGAAATAAAGATGCAATCCCATCCTAATGTCTTCATCAAGGATATTTATCTCTGAAAGACATGGGGCCAAAGGTTCAAGATACATTCTATTGCTTCATTTCGCAAACAAAATAGGAACGTGATGGATTCGGTGACATAGGCTCCCCTTTTAAATGGGATTTGGACTCCGTCTTGAAAAGCACACGAGGGTCGGTGGGGGGGGTAGTTTGCCAAAAATAAACGTCGTAAAGCGCAATCCAAGGTCTATTTGACGTGAACGGCAGGATGTTTGATGGTAAAGGGGAAGGAATAGGCCGCAGTGGCATTTCCCGAGGCGACCCTGGGTGTAAAGGCAAGCTGATAAGTTGCGCCGGGAGGGAGTTCTTGCCATACAGTAAAGAGGAAAGTCTGATCGCCCTTGAGCTCGAAATCATGCACGAGGTAGCCCATATTTTTTGGCACAAAACCACCCATTTCCACAAGCTGGATCGACCCTGACTTGGAATACCCGCCCTTGATACGGACCTTGACTCGACTACCTGCATGCATGTATGCATGCATGCATAGAGCACAAACACATATAGGATGAGAGAGAAGTCTGCATCCAAACCTCCCGGCGTGCTTTGCTCCTCAGAGCATTCGATGACTCGTATCACTTACCGGTTTCCCATTGCGTGAAGAGCGTAGGAGTCACAAAGTGCGTAGCCGATGCGGTCAGTATCGTGGCCAGGAACACCGCCATATAGACAAGGAAACGCATTACCATTGTTGTCAATAAAATGTATATGAAGCATCGTCAAGCTTTGTTCTTTTTATACATGTTGCAATTGATTTTATTTTTATTTGTTTGACAACACCTGGTTTTGTCATGGCTGCAGCAGGTATTTTTCTGCCATTTCCAATTTTCTTCTCACATATTGGCCATGTAACAGCTTGACCAATATCCTGCGCTTGAGCAAGCCTTTGACGGGTCTTTCATGACCAGAGAAGCCGGGTATGTTTTATGGCAAGATAGGATGGATGAATGTTTGCGCGATTGACGACGTTGAGCTCAACAAGGTCGTTTTTATAACTCGCCAACGGATCTATCCATTCCAATCACCCTTTTGGTATTAAAGTGGGTTGGGCCTTGGTGATCATGTGCTTATAGCGTCGACGTGGCTCTCTGAGAAGGGGGAATTTTTGGGATAACGTTCGTGTGTGAGCAGCCCAATAGGAGAATTTTGGTCACTCGGCTCAAGAGCGCGTGGACAGTCCCGTAAAACGGCACACATCAACTGTACATCAAGTAGTTCATACCCTAATGGTGGGTCAATAGAGCGATTTATGCTACAAGACCGCATGAGGAGATACTGCCAGAATGGTCAATATTAGAAGAAAAGGGGAGATACATGTTTTAGTTTGGTGCTTCACGTATAAACCATAGCCATCCATACAACAGGACAACCCACACAGAATGGATATCGATCCTTTAGTTTGACGAGGGGGAAATGAAAAAATGGACACGGATTAGGATTATCTGGCAAATCCGATCCGACTTCACGCTTTTTATTATTCATGTCTCACAGGCTCATCAACGAAGGATCGCCTCGCACCGGTCTAGTCCAAGGCATCGAGTACAATGGCTGGACAATTAAAAGCAAAAAGGCTCCCATTTGCGGTTCAAGCGAAATGGACGAGTAAGTCAGTTATAGATTCGTCACGCTATTTTCTCTTTCTAAGCATGATCTGCACCATTCGAAGCATCCAACAGAAATTTGGAATGCCACCACCTGAAATGGTCTTTGGCAACAATTACGTGACGCTCAAATATGGGAATGATATAGAGATCGGGTTCAATGCCATCGATGCTCTTTCGCACGTCGACACGAGCTCCACGAGTTCCGAGCATATCAAGGTTGCCTATGCTGAGGAGTGGAAGCGAAAAAGGCAAGTGGGTCTTTTTCATCCTTTCTTGATGTTGCGCATAAAAAGTTGACATACTCTGGGTCTTTCCGCTAAAAGCAATCATAACGACGTCAAGGATGTCATCAAGCCCTATGACTGGACTTACACGACCTCCTACCGAGGCACAACTGCGCACGGTGCCTTTGAGGTTGCAGACGAGCCTGAGATTGACGTTGTTCGATTACAACGAAAAGACCCGATCTTGTTCTATGACGAAAATATCTTGTACGAAGATGAGCTGGCGGATAACGGCACCACCGTCTTGTCAGTGAGACTGGTAAGTTGCACATTGAGGACTGTGCGCTTTTGCTTTTACCCACCTACGCGCACACGTCGATGCATTCATGCACACACTGACAGGTATAATATATATAAACACCAGCGGGTGATGCCGTCCTGCTTTTTGGTGCTGCAGCGTCTGTTTTTACGCGTCGACGACGTCCTCTTCCGCATCAATGATACACGAATCTATCATACATTTGGCTCACCGTACGTCATCCGAGAATATATGTCCAGAGAGGATCATTTCAATTCCATTGCCAATGTGAGTTTGCTCTCTCCCTCTGTTTCTTGGTGCATCTCACTCATTCATTTGAATATTTGCGCATATATGGCTTTTCCTTTAGAAACTACCTGCGGGTCAAGGCGATGTCTCCTTATTAAATGATACCAACTGGATTTCATCAGTGCTTCCAAAAAAGCCTGAGGTGTTTATTCGCGAACGACTTGCAATCCAATGAATAAAAAAAAAAGATACTCGCTTGTTTGCGACAGCGATAACAATGCATCCACTTCTTCATCCAGTCTAGTCGTCCCATTCACTCTCGTCACTGCTATCATCTGAATCATCCGGCTGATTGGCTGCCCGATGGGTCTCCAACGCATCCAGCAGACTCACCATCAGTGAGTTGCCACCCGCCGCAGCGGCAGCGGCACCTGCGCCTGCACCTGCTGCAGCATGAGCCGGTCGTGGCGAGGGACTGCTCAGTGGCGCACTCCGGTCGCTGCGAATATCGTCAGGCGTGCTACGCAATGATTTGATACCGCCTGCATTGCGAATTGCCGCAAGTAACTCATTGCGGCCCCCACTTGACGGTGCCACACCAGGTCCAGCACCGTCGCTCTTTGTCTGCACTGGCGGGGCGCCCACTGGTGGCGCTGGTGGGGGCGGTGGGGGCGGCGGAGCGTTTCCATTATTTCCAACGGCAGCGGGTGGAGGGGGAGGAGGAGGGGGAGGAATGCCGTCACCTGCTGAAGGTAATGGCGGTGGTGGTGGTGCTTTAGGCGGATGCTGTTCAGCCGGCAGCGGCGGAGCAGGCGGAGGCGCCGAAGCAGGAAGTGGCGGTGGTCGTCGGCTTGTGGTTGGTGGTGGCGGCGGAGGCCCTCGTCTGTCACGGTTCGGCAATGGAGGAGGGGGAGGGGGTACTGGACGCCTTGTTGCTGGTAATGGCGGTGGCGCCGGGGGCAGCGATGATGGGACAACAGCTGGTGAGGTATCTCGAACAGGTACTGGTGATGCTGCTAGCGGTGGGGTAGAGTATTGCTCTTCCTCCTCCTCCGATTCGGATTCATCGCTGACAGGCCCGGAGCGAGAAGAAAACGCTGACCGACCGTAGAACGCTGCCTCGTCGTTTGGAGGCGGCGAAAATGGCGGAGCAGCAGGCTCTTCAGGAACAGCCGGACTAGATCCTCCTAGGCTCAGATATGGGTTGTTTGATTTGCGGGCAGACGTCGAGCGTGTGATGGCAGGAGGATCTGCTAGTGACGAAGAAGGTGGAGGCGCAGGAACAGGATGGGTAGGTACGGGTGGCAGTGGAACTGAACGCACGGGAGATGAAGGAGCTTGCATTGATGGTTTTGCTGGCACTGAGGTCGGCACAGGAGGTAAGGACCTAGAAGGTGATATAGCAGGTGGAGGTGGGGATGGTACAGATGCTCGGGAACTTATCAATCTGGTCGAGGGCGGCGGCGGCGGTGGTGCCGGTGCGTGCATTGCTGGCCGAGGAGGCGGCGGCGGTGGGGGAGCCCCGCGCCTTGATGGTGGTGGAGGCGGTGGAGGGCGGCGGCCTGGAGTGTATTGTTTAGCAATGTATCCTAAGACCCACTATATATAAGCGCATGTGCTTAATTCACTTACCACCAACAGGAGGAGGAAGAGTAGCACGGCGTGCGGGGGGTGGTGGCGGAGGAGGAGCGCGCGATGTGTGTTGACGTACAGGGGGCGGAGGAGGGCCGCCTCGGGACTTGACAAAGCTTTTGATGAAATCTTCATTCTCGTGGAGCCTCTCTGCAGAAATACCAAGCTCTTTGAGCTGATCAAACAATCCATCCCACTCGGGGTCGTTATTCTGGACACTGAAGCCTTTTTCAGGCGTGTAGCCGATATGGCCCAGATGGCTTTCATTCGTTTTGAAAGTTGAGTGACCTTTTTCTTTTGCAATATTCAGATCTTCCAACATACCGAAATTCTGAAGGTAGCCCGATCTGTGCTTTGTTGACCTTGGCCTTTTTACCGTTCTCTGCGGAAATAATAATTACCGTTTGATTATATGAGCCGAGTTGTATCGAGTGCGCGTGCAAACGAGACTGTAGCTCGTACTTCAGCTGACCCAAATCCAAATCGTCTCTTTGCCCTTCCCCTTTCCTTCTGTCTTTCATTACCCTTCTTCTTTTTCGCGGGAGCCTTCTTTGCAGGCTGTAAGGATTCGCGTCCCATGACCTTTGTGTAGAAGACACTGGCATCTGTCGTGTCCGAAAACGACAGGCCTATCATATATTCCTATCGAGCAAGTTTGTGCCAGAACGTAAAGGGCGTGCTCTGATGCGTTTACGTACATCTCCGGGAAAAGTGAAAAAGAAAGGTGTCGCCATGGTTAGCTCGAAGCCGTCATACAGCTCTTGCTCCCATAATATATCTCGAGGATGCTACGCCAATATATGTCAGCCTTTTTATTCTTTTTTTTTTCTTGGGCTCTGCACAAATTGTCACGCCAACGCTTACCATTAGGTCAACTATCTTGAAATAGAGCGATCGATTCTTCTTGTCTTTGAGAAAAACGACAGCGCCCCAGATGCCACTGTAGGCCCACTTTTGCGGATTCGGGTAGGCTACATAGAGACGTGCTACAGTCGCTGCATAGATTTTCTAATGTATTTTTCTTGAGTATTTTTTTTTTCTTGCGTCTTCTAGTCTCAATGAAAAGTTCTGTCATCTTGTTACTGACCGAATCCGGCAGAGCACGCCGAACTTTGTTCTTGTCTTCTGCGGTTGCTAATGCTTTCGACGGCATCTGCTTGTCGCTCGTTGTATTTGTATAAATGAATTGGAATAAAGGACAAAAATTCCCGCTCGCGCAACACAGCACGAGGTTGGGGGGGGGTGCGGCTCTCGGTGGGTAGGGGTGACACAAACGAAACGGATGCTTTCCGCCGCTGGCTCAAGACGCCCCCTCCCCGCAAGAAAAGGATATTCACCTAGAAGCAAAATCAACACATTGTATATAGACACCTACACTTGGGGGATGGGTGTTGGAAAGGCTGGTGTGAAATCGGATTCACAACAGTGAAGTGTTCTCTGTCCGCCTTTCTTTGTCTTCCGCATTGGCCTTAGAGCGAGAAGACCGTACGTAGCTCAAGTTCATTTCTAAATGTTGTCTCCAATACGCTGCAAATCTGCAGACCCAGGTCAGTAGATGGTGTCACTCCTTGCGTATATCTTAGAAGGAGCGATGCTTTACATAGGCATCAGCATGCGCTTTAACTAAGGATGAAAATACCGTCATGCGCTTTCAAAAGACGCGTACATTCTCAGGTTTTTAGGTAGGTACAAGATACAGTATGAAATTCCCTCCGTCAGTTAGATATTTCTCGAGGACCCTATGCTGGTCGAAGCATCTGTATTACTGCTAACTCGTAACATACCCTATTTTCCAAAATCAAAGCTTGGCAAACCCATCTCTTCCTTTCGACTCTTTCTCTTTATGCACTTTTACATTCTGAACTGAGCAACCTACTTCTCTATGAAGATGGCCGAGGTCATGTTGTGGATGAAGAAATGTACTCTCTGCAATCCCTTTGTTCCTGCACTAAATATCCCCGTAGCATATCTTGCAAAGATAACTCTGATCTCACTACCACACACATTCCCAAGCGAAAGGATACAGACATTCGGATGACACTGACCAAGGCAAGGTCAGATTTTTCAGACGGATGTTTGAGAAGGTCTTTTGTGCATCAGCTGCTAGGGATCCATGTTTGTTCAGCCCAGCGATGGGCATCACAATGCGAGAAGGACCCTTGGCAGCATACTTTAAGAAACCTAACGCGAGGGTTCGTTCGCGTATTCTCAGTCAAGAGCGTAGGAGCTTTATTTTAGAATGGATTGATAAGAATCCATCCACTGCCCTAGAGCAGCTGATGGAGCAACTGCTCCAAAGATTCGAGGGTCTCAGAGTACGCTCCATCGATTTATGAAAAAGGAATACAACTTGCCCTTGAAAATAGCTCGGTTTCGGCCTGTAAACAGGAATAGCGCTGCGGAGATCCGAGGGCGCATTGACTGGGTGCGCAAATGGGACAGCAGCAACATCGACTTTAGAAAAAAAAACTGCGCTTTTCTTGATGAGTCCGAATCCCATATTAATATGAAACGCAGCATGGCATGTCCCAAGAAAGCCGGCTCCTGCAGTGGTCACAAGAGCAAAGATAACCACCGTCTTGGAAGCAATCACAGAATCAGGGTTCATTAAATGTAGCTTGAGACTCCCGCAGCCACCAACCAAGAAAGGAAAGAGGGCAGGCCAGTCCGAAGTTATGAGCAGAGGAACTGTAACTGGACATTTATCTCAGCTTCCTTAAAACTACGGTGGGCGAGATGGATAAGTATAAACATACGAAGGGCTATTATTTGGTAGTGGATAAAGCACCTATCCATGACACTGAGGATATAAATGTGTTTATCTTCCACCCTACCCGCCTGAACTCAATCCGATTGAGCAGTTTTGGTCAGTTGTCAAGAGCAAAGTAAAAGGCAATAGGTTACCCTTGTTCCATTCTGCAATCTTGTAATATTCCGGATCCTCTGTGGACATCGACATCAGCCTGACCCAAGTGCCTCGCGAGGAGACGATACGGGCCTTGGGTTGGGCCGTGGTTTGGCTGCACCGGCGCAGATCTTCCACCATAGCTCCGTCGAGGTGCTTGTCAGCTTCCTTCGTCGTCGTCCCTCACCGGATCCTTCCTTTCCTGCTCTCTTCCGGCGCCGGTTACCGCAATGGCACACCTAGCTACCTTCGGGGTAAGTTGAAGAGGAAGAAGGGGCTGATATTTCTGTTGACTAGCGGCCTTTATCCGTGCGACTAATTTTATGCGACGGAGCCAAAGTTGTCCTTTGACCTTAAAGACTGCAATGCATACAGCAATCAATCATTCACAGTAGTATCAATGCCTTCGCAATTGTATAAATACAGACTCTAATTAAAAATGTATTATAATAAATATAAGGTTATATGGAGGAGATAACTACGCATGTAGGCCAAACTTGGATACCATTTGCTCAAACCTATTCAACCATCGATAAGTATACCGACACCCAGAGGTCTGGACGCCCTTATCTAAAGCTTTACCTCTCTGACCGTGCTCTTGCGTCT
This sequence comes from Dichotomocladium elegans, assembly GCA_025716815.1. Taxonomy (NCBI): domain Eukaryota; kingdom Fungi; phylum Mucoromycota; class Mucoromycetes; order Mucorales; family Lichtheimiaceae; genus Dichotomocladium; species Dichotomocladium elegans. Next base: position 248,002 of record JAIXMN010000009.1, read on the forward strand.
GCTGCCTCCGCTTGTAGAATGCTTGCCAATTGCTTCCAATTTGCGTGAAGGGCGTCAGAATCCGTTTTCAGGCTGTGGTTGACGGACTCGAGTTGCTGATTGTTTGATTGAAGTGCGCTGACCTGCTGCATGAGTTCTTTACGCTCCTCCTCGCTCTTTGCGAGTCGCTCATTTGTCGCACGCTTTTCCTGTAGGTCGGTTAAAACTGGCGGGAGTGAGTCTACGTTTTGGGGCCATGGGCAACTCATTCCCCAATGCCATTCGACTAGATACAATTCACTTGCCTCCTCCATCTGCTGTATCTGGCGTTTGAGTTGCTCGATCATCTCGTTGTGTTCGCGCGCAGTCTCATTTTCCAAATATTCGACCCGCGCAGACAAGGTCTCATTGACGCTTTTGAGCTGCTGGTACTGGTTTGAGAGTGTCTCGTTATCTTCGCTGCATTCCTTAATATCCTGGTGGAGACGCATGATCATCGCCGCCTGTGCGGCGTTTTCCTGCTGACTCGAGTCGACCGCCTGAGCCAAGGCTTCGACACGTTCCTCGGCACTCGCCAGCTTCTCCACAAGGGTCTGGTTGTGTTCCCGCAATTCCCGCAGCGGACCTTGGACCATGGTCTGGTGTTCTTTTCGATGCTGCTCAATCTGCCGTTCCAGTTCTTCGAGCTGCGCGGTCTTGTCCTCGAGCTGGACCTTTTGTTGCTGGATCTTCTGATCCCGCTCGCGGATCTGCGTCTCGGTCTGGTAGGCCGCACCTACCGAGCGCAGCTTCGCATAGAGCTTCCACCAGGGCCACTCGCGAAGCGTCACATAGATCCGCGCATTTCGCTGCATCACACGAACGGCCTCTGTCTGTCGTGCCTTGCGTGAAATGCGTTGTCGTGCAATGTAGCGTCGGCACATGGCCTGAAGCTTAGTCATATGCTCCGTGAGATGCTTATCCCGGATCTCTTCGAGCTCGGCTAGCTATATATATATATATATTATGTATACATAAATGAGCAATGCCAACTGTGAGTATGTATGCTTCCACACCTCCCCAAATTACTCATCCAATCCGAGTCCACAACTTACCACTGTCGCCTTGAAGAAAACCTTGGTTGCACCAATCCTGTAGCGCTCGGGATCGATACCGATGGCTTCGAGGAGCGCCTGGCATGCTAGACGGCTGCTGCGCGCAAACGATACTCCGAGCGCTCCGCCATTTTCGAGTGTCTGGGCAGTCTTTGATTGCAGGATCCCATACCGTTCCCGGAAGTCGTCGAAGGAGAGGCGATTCGGGAAGCCCTTGCGGCAGATGCGTATGCCCTCGAGAACGCCGTTGCAGCGAAGTTGGTTAAGGACGAGCTTCGCCTGAATCTCGTTGGGCCGTTTGCGGTTGTTTGGCAGCATGCAGCGCACAAAGTGGGGATGTGTGCCATCAAGAGTGCGCATCAGTGTCAGCAGCTGCTGCTTGTGCCGCTGACCGACGGTCTGAAATGACCCTGCGCCTTTTCGGAGCTTCATGCTTGCATTATCCAGTTTGCCGGAAATCGTTGCCGCAGAGGCCGAAAACAATGGCTGCTCGTTCCCATCCGTCAGGTACTCCTCGAACAACCTCGCCACGTGCGGTTCTGTCGAACGGGCCAGCAGGCGTGCAATGTCTTCGTTCAGCGGATCCTTGTTCTTATCGATCCAACCCACCGTCGAGTACTCTACGCTGCCGGCATAGTGCTTGATGACAAAACCTTCTTTGAAGCGAAGTGGTGAATATTTCGGATCCTCGTTGCCCCACACCTCGTTCAGCTTCGCAAGGAAGCGTTTATCACTGCCTTGAAGGAGACACTCTTCCTCAAGACACGATAGAATACCGCGAGGCTGAAATAAATAAATAAAAAAGGATTGGTTGATGCACATGAAAGCAACAGACCTGAGACTTTTTCCCAAGTGAAAACGCCAAAAACAAAGTACCTTAGGTCGCTCAATCAGATCAATAGTGCCCTGCAAGTCGAGGCCAAAATCGATGTAACTCCAATCAATATTTTCCTTTTGATACTCTTCTTGTTCCAATGCAAACATGCGGTGGTTGAAGAATTGCTGGAGCTTCTCGTTGGTATAATTAATACAGAGCTGCTCAAAACTGTTGACCTATTGGCGTATCTTTGTATGAGGATTTCTCTCTTTCATGTTCTGCATTCCCTATCCCCTGACCTCGTATATTTCAAACCCTGCGATATCAAGTACGCCAATAAACCGCGTAGTCTCTGTTGTGTACTTTTCGCCCCTCAACGCAAGGTTGATTCGGTCCACAAGACTAGAAAAGTTGCGTTCATACAGTGCCTTTGCCAAAGCATCTAGACTCGCACGGACTTGATCCGCCGACTTGCTTTGCGTGACCAGCTCACGCCCGGCCTTGATCCGTGGTTTGAGAAGACTTGATTTGAACTCTTGAGGGGAAATTCCTAGGAGGTTGCTTGCACACTCCATAGCCTGCAGCTCACGCACGTTCGCCTGTTCGCCGCGCGAGTCCGCGTGGACAACAATATTTCCCAGGTGAAGTACAGCCGCGACAATGCTGAACAGGTTCATCACCTCCTTATCGCTTAAGCCCATGATTTTGAAAGCGTTCTTGGGAGAAAAGAAAATAGAATAAGAGTTAGCCAACTTGGAACGAGACTAGTGAAAGTCAGGGGCTGTTGTTCACACACACACCAAAAGCCGACGAAACTCTTCAGCATCATCAACGCCCTCGATTGTCATCTTTGACTTCTTCGTATAGGTATAGTCGGAGGTATTCCCCAACCCGAGTTTCTCTACACCGTTGATGCTTCATTTATGTGCTTCTGCTCCTTGCAAACACGCTCTCACACTTACGTTTGAAAATCCCGTCTGCATTCAATAGCTGGTAAAATACATGGTAGTTACGTTCCTTGATTGACTGCTGGTGAACACGCGATTTTTCCAAGAGGTACCACTCTATGTTTGCACCGCAGATCTGTGCACGGGTATCGAAGTTGATACGAATAAATTTGCCCTAGTGATAATAAGGGAGTCAAGAGACATGCATCGGTTATGGACGCACATACACACAGAGAAAGAGATGATGCAAACGTACAAATCGGGATGAATTGTTGTTCCGGACTGTCTGTGCGTTACCAAACGCCTCTAGAATCGGGTTGGCTTGGAGAATCTGATGAGCAAGTTGCGTGGCCTCTCCGGACGCAGTCCGGTTGTTTGCCACCGCTGCCAGGTACTGAATGACAATCTTTGTATTCTCCGTCTTGCCCGCGCCCGACTCTCCACTGTGGTGTATGTGTATTTTTTTTTTCAAAAAAGAAAAGATATAGTCCTCACGCGGTTATTCCTCTTCTCCAGATCCTTCTCTTTCCACTTACGTAATCAAAATGGATTGATCCTTGCGGTCTTGGACCATGTCATGGTAGACCTGGTCAGCCACAGCATAGATGTGAGGTGGGAGTTCGCCTCGACGACGGCCTTTATAAGTCTGGACATAGTCTTGTGAATAGATGGATAGTTTCCGATACGGGTTGATGGCGACCAAGAAGAGGCCGGAGTATGTCTATTCGGACGGGTCAGTGATGGAGATTAGACAGGGTGGATGATTGAGATCGACTTGCATAAATTTCGCCGGCATGGTAACGCAAGGTCAAATTGTGGATTACGGACGGTTCATTCAGATGAGTCAATTCGGCCATATCCTCCACCCGATCAAACTTGGGCGGGTTCATGGGATAGATCTTGTCACTTGGCACCAGGCAAGTCTAATATATACGTAAACATGTTCATTTATGTACACGATGCGTTTTCCGTTTTCTTTTATAGCCTTACCCTCCCATTCTGAAGCTCCACCTCGACCTTGCCGCGGTTGTTTTCCTTCAGCACATGGGCCGAAATATATGCTTCGTTATCGTCCTGAACCCACACCCATTTTCGCTCGCTGAAACGAGCTTGGTTGACTGCGTCTTGCACGTCGTCAATTCGGTTTGGTACAAAAACCTTTGTCCCGTGGCTGTGAATAAATGAACCACCGATTGTTCCTTGCTGAAGACTATCGCGGCGCTGAGATGCTGGTGATGATGGTGCTGCTGCTGTAGTGATCATAGTGTGGTATATGTATATGCGTATAGCTCAGAAGAAGTAAAGAGGGGGATGAAGGAAGAAGAATGATAACGGAGTAAAAAAAAAAATGACGAGCTGTCTCTGCATTGATTGCCTTTCTCGGCTTAGGGGAAAACGTTTTTGTGCGTATTGCTTTGAAAACAACCAGGAAAGGAAATATGCATTTCTCCGGCCCTCATCGCAACAGGAAAGAATGCAAAATAATTTACTATTGGATGTGAGCATCTTGAAAAGCCATGCTACGTACTAATGCTACTGCGACTGTTACTCTGCCTGTGTCTGAGCCTGTAATGCTTGTAATTGCTCTAACAGCATCTCCACTTTCTGTTCGAGCTGCATGCGCTTCTCGCGCTCTTCTTCGAGTTGACGCTCGAATTCTTTGCGAGTCTTTTCTATCTCATTTTTCGTAAAATTCTTCAACTTGGTTTCCAAGACCTCGTTGCTACCGCCTCCTGTAGGCACATTGAAACGAGACGCAATATTCCGAACTCCCATGGGACGCGCCGGCTCGTCCTCCTTCTTTTCTTCTGATCCCTTATTATTGGCCTCGGGCTCGTGTGCAGGTGCAGGTTCCCACATCCGTCGCTGCACAGGCTTGAGACTCTTCAGATCCGGGGGTGCTGCTCCCCCAAACGGTGTCGGAAACTTTGCAAAGATGGGCTTCACGGGTTTTGCAGGTGGTGACGGCACTTCAGGAGACTTGCGCGGCTCCTCCGCAGGTTCCTAAAAAGGGAATTGAGTTGCGTCATCCAACGCATGAATGTGTTGTCTGTGCGATGCTGTTGTCATTACCTCAGCCAGCTGCCGCTGCAAAATTTCTGTCTGGCTCGGCTCCTCAGTGCGCGTCTCGCGAGCACGTCGGGCACCACCAGGCCGTGCGCGTGTTGGGGCGGTCAGTTTTGGTCCAGTGGGTTGCATATCAAATGCTTTTTGTTCCTTCTCCTTCTCCTGCTCTTTTTCTTCTACCTTCGGCTCTTCCCTGTCTGCCTCTCTCTTTTCTTCTTCCTGCTCTGCTGCGACTTCCTCCAGCTCTTTATCAAGCTCGGACGACAAAGATGTCGCGCCCTCCTTCTCCGACTCTTCAGCCTTCTCTTGCTGAGGCACACCAGGTCCTATCGGCGTTGGCGCTGGTGAGGCTGGGCTCTCTTCATGGCTGCCCATCGCTGATTCAGTCTCTTCTGTGGGCGAACCAATAGCAAGAGATCTGCTGTCAACGAAAGGCGTCGAATCTTCTTTGGGAGGGCTTCGAGCTAGCGATTCAGAGATGGAAGAGACGGAATCATTTGTTGATCGACGCTCGGCAATTGCAGGTGAAGCACCAGAAGGTCTACCGGGGATCGCTGGAGGAATTTCATCTGATGGGCTCTGTGCGGAAGAAGGGGACTTGATCGATACTGAGGATCCAGGTCTCCCAGGAACGGTTGGTCGAACATCGCTCGAGGAACGACGCACAGGCGCAGGCGCCTCAATAGATGTAGCTGAGGTAGGTCTTGCTGGAATGCTCGGAGGATTGTTGCTAGCTGTTCCATCGCTGGGCGGTCGTTCTTCTTTCTTTTCTTCTTCTTCTTCGGGGCTGGTAATATTTTCAGGAACACCTGAGATTGAAGACTCAGACTCAGCTCCTGCTGCGTCATTCGATTCTTTTTCGGCCTTAATGGGATAGCATGAATTAACACTTCCTCATAAACTTCAATATAATTACCTCAGGCTCATCGCGCGTTGAGGTTGGCTGCGGTGAAATAGGTTTGGGTGGATCTTGCTCTTCAGGAATCGGGGGAGGTGATTCAGTGACCGGGGTCTGTTCATGCACAGATTCAGGTCGTCCTGGTGATGTGATGGATGGAGGACGGGATGTCTTGCTAGTTATTGGAGGCGCACGAATATTAGTGGCGATGCTCGAGGAGGCAGAAGCAAATGAGTGTTGCGATCCCGCAGAGGTCACAGATTTACGGGAACGGATTGGGGGAGGCGACGCCATAGTCTCTTCCTCGATTTCCTTGACAAAATTGCTAGGGAAAACACCTGTTGCCCCTCTCTCAGTAATACCCTTCCACCAGCCATCGTCAGCATCCTTGTCGATGATACTGACATATTCTCCTCGCAGAAGGCTGAGCTCATCCTCGTTTTCGGCATCATAGGGATGCAAAACAATGGCCTTTGCAACTTCATGGTTGTTAAATTATGTAGAATAAAGTAAAAATCTTATTTCCCCCCTTACCAAACTTGGGTTCTGCTTGTACCTATCGTGGAAAACCTGAATAAATACCCCAACCACACATCTCATCATTTCGTTTCCATGAATACTTACAGGTTCAGGGACCGATGGCTTTTTGACCGGGGCCGGCAGGACAGCACTCGGTTCTGTATGGATCTAATATGCCACTCTTCAGATGCTGGATTGTAATTGCATTCTTACATCCTTGAACGCTTACTGGTTCGGGCACAGGGGGTTTCTTGGCAAATGAGCTAGCAGCTCCTGTTTTCTTGAGCGTTGGTATGCCACCTGCCAAAAGGCTCCCAATACCCCCCTGCTTGACACCATAAGCCGCCAATTTGAAAGCAGGCTTGCTAGGTTCTATGAAAGCAAATCAACATTTACTTGATAAGAAAAGGAATTATGTTTGAAAAAAGGATAGCGGGGCAACCTACGTTCGGAGCCTTCTTCAGCTGGCTCTGTCTTTGAAGAGATCGGCGGAGCAGCGGCGCCTAAGTCTGGTCGACCGGGCATATCGATTTCCTCGACATACTATATCGATCATCATGCACCATCAATGCCAAGCCGGTCATCCTTTTAACCTCTCCTTACCTCGCCAGGGAAACGACCCGAGCGCCCGTTGATTTCGCCCTTGAGCCAACCATCGTCAAGGCGTTCGTACAGGGTAACGATATCACCACGATGGAGAGTCATCTCACCTGCCTCTTGCATGGCATAATCTTCCATTACACGGGCCATACCAATAGCTTTGACTGTCATGCGTTGATGAGGACTAGACTTCATACGGCAGCTTTACACACGCAGGAAACCATAACGGTTTTTCTTACCTGGTGGGGGAGAAGTCATCACCTGCGTCTCTCCTTTGTGCTCCTCCTTGTCATTTTCCTCATCCTTTGCTGAGTCATCTGCCTTGGAAGCAGGTTCCTTGGCGACATCATCCGTCTTGGGGTCTACAAACTGTCAATGTGCCTTTCGTGAGCATCACATGTCTGCTGATGCGAACGTGTGTGTTTGGTGTATTTAATTACGTTGCTCGGGAAGTAGCCACTCGAGCCATCATCTTTTTTACCGACCCACCAATCTGGGTCTGAGCTATCAGTGACATGCACAATATCGCCCTCGCGGAGCATGAGTTCATCGTCTCGAGTGGGCTCGTACGCGTGATGGGCAATTACAGTAGAAATTTCTATGGGATATGGTACGAAAAGAGCAGTCGTTAGCGAGAGATAACAATACAGGCTTTTAGGTTGGTTTAATTTACCAGCCATTGAGGGAAGGGGTTGGGTGGGGACAATGAAGGGTTATGTGTATGAAAAGAAATGAAAAAATAGAAATAGCAGGTGGTTTTTGCTTTATTTCGTTCAAAATGCAAAATATCCACGTGTAACCAGCGAATTGAGTGTAACACTCTTCATTATTTTACAAGGATCGCATTGGCCCTCGCAAACGGGGGTGCAGGCGTGTCGACTGGGCCAAAGAGTTCGAACGGTCGAGGGACATATGCCCAAGGAACCGATTCATAGACACAATGGATTGCTTGGTTCTACAAATGTTTTATGAGCATGGGTGGCTCCTCCCCCCCACTTCCACCCGCACGATCCGGGAAACTTAGCGTACAGGATAGGCCACCATGATGCGATAGTGGCACGGCCCCATGTAATCGCTGGCCAATATGGGAAATTTCGCGGCTCCCTTGTTCCCGTGCGTATGGATAGCTAAAGGGAAACAGAGTCAGTCATGCGAAGGAATGGCTTAGGGATGTCTATCAAAGAGGAGCATACAGATATTCTGCCCGACCACTTGCAAATTCAGTTGCCATTGGTCCAGGATGCGAATACGGGTGATTATCTCTGGCGGCTCCTTCATTCCCGTATCGACTTCCCATTCAATATGGGCCATGTCGCCCCACTGGTAGCTTAAGTTGTAATCGACAGGGAAAGTGATATTGAAGCCTGCATGTCGCATCTATCTGTGGTCAACAGCAACCTTTCCCCTCTGCTTCCGTTACAGACCTACCAACACAGTATTCCGGATTAACCCGCGGTGGGTTACTACCATGTGGGAGCATATTTTCAATCATTTGACCGAGCACCGAACCCACCAGCGCCGCCACAACAAAAACTGACAAAGACACGACGTTCACCATGGAAGTTGTAATAAAGTAAAAGTATCAGCAGGAAAAGAAACGGCATTTTTTATAGAAAAATGGCTTCATTAATTTGTTTTTTAAACTTGCTCTTGACTTGTCTTTCTCCCTCAGCTTAAGAGCATGCGCGCCGACAACTCTTTTCCAACAACACTAACGTACTCCAGGACCAAGTTTCTGAAGTCACGCGACCGGTACCACACAACGAGATTCGTTACCGGGATATCTTCATCATCACCTTGTACTTCCACCTTTTCCATGTCAGACAGTTTAATCTGCTTTGTTGTCAGCGTGCCAGGTATACGATCGTCGTATTTGTATTCTTCATTTGGCTTGGAGAAAACGACGAACTTTTTCTTGTCCAACAATTTCTTGCACTCGTCGATTGGATACCAATCGTATGTTTCTGGATCAAGTAGATCTGAAGGCTGGTAACTTCCCTTGTAGACCATTTTTGGGCAGCTATGAATATAAAAACCTGGTATACCCAATGGGTGAGAACGAAAGACATGAATAACCGTCATTCCTATCCATTGGCGTACTGTATGCATGAATGCAGTTGTATATTTACCCATATAGTACCACTGCAGATTGCTAGCTACTTGACCTAGCTCCTGTGTCAAGCTGATCTCGCGAAGGGCGCTGTACTTGCCCAACCCGAGAAAGGCGTACTCATGAGCGTACATGAAATAAACCGATGAAACACATTTGGGGAGAATGTCGAGGACAGCCATAGCAATAAGCTTTCCGTCCAGAATGTATCGTTGATGGAATGAGCCATAACCTTTGACCACCTTCGAAGCCTCATCCTGAAACGTCTCGAGCTATAATCAAATTCATTAATCATTTCAGAGAACTGACGCGGTTCGTATTTCCTGTCGTTACTTGCTTGAAGAGGGGAATCCACTAAGAATCGCTTGAATGAATCTTCGGTCACTTTCTCCAGCTCATCATGATGTATATGGACTTGGTAGTCCTGATAAAGTCTGAGCTTTTCTTCCGTATAAGAGGACGGCTCAAGAATCACCTGAACAATCATGTGAATCAGTATGCAAGCGATAGATAAGGCAGGCTTATACGCTCACACGTACTTGGAAATCATGCGGAAACTCTGCTCTCTTTTCAACGAGATGGATGTTGTGCGGGAGTGGTTTTTTAGCGTCCGGATTTACCTTGGATGGCTTTGCTGGTTCCCTAACATGAACAATCCCGGTAAGGACAGTTTATCTGGGCCAGTGGCTGTTCTTACCTCTGGCCCATCGCCTGATCCATGTGGGGCTCCCAGCTCCCTTCGATGAATCGATTGAATTTGGACAACACTTTGCGCTGCGACTTTGTGAGCTGAAATTTGCTTGCATCCAATCTATCTCTCAGAAAGAAAGATGATTTGTACCTCCTTTTCTGACTGTAATAGCAAGGATAATATATGTACCTTATCGTGTATTGCGGGCAGCAACTCTTGCTCAGGTCAGGCTTATAGAGATACTTGCCAGATCTAGCAGGTTTTTGATGGTCAGAAACCCGGCATTGCTTCGGCCATAACAGTAAACTATTTACCGCCGCCAACCGCGGTCAATAAGGTCTTGATAGTCCTGTAGAATCGGTTATTCTTTGTCGGTAACGCTTCCGACAGACTGGCGGGATAGCAGACACCGCGCTGTTTGCGCGCATTCACGGTTCATGGTATTCCCTCTTTACCTTGCAAGTGAGTGAATGAGCCCAGACACCGTATGTAAACGATGTATCATCTTCAGAATGACAATAGCCGCAGGAATGAGCATTCCGTCCTGTGGGATACACGACTGATTTCTTGGCGCTCATGGAACAAAGGGAGGGAAAAGAATACTAAGCATGAGCGCTCGTGTTCCTACAATGATTTGGATTACCGCTTTGGCCAACTACGCTGTAGAGAAAGGTACACGAACGGATCTTTCTTCATCAAACTAAAGGACACCACTTCGCTTCTGCGGTGCAGGAATATGCTTTACTTTACAGAGGGAGGATGACGGTACATTTGAGCTCTCCAGATAATCCAAGTGCTCTTTACTGCAGTATTTTTGAGCCATCGAAAACCCTCTTAGGCTAATATTTGTTCGCATGATAATTATAAATGAGTCGTTTGTAGCCTATAGATAAGCTTTAGGTCATATTCTGAACAAGAATGAGTTCCATGGACCACACAGCTGTCCACTCATCGAAATGATGGACAGAACGCATTTCACCTATAGTCATATCTCTATAACCAAGCATCGACCTACTGAAAGAAAAGGCCATTTTTATTGTTAAGAAAAAGGGCAGTCATACTACGCAGCGGAGACGGCGGACGCAGTGAGTAAGTGAATCGGAAACCCGCGCTTTTCGCATACACTCATAGCCACTCCGCTTTGCCTCTCTTCCTTTAAAAACAATGCAACCATTGAATGTGGCCTTACCCAACGATTGGTTACAATACCTCGGCAAACATCGTATCTTTTCGCTTTCTGCGGGCGAATTACAAGCCATTCAGCCCGTTTTTAATGATGCCGACTCCAATGACACCTTTGCGCAACAATACCAGTCGCGCGTCATGATCCTCAGAGGCAGCGATTTGATCGTTGCTGCAGGATCTCAGATCCGCATTCTCAATCTCAATGATGTGAAGGACTCGTGGATTGACGTTGCTCCTCGACTGATTGACAATCATAAGGATGGTTTGGACGACCCAAGCTGGCTGTTGGATATCCCCTACAAAGTAATCGAAGAGACGTACGAATATCTAAAAACCCACCCCTTGATTTCTCACATGAACCGTATAGATATTGTCCACTCCCGATATCGACTTTGTAATCGAAGCCTTAACGTTGAATGAAAGCGGCGACTTGCTTGCAGTGGTTGGCCGCGGGCGTCTTGTCGTTGTGTGCTTGCCTGTGACCGGATTTTCCCATTCCATCAGATGTATTTCTAAGGCTCGGATCGACTGCAAGACCTTCGTCATCGGGAAATCCTACTTGAATGATGGTGCGCACGTCGTCAAAGCCCTTTGGCACCCACTTAGTGAGACCCAGACTCACCTAATGGTTTTGACAACGGATAGCTTTTTGAGGTACGACACGAGATAGAGAAAACACGTTGGGAGCAATATTAAGCTTTGTGACCTTGCTAGAATGTTTGATGTGAGCGGTAATATCGACGAAGCTGAGCAATCATTCGACTTGTCCCCTTCTCAGAGAAGAACAAGTGAAACATCGAGACGCCAGTCGTACGCGATTTCTTTAGATGATGAGCTTGACATGGACGAAGAGGCTGTCACATTTGCTCTTGGCGGTAAAAGTGAGAAAGAAAGTGGCTGGGAGCCGTTTACAGTCTACTATGCCCTGCGAAACGGACACATTTATGCGCTCTGCCCAGTGCTCCCTTACAAGAGGTAATGGCTGGTCGTCATTGGAGTGCTAAATAGGATGGGCTCATTCGATTGTATATAGTGCAATCCGGCGCGAACATTTGGAAACACTGGCGTGCATGGTGGATGCAAAGACAAACCGACTTTTAGAGGAGCGAAAAAGTCGCGATGATAACTTGGAGTTAAGAGCGCTCTATTATCTCCTTCGTTTACAGTCCCAATGGATCAGTGATCTTGTGATCTCGTCAAAAGAGGATAGAGCAGTTTCTTCCATCGACCCGACCATTGTTACAGTCTGCAGCAGAGACTCACACGTACCGTTCCCTGTCCAGCGGCAAGGACCATTCATGATAAACGGTGAAAGCGTCGAGTTTGGATCCGAAGTCGGTGATCTTGTGTTGATCAAGACAGACACCGCCAATATCCTCGTCACTGCATATACCAACGGCTACATTCAAACATTATTACTTGGCTCTGATATCGATCCTCAATGGCTGATGCCAATGGGTGAACATAAGGAATGGATCAAAGAGGTATAGTGCTTGTTCATGTACCTTTTTAATTGCGATTCAACGGTTCTCGATTTATACTAGCTACGTGAGTTTGTTTCCTCATCCGATCTGCTACCAAAAGCCTCTGTCTCGGAAAACATTCAGATTTGCGACAAGCCCAACTACGGCACACATCGAATTTCACTGGTGCGAGATCCTCTTTACAACGATATCATTTATGTGTACCATGCTGGAGGCGCCCATCGCGTTTCCATGAAGAAGTTGTTCGATGGACTTGCTGAACTTGAGCGCTCATTTGACTCGAATCTGACGCAATATCAAGCCGCAGAGGCTCTAAATCAATGGTCGAAAAAGGATAAGAGGTCGGAGGTCAGTTGTCTCATTGATTCGGATACGATGGGCAAGAGGTAGGTCGGAAGGGCAAATTATAGCGCGCTTGAACAATTCCTCATGATGGTGCGTAGTATCAAGGAATCTGTGATTGGCTTTATTGTCATCACTGATATTTATCTTGCATACTCGCTTATGGCGTTGACCCAATCATACACGCTCGTGTCTCACGAGCTGGACCTGGATTTAGAGACGCCAATGTCATCCTCGGCCGTGCAGCAATCCAATATTACGGCAGATACACTGCCTGGTAATGGGGCTACGAACGACTGTTTACTCACATCCCCGGTGTTTTCTGCATCCGCAACGCAAAGTACACAGACAAAAGTGGTCGTTCCACCTGAGATGGCTGGTAAAAAAGAAGTGGTGATCACTGAGGAGTCTTTGCGGTTCTTGTCACGGTCCGCTGAGGTTTTCTCTCGGAATATCAAGGATGTCAATAAGGGTATCATTACAGCTGAGAAGAGGTAAATGAGAAGCATTTCTGGAGAGAGGCAAGATCTTATTTGCTAATGAAAGGTGAAATCTCAGATTACAATTGCAAGAAAAGGAGCTTCAACGGCAAATACAGATTTTACAACAACTCAATTCGCGACTGAATGACAAGTTCTCGGAGGATACACAGGCCGCATTCCGAGAAAAAATCCACGAAACTGCTCTCAAGCACGGCAAACTTGCTGTGCGACTGGACAGTGTTCTGCGACGCGCGATGGGCCAAAACCAACCTGGGCTGTCTACACAGGAAAAAGAGTGGGTACAAAGCCTAGATGACATTAAAAATCGAGTGGACGGTGACCAAGGATACCTTACAAGAATTAAGAAGGTGAGAAAAAAAAGGGGGATCCCAAATTATGGGGTGAAGGGGGCCATGAGGTCGTCGGTGACGACAGTAACTGAGCCATCCTCCGCAGGTTCAAGAACAGCTCTCGACCCTCAGCCTCAAGTCAAATCCCATGCAAATAGGTTCGGTTAGCCGAATGGCCGATACGCAGCTTAATGCCCTCCGGGAGGCTCTTGACAGACAGTAAGTTAAGAGACGCATGCAACAGATCAGGTGTGAAGGAGAGCTAAACTACATCCATTGTTGCAGGAGCAAGCGCGTGGCGTCAGCACGAGAACGCATTGCATCATTGGAGAAGACTGTTTGAATGATGAATAAAAATATGGGATGGCTCTTCTGAGTCGGGTAATACGCATTTACTATTATTTTATTTACCAAGCTACAATATACTTTTACCCCATTGCATTACCTGTGTCACACAAGCCTATCCTGAGATTGCTTTCATGATGAGGTGTGGGGAAGGGGGAGGACGAGCGACTTGACTATCATGTGTATCTTCCAGATGCAACCTTTTTGTCGAGGTCGTCAAGAAACTGGTCAATGCGACGATGAAACCCAAAGACGAGCATATGAAGCACTCGTAGGATCGGTCGTTTGATAACTCCCTGTTGTGTGATCTTGAGATGCGTCCTCCGACTTTTCTTGATGTCGGCCACCAATTCCTCGTCAAGCTCAAAGGTCCATGAGCCTGAGAAGGTGGGTATTTCCTGGAGGATTCGCAATAGTTTGCGGAACGGGAGCTGTTTGACCTGGACGACCACGATCTTGCGACGTGGCGAATGTTCCTCATAGACAAGCCTATCTTCCAGACGCTCTCGGATGATGATCCGGTTGAGACGGCGGCGCCAGGCCGGAAAGGCTTCGACATCGCAAAGAAGGTTCCAGAGTTCGGTCCGAGAGACGTCGAAGACGCGAGAGCGCGAGACAATGTGACTTTGCGGTAAAAGGTGGCCGATGGTGTAGACCAGAAGCGGGGCGGCGACGATGAGGATGAGGAAGGGTATCAATGACATTGAGAAGAAATAGATGCAGAAGATAGCACCCGACAATACAGCATGGGGCAATATCGACTTTCTCTTTTCGTCCGCGTGACCAAGTGTCTCTGGGGATGGTAGGAATTGGGGGATGGGGGTTTTGGAGGGAGTTTCCTTTTTATTTTTCTAAAAAAAAAAAAAGAAAAACCATCTTCTGTTCTGGCCTGCATTATGAACGTCGAAGCGAAAAAAGTAAGCAAACCGATCCTTCGCCACACGTAATCCTGTACACACACGCTTATAGTACTAGCTAAAGTACCGTTTCCAAACGGAAATTCAACAAATGATGTTTGTCTTTGGCGAAGTGGCCGATCCGCTTCAGGAGACAACATGGCTCGTCGAAGACATTGTGCGATCGCAGGTGATTGAATTGGTAAGCTACTTGTTTCGAAAGCAAACTCACCGCATGCAGTCGAGTGACATTCTTTTGCGATAGGTCATTCAGGCTGCTGCACAAGCAGCTCGACGGAATTCGCGTTACTTGAACGCCGAAGATCTCATCTTCTTGATTCGGCATGACCGCGCGAAGGTCAATCGACTTCGATCGTTTCTCAGTTGGAAGGACGTGCGTAAAAACGCCAAGGGCGCGTCGGGTGAGGACCAAGTAGAAGACGTGGTAGAAGAAACAAACACCGGCAAGTTGCATCGCAGCATCATCAAGCTGCCCTGGGAGATCGTCAATCAGTTCACGGACGTTATCGTCAAACCATCCAATCCAGACGAAGAGGACGAGGATGAGGATGAACTCGAGGCATTCAACGACACTATACAGCGCCTGCGAGACGCAGATCAAGTCACTCGTGTCATGACACGCGAGGAATACGTGCATTACTCTGAATGCCGTCAGGCTTCTTTCACCTATCGCAAGGGCAAGCGGTTCCGCGAGTGGGCCAACATGAATGCATTTGTGGATGTACGGCCCAATGATGACATTGTTGACAGCTTGGGCTTTTTAACATATGAGATGGTGTCAACCCTCACTACGACTGCACTGCAAATTAAACGGGATCTGGTCAACCAAAAGCGGAAACGGGACGACGAGGATGAGCAAGAGATCGCATCCCAGCAAGGGCAATCCAACGAGAAACGGGCCAAGACACAACAACAACAGCAGCAGCAGCAACAACAACAGCAGCAGCAGCAGCAGCAGCAGCAGCAGGAACAGCAACAACAACAACAGCAACAACAACAGCAACAACAGCAACAGCAAGACGGTCTGTTTTCTTTACCAAGTACAGAACAGACACCACTCGAACCGGAACATATCTATGAAGCCTTTCGACGATTGCAGCAAGCGCCTCAGCCGCTCAAGAATTTCCGCGGTGGGTTGGTCCGGACGAAAGTCTCACTGATCTGAAGGCGACTCCAAACCTTGAAAATGAGAAAAAGATTCACCATCCTCTGTATATCCCCTCTAATCTCCTTTGCACATACTCACATATCCCTACATAAACTTCCCAGAAGATAGCCGCTCGTATGTGATTTAATAAAAATGGTATGTATATTTATATTTTTACATTGAGACAACGCTATTCTCCGATACAGATGCAAATTACTTGAGAACCTTTCTATTCCGAGAAGGTTTGGATGCAATGGGTGCTACGTTTTGTTGTAATGCAACCAGCCCAGGTTTTGCGACGATTTCGACGTGAATGGCAGAGTTTATGCGAGTCAGAGTCTCGATATCCTTGTCCTATTGGAAAAAAATCAATCATCTTTGCGACGCTCGAGGGGCCGTGTTTCGGCATCTCTTTGTACCATGTCGTCCGGAATGACATCGTCCACCAATGTCACCGAATTGGTCATCGGTCGCAGATCAACTTGATCGTGCAATGCTCTTTGCACGCTCTGGGCAATTGTAATTGTCCGGCCGAGTGAAGCGCCCATGCCATGCAACGTGACGCTGCGGTATCTTTTGTACATGGACATATACATACAAACATGTTGCGCGCACATCAGATCTCGTGACACCTTGGACGATTCCGAGAAAAAAATTCAAGAAGCTTTACTTGTCATTGACCATAAGTCGGCGGACACGCTTGACTACAATCGTGCTGTTGCTCTTGCTTGAGATGTAAATGTCGCTAGGAACAGATGCTGGTCTCTGGGGACATCGCTTTCGCAACGATCCTACAAAAGTCGTGAGTCGTCTTTTATCGTCTGTCGATCTATTCCATACCATTCTTGACTGTCTTCATTTTCGAAGAAATAAACCCTTCTCCCCCGAACCCGGTCGTCTCTACAAAAATTTCAACCCAAAAAAAGAAAAATACAAAATCGCATGCCACCCAGTTCTGAAGTCGTCAGACGGCAACAATAGAAGTCGCACACAGGGAACATCTATCGACTATGTCGCCGATGAGAAAATGTACTCTCCTCAAACCGTCTGTTCTCACACCATATACTTGACTGATGCATCTTGCTTGAGCAAGTCTGCGCTTGTTGCTGTTGAGAGCATTCGATTTACCGTCGAGCTCTGTCAAGAGCAAATGACACCTGCAAACTGACTACCGGTATTCGTTATAGTAACCGAGATTGAATGATTGTGATCCTTTTCGGCTATCATCGGGTAGAGGTTAGGTACATTATCCTATTCTCTAACTGTTCAACTAATAGCTGTTTTGTCTATCGAACCAGCGATCTTGCAAGCGGCAGGGCTTTGAAAGTCTACAGTAGGCTAAATAGACAAAATTTGCTAGTATATTGATGCTTGTACAGCAGCCATGGCAGAGGGCGTTCGTTCAACCAGATGTCATGGAATTGGGATCTGACGGCGGCCCTTAACATGCATCATATCCTCCGTGGTCTTCGGGAAGATGGCATCATCCCAGCAAGTTTTCAAAGAGTAAGTACTGCACAAGCGTCTGCAGCTCGTGGAAGGTCACGCTCACCTGAATCAGACCATTGGAAACCTGAGACTACGGCAACCCTTGGGGGGTTAAGTCCTCTTCCGTTGGGAAGAACGGTGTGTTGCAAGTTCGCGGGTGTGATAGAGGAATAACATACTTTAATCCATGAATGCGAAATCTTTTTTACCTATTGATACGTCTTTGGAAAATAAGGTATGTACTATCCCTGTGTTGCATGAACCTCGTGCGGTTAAACAAATGTCAAATCTCACGGCGAGAGCGAGTTGTCACAACTACACACAGCCCTGTTACTGTGAAGCTAAAATGCTTAAATGTATGTACAACAAGACGAACTATGCTATTCATACAAACAATTCTTTTAGGTACGAGAGCGGCGTTTTTCGCCGTAAGCCCCGCTCTCCCGGCTGAGTATGTTCATGTCCCGTGACTGTCAAACCTATGTGTATAAAAAAAAAACAGAACCCTCGATCAACTGTTTTTTTTTTTAACTTTAACGAGCTACTTGATGTTGCTGTTCCGAATTTCTGATAGAGCAGCACATCAGGATGGCTCAAGAGTAAAACTGTAGCTCCGCTGTATCTACTGATTGCCAGTTTATTAGTCTGGGAGTTGGCTCGAAAGTCGGTGTAAATTTATTCAGTAAAGAAAAAAAAAAGCAAATGAAAAGAGGGAATTTCCTCATCGATAATGGCTGACATCCCTGTGTTGTCCGGTTATGAAATCAATGCAATCAATCCGAACACATTAACAAAGTGTCTTCGGGCGGTCTTGTCTGTTGTGGTTTGCATCTTCACTAACCTACTATAGCTCGCCGAGATGACTAATATCCAGCTCGCGCGTGTTACTGCACCGCACTACCTTGTCAACGGTCTGGCTGCAGTGTCTTTGCCATCTGGTCAGGTCGCAGTGGTGCTACAGCTAGCGCGATGAATGCTTTAATATCCTTGGTCGTACATAGCCGCTTGAGCAGTCATGGCGTTGAATTGAAGTTGATCATAGGATTGTTGTGCATTAGGACATGTTCCTACTATCCTCAAAATGACCCTTCACGTATAGAATGGGTGAATGGATAAGTTATACCATCTGCGCGTAAAAAAAAAAAAAAGAGAGCTATTCCCACTTGCCCTTGTCTGAGTACCACATGGATAATGCCGCACCAAGTTCTGTTTCTGCATTCGATAAACCTGCATCTCGAATCATACCTTTACGTATTAACTCAATAACAAAAGGGATGTGGTAGTCGCAATCAAAGATTTACTCGTTCCTCACCCATGTGAAGGAAGATTTTAAATGATCCGTAGGACTTCCTCTCCTTCCGTAGCTGCACAACGTAGCTTAAAATATGGCCTAAATTATTACCGAACATGGGACCGAGACAGTGCTCGCTTCACGCACTTCACCCCTCTTGTAGCAAACCAATGGCAAATACAAAGGCAATAGACGCATCGCCAAAGTGCTTGTCTCACGGTTTTGCAGTAACATAAGACAGCCCCTCTTTTTTTGTAACCCACTTGCATGAAATATTCCTGTTAATCTTTGCTGGACTGCACACTTGCTGACTGGTCCGATTGACCACGTCCTTTTACTTGCCAGGCCTCTGAACCGTTTCTCCTGCCATCCATGTATTTGGTTCCGACGGCTGCTACCCGGGCCCTCCTCTAAGAAAGCCATTCGCGCTGTGAACGTTCTCCTTGCCTCTTTGGCTAAAATTACTTACATGGGCCTGAGGGGTATGCCGCACACACGCCATGAATGTGAGTGCTCTCGTCCACAATTTTCAGTACACATCCAATTCTGTTTCTCGCTTGATGTCAGGAAGCTTGCCTACGTTCGGGCCCGCTTGTGCCACGTACAGTACAGCACCTACATACGGCCCAAGAGAACTATGGTTCGTATTGTTGTTGAACCAGTGCGGAAAATCATACTGACTTGATAGTCTTCGCAGGATGCGCAGTCCTTGGTTGTTTCCGCGCGTCATTCCCCCGGGGGTGCGTACAAGACAACGTAACAATGATGGGGCGAGCGATATTATCTCCATTATCGATTTGGATTCGAGCGTTGCTCCCAGCGCGTTCGAAAACACTGATACGATTGGATCAGCCCACATGTTTCCCACAAGAAGCGCTCGACCATCGACAAGGCAATTGCTGCAGCGCGTATGGCAGTGTCTTTTTCCACGTATTTTCCATATCATGGTGAGTGACTCCGGTAATATGCAGCACTAAGCAATTGCTGCCGCATTACTTATACATAACAGGGTATGGCATTTGATATTTCTCGTTGAAAACACAGTTTTTTGTCGTGTACATTCTAATAGGCACAGCACTTTGCCGCGGGGTACATACTGATGAGTGAATTTCCTTTGCTTGCCTCGCGTTTGTCCATGTTTTCCAACTATTTTCGATTGCAAGCAATAGACTACAGTAGATGCTTGCCATGGCAGCAGGTTTCTGCGCCAAAAATCCTGATGTCAGCGTGATTCCTTATATACAGCGGATCATCACGTCATATTAGAGACAACCACGGAGAAGCGAACTCCAACAACTCCAGATGTTAATATGAGTGAACCGCGACTTTACATTTCACACCGCACTTGGAAGCATGGTGACCGAAACGAATATATGATAGCCCACAGTACGCAAATTCTCCTGTCCATTTGGATCATCCGCTTGATCTTTATCATGCCGCTTCATAGATCGATTCACAGCGCTGACATACGCATACCCAAGTATTTTTCGTTTTCATTTTTAAATTAAAAAAGGTTTTCGTTTAAATATTTTGGGGGAGGTTTTCATTTTAATTAGCTGAGCAGCCCGTCGGTTGAGGTCCCCAAAAGAGTGCCCCGTTGTAACAGCACAGGCACAGTTGTGCGAGTGCTTATGAAGAACGTCTGATATACTGCGTGGAGAAAGCGCGAACGCGACGAGAAGAACGATGATCGTACAGAGAAAGTGAGTGTGCTACATAATTGTAATCGGGGAGGCCCTCAAATAGAACATGTCCAAGACTGAAGATCCTTTATTCTATATTTATATGTTGTTATAATGGTGCCAAGATATATGAAGACAAATAGTTTTTCCCAGGTATTGTTGTGCGGGGTGATAAGGAGTTTATATATCGTCGCCGTGAGATGCGGTCTTGCTCGTGATCGTGATCCTTGTGGTACCATGGTCGTCCGGTCGAGAGTGACCCGTCACTGCAGCTATTGCTACACCCGTAGCAGGGATAGCCGCGTGAAGGCCAACTGGTGTGTATGCCCTCTCCTCTTCATGGCGGGCGCCTCGCCATGCGTCGTTGGAGAGATGCTCCAGCCTCATCAAGGTACGATGGGAAAGGCCGAGAGGGAGATAGGGGAGGGGGAGGGGGAGGGAGTAGAGAGAGGAGTGGGGAAGGGGACTCTCGGCGGGAGAGAACGTACCTTAATGGGCCCGGAAGGATAAAGAGAGACGAAAAGTTGGGGAAAAAGGCCCCCTTTTTATACCCCCTTTTCTCAAAGGGGGACTTGTGGTAGAATTTACCCCCACACACACGGACCATTGCGGGGTGCGTCTTACGACATTCAGCTGACCTAATTTTTAATGCCAGCCCTTTTCATCCCTACCCCACGCTCTAGACTTCAGACGATTCGACCACCCGGAGGGGTTGCAATGGCACAGTAGACAGATCATTGCAGACTTCACGAGCGGCAATGTCGATCATTGCACGAACTTCAAGTGATCTCATCCGATGGGTACCAACTTCCCCAAATTGCCCAAGGACAGGGTCGGTGCGTGGACTCCATACGACTGCCAATGAGCAAACAGAGGCTCGTCTAATAGGAGCGTTTTAGAAAAGTATAGCAGATCAGGAAGAAAACTGGGTGGTGGTGGTTTACTATGACTTCCTGGAACACATAGAGATATATATATTCTGAGGGCGCTACGACCTACAGGAAACAGCATATGCTAATAAATGAAGTTGTCATTCCTCAAGACTGACTCCTTTGGATATGGATGAACTATGTTGAAGGCCAAGGATTCTATGCACTTTTTTTTATACAGATCGCGTGGATATTTGGCGTTGATGATCGGTATACCCTCCCCCCCCGTATTCCTAGTGCTGGTATCATTGACCTCTGCTTCGGGATAGAAGAGGGTTCATTTCGGCAGACGTCTTCACCAGGGTCACGCTTCGTAGAGGACATCATGCACTTCTTTCACACCTGCTTGGCCGTCCTTTAGAGAAAAAGAGACCAGCATCAATTGTGTCTGAATGCTGTGCTCAGAATACAGTATAAGGCTGATTGGGTTCACTAGGAATGACCATCGAGTGTTTTTTTTTGTTCACGAGCCCTGTCATGATTCCTTAGATGGTATTGGATAAATGGGAGGTGTCTATATTGTTTATCTCCCCATTTGGTATATTTGATCCAAAGTGTTCAGGGATTCTTTTCTTAAAAACGAAATGGCTGTTGCTGCTGCTGCTGCTGCTGCGGGGATATGAAACCAGCGGATGTGCCTGCTAGCAGGATGGACTCTTGCTCATACGTTTCTAACTCCTTGCTTACCATCTGAGCAGCTATTGTGAGCGCGACGCCGTCCCCTTTGTTCCCATTTACATTTGCTATTGGATGAGCCATTTTTTCTTTTTGCTTCTTTCCTTTCCTTTCTGGCCATACCTTGTTGTTGAATAAAACTGACTCTAAAAACCCCCAGCCGGCTGATCTGGCGCACATCCACTTTGAAGCGCAAAAAGATAGGTTTGGTAGTATCTAGAGAAATGATGGAAAAGTAAAGATCGATACATACCGCTCATATTCCTTTCCAGACCACCCAACCCCGCTGGTCGGTCATGCTTACCATGCGTAGTCAATACCATCTCGCCCTTGCGTCGAATGCGCCCTTGACTATCCATTCGCTCGATGATGGTACCTCTCATACACTAAGCAATTAGAGAGAGAGAAAGGTCAAAAACCATTCCCTTTTAAGGCACAAATGACTATCCCGTTCCAACTTCTGAGTGACACTTGCCCTCTCAACAACGCGTGCCACCTTGGCCACCGCATCCTGTTCATCACGTGCGAGGCAGTCAATTGAGCATACTTTGGGCTGCTTGAAATGGAAAAGTCCGGGTAGCCATGACGCAAGCCGAGGGGTACTAGATCCTGTCCGTTGGGATTGCGGTTGCGGCTGAGGCTGCGGCTGCGGCTGGAGAGCGGACGGTGGGGGTTGTGTGACCCGCCTTGCAGTTGATGATTCCGGAATAGATGAGGTGTCATGGAAAACAAAAGGCAAGTACTGCTGCTGGTTTCCCAATGCTTTAAACGGATGTTGGTGTTGTGTCTCTGGATCAATGCGATTGGGTCGATGCCATAGCGGGTGAGGCGCGCGTCCACAACTTTCATTCTTTGGGACTGAAGCATATTGTTGGTCAAGTGATGCAAGCGGCGGAGAGGACGGTGATGGTAGTCCTGGCTGTTGCTGGACATTGTAAAGCGGATGGAAGACGCTCTGATGCGTCGGTGTACGTGGGGATAACATGTGTGAAATGTGATGGAACTGATGCTGAGGTTGTTGAGGATGACTATCCTGTCGATAACTTTGCGCGGCCAACATGGGGCTGTGAGGATCGAGGCTCGGCGATCCTATGGACGCATTTTGCTGCCACCTTTTGATAGATAATTTGCATAGGAATCAAAATAATAATAATAATAATAATAAACGGCGGATTTAGTTGTGCATGCTTACCATGGAATGCGTTGCTCTTGCTGATATTGGTTGTAGACTGGTGGCGGTGAGTACGGCCAATGCGGCTGCCGTCGCTGAAATGGGCTACTTGGTGTGTGGATAATCGCCGGCTTTGATGGGACAGGAGGTGATGGATCCTTTGTCGACGTTGTTCCATCCGCAATTCTAAGCATCCGATCCAAATCATGCATCAGCCGATCACTGGCCGCATCCACACAGATGGTGACTGGCCGCTTTCGCGGTTGTTGTGATCGATAACGATAGTGCGGAGAGAGTAAGCGATCGTTATCATCCCGGTGTTCTTGCCAATACCGATTGGCGTGCCGCTGAAGGAGGACATAGGTAACCTTTTGCATGTTGTGTCTATTATGAAATAAAAGAAAGAGGAGAGTCTAAGGCCCATGTGTAATTTTAGCAATCGAGATACATACTCGTCATTTAATAACGCGTGGATGACTTGCTCGGTGGTGTTATCAGTCCACAAGACCTTTAAACTTTCCAACAGTCGCTCATCAATTTCTTCGCGGCATGATACAGGACGTCCGATCTCAGCAGCTGTGGGTGGGTCAGGTAAGACGCAAGGATTTGGTGGTGGGACTTCTGTAAACCAAGGGTGCTGCTGAATTTGGCTCATCTATCGCGATATTAAAAAGGGTACAAGCATAAAGAAGCCTATGATTTATATGTAGATTACGCTTTTATGCCTTACCGTATACCGCTGCTCAGGATGCACGACAAGGATTTTTTGCAGTAGGTCACGTGCGTTGGAGGACAGGAAATTCGGCAGGTTATATTTCCCTGCTCTGACCTAGCAATGATGTAAATACCGACCCGCTTTACATAATTTCCGATGTACTTTAATCAGCAATTCTCGAATATTCCCGTCATCAAATGGTAGGTGTCCGCAGAGTAACGCATAAAGCACGATACCGCAAGACCAGATATCGGCGGCGGCGCCATTGTATGGGACTCCCTGACAAAATGGATAATTGATCGGATGAATGCCAGCTCGCTCGTGAGCAGAACGTCACCTTACATTGACAATTTCAGGGCTCGCATAGTGCGGTGACCTAGAAGCAACATATTTCCTTAGGTTATTAGGCTCATACAGCTGTTACGAAAGGGAATAAAGGGTGGGGGTGGGCGGGTACCCGCAGCTCGTTTCAAGCAGAGAGCCGTCGGGTTGTAAGGAGGCGAGGCCGAAGTCAGCGATCTTTAGATCCATGTTAGTATCGAGTAGTAGATTTTCGGGCTTTAGATCGCGGTGACTAGATTAAGCGCGTGAGCTTTTCGGGCAATACTGTGTGTGTCTCATGCGCACGTACCATATCAGGTGCCGATGACAATAGTCAAGACCAAAAATAATTTGCTGGAAATACTTGCGGGCCTCATCCTCCGATAAGCGGCCTTTGCTTACCAGATGCTCAAATAGCTCTCCGCCTTGCACGTATTCAAGCACAAGATATCTACGTCCCCGTGCGTATATATCCCTTCCCACGTTAATGTCCTGACTAAAAACGGAAACAGGCGATCTTTGCAATGAACCTCCTTACAAATTGGGCGAATCGTCTAGATCGATCACGTCGACAAGACCAACAATGTTAGGATGGCGGATCAGTTTCATTATTGCAATCTCGCGCTTCACTGCGCGCTCAATCGATGTATTGGATGCCAATTGTGCTCTTGCAATAATCTTGATGGCCACTTTTTCACCTGTGATCTTGTGAATTCCGAGCTTGACACGTCCTATTGTATTAAATCGTTGCACACCCCCCCCGCGCCCAAAGATATTGGCATGTTACACACAGGTCCATTCGTAACCTTTTTTCTTTTGTTCGATCGTACCTGAAGACCCTTTGCCCAGCGTTTTACCGATCCAATAATCGCCGATATCCTTACGCCGCCTTTTTCCGGGTGAAAAGATGGGGCTCTTTGCTATTCCCAATGCTGCAGACGTTCGGGCGCCAAATCGGCGATGTGGTGCAGGTGATAAGGATGCAGGGTGCTGTAAAGATGGTGGCATCGTCTGTGCGTATGTATGTGTTTGTGCGCAGTAGAATGATTTAACCACAAGGAAAAGGAAAACGAATAGATTGCGTTCCGCAACCGCTCCCCCTTTTTTTTCTTTTACTGCAGCAACCATCATACTTCGGCGATATACACTCTTTTCCCTAAAATCGAAGTCGCGCGCTAGCAGTTCTGAAGCCGCGGGATCACAAAGCATGCACGATGAATATTCATATTGATTGCTTGTTATTCGACTCTATCGCCTTCTGGTCTTTCTGGGTTGACCGGTCGCATTCGTGCTTGATGAACCATCGAAGAGAGAGATCAATAAGGATACCGGACCACTCCGGTGGGACCCTGATTCGGCTGCCTTCGGGCAGAGCGTACCCTTTTGTTTCTTATCGAGGAGCCTTTGCTTCTGGCATTTGTCCCTGCGGTCACTTTGCCGTTGCTCTCACCCCAGATGCTCCCCTCTTTTTTGTACATTCATATACTCAATTGAAGAGGCCCATGTCTTTCGATGGCTGGCCCACAAAGTTATACTCATTGGCATCCCACCTTATAAATGACCATTCAGAAAATGCGATTTGCAAACGGCCTTGTATGCAATAGATGTGTACACGAAAGGAGTAAATGGATATGGTAGAAATAAGCATGATAAAGAGAGGGCCTGCAATGGACATAGTTTATATACATGAAAGAGGAAGATGGATGGTCAAGGAGGGCGGGGCATATACAGTTTGATAGTCAAATGGAAAGAAGAGTCGACGCCATAATCATCAGGATAAGTAGTAAATAACCTCCTGCACATTGTCACAGAGAGTGGGATGGGTGCCCAGCTGCTCAAAGAGATCCCTGATATTCCACAGTCTTTGACAAATCCATTCTGGCGCGATCGGGTAACCTGTGAAAAGGGATGTGGCATAAAAGGTGATGTACGTGTGAAGACTCATCTTCAGCGCCCTCAGAATGATGTTGTGGCTCTGGATGGCAGCGCGTTGGGCCACGGTGCCCACCAAAAGTCGGGAATGATACTCAATCCGCTCGGCTGCCAGGACATGTTCAAAAGGCAGGGTCATCATGTCGTGGATCAATGCACAATGCACCCCAAAAGTGCCTTTTCTTGACTCGCGCTGGAAACCTGGCCAGGCAGCGTGCTGGAAAGCGGCCATCGTGAGGCGGCAGAAGCCGGCCAGGCTCGTACTGCGAAGCTCAGCGAGGGACTTGCGCGATTGCTCCAGGCACCAGTGCTTCCATGGGGCTGTGTCTGCATACCCTCCCCAGCATATGTGGAGATAGAAAAGCCATCGAACGCGGAGCACGTTGCAATCGTCTTGAGAAAGCAGACTAAGGATATCGCTGGCGCGCTTGAGGTATCCATGGCGAGATGACGACTGGCTGCTGATCTCATTGGGGGTGCTGTGCGCAAGAGTCTCATGGTAGTGGTACAAGAGCAGGAGGGTCTGTGCTGAGGTGAGATCGACAGCAGCAGCGCCAAGACTCGATTCCGCTGTCTGTGCGTAAAGGTTTGCCAATGGCACCAGCTCAGGGTAGATCAGATTGCAGACAAGTGCAAGCAATGATGAACGCTGATGAACAGGCATCGCATGCACAGCGGCCCTGATATCTCCACTGAAATCATCGAGCACGGGATATAGTGGGTGGACTGTAATGAAGTATTCTTCGTAGAGGCTGTTTTCAAGATTCTCAAGGGCAGAGAGGGAGAGCGGGCTGTTCAGGATAGGCAAAGGAGCGTAGAGGCCGTTCATAAACGGGTTGTGGACATCTATCGCGGGAAACATGTCGTAAATACGGAGAATCCATTCGTTTGCAGCAGCTATCATAGGGTAATTTTTAGCATCCTGCTGCTCTTGCTGTTGCTGTTCTTTTCCTTCATATGGCCGCCGAAGGTGGTAATCTCCGGGCTTGAAGAAGTCGGCAGGGCCTGAAAAATCTATAGCATTGGTGGCCGTGGACGGTTGTGGGGATGCCTTGCCCATTCGTTTCTTGAGGGGTTGAGACTCAAAAACACAACTGATATGTGCCTTTTGACAGTTAGAACACACGCCAGAACCTGGCGTACCGAGATCGCATCTATTTGAAAGTGGCACAGATAAGAAATTTCATTGCATTGTGATAAACCGTGGGGGAGTATTTGTTAAGAGGTGGCGGTGTTGCACTACATACTTTGATTTTCGCCGGCGGCAAAAATCACACGCATGTGCGACCTTGAGTTTCTTGTAACGGCCGGGATCGTTCATATCGATGAAGAAAAATTCAATAGGTTTATCTGCATGTGTAGCAGTGGACATGATGTGTTCAAATATGATGATGGGGAGAAAAGGGAAGGAACAAAAAGTAAAGAGATATATATAGCGCGAATCTGTTCGTCTGGTCCAGGCTATGGGCTCTGGACTGGCCTGGTTTTGAGTGATGCTCAAAATGGGTCGAAATTGCCTAGACCAAACGTCTTGGAGGGACTGTCGCATCCCCTCTTCGTTTAATCCATTCCAGTGCCTTATCAACTGCTTCCCAGGCGATGGCGGTTGTTGGGATGCATCTGCTGTGCTGTCTGGATCTTTTTTACTTTGCATACTTGCTCCCTTATTTATCTTTATTGCTTTCATGGTTTCTTTTTCAGACAAACGGGATCTAGAAGGTCTATGAGTCTTCTTAGATGAAAATATTACATCAGCTGTCAACGATTTCTCTCGACGTAGCTTAATCGTTATGCAAGACTACAAGCCGGCCTGGGCTATAGAAAAGGAGAAATAGCGCATGCGGCAGAGCAGATATTTGCTTCATTGTCCATAAACAAGGGAAAAATGGGCTGATGGTTGACAGAATCCAAACGTTCGTTAAGGAGAACAATGAGGATAAAACAGGAGCCTGGTATGAATTTGGCTAATAATAAGGTTTAGAAGGTCACTCTACATGTCTATGGGAAAAGAAAACATGCTTGGATGGGTACAAACTGCCTCGCAACGTGAAGTGTAAACAAAAGAGACTGTTGGATCTCGTTTTACGTATACAAAAAGATGATAACCATATCAGTAATGATAAATGCTCTACACATGACCACAATTAAGCTATCTTCCATGCTTGTGGCAGTCATCAGCTGAGTGTCACAGGTCATATATAGGTTATTGCATTAAAGCTAACCCTTTTTTGTAACAAGAAATAAGAGTATGCGAGATAGGAGATTCTTTCAATAGTCACGCCGAGATCAATTAAGTGAGCCCAAGACGTTGCCTTCCACCAGCCGAGACGTTACCCAAATCACGCCATTTGTGGTTTTCTAGTGATCTGTGCCTATGTCCTATTTGGGAATTTCTTTTGGAAGCAACATGATACTGTAACAGCAACGCAAACAATGTAACCACACCCCCCGACCGGTCGGTCGGTCTCTCAAACGACTGTCCAGTAGTTCACTAAGTGGTAAAGAAAAGCTCGCCACCCATCGTCTGCTATAGTCATTATTGCACTCCAGAAGCACAAGCTCTGATCTGCACCGCTCGGGGAAAAAAGACGAGAGCCTCTCTATTCATTAACCCCATCAACGCATCCTCCCGCAAGGCTTGCTGGCCAATCATCCATATCTTGATGATAGACGTCATGGATCATTATGATTCAATATACTTCCATGACCATGAAGTCGCAAAACCTTTTTAAAGGAATGCTATTGTAATATTGCCCTATTCGTTACATAGTGCGCCAAGGACTGGCTGTGCTCCTGTAGCTCACATGTGTGCTCCAAGTCTCTGGCCACTGCTGGCAGCGCCTGCTTCTTATTAATCCGTGATTGACGATATAAAGCATGACCCCATGTCACCAACTGATTCTATGCCCACATATAGGCAATACTCATGCTGACTAGCATAGGTATTACCCGTCCCACTACTACTCCTCTCGCACACTTGCTTCCTCTTCTCTTTGTCAAGATCCTTCACGCTAGAGCGTGCAGGAAGAGCAACCTTCGCTTCAAGCGTTGCTTTTATCTTTTGTCCACGGGTATCTCACTGATGATGTTATCCAACTGCTTCTCCAGGACTGCAAGGTCCTCGGGTCTAGAGAGCCGGTGATCCCCGTCTGGAATGACGTGTAAGGTACAATCAGCAGCAGCACCAGAGAGGTCCTGGGCGAGCTTGATGGCGTCTGCCAAGGGCGCATCAGGATCATCCGCGCCATGGATCAATCGGACTGGACACGAAACTGTGTCGTTAGGATTCCATAATGCCTTTCGGGACTGAATGAGCATTGCGTTGCTGATCATGTAATAGCCTTCTGGTGCATATCGTGATGGGCGTGGCCATATCAAGGTCGGATCGTCCGGGGACGGCGAATCTTGTCTGAGCCATTTTTCCGTGACATTGACTGCGCCGCCAACGCCAATGATGCCTTTTATCCGTCTCGGTTGCGCTTTTGCAAGCAGCAGAGCGAGCCATGTTCCCATGCTCGCACCAACCAAGATCATCGCTGGCGGATCCTCGCCCTCTTCACCCTGCGTCAGGAGCGCGTAACTCTCGTCGAACCAAGCCTGGACAGACGCGTCCGGCCGATGGTCCCATGCCATGTAGCCGTACCCATGCTGCTTGGCATAATTTTGTACACAATGCGCTTTGAGTGAGGTTGCACATGTCGATCGATATCCTGAGATGTAGCAGAGTGTTAATCGAGACGATGGGAAAGCAGGGAAAGATTTGATAAGTCCCGTGGCCATATCGAAAAATACAAGAGTGAGAATTGAGCGGGGGAAGTGTGTGTGTGCGGGGGAGGGTTGGGGGAGCACGTCGAGCGATTTTTCCTCCCCCTCTACATCCTCCCATCTGATCCCTCGGTGGACATGCCCACATTAGTTGAAGAACAACTATCTCGGCGGGACGACTTTGCCGTCAAACAACGCCGCCAGATGGCAGCAAACGCATTACAGCAGTATTCAGTCTTAGCACTTCATTCATTGCGCCATGGAGAGGTACATTGCCAACGCACAGATCTTCTTCCCTAATACAATTAAATCTCACTCGGACTTGTCTTTATCCCATCACCACTCCAAGAGCCCGGCTATGACACGATTGAGGATGATGAAGTATAGATTGAGACCATAGACTGGGTAGTGGGAGGCGTGGAAGACTGGCCAGATTCTTATTCGTAAAATATTTCATGAAGCATTATGAGCGATAGGCAAGTTCTGCAAAAGAGACCGGGTATACCAAAGCACCACCGGAAGAGTGCGTACACTGACCCTCACAAAGACGAATGACCCAAACCAAGAATAAACTGTTTCGCAGAGAATAAGAAAACCCGTGGTGGCCCCAGTGGAAGACAGACCTGTGTGGCCATCGTTACCGGCTGGCTTCGCAAGTTCTCCTTCCTTGTGTAGGTTGACAATGCGATACCCATCGGTGATAGGATGGGAATGACATAATCTTCTCCCCAATAAGGTCGCTTTTATTGTTGGAGCAATGGCTCGTATTTCTCGATGAGAAGAAGAAGACATTTTACATAATCAATCAGATTGGTCGGCTGATCCTTTGCACCGAGGATATCCTCCACTGTCCATGGTGCGAGTTTTCCTACATCAAGTTCCAAGCTTGACTTGAAGACCTCCTCATGGACAGTGTAATACACCTTAAAAACATATCCATGGTCAGCCACGTCATCCAAATATAAATGTACGCGTTCTCGCGCTCCGCATCAATATATAGATATAAATATATACCTGGAATTCAAACCATACTGTCCCACGTCCTGTCATGCCCATAATCTTTTTCGTCCCGTGGCTGCTGGATGCCTGGGGTCTAAGAGGCACCCGTTCAACGCGTGTGATTTCCACCAGGAAGGGGAAATGGATCCGATACATCGTCTTCTGCTTATATAAGATATGATCAACCTCAAGAAAGCCTTGGACATTCTCATACGTGAGCTGGCTAGTGATTGGGCTACAGAGCGCGATCTGCTTCAGGACGATTGCTACATATCAGAATGAATGCACGCTGGCTTACCACATGGATATCTTCCGGACAAATGTGCTATAGGGCTTGACATCCGGGCGTCCGAGCTCTTGGGATGTCAGAGACATCTGGAAGTCGAATTTTCTACCGTGGCCTGGGTGTTAGAAGAAAACGTCGTTTGGGGCATATCCCGCCCCATCCGAGCCGTACCTGTCCAAGGAAACCCAGTCGATCTCGGCCACCTTCTCTCGGCAGGTTATCACCTTTTTGATCTCCACAACGCCCTGATTCATGATCATCACGACGGGCTTATAATCTACACTGGGCTGATTGCGCGCTTTGGCGTATATCTCAAAGCATGCGGTGCGGTTGTGAACCGGAGGAAGAAATTCAGAGAAGCGCGCGATGATATCGTCAGAAGATGTGGTCCTGGGAGGATGACGTATTAATAGACTCTTGACCATCAGATGCCTCTACGTCACGTTCAACCTACACATTGTTAAAAATCGGTTTCACACCGTGCTCCTTTACAACAACGTCTTTGATGTCCCGGAATTCCCAGGTTTTCTTTTGGATATCGGTCGTTATATTTGTCCAAAGGACCTTGCCAAGCCTAGAGAAAGATGTGAGTCTTCGTCGATCTCGCTCGCCTGGTCCTCCCTCTCCAGACTCACTTCGCCGACAATTGGATCTCACCCCGGAATCCGCGCAAGCCCTCAAGCCTATATAGACAGCTGTAAGTAATCTTTTTCCTCTATCTCTTTCTCGTTCTGCAGGTAACTTACGCTTCCGTCAGACCAGTTTGCATGTTGAAAAGGTTATATTCTTTGGCCCTTGTGTAAAACAGTCTTAGCCGCAGTCCATCCATGCTGCAGACCTCCTGCGCACATGTAAGCCCACTTACTGTTCCAACAAAGATGGGAGTCTTGGAGCCATTTCCGGATTATCACGGGCTCCGTCACTCTTCTGCATCGTGAGTCGCAGAACACGACGGGTAGTTGGCTTCTGTTGGGCCACACTCGGTGTAGGGTACGGTTTGGACGGGAGTTGGGGAAAGTCGTCGGATTTCGTTGGGCTTACTGGTGACTGGGCTCGAGCCGCCTGTCTACTACCTGCGTAATTGTTCACGAACCTTCGGTCTTCACCCCAGTAACCCGACTCGTTTGTAGATGGGCCTGCAGGTGGACGGCCGTTAGGAAAGGCAGGAGGTGGTGTTTCAACGCTCGCGGACCGCAGAGACATCATCATAGGCGACTGCGGCTGCGAGGGATAGGGTCGTGGTAGAAGCGGTCCTTGATTGTGTACGATCGGTGGCATGTCCAACAAGTCCTTAGGTCTTTGGAACTGGCCTGTACGTGGATTCTTAAATACTGGAAGGAGCACATAATATGGCCGTAGAGGATCCACATAAAGGAGATCCACAAAGTCTTTGTGGGCATATCGACTCAGGTCACAAAAATATAGGTGATAATATGGGGCTTCGGTTGGGTAATGGACACACGGGACGACCAGAGTCTGTCGCCGGCGACGTTTCTAAGGAAAAACGCAAGTCAACATTTCCCCCTCCCGCAGACATCGGTTGTATGCAATCTTACGTAGAGGGTCTGTATATTGCGGAACCGCTGCTGTGCATCCTTCACTGACGACTTTGTATAGCCCGTTATTTTTATCTCCTAGTAACTAAGTTGAGTTTCCGTTGTCTACTTCGTTTCCACCTCTTACCCGCCCGACAAGTTCGCATTCAGTCTCGGTGTCCTTGCCGATCAGTGTGAGATAATCAACAACTTGATGATTCGGCTGTGGCGGTGCTCTGAGCACGTCTACGGGGTTTTGGATGTTTTTCGCAAATGTGAATGTCTCCTCATAGATTTCCGGATCACTGTCTCCGGAAAGATAATCGTCCAAATTCAAAGTATTGACTTGTTCCACCACTTCTTCTGTGTCCTCGAGCTCAACAGGTCGTCCAGGAGAACTTGTAATGTCCGCAGCAGAACTGGCTCGGGTGTGAGGAAGAGGAGGACTCCCAGAGGTGTCTGACAGCAGTAGATCTACGTTTTCTTTCGCATCCCGGCATTGCTGAATTGTCTCGAATGTGCCAACCAGGTAATAGTCGTCAATTTTGGTATCGTTCTGTTGTTGGCGTTGTTGTTGTTGTTGTTGTTGTATGATCAGTTTTTTGCGCACATGCAGCTATCCAATTCAGTCCTTACGAGAACAGGAAGCAGGCCACGGGAAATCTGTCTTGTGCTAGTAACAAAAAGACGAATGTGTGTGAGTGACTTGTGGCATCGATCGCACTCAATTTCCTCTCGCCTTACACATTGTCGACATTTGTTTGCGATCGTCCCCTGATTTCGAAATACTAAAATCGCGAATGTTTCACACTGTTAATCGCGTGCGTGTAGCGATCAATCACAACACTAACTTGCCTGGCCGGAGAAGTCAAAGCTGATCTCTACATCCTTTATTCTCGCTAGCTCCCTGTAACACGCGATCGTCCCAAAGGTAAGTGGAACGGTATTTTATACCGCTTAGTGCTTTTTTATCTAGCAAAGAGGCAAAAAAAGCACTTACTGAACTTTTGGTTCGTGTTTATTGTATTGCTCTCGAGTGAAATGAAAAAAGGAATGGAGCTTAAGGCTATCTGTATGATGGCATAGTCAGTCTTTTACTTCCAAGGTACATTGACACGTTACAGACAAGGCGGCACCATGCTTTTATTTGGGAAGTAATGAGAGTACCACAGCTGGGACGGGGTAAAGGGGCGGTAGGAGGATTTGATTTTTTCTTAAAAAAACTAATGTATTACTAAATATGGATAGTCCTCCTTCTATTGGATTTTTCTCGGCTATTCAGCCGCTGCAGGCTACGTCGTCGTTATCCCTGACATCGAGAGAGGCATCGAAATTACTACACGCCTCAGAACACATCATTGTCAGCAGCGAGGGCAGTGTTTCCTTGTGCTTCAATGACTTCCCATTGCATGCTTTGTTAATAGGAACATTGTCAGCCACCATGTTCACATCCCACAAACAAAGGCTTTCCTCCATTGATGACGATAGACGGGGGTACCAACGCAGGAAGGTCTTCATTATATAATACTATACTGCACTGTACTTGGGATGGTACATCACTCATCAGTGATATATGATGGCTATTGATCCAAGTCATATGCTGCTCAACTTGTTGCTTGATGAAGGCACAGATTACTGGTGGAATTTTCTCGCTGGCAATCCACCGGCACCCTGTCGGCAACCTGTCGGCAGGAATGAATTTAAACACTATATGTGCTTTGTTATATTTCAAGAAAATCGCAGTACGCGGACCCATGATTCTTTGTTTAACAGAAGGTCGATTACCAAAGATCGCAGGGTTAAGATGTGATAAGCAAGGTACTTGGGCCACCCTTCATTCAATGAATGGAAAGGAGGCACTCTATAGGTGAGCCGGATGGGAAGAGAGCCATAGAGCCTGCTATGTGACACCAAATAGATTCGACCTGCTAACATCCCTCTATTGAACCTCAAATAGTATCTACTGATGGCATGATATCCATGATCGCATAACGCAAACTTGATTGACGATAAAAGTATTCGTTGTTATTATGATGAAAGCGGACGCAATATTGAAAGCTTAGTATCGGAAGGGGGGTGGATTGGAATTTAACCTTGCTGTCCAGGAAGAAGAGACAGTCGAAGGCACGTATCAGAGGAGTTTTATTTTATGACTGTTTAACCATAGTATCACTTCAGAACGAACAGAAGATCGCTGAGCCATTTAGTTAAAAGTATCCATAAACTGTCCATTTTGCTTCCGAGAATATAGAACAATTAGTCACTCTGTCCTTTATTGACTATGCAGTCATGGCTGTATACTCGCTCTTCCCAGGAAAAAGACGATGAATATATTCTCCCATGGAAAATCGCATGTGGAGACCTGATCTAGAAAGGCAGTCGTCTGACAGGTCACTTCCGGGTGAAGGGGTCCACAAATGCATTACAGGAAACCGAAAACTCAGCACATCATCTTTGCGTGTTTAAAAATAAAAGGACCAAATAAGTTTTGGTCATGCCATACCTTGCCCCCAAATTACTCTATACCTTTCTATTTGCATGTCAAGGTTCTGCGCCGGTCTACCTTGCCCTCTTTTATTCGTCACAGCTCGGTCTCAAAAGTGATCAAATTGGCCTGCTTGTCGCCATCGGTAATGTTCTCTCTGCTTTCCGTGCATGTGCTTCGTCTCGTCTTCAGTAATCTTCCACCTAACGCTTTGCATGACGCTAGCCCCGTTCATCTCCGCCATTGCTTGTCCATTATGGACGTCAGTTGCCGACAAGACGAAGACACATCGGTATATCATGTGTGTTATTCATACACTCGCGACGATCGCGATCGTCAGCGTCATGGGCATCTCGGTGGCCGTGCAGCACATCGTTCCGGAGGCTGAGCGAAGCAAAGTAACGGTGACGTTGGTAACCATTACATCAGTTTGTTTTGCATTCTTTGGTGTGCCAGTGGGTCCACTTGTGGATGGCGGTGTACTTAAAATCCTCGGGCGGAATAAAGACCAATACGGTAAGTATGAAGTAAGCAACGGATATATTCAGGTGGATGTCCTTGACGAAATCTTGAAGGTCGACAACGCATGTTTGGCTCGATTGCGTTCGGGGTCGCGTCTTCCCTAGTCGGATTTATTGCGGATTGGACAAACGATATGAATGCCAGCTTTTACGTATACGCAATGTCAGCAGTGTGTTTCATTCTTGTAGCTGGAAACACCCAATTCAAGCCGGAACGGGCTGCGATGGGTGATGCAATGCGAGGCCGACTAATCCAACGGCAGCAAGCCATGACAGCACCATCACAACCGCTGCCACCACCACCTTTGTCGTCGTCGTCATCATCATCGTCGACTACACCGATACCAAGTGGCTCTCGACAGCAAGGCGGCCATCGGAAAAAAATCAAGCAATTCCATTTGGATCTAGATGCCTACGACGACGATTTTTTATCAGATGGAATGGGTGATATGCAGGTGCGACAAAACGAGATTCAGCGTCTCATCCAATTTGCCACCGAATCAAGCATCATTGAAGCTGTCAATCTGACCAACCCGCCTCTATCTCGAAGAAGGTACTCCAGTGTGGATGAGCTTGAGATGGCATCCGCAACAATAGCAGCCAAGCAGCCCACCAATCTCGTTGATCTTGTCAAACAACCAAAAGTGCTGCTTTTCTTCACGACAATGATGTTGATGGGTGCGTCGCTCAACATGGTGATCAGCTTCTTGTTTATTTTTCTTAAGCAAGATCTGGGGGCAAGTTCATCCGTCGTTGGTTTGACAGGTTTAGTGGGGTCGTTCACCGAACTCCTCTTTTTCTTCTATTCGCGCGACGTAAGTGGGGGCTGGATGGGTTGCATTTGCTCGCATGTGTATGCATGCTTGAAAAAAGTAGCCATCTCAAGTATATGCTGCCTCCTTGTAGCTCATCCGACTGTTTGGAATCAAAAGTCTGATCATCCTCGGCCATGTTTTAACGATAATCCGCGTGTTCTGTTATACGATCCTACCCAGGGGGCCTAGTGGTGCGAACATGGCCCTTGGTCTGCATTTGCTAAATGGCGTCGCCTTCTCAGCATTGTGGGGTGCGGGCGTTGTCCAGGCTGACGAGCTCGCACCACCATCCTTACAAGCAACGTCGCAAGGTATGTATGTGAAGATGCGATTAGATATGTGTAAAACTAATCGGAGGGATCCACACCGATAGGACTTTTAGCTGCGATGTACGCTGGTGTCGGCGCAGGACTTGGAAGTCTGATGGGCGGCATGATATACGAACGGTCAGGAGCAAGGAGCATGTTTTATACAGTGATTGGTATCACAACGCTCAGCCTCGAGCTGTACTTGGAGGCCAATACCCGTTGGGGCGTGAGTGACATAGCACGATGGACCTATCGCATGACTGTCCGCATGTATAAATGGACAAAACGTGGGCATGGCCCAGTGCCACGCTGGAGCGGCCCACGCAGCCGAGGAAGAATCCGGCTTGTGGACAACGACAACGAGTGATGACCTGTACATAACTCCCGCATCGCACACGTCGCAGACTTGCATATATACATCGTATATATATATATATTTACGCCCACTAAAGAAGTTACCCACTAGAAACAACATTTCACTACCACAGTATTTGGTCTGATTTTGTTTATTATTTTGCATCAGAGAATGAAATGATATAAAACACTGAGCGCAACCCAAATAGACGATCTTGTGCTACTCTGACCCAGTAAAAAATAAAATAGAGACCTTTCCCATGCGCATTAACAGAGGTATCCTTTTTCATTGTCTCCCCTTTGCTTCATATTCTTACAGACCTTCACATGTTTGGCCTAAAACGCCTTCGCCCAGCCCGTACAGGCATGGGCTATTCATCTTCGCACCCTGGATGCAAGAAGGATCAATCGAAACTGGCTCAGCGTGGTGCAGGTGACCCAGTGAATAAATCAAAGATTTCAGCAATAGCAGGAGCGGTTGCGGGTGGCAACGTTGCTTCATCTTCCTTTTCCATGCCAGGAGATATCGACAATACGGTAGCGCCAGATCCATCAGCAGCTGAATCGAATAGCGTGGCCAAGGAAACGAGAGAGTGTATCATTTGTTTTGACGACTGCGATACCTGGTTTACGACGGCGGACTGCGCACACACTGTGTGCAGAGACTGCATGGATCCGTACCTTAGATCCTTCATCGACACAGCCAAGGTGGACTATACACGGATTCCGTGCCCCAACGTCGAGTGCGAACACGCCTATGACGCAGAACACATTGTTTATTTTGCTGCAGCAGAGCCCATTGCCTGGTGGCGTACTGTGCTCGAACGAACACAGATGGAAACAATGGTATATTCAAAAAGAGCCTGATTACCTTCACGCACATATATACTGCGCGCATTCTCTCTCTCTCGCAACTCACCGTATGAATTTCTGTACTAATGTTCGCCACCTGGAAAAAAAAAAATTACAAGGGTGTATGTCCTTATGAAGATTGCAAGGCCGTTTTTGAACTCGAGAAAGATAGTGCGCTCTCGAACAATCCAGAAGAGAACATGCCTTTGTTTGGCGAATGTTTAGAGTGTCACCGGGGACTTTGTATTCGATGCGAGGAGAAATGGCATAGTGGTGAGTCTGTTGGAAACGACTGCAATCAGGAAGTGTGCGGGTGGGTGGTACAGATCCTATAGGATTTGCTCAGCCTTGATCTTCCCTTTTTAGGCAAGTGTAAAAAGAAACCTAAACAGTGGCAGCGGCCCCAGCATGCATCGTTGGAAAACACCGAGGAAGAACGCAAGCAGAAAGAGAAATTGCTCGAACTTGCAAAGAACAATGGATGGGCGCGGTGTCCAGAGTGTAAAACATTGGTCATGCGAGCGGTGTGTAAAAATGAAGAAGAAAAGAAAAGCCAATCTTCTAAAGCTCCAACATACTGTTACCATAGACTGGTTGCTATGCGATGACATGTCGATGCGGGCGAAAATTGTAAGTCGAGCGTAGTGTGATGCATGCAAGAGAACAACCATAAAATTCATTGGCTGCGTCATAGTTGCTACAATTGTGGTTCACCAAGAACAGGAAATCACGGAAATTGGACGAGCTTGGACTGTACAAAGAAATGCTACAATCTCACCAAAGAAGAAATCGATGCAATCCGAAAGACCATGTTTGAGCAAGAAACCATTGTGTAAATCTTCTCTTCCGCGCACACACACACACAGAGTGTGCATATATTTTTCACACAGTATCTACTGCTATATATACTCTGTGGCAGACAAATGCGCCATAAGCATTCTATACTTGCACAACAGTATTATGCATTATTCACGACTGATAAATGATGCGTGTATCTTTGCTAATCACAAAAAAATCAAACCTACGAACTTCTCCTGTGATTCTACAATGGGTGGTCGAACGACTCTCTTCAACCCGCCGTTTTCGTTTCTGTTTTTCTCATACATTATCATCTTGGTATGAGATAATAAAATCCCGTATATTGGATTGTTCAGGTATATGAGGAACAAGCAATTCTGCTGAGGGTTTTTTTTAAGACAAAGGAAAACCGTGCTATAATCACGCTGTAGCCACATGTTTGTTCGCCTCGATCACTACACTAGGCATTGACTTTAAGCGTATGTGTTAAGTGAAGACCCTCTTCAATTTGCAGTCTCTTTCTCCCTTTTTGCTCCCCCCTTTTTTTCCCATCTTGTCACCCTCTTGACTTGCTCTCCACACAACACAGGAATCATTCCAGAGAATGGAAGGGCAGCAGCAAGAGCAGCAGGGCCAATGCGCCATATGCCTCGGGGAAGTCAATGCTCCTATTTGGGGTCTAGTTACCGTAAACAGCCCGTGCACCCATTTTTTGTGCAAGTCGTGCCTTCGTCAGTATGTGTTGTCCTATAACAATGGACTAGCCAAACCCGATTATTCGATCATCCCATGCCCTTGTCCAGGTTGTCCGACTAACTACTCGACTCACGATCTCCTGCCCCTGGTCTTGAACGACTCAGAAATGCACTCGTGGTGGCGAAAAGCGATCATGGCGAACCAAATGGATAGCGTTGTAAGTGCTGTCGAATGGACAGAGATATATATATATATAAACACATACATTGTGTCATCTTCATGATATTATTATTATCTATCCTAGGGTTATTGTCCGTATCCTGACTGCAAGGCCGTATTTGAATTGTTTCCGGAACCGGAACTGAGGTCAAAGCCCATCAAACTCTGGCAATTGCTGAAGATAAAATGGAGATCCTCTGCTGGAAAGGAGCCGTCGTGCTACGCGGCTTGCTATGCTTGTCAGCGGGATATTTGCCTTGATTGCGAGTTGCCTGCACATAATGATGGTACATGATTTTGTGCTCTCTCTCTCTCTCTTTGTGCGCGCGCGCGTGTGTGTGTGTGCGTCTATTTTTCGATTGCTTATGCAGTACATCAGGTGGGAAATGTTCAAAGCAGAGACAAGGCGGATGGCGAAGACAAACACCGGAGACATTCTCGGAATTGTATCAGGTGGCACAGCGCGAGGGATGGGCACGCTGTCCTCATTGCATGCATGTCGTGATAAAAGCAGTATGTAATAGCAATCACAATAGCCGTTTTTCAAAGAGCCTTGAACTCACCAATACGAGACAGGAAGGATGCAATCTAATTTCTTGTCTGTGCGGGAAGAACTTGCAAGTCTCAATGCGACCAGCCGATGAGAAAATAGCTCCCTTTGCTTACTATTTTTCTTTTTTCCTACCATAGCTGCTATCGCTGCTGCACGCCTTCCACTGGCCACGCCTGCTCACGAAGATGCCACCTTCTCTCCAAGGCGCGAGTTACCCTCATACGCAACGCCACACTTGAGCAGACCGAGCATTGCGGATAACTCTTTTACTTTTGCATAAAATCTTCTTCGTCACGGATGTGCCCTGTCGTATGCAATTTGTGCATAGCCACATACACACACACACAAAGAGGAAGAAACACATGGATGTGGATATAATACGGAAACCAATTGTAGACGTAATCTATTAAGCCAAGAAGAATGGTGATGATGGTGGAGGAGGGGATGTGTAGGCAGAGGAATGAACGATAATAGAAGAAAGTAGAAGCGTAAGTTTTGGTATAATGTTTCGAATGCAAAGATTTAGCGGTGACGGGTGACGAGATGTAAGTTTATACGGGTGCGCCTTTGCTTTAGGAGATTATGGATCGCGCAGGCCAAGTTGCTGAGCCAACTCGATGTTCCTTGAAAAGAGCTTCAGCGAGTCATGCTCTAGGCTGGATAGCTTTTGGGTGAGCTGAAGGATGGTGTTCCTGAGATCCTGTTCATTCTTTTCGTACTGGTGCATCTGATCAGCACATTTTTCTTCGACCTGCTTTCGGAGGGCCTCTGCGCGTGTCGCAGCCGCGGCGGCCTCGCCATAACGGCGCTCGAGGCTTTCGATTTCTGTCTCTTGCTCGGCCGTTTGGCTGGCAAGCGCTCGCAGCTCACGCGAAATCTGGACCTTGTAGACCTCTTTTTCCTGCATGTAGACCGCCGAGAGCTCGTCGCGCATGCGTCGCTCCCAGGCACCCCTGTCACGATGCTGCTGCTCAGTAACCTGCTGAAGGGTCCGCTCGAGCTGGGCGAGCTGGGCCTCGCGCTTGGCCACTTCGCGCGAGAGCGCGGTCTCGACGTCGCGGCATGGCTGGTGTATCGCTTGCTGATCGCTCTGGGCCGCAGCCGCGAGCTCTCGCTCCTGCTCTTGCCGTGCCGCGACGGCCTCGGCCAACTGCTGCTCGAGCGATTTCTGCTGTCGTCGGGCAAGGGACTTGGCCACCTCAAGCTTGAGCTCGCCCTCCGCCACGCGCTTCTCGGCATCCGCCAGCGCCTCTCTTGCGCGTCGAAGGTCTTCTGTGTGCCGTCGCAGCCTTTGATCCACCAGCGCCTTTTGATTCTCACGCTCGATCTTTAGGCGCTCTACGCTGTGCCGTAGGTGACTGGACTCAGCCTCAAGCTCTCGATTGCGCTCGAGCGATTCCTTGTAGCGGATCGCCACGATGGCTGCGGTCGGCGAGCCTTCTGTGTCTTTCTCTACCGACACATCATTGTCATCATCTTGTTCATCATGCAGCTCGACAGCATGCAGGTGAGATTCAAGGCGTGCAATGATCGTCCGGTATTCAACTGTCTGCTGTTTCTCGTGGTCGAGTTCGTCGAGCACCAACTGGAGCTCATGCTGCACTTCGGCCAGGGTCTGTTCCACATCGTCCTTCTCGTCCCTGAGGCCGTCCAAGTTCCGCTGGAGTTCTGTGACTTCGGTCAGGAGCGGGGCCTGGGCGGCGTGAATAGCATCCATCAGGACCCGTTCCTGATCCTCTCCCGTCTCTCGATGATGATTGTCCTGGCTCAGTTGCTGCTCCTGCTGCCGGCGTCTTCTTTTCTCCTTAAACTGTTGTTGCTCCCGTCTTCGTCGTCTTCGTCGCTCGACCTTGCGGAAGACCACATCAGTCAAATCGGGTCGGCGGGCCATATGTTTAATGGCTCGTCTTGTTGCCGCTCTGTGCGCGGCCATGGTCGGATGCTCGGCCCAGTCTTCAAGGTGCGCTTTAAGACAATTAATAAATTCGAGGATCGATGGCGAGTGATCCTGACGAGACGCCTCGAAACGATATATCGTCGTCAAGAGTCGTGCTACGCGAACGAGTTCATGGTTCTCCCGCATGCTCACATCAGCAAACGGAGGTATGATAATTTTAGAGGGTTTTCGGTCTTGTTTCTTCTCCTGAGCGGAGGAAGGCAGTAGTGGTTGTAAAGATTGTTCTCGCTCTGTACTTTTACCGCCACTGATGCAACTGGTATGATTTTGCGCAGTAATAAGTGAGGTCAAGCTGAGGCGGTGGTGAGAGGATAATGTCGTCATCGACGAGAAACCAAGGTTGTTCGAGAGCGTCGCGATAGGGTCGCTACCTTTAGGGAGGTCGCTATGTCGCTTTACTTTGTGAGCATAGCCGTGCCGAGAAAATGCAGTCGAGAAGGTCGAGGCGAGCGACCATCGAGGATGACTGACGCTGCTGGGACTATTCGATGGAGACAAGTCGGACCAGCCTGTAGGAGTGTTTAGGACCGTATCTGTTTCGGAGCTGTCTGTGTCTTCGGCAAACGAGTATCTGTGTTGTGGTGTGAGTGGCGGGAGTGACGAGTTGTCATAGATGTCGGCCATAGCATATGGTGGAAAGAAAAACAGGTGGTCCTACGTAGGGGCACAGAAAAAAAATACTCTTCCGGCTGAGTTGAACAGACCATTTGTTCGAAAGGGAATGAGAGTACAAGTTGATATCTCACATCAGTCCTTTGATACACCGAGCATCATTGCTCTCCAAGCGCTGATCATACGTCTTTCAAGTTTGATTTTTTTCTTTGCATCTTTGATATCAGTGCATGGAATTGGTGAGCAGTATCATTCTCCCCTCGATGTTTGCCAACAGAAGGGAGATGATGAACAGGTTCAGGAACCGTCACCAAATAAAAAAACAGAACTCAGCTTGGTCTGTTCGTCACACAGTAACTCATTTTTTTGTGCCACTTCCTCGGCCATCAGTCACCGCCGTGCAACGGCGTGGGCGTGCAACAACCATTTGGAAATGATTATGTCATAATTCAGCTGTAGTAAGCGACGAGAGGGCTCGATTAAGCAGAGGTGCACATGCATGTGTGGTCTTTGTAGCCTGTCTGCAAGGACTGAAGAGTAGACACCGTTGTCTTGTACGACTTTTTGACGTTTCCCAAATTTGGAATGGGATGGGCAATGAATTCCAGCGCTTTGAAATAATATAAGGATGCAATGGACTGCATGTTGGCGCGCGAGTTTCCCGGAAGAGTTTCTTAATTATCGATCAAGTTGTATCCATGTCCAAATTTGCAAGATCGCCAGCATCTCCTGTTGCTC
Source organism: Dichotomocladium elegans (assembly GCA_025716815.1). Taxonomy (NCBI): domain Eukaryota; kingdom Fungi; phylum Mucoromycota; class Mucoromycetes; order Mucorales; family Lichtheimiaceae; genus Dichotomocladium; species Dichotomocladium elegans. The sequence goes on from JAIXMN010000009.1 coordinate 291,673, forward strand.
ATCTCCAACTTAAATACCGAACACACAGCACCTGGGCCTTTTTGGTACGGTAAACATCATTTGAAGAGCACACTCTACTTCGCATCGAGACACTTTCGAAGCTCCATTGTTTATGACCTTTGTTTTCTTGTCCTTTGCGGACGGCTGGACTGAGGCTCCAATGATCGTTACTGTAGTATGGACAGCAGCTCTAGACATACCATTGGAGTAGAAGCATATTATAAAATCTGAAATTTCCTATAATGTACCTGCGTCGATCGCACCGTTTGCCTCAAGCCATTTAAGAACGACAAGCGGAACCAGACTGTCCTGCTGTTGATTATACGTAGATGATAATACCGTTGCTTGTACTGCAAGGAAGTATATCATGATAACGAGTATGGCCCCATCATTGAAATATTTATACAAGACCATATCTAAGAAGAGCAGAGATCACAAGGACCCCACCAGATGCATTGACGATTCATGGTCCCGATCAATCGTCCTGGGATGTCCAGCTAATACTAATTTTTTTATCCACTTTTTGGATATGTAAAGTTGCTTGGGATGCAGAAGAATTGAATACTGCTGCCATCGATCTTTTAGGGTGCTATTCGCGCGAATAGTTCCTTTCTACAATTTGTAATACCAGATATACGCAACATGTCAGCTGCCGTGCGGCAACAGATGCATCCTAAACTGTCTGTTCTCGATCCTCTTGGTGCGTCTCTCTATCTTTTTAAAGGCGCCCGCAGAGTCGATCCGATTTCCGAGTTTAAGTAAGTGAATGCGTGTGGCGTCTTTTTAAGCTACGCATACGAGTTGATAATGTGTGTATGTGTGCATAGTGCATATAGTCATGCTCAGGAGCATCTCTCTAAAAAAAGCAATCGGAACGAATAAAGGAGTTGCTGAGTGGGGGGGGGAGAATCATTCAGGCAAGGCTGTACAGACTCTCCCTCACGGACTCTTTTGAGGGACGTGGATTAAAAGCACCGTTGGAATTTCCTATGCGTAATATACAGATTGTTCTGATTTTATAATAAGGAGCTTTTTCTACCATGGTAATAAGCTTGTTTTTTTTTCTGCGGAAGCATCTATTAAAGCACAGTCATTTTTCTTTTACTTCTTGATCTGAATCAGGTCTTCATGCTCGACCTTCAGTATTTATAAATGTAATAGATGGCTGGTGATGTGGGTGACAAATTATCCAAACGAGGATACTTGTATAAAGCAGCCTTTTTTATGGCGCGCGCTCTCTCTCTCTACCTAGAGGAAGGGTCTGGAAGGCAACAAGACGTGAGCGAATTCGAGCATATTTCAAGCTAAAATAATACATCTTTTTCAGTAGCATATAACTTTTCATCCTCTAATGTTATGGTTAGCGGACCCGAGTTCGTCCATAGCAGAACATATATATTCGAAGAATGTGTCCAGTTGATGGGACCCCATTTACATACCTAAAATAATGGAATAATGGATTTTGTGCTTCAGAGGCTTATGTTTTTTATTTTACTTTGCTATTGACATATATATATTCTCCCTTTCTTTCTAGAAGAGATTTCATATTTTGCATATACCATTAGGTAGAAACATATGTGCCTATGTGTTCTCAAGCTGCTTTTGCGTATGTATGTATATATACATATATATATATATATGTGTGTGTGTGTACGGGAAGCGTCGACCCTTTCAGCAGCGCACCGATGCTTATAGCAACCAGGAATCGCGGTCCATAAGGACTTGGTCAGAATAATACGTGGACGATAAGAGAGCCGATAACCATTCCTCACAGTTAAGGGACAATGCGTCAACGGACGCGGTAATCGTTCCCCAATCCGATGCCAAAATTTGGCAATGAGAGCTGGGGTCAGCAGACGGGTGGCCATGAGGCGAAGGAGCCGAGACCATCGGTTCCGAGGATGGCTTCAGTAATATCGGAGGCTTTGGTAACGAAAAATTGATGGTTTCCGTCGTTTGCTTACGGACGGATAAAGAAGGGGGGACTGAAACAACATAGTCAACTGCTAGCAATGGCGCTATCATCGGACGTATTATGCCGATGTTACTATTACGGAAACCATTGTCAGTGTTTCCAGTGGCGATGGCACTATGGCGCTGCTGGTGTTTGTTATATCCACCAAGGGACGAAGAGGATACGACCCTTCTGTTATGCACCTTGAAATGACGACGGAGGTTGCTGAGCGTGGAATAGCTGCGGTTGCAGTTCTGCCTATCATCTCAGATTCATCAGTATTTGGTCATTGGATATTCACTTCCTTTTAGTTTCCTTACATGTGGCAGGCATAAGGCTTCTCACCGGTATGGGAATAAATATGTGGTTGAAGCGCACTGGGCTTTCGGAATGACCTGGGACAGTATTGGCACAGGTATAACTTCTTAGTAGGATGCTCTGGGTCTGGCCGCGTTAACATGAAGATAAAGTTAAAAGAAGGGGAAGTAGAACAAGTGACACGAGTACGCACGCACCTACAAAATCCAGGCTTTTAAATAATCGTTGTACATAGGAGTCCGACCATCAGACGCATAGTAATCTACTCCAAAAAAGATTGCCTTTTCTCTTTTGTCCAAACAAAGAATGGCAACGGGAATAAAGGCTCTTCAGCACATTGAACTCTCGGACATAGAAAGATTTCTGTATATTCTGTGCAGCTTCTTCATAAAGCCATCGATGCATTCTTTTCAACCGACAGTTTAGCAAATTTGATTTTTTTAGACAATCGCGTGGAAGGACGACATGTTGAACAAAGAATAAGCTGGTCATTCTCCTTCTGGTGTCAAGTCCACCCCCTCCCCCCAAAAAGAAGGTTGCGCCCCGAAAATAGCATTTCGCCCTTACACAGAACATTCAACGGATATACCAGAAAAGCTTATGAAAGAAGCTTTTTAAGCTACTGTTCTAGAGTATTCAGCGACCCCTTCCACAATGGCTGCGCTCCCTTTTATTGATAAACTTATAACTCTAAATACGGTTAGTATCACCCGCACTTTGCTTTCCGGCCAGGTACAGAACGAGATGGATATCTCTCCGTCGTTATGGACGATTCAGCTATCAGAGACTATTTGGCTTTCCAACAACTGGGAGATACGGTAGTTAAGTTCGATAAAATGAAAGGGGAAATAAGGGGGAGGGGAAGGGACCGTAACAAACATAATTTATCGTCATTGGGGGAGCCCAACGTACAAGCATAACGCGCGCAGAAGCAGAATATTATCCATATTTTTATGGGTGTGCATGTGTACGTCTGTGTTTGAGTTCTTCTCATTGCATTCTTTGATTTCCAATCACAAAATAACTCGGGCCCCTCTTATTAACCGACTCATTCCATCATGCATTTTGCAAATGAGCAACCGCACAGAGAGTGCCTTCTACCTCCTTATCATCCTTCCTGTCTTATCCCTTCCACTCTTCATCCTTTATTTCTATCTAACATACACACACACACACATATATATATATATATATGCATGTCTACAACAACTCTGAAGGGGCGATTCATCCATACTATGTGCTATAGTCAATAACTGGGTCGTTGGACATAAAACAAGTTAATCTGAGACCAAAGCTGAACAAATATGGCATCTGCATGTGTAAGGGAAAACAGAAGCACTTGCTTGAGAACATATTTCTTCGGCCTTTTTAAGATAACATGATGTAATACTGCAGCCATCTCCTCCAAGGTCGAGATGCTTAACGAGTGTTGCTGAACCCCATATGTATGATCTTCTTTCATTATGGGAGTAGCTTATTGATGCTACTTTTAAACTTCCTTAGTTGCTCCTCATCTTCCAGGAGTAAGATAATCGGGCGCACCGCCCGCTCAATCACTTACTGTCATTTCCATCTAAATCAAGCAAATAAGGTAACAAACAATTATGATACACAACACAGTAACTATTGTTACGAAATATTACACTCATTGCAGTAGTTTTGAAATATCTACATATCGATAGCTTGAACGTTCAAGATAGCCGTCAACGGTCTCCTTGAGCATATTTAGCGCAGCGCGATGTCTATTACTAAGACTTTCCACTACTATCAAATGATTAGAGACCAGAGCCTAGGCCCTATGCGCACGTATATATACAACCCGTGCATTTGTCCTTATTTACCTTGTAAGTCTGTGCCTTCCTCTGCATTCATCTTGACTTTTACGGGATCCAGGATAGTGCTGAAAAACAGTAGCTGTGTATATAGCTGCTTGTCGGTATACTGTATAATGGGACGAAACAACGATCAGCTATATTCGGGCGGTTCATCTTCCTCAGGTTACAGATACTGACCTCTCGATTCATCGATCCATGACAGCCTTCTCGCAAACAGCGGCGGCCAAACACAGACGTCATACGTGTCCTGTTCATGCAGGTGGTATCATCACACACCATCCAGCCCTCATAGTATCTCCTGATATAGGAACGTATGCTTCTGATCATCGCGTTGCGTATCATCCCCGCATTGAAAACTCCTTGGCAGAATGCGCATTCCATTCCAGATGCAAATTGCTTTTCATCCCCTTCAGCAGACACATGCCGGATTATACCTTCGAAATCTTGTTGCGCCTTGCACTGGTTGCATAGAATCACAAGTCGCTCAGATGCTTTGAAACGCTCCTTATCACCAATTTGCGATTCCAGCGTCTTGAACTCCTCTTCCGCCTCTTCAGTACCGTAAGATCGAATATTGCAATACTTTGATCCATCAAGTCCTAATGTCATGGAATACATATTATGAACTTCCTTCCATGTGCCTGTGCATTGCAAATTAATGGATTCTTACCTAGGCATTCGGCGAGCCGTGCAATATCAGTACCTTCGATGGGCGAGCAGAGACGTGCAATAGGGGGATGCACCTGCTGGTTAAGATACCAATCAATGTCTAAAGAGGCGGCTCAGTAATGTAGGCAATAACATAACAGAACAGGGTCATCTCTCTTACCAAGTGACATTTTCCCGCGCGCAACGTCATCGGGATGGAATGCCTTCTCGGCTGCGTTCACCTTGGAACCATTGGGAATATGGTCAACTCGGCATATCACATAGGGGATGGTGTCGCCTGATCGGACATTTTGGCCTGCCTCCCGCATTCGTAGAGCTACTTGTACATGGGGCTGGCTCTTGGCATCAGCATATTCGTTCGGGTTCTTCGTCAATTGCTAAAAATGATATCAGACACTATGCGCAGCGTAGATACATACATATATATGCGCCCCATACCTTGTTGATAATAAACTTTTCCAGCGACACCTTATTCTGCCGGATCTCCTCGCCAACCTCACGGAGGTATTCGTGAATTAGTTCGACCACCTCTTCACGATCCTTGTCGGACAATATAAAAGATAATACTCGGCTGAAATACAAACATTACTCTCACTTCCTCCTCTAGATATGGTCCAATGGTACTTACGAAGAAATATCATGAGACAGATCACACCAGTCTCTGCGAACAAGATCAAGACCTTTTGTTTCCATCGATTCGACTAGTGTACCATCAGCCTTCTCTTGAACCAATAAAGCTGCATACTTCTTCTTTTTCAATAAGAGCATATGCTTGAAAAGACCATCGATGTCTATTTCCAATAGATTATATAGCTCATTCACTCGTCGTTTGAGCATATTTCCGATTTCTTTGACTCTCTGGATATCATTCTCGTTCGTGTAGACCATGATGGAGTCTGTGTCACCGTAAATGACGTTCAGATCCATGTTGCTCGCCAAATCGACGGTATTTTGAAGAATTTCACGACCCTTGTGGGTAATTAGCATTGCAAGCGGCTTCGCATAGAAACGTGAGTGTGTAAAGCCAAGACAGCCGTACATACTGTTGGCTGTCAATTTTAGGGCCATTTGCCGGATATCATACTAAGCATAAAGTGAACGAACGAGTGGTGTCAGGTTAAGTAGAATGATCTCTATGATTACTTACCTGCATTCGTTCAGCCTCAGAAATCTTCGGGTCCTTCATAAGACTCTTCACTTGCCGCCGCCGATCAACGAGATTCTTTAGCAGGCGAGGAAGAAGCCCGCGAGGTACTGAGCTATCCGGCACTTCTGGCATACTGTCTTCTTCATTGTCTTCTTTGCGCTGGTTTCCATCTCGCAGGGCCTTATGCCGCTGTACAGTAGTAAAGCATACATTATACTCTTGAATGATAGATGGGTACAAACTGTTAAAGTCAAGTAAAAGCACATATTTGTCGTAGAATCCTTTCTTTGGCTCCAGAACAAGACCACCAGTGTAGGCCGGTTTTCGCCTTGACCCCTTGGATTTGCTGGTTTGTCTTTCCTCATTTGCTAGTAATATTGCGTGAGACTACAGGCTTCAAGATTAGAGCAAATGCTCACCTTCGTCATGGTCCATATCAGCATCTTCGAGGACTGCTTGAGGAACCTTTGCAAATGTTTTGTCAGGGCAGATGAATTTCTGGCGATGGAATTCGTGGAGTAGCAGGAATTCGTTTCTTTCTGCTCTTGCACCTGTCATGGATCTTGCCCTACAATCAGATAATATGATCAATATATTTTCAGCTTGCCGCGACGCATTTACTTTTGTATTAATGTCATACCACATGTTTCCAGCAAGATTTGTTAGTTGCTTTGTCAAAGGGAGGACCTGAAGCTTAAACATAAGCGCAGTAGATAAATAGGCATCGAAGGCACAGTGCTTGACAAGGTGAACAAGAGATTTTGCATCATCAAAGTATTGTGACACCTTGTCAAACTCAATATCCTCACGAGCAATCTTGAGTTGTGACTGTGCTAGATCCGTTAGGCGGTACGACTTGCTTCGGATCAAGTCCTTCGAGGTCAGATAGGTGTCGCACACCAGACGACCGCTCATGATCATGCGCTCTTGGTATGTAGACTCGCCACCGCCGCCTGGGCCTGATTGAAGTTTGGGCCAGCTATGATTGGCTTGTTAAGATATATTCATCTAAGGTGATGTATAAAAGAGAGCAAAGAATTACGTACTGCGAACGCCGGAACCTTCCCAGTTTGTGCCAATTTTGGGTACCCAGCTTTTTCATTCGATGGAGGAGAACATCCAGATCGAACCCAGCAAAGTTGTGGCCAACAATCACATCCGGATCCACCAGTCCAATTTTAGCTACAGGCGTACGCCAGTGAGTTCAGTACGTTTGACTAAATTCCATCAACAGGGAGCCTACCTATTAAGTAGTTAAGTAGAGCACTCTCAAGGCGCTCTGTATTAATTCGAAGACCATGTCGTCTTTCGGCCTCAATCGCATCGAGAAATCCGGCAGGAAAGGGTGCTTGTCCTAATTGGCGAACAACCGCAAATCGCTGCTTTTCAAGCTTATCAATAGGTGTCGGGTCATTGATATTCACTACAGGCAATATTCATATCAGGTCAAAGCTTAATTCTCTTGAACAGTGCATCTTACCATTTGTAAAGACGAGACCACTTGCTGCAACAATTTCGTTTTCTGTCTTTTTATGGTTCATAATAGTACGGAGACTGATGCTGAGGACCACTAACGGGGGAACATGATCAGGTAGATTGCCATTTTCGTCTCGCAGAGGATTCACGGCTTTAGGATCATCGACAGCAATCTCAATCTTACACCATGTTCCCTGTAAAAGAATGCATTACTGGATACATTCTCCTGGAAACCAATGCCATCTCAACGTACCATAGTATTTGCCACTTTTGCATTCTTCACCTTTAGCCAGCAAGGACCCATGATATCACGCTTAACCAAGAAGTGTTCCAATGGACCCGTATTTGCACCAAACACATGGCTAAATGTCATTCCCTTGAGATCCTCCGGGAGAGCAGGTGCTTGATATTCGTAAATTAGCGAGTTTACTCAACTTGGGAGATCGCGTTTGCGTTGGCATACCTTGATAGGAATAGTGCACTTTTAGATATTCGCTCTCTGGAGGTACATCGGGGAGTTCAAAAGCATATTTCCGCATCACTGGTTTTGACTTGAATGTTGAGATCTTCTGCTTGTTGCAAATGGTCTGAAATTCTCTCTGTACATCGACGATTTGGACTTCTTCTTCAGTTGTATTGCCTTTATCTATCATCATTGGAATCGGTTAAAGCAAAGACGCCAATCCACAAGCTTGCTTAACACTACCATCCAATTTGTACTGGCGAGGTAATACAAAAAGCGTTCGCTCGACATTTGCAACGACAACGCAACAGCTCATATAGCTGTCTAGCATTCTATTGTATACCTACAAGAAGCATATGTGTGAAATAAGATCCCAATATAGCAATCATGTCCTCCTGTTACCTTGCCAAACAAATATATCGTTCCTTTCTCTCGTCGCTCAAAAGCATCGTACCACCAGAAATGTAGGCTTCCATCCTCTTCCACTATGTTGTCCAGACTTGCGTCCTGTCGTGTGTCTACATACGTATCTTCTCCTCCTAATATCGCTTCTGCCTTTTCCCAAGCCTGAAGGTCTGGTCTTTCCTCCTTGATTTTCATAGGATACTTCGCCTGTTCTTTCGACGCTGTCTCAGGCTCCATCTCCATTCTTTTCACTTCCGGTACTGAAAGTTTCTCGACATCTTCTAAGGTGAAAAGATCGGCATCATCAACGTCGCAAAATAAATTGTCATCATTGCTTTCTGTTTTAACGTCCATGGGAGTAATTTCCGGGGACTCCTCCATGTTTATATCAGGTGCGTCGTTGCCAGCGGATGAGGATGTGGGTTTGCTCGCTGTTGGTATCATTGGCTTCTTTGCTCCTAGAGGAGATGGCGAATACATCGTTCGGCTATCGGCTCGCATATGGTTGTTGTGACGTAAATCCTTATTCCCAGGCTTCAGGATTTGGCTAGGGGTAGACTTGAGGGAAGAGTATGTGGTAGTGGCACGATCCTTGTTGATGCGTTGAGGGGATTTTGTTGTGGATCTTTCCAAATCAGCAAAGATGCCATCAAGGAAGTCGGCTTCATCTCCGGGCTTCTGCTCAAAAAAACGAAGAATGGTGTGTGTCATGAGCATCGGTATTTGTAGACAAGCTTGGTTTATCATAATATTCTCTTTTTGTCTTACTTCTTCCTTCACAGGCCTGCTGGGAGCAACGATCGATTTCCGCATGTTAGATTTCGAAAACATCGTGGCAATATCTTTATTGACTGGCGCTGTCTGTTTCTTGCTTTTTTCAGCCAGAGCGTCTTTCCGTTTGCGCTTGCCTATAAGTAAGTCATGTACGCAAGTGAGCATGGCGTCGCGCGAAACCAGCTCTCCTGTTGAAATAGTCAATTACTTGGAGCGACATCAGCCAGTTCATACTCGTCCGAGAAGTGTTCTTGCTCCTCGCCATTGTCAATGTAACCGGCATTATCGTCATCCTCGACAAAGTCCGCATCGTCATTCAGTGCATGGTAATCGTGTTCGTCTACCTCGACGTAAAAGTCATCGCTCGTATTCTGTATGTCGATCAACAATGGAGTTTAGGTCGATTGGAAGGTCATTTGTACACAAGGGAGCCGGACTATCTTATAGTGTATTACATACGCGATTGTTCCGCTGTTTTTTACGTCGATTGGCGAGCTCTTGGAGTCTATTATGTTTTTTCTCTCGAGAGCTCATGTTGGGAAAAATAAAAGTGGAACAGGGACACGAGCGATTTCCAGGCACGCGCTTTGGGATTTTTTATCGACGCGACGGTAAAATACCAGCCACGCAAAGTACGCGCTTTCAATATCAGAAAAAGGATATTCCAAAAGAGGAAGAGAGCGCGAGAGCGAGGGAGCTGTTAACGCTGACATGTGTGGCATCCTATTTTCATTGACTTCTAAGAACGATCCGCTTCCTACTGAACAATGGAAACGGCTTACCGAGATCAACTCAAAAAGAGGTTGAGCAACAATTTTCATTTTGTCTTTACTTGATCACTGTAAAAAGGCTCATTTCAACGAACGTAATCATATTAGGCCCAGATTCGCAGGCCACTCTGCATCGCACACTTGAACGCAGTAACGAAGATCTACGTTTCTTTTCCTCAGTGCTCCATTTACGTGGCCAGTATAATGTTCCTCAACCCATTCATTCGGAAGCAACGGGGAATATTTTATGTTGGAATGGCGAGGTGTTTCATGGCTTGCAGGTGGGTATAAAAATTCGTAGACAGATCAGAAGTATCGATTAACTCAAATATGCACTGGTAGATAACAACTGGCGAAAATGACACGCAGGTTCTTTTCGACCGCTTAAACAAGGCGACAGATACCGATGTTCCGGAAGTGGTGTCTTCTATTGAAGGCCCATTTGCATTTGTTTTCTATCAGGCAAGTAGACATCTACGTCATGTTTTTTTTATTAGGATATGTATCTTATCTGCGCATCCAGAAATCTGAAAACCGAATTTGGTTCGGCCGAGACTGCCTTGGTCGTCGATCCTTGCTTTGGCGGCGTACAGAATCCTCTATTGTTCTTTGTTCGGCTGCGGAACAATGGGAGGCGAATGATGAACGGGCACTCTGGGAAGAACTACCTGCCGAAGGAATCTACTGTATTGATCTTTTCGGTGACGAAAACGCCCCGGCAGTCTATAGGGTGCATAACCACCCCGTCCGACTGCACCCGTGGACATACACTGCCAACGATGGAAAAACTAACTCTTTAGTAAGTGTTTGGCATGTGATGTTTACAACAAGAAAAAAAGTTGCTCAGCCATTTCCAGATTCTCCCGTTCCCTAAATTGGATAGGACGCTCCCAGAGCATAAACAACAACATCGGCAACCACAAGAGATCGAGCCTGTTCTGGATAACGTTCGTAAACATGCCAAAGAGTTCTGTCAAGTCCTCGACCGTGCTGTGAAATTCCGTGTGGCAGACATCCCGCATCACCAACATCACCTCACGAGGTAAAAGTAAAGGAAGCAAGAACACATATAGTTTTCTGATTCACACATTCACGCACAGTGTGGACATCACTCAAAATATTGACAGCGCAGCAACCGCTCCTCGTGTAGCTATTTTGTTCTCTGGAGGTCTCGACTGCATTAGTCTCGCTGCTTTAGTCCACAGGCATTTGGACCCCGCGGAACCAATTGACTTGCTCAATGTTGCATTTGAGAACCCTCGATCTGAGAATGCCAAAAAGAAAGAAAAACACCATGTGATCTCCATGTATGATACACCCGACCGAATTACTGGCAGAGCTGGTGTGACTGAATTAAGGTAAGCTAGATTATTTGTTTCGTGATGGGTGTTATTACTGACGTTGCTATCTCGGCCCCATTCCCACAAGACACATTGCCCCAGAAAGGAATTGGCGCTTTGTTGAAATCAACGTACCATATGCTGAAGCAATGGCGCACCGACAGGAAATCGTTGATCGTATGTTTCCGCTGGATACCGTCATGGATCTTGTACGTGTGCACGGGCCAAGTAAGAGTTCCATTGCTGTGATTGATGGACTCAAATTATTTTTAGAGTATTGCAATGGCGTTGTGGTTTGCGTCCCGAGGAAAAGGTAAGAAAACTTGGAGCTGCTATATTATTGCTTCTTCCTTTTTTCCATGATTTAAAAGGTCCCCTCTAATAAAACACGGGTGTATCGTATATATAAACTAAGGCGAGATTGCTGTTGGAGACACCATGAAGGTATGTGTGGCGGCTATCGATAAGACCAAGCGAAGCGAATCAACCCTGTATGTTACTGTTTATAACCGTATATATAGCCTTACCAAAGCTATGCCCGAGTGTTGATATCGGGTTTAGGAGCGGACGAACAACTCGGTGGCTACTCACGTCATCGAGAAGCATTTCGTTGCGGTGGATGGTCGAAGCTAATCGACGAAGTCAGTCTTTTCCTCCATGACAACTTGCGCATGAGCTTGACAGAAGAAAGCTATTTTCCATAGACACAACTTGACATTGATCGCATATCAACCAGGAACCTCGGTAAGATCTTTCTGTGCTTGTCCTGCTGGCCACCTTATTAATAACCTATGAAGGGCGCGATGACCGCATTATATCCGACCATGGAAAGGAAGTACGGTTTCCTTATCTGAGTACTGACGTTGTTGATTATCTCTGCCGCCTCCCCATCGATATAAAGATGGACATGCGGTTTGACCGAGGCGTGGGCGAGAAGCTTTTACTGCGACAGGTTGCCAGTGAAGAACTTGGATTAATCAACGCCAGCAAGAATTGGAAGCGAGCCATCCAGTTTGGTGCGAAGACAGCAAAAATGACGGGTGACACTCGATCTGAGAAGGGACACAACAAATTAGACAAGTGAACCGAGCTAATAAAGACAAAACTGCTGCAAGGCGGCGGGCGCCTGAATAGCTTTGTATTCCCTCCCCCATCTGTGCATTCAAAGATACACCAACAGAGAAGCAGGACCACAGACTATCATGAAGTCATCAACTGTTCTATCGCTTGAGCCAGCGCCTTACTTTAAAACCGATGGCCTTTGAGACATGCGTTGTTCACAGTTAGCTAGCGTTTTGAGAATCAATTCAGCTCTTTCTTCCGTTTTCGATGGTCCATATTGCCACATTTTACCGACTTTGAAAGGATAAGAAACCCTTCTTCCACCGGCCTGGGTGATTCTGTATAAAAGCAAAACAATAAGGAAAATGAAAAAATGACATGAGCTTGCAAATATGGGGGGAGGATAAAAAGCGTAAATAGAATTTTCCCGCCGCTAACATTTTTTTCCCTCCATCTTTCCTTTTATTTTTTCTTTCCTTCAACCGCCAAATATCACTCTTTTCTTACACTCTTTCCCCATCCACAACTCATACACGATCCGCGCGCATCGCTGCGAAGCTGACTAGTCCTGCGAAGCGTACAGACAAAATGGAACCATTTTCAGTGCTTGGAACATCGCGGTTCCCTGGTACGTAAGAAGAGAATGAACAGATCTGCATTTTGTCCAGTACAGGAAGCCCTTCCTTACCTCTCACCTATGTCGACGCAGAGAATCATAAAGGCCGTCGAGTACCGTCTCGATTGGAGCAGTTTAGCAGTGGTATGGAGTTGCAGGAAGAGTATGTAGAGCCCACCTTTGAAAGCGTCCCGGTGCAACACAATCGTAAGTGATTTCCCTTCAGTTCTTATTTTGTGAACGATCCCCTCACTTTCCTTCCTCCATCCCAAGTCACTTCGGCATCTCTACGATCGCCTCATCGCATCCCTACCACTTTTAGCTCTGGCACAATGAGCATGACAGCACAGACGCCACACGCAGCATCATATCGAGATCGTCTGGGTGATGCACCACACCCTCTCTCGCCAACAAAATATGCGCAAAGGCCGCTTCCTGCGGTTTGGCAACAACAAGAGCAACCGGTACTCTTGGATGCGCTCGGACGAGTTACCTCCATCTCATGCAACTGGGATCAGACTGCTCACCGCTGCGATGCGGCGGAAGTATCGCGACTCGTTGACAGTAGCAGCGGGCATATTGAACCGATTGGCTACAGCAGACAAACGTTGGCGATCGATCATCGTGGTGCTCTCCCTCATCGCCGGTTGGCATCCATGCCGATACTGTCCCATCCACCGGCTTCAAGTGGTCAGCAATCATTAATGTTCACGCCCACGATATGCCCTGCCTCTTGCTACAGCGGCTATACACACAATCATCAGATGCTGCCGGCTTCTGTCAGAAAACGCGATATGCGCGTTCCTCCGCCAACATGGTCTCAGGTTACTCGCTTAGGTAACAGGCCTGCTGACGGAAGCGTTGGCAAGAGATCGGGCTCCTTGCAACAAGCAAGCACTGGAAGTAGCGAGGATAGCGAATCTTCTCCATCTCCAAGTGTGGGAAGCGGAGCCCAGGCCGTCCGCCCAAAGTCAAGCAATGCTGTGAAGCTCTTAGCCGAGTCGCTTTCCTTTATAACGATAGGCGCGCCTTGCCTACAATCAAAGCCTGCACAATATCCTGTTGTCAAGCTTTCAAACGTAAGTGAACGAAGAACTACGGTTTTTTTTTCCTTTTCGGCTTGCGGTTCACCGAGACTCTTCTATGCACGCGTAGATACCATGGAGTATTTCTCTAGCAGACATCCGTCAGATGCTTTTTTATGTTCGCATGCCAGATCCTAACGACATTGCCCAGAATGTTCATGTAAATATTGTTCTGAACTAAAAATGAGGCGATATTAGATGTGCTAAAACTTGCATTTCACACATAGATTGTTATCAACAAATTGACAGGGAAGACCCTTGCTGACGCATTCGTCGAAGTAGCATCCGAAGGAGATGCTGTCAAAGCAGTAAAAAATTATCATCATCCACCAGTCAAGGGCCGTAAGATCTATATAGCAGTATCCTCACAAGACAGGCTCCTGAAGGAGCTTTTTCCAGAGTGGCCGGGCAAGTTTGTGAATGGCAAAGCCATTCTTACGGAAAACAAAGACCCCGACGCACCCCCTCCTCCGCTCATCCAGCGAAAGGAGTTTGAGTCATTGCTGGCAATATGTAGGAACTTCAAGGTGGGGCATACATAGTAATATGGGGAGCCAGTTGGAAACGTGCAAGAAAAACTAATTGTTTTTGACGTTTGACGTCCTTGTAGCTCCACTTTTCGCGCAAGTGCGGCGAACGACCGTTCGAGAACTTCATTTCACTGCTTGTCAAGTTCCCCTGGGATCAACCTGATATCATAACAACGATGCAACGTGATCATCTTTATGAATATTACAAACTAGCAACAAGTAAGTAGGATTGAAAAGCAACGGAACTCTGTTGTTTCTAAGATAAGTTATAGGCGTGCTTAAGAACCATTTGGCAAAGCCCTATGTTAATTTGGACCCCCAGCTTATGACCAGAATGATCCGGGCAGCACTGCAATGCCCTGGACTTACCGTTCCACAGAAGCGTGGGATCCTCGTTGCTGGGTACGGTAGAGAGTATTTAAAGCAGCTGAAACCGGAAGCAAATTGCTAACCTCGGCTTTATCCAGAAACGTTGAATGCCCGCCTGATCTTACTGAATTTATCGAACCTCCACCAGAAGCAGTGATTGAGACAGAGCCAACTATCCTCGATAGGCTTATTCCAATGGAACCACTCGACGCTGCCAGCACACTATAGTCAAATCAATTTCTATGCTGAACTATTCCTGATCAATACAAATGACCTCGTCATCATTTACCCATGTGTTCCAGCGCAAGCTTTTGAAAATTCTTGTAGCGCGCATGAGGCGGGAGGGGGTAGGAGGGCAATAGATGGATCGCTTGCCGTACACATTCACAAGGTGTACTGCGACGTGCTGAGCAAGTGAGATGGAGTATGTTTCTTCCTTGTCATAGATCGAACTACACATGTTGTGGCATAGAAAATACTCGAGCTCCCCCATTGGCCGACCGCTATGATATGCGTCATGATTCGATTTGTATATCCGGTTATTACGCAGTAATTTCTATATACATATTCGCGTTATCACTGTGTGCGGATATCACAGTTTAATTTATTTATCGGATTCAACCAAAAGGAACTCATGTGACCAGAAACTTCATGTTTTCGTAGTACATCAGCATGGGATTCTCGCCGCTTCGCGTGGTGGTGCGCTCGATATCGCCATAGCGTTCGCAGAATTCGCGGTGGGTCAGGACCTTGACCGTCTTGTCATTCCCAGCCCTTGCGCCACGGCAGACAAGGAGGTACATATCACGTAGGAGCTCAAAGTTGGTAGGGAAGAAGATGTCGAACCAGCCTGGTTGGACCATATAAGTTGAGCAGGGGACCATTGTCCCCTTATACCGTGTCTGCACCACTGGACCGTCGACTCCCTCGACCGCATCGGGTAGCTGTGAAAAATCGGAGAGGATGAGCCGGTGTTGAGGGAAATGGCGTTTGAGGGTCTCGAGGAACATAAAGAGCTTCGTGGGGATAAACTCTGGCGAGGTCAGATTCGGTGCTACCGGAAGGAGCTTGAGGACCTTGTGCAACAATTGCCGCGACAGGATCGGACTTCGATAACGGGTCATTTTCCGAGTCGCCAGGTACCGACTGATCAAGGCGTCGCTGCCAACGGGCTCATAAAGTTCAGTGTAATCGCCCTTGTCGTCGATGCTCACCAGGCCTTGATAGGGTTGAAGCGTCTCGAGATCGTACCGGATCACATCATGTGCAAAATTGTCCTAGGCAACCGAGTCCGCCGTAAAAGATGTGTATGAGAAAGAAGAAATAGAGAGAGCGTGTGTGTGTCCGATGATGGGTGTTTGGTATCTTCACTTACAATGACCTCCATTCCCAAAAAGAAGCATTCCTCAGGAACATGAATATCCCAGTCGAATATGCTCTTGTTAATGATCTTGACACATGTATGCTGCTCAGTCACGTCGCGCACTTCCTGCCGCTCGGACTGCCGCTCAGCCAGCTTGCCCGAGATTTCAATGATATTATATTGTGTCCGTTTGTAAACCGAGGGCTCGTATTTTTGTATATAATCGAGGATGTTTAGCATCAGCGTACCGTTACCTGCGCCCATCTCGTAGATGATCAAGTCTTTGTGTGGGTACAGATTCAACTTGTACTCGGACACCATGTATTTTGCAATGGCGTAGCCATACCAGGGCTAGATTTGCAACATGTGTCAAAAAACAAGGACCAAAATCTACCACTGTTTTTTTTTAAGGAGGAGGAGGAGGAGGAGTACCTTGAACAATTCAGTAGGCGTGTGCCAGACCTGCCGTGCTACTTCGTCCACCTCGTCTGCCTCGCCTTCGATTTCCTTGTACATATTGGCCAGCATATTCATAAACTCAAGGTGGTCGCGCAGCTCTGTGAAATCAAAGTCCATTTCCGGCGAAAAGATGACCGCTTGTTTTGAAAAGTAGCCATAGTTGGGATTGTACAAGGAATCGTCGATGAAATCGCGCGTCAGCATGCGCGTGCAGGTCGGTGGCGTTTTGCACGACGCAACGTCCGATGCTGTTTTAAGTGGATAGGTCGCATGCTTGCCGAAATCGGTATTCTGATCATTATTGAGAAATGGAGCAAATAGGTCTGTGGGGGAGATCATGCCGGGTTGTTGTTGTTGCTGCTGCTGCTGTTGGCGATGGTTTTGCTGTTGCTGCTGGCATTGGACACTCCATGTGGACAAAAAGGCATTACGACGCGGAGAAAACAATCCGCGCCGGATTAATGGATGCCTATAGGCCATCCACCGTGGAGCACTTTGCATGGTGTGTGGAAAAAGAAAAAATAAAGTAGACCGCCGACAACACTTTCAGTGTTGCCAGGGCCACCTCAACCAAAAAGCTCCTCCCCATCAACACCCCCCCCCGCACCCTCGGTATAAACCCAGACATCCCTTTTGACACATTGTCAGCTGAGGCTCATTCAGTGTTCAATAACATGGCAAGACTGATGTGTCCTCTATCCGCCCGATTGAGTGACAGCAAAAGAAGACTATGTGCCACAAGACTCTCTGTCATTAGTGGACAAGGATGGGAGAAGGAATTGCTTTTTATCCATGCGGGGTTTAAGAAGACGGTTATCACCATGGAGGCCATACCAGAATAAAAAGCAAAGCAGAGCAGTGCTTCTCTTCTTCACTCTTTCTTTTTCCCTTTCTTGTCATGGTAAGAGTTGAAGAAGGGTGTATCCCATTTCATGTTTATTTACAGATATCCCCTCTCCTTAGTCTATCAAAGTCGGTGATATTGTGAGTATGCTACGGTCTCTCCCACTTTATCAACCAGAAAAGCGATTAATAATCCCTATTCCATTTGAAGATCCCAGACGGCGTTCTTCATTATGTCCCTTATGACCCCAACGAATCTCTTGTGGCCTGCCCTCGGTAATATTAAAAGTGCGGAAGGGGAAAGCATATTATAGTTTACTGAAGCTCAGTCCTATCGCAAGGCCTTTGCCTTACAAGATTCATGAGCAGCTCAAAGACAAAAAGGCTGTGATCTTTGCTATTCCTGGTAATCCTTCGAAAAAAATAAAGAAAAAAAAAGCTCATATGTGATACTAGGTCCCTTTACACCTGCGTGCTCTGAGCAGCATGTTCCTGGCTTCTTGCACGCCGCGGACGCGCTCCAAGCGAAAGGCGTCAGTACGATTATTTGTGTGTCTGCAGTCGACGGATTCATTATGAATGCATTCGGCAAAGTCAGTGGGGTGAAGGATAAGATCATCATGGCGGGCGATGGCAATGCATCGTTTGCCAAAGCGCTCGGTCTCACCCAGGATTTAAGCAAGGGCGGCCTCGGGATACGCACCAAGCGTTTTGCCATTGTGCTCGATAACCTCAAGGTTATCTATGTGGGTGTCGAGACAGCTCCGGGCGTGAATGTATCAAGCGCAGAAGTTGTCCTAGCAAAGCTGTGAGCTGACAAAGAAAGAGAGAGAGAGAGAGAGAGACACTTGCGCGCGCGCCAGGGGAAAAATAAAAGGGCTGTTACAGAACGCTTCAAGTAACTCAAACCGTCTATTACTTTTTCATTTTCGTTTTCTTTTTATAAAAAAAAAAATGTCCCCAAGAGAATCCGGTGAAGAACGGATTAATTCTCGCAGCTCAAAACCACCCCTCAAAAAGAAGAGGTCGAGTCGCAAAAGAATTACGGTTCTGCCACCATTACGGGATCACCCTGGAGGTATAGGCACTCTGGTCTCTGAATGACTCATGCTTTGTCAACGAACAGCACACAAGTTGCTACTTAGAAGAAAAACACAGACACAAGCCATAAGACTCGCAAACGTGTTCCTCCCTGACAAAGGATCTAAGGCAAAGACGTGTATAACTATAAAAGAAAAAAAAAACTTTTCGGTCCAGGAAACCGGCTTTTATCTTCTTTTGGCTGTGACTGCTACGAAACCAGGGTTTTTTTTTTTTTTTTTATATATATAAAAAAAGGGCAAGGCTGCTCCGACAGACAGACCGATTCAGATTAGAAATACGACAAAGGCAGCCACTAATAGACCCATCTATGCTTCCTTTGGGAGATTGGCCAAGCAAAACTACATTCTATAAACTGTTCTTTTCTCTTTCTCTCTCTCAGTGCGTGTGTACCCGGTGGATATTTACAGGGGCGAATGCATCCCGAGCTATGGATTTCTTATTAGAATATAACCATGTCTCCTGCACACATATGGAAGACCGCCTTACCTTGGTACTAAACTCCAGCTTGGAACGCTTCTGAAATCGCGTAAATTCCTTATTGTCATGAATCTTGACCGCTTCCTGGATGGGAAGCAAAACAACGGGCCAGACGAATCCTAGAAAATAAACGTACCAGGGCACGTTCGACAGGCGGAATGGACCGTGCACCAACGAGACTGCGCAAAAGACGAATTGAAGGATAATGGTGAGGAAAAACGCCCCTACCCATACTCTGTTCTTGAATGGAGGCGAGTGAAGCATCGAAAAAGTTCGATACAAAAAGGTTGGGGACATCCACGCAAGGCACCACACAAATGACACAAGCATAAAGTTTTGGGCATAGAGGACACCCCATTGCTGTTCATGGCTCCAATGCAGCCAACCATGCTGTCCAAATCCCCCAAAAGCGGCCGACGCGGGTATGCGGAGGATGTGAACTAGCGTCCTGTACCATCACACACCGCTGTTAGGATATCGGGTTCTTTTGTTCCGACTTGTGGCCTTACTTACAATACATAAATGATAAGGCACATGATAATGAGCGGCAGGAACCGCAGGATGAAATAAACCAGGAACCGCTTCAAGCCGGTCAGATGATCAATGTTTTTCCCTACAGAAGATAACACACATGAGTGTGTTTGTCTACGAGTAAAACTTGCATGTATGTATGTCAAAATACATACCAGGCATGAGAAGCATAATGTTATCATCATGCGGGGTAAAGAGCATTGATAAGCTCAGGAGAGGAAGAATGATCCACATGATCCACAGAATCTGATAGCCAGTAAGCGTCGGGGGGAGCAGCATGCAGGACGCCAAGAGCTGAGTCAATGTCAGAGTCAAGCAACACCCTACATAGAATGCAAAGCCCTGTAATATAATACACATCGTTAACCATCTGTCACTATAAAACAAGAGCAAACCAACTCACCATACGTATGCTGCTTAACAAGCGTCGCGCGTCTCGAATCATTTGGGTCACTGCATACAAGCTTGTCTCGTACTGCATGAACAACCCACAAGGAAGACTCACCAGTGACGCGCCTGTAGCCAGCGGTGGTTGCTTTCCACCTATCGAGAGCCGCCCTTTGTTCTGTGCACGCGTATACATGGGTTCCATCGCAATGCTCATATCCGAAATTGCAAAAGACACAGTATTCTTGGTGTTAAGCGCATTGCCTATGCAGCATACGACCTCGCCATATTCTTGGAATACCCGGATCATTTCTTTGATAGCCCGAGGAGTGCAATCGGCAAATAACGAGACATGAAGGGGAATATCATCAACTTCTTCCAGATGCCGTCGAATCTGGTCGATGCCTCGCGGAAGTTGTGCCTTGATATCATGAGACTGAATGTATCCATTCCCGCAATTCTCATCGTCTGGACTCGAAAGGAGTATGCAACTATTCCAATCCGTCTCAAGACCAAGACGTTCAGCAAAGGCTATAAACGTATGCAGGATGTGTCAACCCATACATGCACACACTATGCCCGATTCAAAGCTCGACTTTGCTTACCTTTGGATTCTCGTTCTGGTGTCGGCGAAAAATTGACAAAGCGAATGCCGGCAAGTCCAAGATCTTCTATGCAATCGGCCACATTCTTTCGTTGGGCGGTCATGAGCATCATTCGACAAAATGATAAAGCTGAACTGACCTACCGGTTTTGGTTGGTGACACAGTACTGCCATGCCCAAGAATATTTGGCCTTTAGCAACCTCCTTGTAGAATTCCTCCTCTTCTTCTTCTTCCACCGGCTCGTCTTCCTCGAAAGAATAATCGCTCGAGCTATCACTGCTGGTCCACTGACTGTCCTTGGATGACCGAGGCTGATGGAGCTGCTGTTCTTTGGAAGATGATGCCTTGTTTCTGCTGTCATGTTCTTCTGCGCCTCCAAGTGAGAGCGGTAACTCGGGGAATGAAAGAGAAGGTTCTCCCGTCTGTTGCAATCGTTGAAATGCGCTGTCACTACTGCTACTGCTACTGCTACTGCTGGTGGATGAGGATGACGAACTGTCCGAGCTTGGGGGTTTGTACGGCAACACAACAAATGCACAGCCTGGATCAGCTGTATCATCATCCGTCGGATTCAGGAACGGAAGACGGCGACCGTCTGGTGTGTTGATAGGACGGTAAGCATAGGCAATACATTGCATATCATGTACAATAGCATTCTGAAAAAAGTCGGTAATCTTCTTCTCCATCTGGACAGATCATATATGTATTAGGAACATCACGATCGTCTCTGGCACAAAAGGGGCCCAGAAACCACTCACCGCAAGATTCATCGTTTGAAGATTGCTGCCATCCCAGTAGTCAGAGCACTTGTCAAGGACGAGCGCAGGATGACCATCAGTAAGGAGTTGATAACTCTCTATATCTATTCATGAGACTTCATAACCTCAGTTTTTTCAGCAGATGACTTACGCGAGACTCGCTCTTCAAAAATAGTTGACAAGGCACTTGGGACCTCAAAGTTAGAATATTGACTAAACTTGTAGACGGGCTTTTCCAAAATATCATGGTAAGGAGCAAACGTAAAAATCTCGGCTCTTTGCGCAAACGATTGCAACGCCTCTTCTTTGAAGCCTATGCACTTGGCAAGTCGGCAAAGGCAAGCTAAAAATAAAAGAGAATGGAAACAAGAGGGGGGGTATTATAAGATCTATATCCGGAAAGGACAATAATATTGCACTTACTCTGGCGTGCTGGACTTGTTTTGCCATATACATGAAGCTTAGATCGACGACGATGGTATTCAGACCGTTTCCTTCCTTGAAGCACGCCGCAGTTGGTATTGAGCATGAAATTCAATCCCAAAGGCTTCAGGCAACTTTGGCACGCAAACATGCATCCATGAGATGAACGTCTTTTTTCCTCAATGTAACATAGACTTACGGCATATACTGTTCCCAGTCTTGGTCCTCAAATTTGATTCCAAGTTCCTCGTCAGAATCCTCGGCAACATCAACATATCGAATGTCTTGCTTTGCAGGAAACATGAGCTGCTCAGTTGTCGGAAATGGCTATAAAAAATGTCCTTATCTTTGAGATCATCGATCTGTCAGAAGGAGAGACGGCATTAAATACGTACATTTGCAATTGTGCCCTCTCTATCCAAGCAACAGATCACTGTCGTACTCCCTAGGGATTCGAGCAGATTCGTCGAGCGCGTCAAAGAGACACTGTCCCAGTTGACTAACAGAGAGACGAACCTATCCCAAACAACATCTTTCGAGAAGCGGAAAAAGGCGGATGGTGAGCAAGGGAAACTGGACATGCATACATTCACACACTCACTTGGACTTAATTCCACATCTTTTGTGGGCGGTGGAGCTTCCGTATCAAATTCATCTACTTCATCATCGTCCTCATATTCTGTCTTTGATATCTGCAACGCCTCGAAAAGAATGAGAAGTTGAGCATTTCCAAAGCTTCTCGCCACAAGCCAAAGGCTAGGCAGGCAGAGAGGCAAGAGAGGGAGTGCGACATAAAACGGTAATGCACAAAAGAGCTCAGCAAGCTGGTCCATATGGGTTCCCAACACAAGCCTGTCACGAAGACCGAATCGTAACAGATTGATCACGATAGACGCACCAATCACACCCCAGATTAGGTAGTGATAGAAAAGGTGTTCCAACTTACGGGCCTCACTAGCGAGGACGGTGTCGGGGCGCTTTTGGTTTAATGCCTCACGCATATTCTTCTCAAGTGGTGTTTCGAGCAAAAGGAATTGATGCCGGCCACGGGCGTGCAGATACTGTTCCATCAAATCATTCGGTGGCGGTATGCCAAAGAAGGAGGGCTTGAAGACTTGGTCTTTGGCGAGGTAGTATTCGCGTGTCTGTAGCGACTGGGTATCATCTAGATGGCTGGATAAAGGGGAATGCGGCCTGTGTTCATCGGAAAAGCTGGAATCTGTAGCAGGAATATTCGGTAATGGCTTATGAATATACTTCATACGTCCCGGGGATACGTCGCCATAGAGCATTTCCACGACGTCTCCTTCAACTAAGAGGTTGACGGGAAATATCCGAACAACACCATCGCGCACAACTTTCGCAATCGACATGCATGGAATGAAGGGTATCCTTGTATCCTGAAAAGAATGTCGGTGTGGGCGCTTACTCGGGATATGTTTGAATATTCCTACCTGGACCATATTCATTCCGCTGCGCTCTAATGAATGGATAATTGTTGCTGCTCTATTGGTCATCTCAAAAAGTGTCATCTTCTGCTCCCTCTGATATAAGAAACCGTTCCATCCGACCATTGCAAATATAAGCAATGATTCCACAAGCACAGCCGTTATCCGATACTGGTATGGGTCGCTCATGAAGTATCCAACGAGATAGAAGATCATCAGAGCAGTCCCTGTCAATAACCCCGCCAGTGTCCAGGGTCGCAGTGCCCAGTTCCGTATGGCTAATAATATAGAGACATCAGTGGTATTGATCTGGAACAGGAGATGGAGGTACTTACAAATCTGGTGATGTATACGAGCTCTTTCTTCATTAAGTATTTGATGCGCGACTCCAAGCAATTTCCTATTGCATGAGGGAATTCTTGTAAATTTCACGATATCCATGTGACATACAGATACCAAAAAGACCCTACATTAGCGCCTCGTCACTCGACAAGCCTGCACGTTGTGTATTTTGTAAGCTCTCACGTCGACTCCACGAATGTGAGTGGAGATCTTCTGGAAATACGCGCTGAAGTCGCTTCCGCGGCTTCCGACCTTCTCGCGAGCGCAGGCGCGCATGACCCTCTTCGTCTTCCCCGTCGTACGGACCCTCATCTCCGTGTTCCTCACCCTCAAGATGTCCGTGCATCTGTTCTTTGGACCAAGTGGATGCCTCCCCCAGCATATGATCTTCTTCTGTAAACTCCCTCATCGTCCGGCCTGCGAAGATGCCATTGTTTTCGGCGCTAGCGCCATCCTGATCCCTATGGCTTTCAAAACTGTGTCGTTGCCAGTGTTGGTGGCCTCTGCTACTCGACGAAGTATGTTCGTTTCCTGCCCGCTCTCTTGGTGTAAAGCTGGCAGATGACGATGGCGTTTGTGAAGGGAATGGTCTGCCAGTCCCAGCGGATTGCTCTGTGGACGACACTGGATGGCTCTGAATAGGCGGTGTGGTGCGATGGTAGCTATAGGCATAATCGCTTTCGGACTCTTCATTGTCTGAACGGAAAATATTGCCCTTGATACGCTTCTCAAGACGTCGCGGAACGGACGAGCCATGGTCAATCACAACTTGCACGGATACACTTGAGCTCGATGACGATGATGAACTGGAAGAAGATTGGGATATGGGGCGACTTGCTCTGAAATGGCTAGACTCTTCGTCGGGATCGTCAATGTCGAGCAGAAAATAGGTGGTGTCCGGTTCATGAGGGGCGTTTCTATCGGGAGGAATAGTGAGGCGGGTTTGTGAATCCTCTGAAGAATGGGTCGGCTGGAGCGACGTGGACGATGGCGAGGGACTATGATTCGGATGGGTATTGCGTAGATTGCCGGTCATGATAAAGAATCGAGATCGAGAAAAAAAACGAGGAAATTTGGCACAAAGTAGATCAGAATCAAAATAAAGAGAAAGATCGTTTCTTGAATATTTCGCCTATTGTGGAGGGAACCAGATAGACCAAGAGAAAAGCCGAATTGGCTGCGTATTCGTGTTTGTCTGTGTGGGTACGTGCGGGTGCCTCGCTATCCGGCTGCTTCAATCCACACTAACCAGGGAAGTCTCCAAAATTTTTAACCGGTATCAAGAGCGAGGGTTTGTAAACTGTCCAGCATAACAGCCTTGACCATTGAGATATGGATCAATGGACGAGGAGGGGTGTCAACGAAGAAAAGGGTTATTGGAGAACCCTTGGTTTGGGGGGAGGGCATTTCTTCTTTTTCTTCCTTGCTTTTTTTTCCCCAAAACGCATACGCCCTATCCTATACATTTGATGCTCTCACTACGTGCTTGCTCGATCCTCGCTCTTCTGGGTACAGCGCTCATTTGCGCCCAGGCCGAGGAGCAAGAAGCCGCTCCTTGGCTAAACGACATGTTCTACCATCATCACCCGAACAAAGCCCATGTTTATGCCCAAGCAGATGGTGATCGCCAGTCCTCGCCCATCAGTAAGCGATATATTGAAGAGGGGATGTGTGCAAGGCATGCTCTGTAACATATGTGCAATCAATAGAAGGTGCTGCCGCTGCCGGTACTCCCTTAAGTTAGTGACAGTTCTTATTTTCATGCGAATGGGTACATTAATCACCAGACTTTTCGATACTTTAAGGAAAAGGAGACCAAGACCAGGATGATGGTGGCGTTTTCCCCAATGACATGTATTACCACCATCATCCAAACAAAGCATTTGCTCAAGATAACTCGGGCGGTTTCAATCCACGTTTGGCTGCAGAGACAGGTTGGGACTAGACAATTTTCCTCTCTGCACAAGCGTTTGCATTAAATCACTTATGCCATTCCATAGACAAAAGTACCGATTGGCACGACGATATGTATTTTCACCACCATCCCAACAAAGCCTTTGCTCTCGCGTAAAAACAAAAACGGTGCTTTTGTTTTTTCTTTTTTTTTTCGTAAAAGAGTAGCAATAAACAAGAAAATTACTTGAGGGGGACGAATCTCGAAGAGTGGGTGGCACCAATACCGGGACGACCGTGGCGAACTGGCTTGTAGGAGATACTATGTTGAAGAGAAGAAAATAAGTTGGTGACGACAGAGGACGACAATGTTGTACGTACGAGAATTCAGCGAGGTAGTGACCAACCATCTCGGGCTTAATGTCGACCTGGTTGAAAGTCTTGCCGTTGTAGACGCCGACAACAGAGCCGATCATCTCGGGAACAATAATCATGTCACGAAGATGAGTCTTCACGATGGCGGGCTTCTCGTTAGGGCCGGCCTCCTTCTTGGCCTTGCGCAACTTCTTAATGAGACCCATGGGCTTACGCTTCAAACCGCGCTGGAATCTTCTGCGGGCACGGGCGTGAACAAGCTCCATGAACTGCTCGGATGAGAGATCGAGCAACTGGTCGAGGTCGATGCCTCGGTAGGTGAACTTGCGGAAGGTGCGCTTGCGCTGGGTGGTTTGCTCTTGGTCAGCCTTTTCCGGGACCATTGAATGAAATGAAAACAGAGCAGAGAAATAGAATAAAAAGCGAGTGATGCATTAGTGCTTTGTTTCGTAAATCCATCCATCCATCGCTCTGTCCATCCATCGTATAAAAAGGGTCTGGGATGCTGTATAGGATGATTACCATTGTGCAAAGAGGTGGGGAGGGAAGGAAGGATCGACTGAGAGTCTGCCTTTGAGCATGGGGCTTACGCCTGCCTGATCCACGCGCAGCGCGCGCGGTACGCAGGACCCCCACACCCTCCACACTCTCACACTGCCGCACACCCGCAGAGCTAAATTGAGTTCCCGTTTCCATACACCCGTCTCCTCGTTTCTCCTCCGCTTTCTCCTCTTTGCGCTGGATTGGCAATCAATGCACGGTAAGACGGTAGCACCAGTTTATAACCTACAGCTCTTTTCCTTTTCCTCATAAGTACAATTCACCTGTTTGAAGCTTTATTTTTTTTTGGGGGGGGAAGGACTGGAGACCGCATTAATGCATTTTATCACACTCAATAATGGTACCAATATCTTGTTATTGTTTTATTGTGATAGCCTCCCTCCCAATGGTTTTTATTAGATGGAGTAGAACCAACCCATTTGAGACGTATCCACCAACCCATTGCATAGTTTTTCTTATTTTTCGTCCCTTTGTTTGGGGAGCATTGGGGTCTGGGACAAAGGCCTATACAGTATTCAGCAGCCCTTTACTAGCAGGGCCTGATACATAGATATAGGTTGGCCCGTTTGCCAAGATATTGGTGCATCTGTACCGGAAGATTGGGGGAAATTCATCCACGTGAAACAAAATAACGGGCGGAGGTTCGGTTGTTGCTGATGCATCCACCAATTTTAATCCCGCATTGAAGGACAGGTGATGATGATCTTATGGTTCACATATTCATGCCATGCCTTGACCAAGTTGAAAGAGACTAAGAAAGACAAAAGTAATGACTGTGCCGGTATGCATCCGGGAGTTATGCATAGCTAAAACCATCAAGGCTCCCCAAAGTAACCTTTTTTTTATTGTCCGAAGAAAAAAAAAAAAGAACTGATTTTTCTTCGACATCCGCTCCTCCTTCCCCTTTCTTTCCTTTCAATCTCTTTGCAAAATGTCCACTTCAGTACCTCAACGAAGCGCAATCTCGACGCTGATCTACAAGTATGAGGTTCAGACGGCGCTGTACATGCTTGAACCTTGGGAAAAGTTTCTTTTCAGTAAGTAGCGAGCGCTTAGGATCAAGGAAAAGTAGGCGCTTTGCTGACCTCAATGTGCTCTTAATAGATGTTATCCTCATCAGCATTGTTTCGCTATCATTCTTGACCGTCTTCCAGTATACCCCAGTGATTTTCAACAAGATCTCTGCTTAGATGTTGCTGTTTTATCTATTTATTCGATGTACATAACCCACACACACTAAACATTCTTTGTTTTAATTAATGGTTTCTGATCTTTTGGGCGCTAAAAATAAGTATGACTACGACGGTAGGATAGAGGTGAGGAGAATGAAACACTAGGCCAGGGATAAATAGCAGGAATGAGAATGTGAAGTACCATCATGGATGTGTAGAGGCAATCCATACATGCATGTGGCGTATCTTGCTTCTCCACTTGTACCTATTCTGCTGCTTCTTGTTCCGGGCCACAAAACCAAAGCAGGTACAGAATCGGAGTTTCTTATTGGTGCGAAAATTGAAGCCGTCCTTCACCGTCGTGAGCAAAAGATAGAGTGGTGCCGAAGTTGAAAAACATTCGCATAGCATGACGCAAACGAGCAAATATAGACACTCTTTTTCTTGTCGGCATATCGCCTATTCATGCGCGATGTTCCATAAACTAAAGCTTATGAAGCTTACAGTTATTTGTCTCTTGCTGTCTTTCAAAATCAGAACTGTTTGAACTGCAGATAAGCAAGCTTACACGGATCACACCATGCTTTCCTCGCATCGGTGGCCTACGGTCTAATAGACCCAAATTCTCAACAACGTATCAGATAACAGGTTCCATAAAATAAAACTCATTGTCTTTTTGAAAAGAAGATGCCCAAAAGGAAAACGTATCCGAAGTGTCCTTTAGGGGTGAAAGAGCCGGATGAGTTCGATAACCCGACAGGGAAAGCAAGTACTCGCTCTCCAGCGCTGCAAAAAAAAATAGTTTGAGCGAATCCAGTGGTCGAAGCAACGTCATCATCTTCGGCGACCAATCAGATACGTTAAAGAAACCCCCCAGCAAAGACAATGAACGAAGAGGCGACAATAATTTTTTTAGCAGGCCAGTCCGAAACGTCTTTCTGCTTTTTATTCTCTCTTTATTTCTTCGGACCATGTCGCTCATCAACAGACCTAACCGCATCATTGAGCATCAGCGTTACTGGCAGGTAATCATGTCAAACGCCATGGTGCAGCCATAACTTTATTGCAACAATTTACCCACGCATTCCTATTCCAGGCTCCCTCCAACCAGCTCTTGTTCCTTCGTGGTCCCAGAGACAAGCTCTTCGTCTACACCACCTTTGCTGTCCTTGGTGTCGGTCTCCTTGGCTCTGTTTGGGGCACCGTCAAGATGGCTCGTGTATGTATACTTATGAAGAGTGCACGGAGAGACGCGTATGCTGCATTCAACTTACTCCATGAAAAACTGTAGGGCCAGAAATAAATAAACCGATTTGATCGCGTCACAAACACAAACTCCCTCTTTTGAAATTTGTGATTCTCTTCCTCTTTTGTCAAATTGTAGAACACGTTTGTAGTGATAGGGAGAGAAGGTCCTATCCTTTTCCCCTTCTCATTCTACACCACAAACTCGCCCATAAAGTTTGCTTTTCTGTCTGTTATTTCAAACCCTAGGCGAGACTCCGCCTTTTGCATGCTGAGGAAATGGAGGAATGGGGAGCGGAGAATATTTTTAACGTACCCCGAACATTGTTAGGCCTACCATTGCCGTAACGGGGTCGGGTTAGAGAATGAAAGAATATCGCGGCTGTTGGGCATCGACGACGGATGCAAGACGGAAGGATTGAAGGGAGAAGAAACGAACGACGCACCAACACCAATGGCGGAAGCGTCGGAAGGCAGGCAAATCACTATCCGACCCAAATCCCGGCATCTCTTCTTCTCGAGGCACTTTAGCTAGGTTGATAATTTATCTACAGAAGATCCGAAATAGCAGAAGTTCGCGGAATAGAAGAATACCACCTGCCCAAATCTCCGTTATTTATAATGGGTCGGATTACACAGCCCCTTAGATCAGAGAGAAATCGCACATCACATCCGTGTGTTATAAGCTAAGATCTCGTTTGACAGCAGAGAACCGGAATACGAAGAAAATTTGACAAGCCATTCACAGAACCATCAATGTTGCCTATGACACAATTCAAACTGGCGATCGCCTGCCAAGCTGTCCAAAGAGAAAATATTTCAGCGTATCTACGGTACTGCGGGGCTACCGTCGATGCCATTTTCGGCCTGTATTGGCCACTTACCACAGCCAGTACCAATTCCACAGGAAAACATCTCTTATAATGTCAAGACGCAGTCGCAAGATCACTTCTGGTTGTGGCATCAACTTGCCGTACCCGTCGAAAACGTACACCCGCAAGTATACAATCGTGTCCTCGTCCGTCGACTGTCTTCTCAGTATTACATAGCGATCAATACCAAGCATATACACGAACAGTTGCTAGGCCACATGCTGACAGCAAAAATGACGAGTTCATCCAAGGGTACGCTGGCGACATATCGTTGACCTGAACATTATAGTTTACAGGAGCCGAGAGAGTGATACACTGCAATTCCTGAAGATCACGTACACAGACGCGGCAAGAATCGCAATTTTGAGAGCGAGACGGGTGGTAATCATGGAACTGAACAAAGTCTAACTCCATAAGTGGGAGAACATAGCGTACTACTATATGGCACTCTGAGGAATCAGCAACGATGGGTGGTTACAGGTCCATTGATTATCGTTAATATAGATAGAAGAAGTAAGTCTTCTATTCTGTGTAAGTGTGGCATTAACATGACAGGTCCCTCTGAATTTTAAGTACAGAAAAGAATAATAAGACAAGACAACTAACATCAAGATGGATCAAAGAATCATCCGAGATTCCAAACACACGCGATCAGAAGTTGAAGCCACCGAGATCCGCTTATTTGAAAGTCGTATCCCACCGCGCCTTCTACACTGACAGGACCACCAACCACGAGCCCATCCATCTTCTTTTTCCTGGCTACACATGGACGCCTATATGAACATGCAGGAGACCGACAAGAGCTCATCGACGATTTGAAAGAAATATTTGAGATTGCTCATGTTTTGATTACGGGAAACTGGCCTGCACGCCATAGTCGATGCCGCGAGTTCATCCGAGGCAAAGGGTTATGTCAAGTGCTCAAGCCACATCGCCTGCCTGTCTACCTTATCGATAAGTATAAGACAAGCAGATGTCGCTTTACATGATGGAACAACCTTAGGACGTTACGATGGGTCAATCATCGCCACATAGAGTAGTTTACTTCTATTTGCAGTATATATATTATGTTGATGTGCGAAGAATTATGCAAAATTGCAACAGTTGTTCCCCGTTACTACAATTGAAAAACAGCAATGAAACCTTCGAAATCATTCATCCAAAAGCTATTATATGCTTCATTGATTCGGGTAATCAATATCTCGCTTTCCAAGGCCCTATTGCGTTTTACGTTACTCGTGACAACTAAGGGAAACCGCTGATAGAATTGAGTTGAGGCGAGCAGAATGGAAGATAGGCGAGGTTATTGTCCTCGCTCCTATGAATAAGTGTATTGTATACATCTCATCCAGATAGTTGAGATAAATGCCTAGTTACGGGTCCTTTGCTCTCAAGGTTGCATCTGCTTGCGCTCTTGTTTCTAGCATTGTAACTACAGCAAGTCCTTTTCTTGGACCATGTCATGCTACTTTCATGTAAATATGGCATCCAGACTCATTAAAATGGGCTTCCCCGCGGGTATGTGCTATCAGCGCACCCAATCGAGCCGCCATTGAATTTTCCATCATTATTCCTGTTTGTAGGCTGAAACTGAGTCTTTCTTTTTCTTAATGGCAGCTCACATTTGTTTCTTATAAATCGACAGAGCATTGCTATGTATACTTTAAGATCATCAAATGTTTGTATCAGTTACTCCAGGACAATTGAGGAATTTTCGTCAACGCATTCTGAAAGAGCATTCTTGTGCACTTCATTCAGAATACGCGATCTACTTTAGCTTCTATGTTTTTAAACTGATATACGGATCTTTTAGCACCGTAATGTCCATTGCTGTGCTGAACAAATATGTATCCCTAACTACTTTCAGCAGCTGTTTATTCAAACCCCTTTGGAACACCAGATTGAAAGATCTGACCTTATCTGGATTAGTGTAAATTTTGTAATTGAGCGTAAGACCCATTCCATTCTTCTGAATGTCTGCACCCTTTCATTGGGAGATATGCGCGGTAAAAAGCTCCATGTATCGTTGCAGGATAAATTACGCAGGCATTCTGTGTGGGAACAAATGAATTAACAAAAATGTCACGTTATCATTCGCATTGACCATAAGCTTAGGGCAGCCACGATCATCAGCAACACAGTCCTGCTCATTTTCGTAATGAAATCAAACGCTCATTTCAGAATGGTGAATGTGTATAGAAGAGAAAGAATTAATAGAGCCTAAAAAGCTGATGCATTTTTATGAGACGAGCTTTTATCGAGCTTTCTGAGCGTACAGTTTTATTTCTTGGCAAAGTGCGGCTTTTGAATCGGGAAGGCATGTCGTTTGTGACACTGCGTGTGATAGCCCAACCAGCCACGTTGTATATGGAATGGTATACTAGGAGAAGATGCAAAGCAATCGACCATGTAGTTTTACTTTGCTAGACATGACAACTCCCTGGGACACCTGTAAACAGTGCAGGCTAATATGTCATCGGATATATTGCTTCATAAACCTGTTTGTTTTGTACGGCTGGGACTCGTCCTCCAATGACGTGCAAACTTCCCAGGCATACTTGTCACCCCAACACTGTTGTCGTACGCTACTTTGGACACAGGTGGCTCTTTTTTGTGCCACGCAACGAATTGACAAAAATAGAAGTCAGGGAGGGTCCATGCGCCGTGACTATATCAAAGAGGAGAGGGGGTGGGAACCTGCGACTTCGATTTATGTTCACGGTTGTTTTGTTTGGTGTTCTGCATGATCCTTTTTGATTGCGTGTCACACATTATTGTTCATGAGACGGACTGACGTTCTAATTCTGCATTGTCATTTACAGCAATGTTAATAACGAATGAAATATCATTCATGTTTGATAACACAGCGCACATGCTGAGCAATCGATTAATGATAGGCTGACTTTATTTCCCCCACCTGCGTAGTGCAGTTATGCACACGGATGTGGAGAACATGCTTCGGGGCCCTGAAAGGAAGGGAAGAAAAGGAAATGATACAGTAGAGGATGTAGTACACCTCTGCATGATAAGCATACACCACATATATGCGCATTCCAATATCAAAGATGGTTATTGTCAAGCCAGCCATCTTAATCCAAGTTGTCACCAAGCAACAAGTTCATCATCCAATGGTTGTGAGAGCAATAGAGTGTAGTTGTTCGTTCACCTACTGCGAAGGGTTGCGGGTATTGACGGGTGAATCGGGATGGGTTCCGGTGATTAAACAAGGCGCACACACGTGGAATGAATAATTAGATTGAGAGGATGATGGACAAAATAAGGATTCATACAGCTCGTGTGAAAGATTTGCTGCCGAACACGTTGGTTGATTCCGTAGTCTGCAATGGACTATCGAAATTCTGCTCGCGCTGCTGAGCCAATGAGAGCTCCAGACTATCACCATGCAGCAGCTCCCGCCTTGAAAATTTAGCGCAGGCTCCACAACCTCTTCCCCCACCCCCCGAAACAATAATCAGCACCCGTTTCTCCTTGAGCGGGCTTTATATTCCCTACCTCTTTCATTTTTCCCTCTTTTCTCTCTCTTTCCCTTTCTTTCTCTCCTTCTCTTTTTTCATTTATAATGACAATATTAAAAACCCAATGTGAACTTACTCCATTTAGCCACAAAGTCGGTGGTCATGTCGCCATGTTCCGACTGGTGTCAAACGGTGCCATTTGTAAGGACGTCACCGCAACAAAAGAACGATCGTTCTATAAGGATTTGCAACGACATCCGCAATTTCAACCCTTTGTTCCACGCTACATGGGTTCCATGCGGATTTCTTATAATGCTGCCCACCGGCGGCCAGAATTTGCTTGGGATCATCACCGGCTCCGTCATCACTTGTACCATGACCCGGAATATGACGACGACGACGACGAAGAAGAAGAAGAAGAAGAAGAAGACCATAGTGTCGGCGAGGCCTCCTACAATAAAAAAATGGTCATTAACAATGAGCTTGCTTCCCTTATGATACGACACGTCCCACAGTCTGGAAAGAAGGAACAAGAATTCATTGTTATTGAAGATCTGACTGTAAACATGAAAAAGCCTTGTGTGCTTGATCTGAAAATGGGCACTCGTCAACATGGCGTCTATGCATCCCCTGCAAAGAAGACAAGCCAGACAGCCAAATGCGAGCGGTCGACAAGCAGACTATTAGGCGTACGCATGTGTGGCATGCAGGTAAACTTTTCTGCATGCTCGTATACGATCATTTGTGTACCCGCGTGTGTGTGTGTGTGTTTCATAACTCATTGGCTGGTTTAATAACTCTATGTCTATAGGTATACAAGGTTAATCGACGAGCGTATGAGTTCCAAGACAAATACGCCGGACGGGAGCTATCGGCTGAAGCGTTTAAGGACCTTCTTTATCATTTCTTACACGACGGTTCGCGGCTGATGATAAGACACGTGAATCAACTTCTGTTCAAACTACAGCATCTTGAACGGCTTATCAGGTCTCTACCTGGTTACCGGTTTTTTGGATCGAGCCTTTTGATCATCTACGATGGACAGAACGAGGATGTAGACATTGATGTCCGTATCATTGATTTTGCCCACTGCGTCACGGCGCAAGAGATGCAAGAAAACATTGGTTCCATGAGCTGGCCTCCGGAATGTCCCGACCAACCTGATCTTGGCTATTTACTGGGTTTACAGACGCTGATTGAGACGTTTGAACAGATGAATGCAGATTACCATGATACCATTACTACCGTCACTGGCGCAGCACCCCTATCAACCCTCTAGCCCTAATTTTGGCAACAATGAGGAGCTCATTGTTATCAAGACGTCTTTTGCTGCATTTTTCTCCCTGTCGGCCACCATTATTCGCCATCGATAACCCCACCCTTATTTTCGACTATACTTTACCCTGTGTCCTATAGTTCTTGTAATTACATTTTGTTTATTTTTCTCACACTTGTTTCACTCCTGTCCTCAATTTCCCCGCCGTTTCATTTGAACCTGTACTTAATGACAACCAATTCTTCTTCCCATTTCCTCGACTAAATTGTCTGGGTAACCGAATGACGCAATGGATCGTAACTGATACTGATATGGGAGTTGATAACAAGCTGAATTGCTCACCAAAACAAGATAAATAAATAAAATCCAGTGCGAATCTTTTCATATATCTATCAGTATTACTCGATTGAATGAATGCAATAAGAATCACTGCCGAAACTAATATAGGGAGGAACTGATCTGTGCTCATATTCTGTCTTCTCAGTTTCATTTTCTTTCTGCGATTGAAAAAAAGGAAATGGTGTCACACCACGTGAAGATGTCCGTGCCAATCAGAGCACGCAACGCGTTTACCCTTATGTTACCCCCTTCCAGAACCCCCTCCCCGCGGATTACGGGGTACTTTCTATTTCTGACTTGATTGAAAAGGGAACTCCCACGCTCGTCAAACTCAGCCCGCGGAAGGAAGCAGCTCATGCATACGCAGTTTTCTTTCCCTCTTCCAAGAAGCGCGCGACTCTGCTGCGGAGACGGATTGATTCAACCTCTGAATACCGAGCCCTATGGTGACGTGCTCGCCGGCAGCATCCCAGTCTTTTTCTAGTGAATCAATCGGGTGGATGTCTACACTCTTGAACGCAGACCACAAACCTTGCTTCAACTGCTGGCGCTTACAATTATTTTTTGTCGTCAGCCCAGTCTTGAATATTGCTTAGCTCCGCCTGTTCTCTTCCCCCACTCCTTATCCTTTCTCTCTCCGCGGAGTATACACGGGTTCATTTTCTCCTTCAAATGGTTCAAGCACCCAAGCACATCTCTGCATTCACATATGCAATCAAGCGTCTTTGTACAGTGGACAACGATTTTCCTGCAGCGGAGGAACTATTCCATACTCTTCTTTTTGACCGCCTCCGTCTGCTCATTCACGCCGATAATGCCGCCGATAATGTGCCAGCAAAGTACACGCGTGCCCAGCCGCCTTTTACGGACGAAGAGATAATGACCTTTCAAAAGTGCATGTCAACACTCATCCGATATTCGCCCAACACGGAATTCGCCCTCAAGTATGTGTGTTTTATGCTTTCTCACTTTGATGCGCCTCTGCGGACACGCCATCTGGAACATTCTGCCCTCATCAATATCATCTATGTCCTGCACACATTTAAAGCGTACAATGAAGCCCTAGATTTCATTCGCATTGGCCTCGAGCGGGGCATCCTCTTTGACCTGCCTAATGCAAATCGGGGTAGATTTGATCAATCTGCCGACATCTTTCGATCTGTGTGCTATCCTGTCCTGGTATATCACAAGCTTCGGTTCTCAGACGATAACCTAAGTCTTGAGCCCACCAACAGCTATCGCCGGACATGAATACACCCCTACCCGCCTCCTTTTCGCAGGACGACAGACTGTGAGAGCAAAAGACCAAAAGAGAGAGACAGAGAGCGCAGCAATCAGAAAACGCCTTTATTATTCCTCCAATGCCTCCCCGAATGGTTGTCCATTTCAAAACAAGGCGAAAAAAAGAAGAAAAGAAGTGCATGCATGGGGAGTATATCGTAGACGGTTGTTGTTGTTGTTGTTGTTGTTGAATGTATGAGGCATGGCGCAAAGGGCATTTGCTGTAAACGTTCCCTAGTTTATCGTCCATACCTATTGGCAATGTCAGTTCCATTTATGCAGCCTCTGTTGCAAATACTCACTTTTGCCACTCCCATTCGCGGTTGTCAAGAGGGCACACTTGTCGACTCTTGAGCCAACGCGATATACAATGGAAATGGAACGCATGCTGTTCTCATATTCGCAGTCAGGAAGGAGCGTGTGCGTATGTGTATGTGTCATTCATATTCTTACGTTGCAGATACCCCATGCGACGGTGCATTCTTCCGACGTGGCAGAAGCCTGGTTTGCTTGACACTCAATGCCTATTCAGTAGCAGTCATATTAATCAATAATGCGGCACTTCAGATCTCAAACAGAGAAAGACACCTACAGAGATCCATAATGTGGTTTCGGCAAATTGCGCAGTTATCAACGACGATGTCTAAACATAGATTCATTAATAAACTATCAATCATGCGATTCTGTCCGGATGAGGCGCGCTTTGTATGTATATCAGATCGCTCAACTACGGATAGAACTTGACGACATTTACCCCAAGCCCAAAGGGCAACCGCATTCCACTAGAGAGACGCAAGGTGAATGAAACAGCAACTTGTAGAAGAAGAAGAAACATAGTCAAGGCTATTTCCCCTTTTTCTTTAGATACCTTTTTCACTTCAAAGCGTTTCTTTTCCGTAACTTCTTTTCCCTTGCCCTTGACGTCCTCATCCTGGTGCTGCTTAACAGGCGGGACCTCATCCACATCCATGGGCGTAGACATTGTATTGCAGAAAAAAATAAAGCGCACCTTTTGGGCCGCGCGTTGCGTTGGATTCCAGTCGAGCTCAGCAGCCCGATGGAATGGGCGGAGGCTCAATCTATTGTAGGAAGTTACTTTTGATCAAAAATTGTTCGTTGATCAAAAGTATAACAATAAATAATATTCAGCTTGTTTGTGAGGTGAAATGATTATCACGCGATGAAAACATTCGAGTGAGCCGAAAAGTAGCAACGTACTCTTCGGAAACGCATCAAAGGAGGGGGACTGTGTGTGTGTGTACAAAGTGTCTTGTACGTGGAGTACGCTCTAGCTAAAACGGAGGAATGAAAATTGACAGTTCCTATCACTGAGGGTCGCGTTCTTTTCTTTTCTTTTTTTGGTTGGAAAAGCAGCATCTTTCTTTTTTCCTTGCAACATGTCTCTTCAAGCTGAAGTTCCCTATGATGATTCTCAATCCGAATCAGATACAGAAACAGAAGGCTGGCGCGATCCTTTAATTATTTCTGAAGTCGCTGCACCTCATCCTGACCTCGACGACATTGACTTCAGTTTTCAAAATCAAGACCAGCAGCCAGACGATTGCTGGATATTACCGCCTGAATTCCCACTTAATAAAATCCTTGGTGAAGGCCAGATGAAACTTAATGAAATCCGACACGAGACGAGCGCGTCTCTTAAATACAATGAGTCAAAACATCAAGTCGATATCTGGGGCGACCGCAATTCGGTCCAGCATGCAAAGCGTCTGCTCGATCTGCTTGCCAGTCATTTGCACGAAATATCGGACGCGACTCGGCGTAGGACGAAGAAATGGGAAAAACCAGAACGTGAGCTTACTGCGAGAGAGAAGAAGCGCATGGAAAGGCAGCAGGCGCGCAAGACAGAGGAGAAGTTATACCAAGGCTTACCGGACGTACCACAGCCGTTCAATGCGCTCGTGCCTTTCCCGGAGGAACTAACCCATCCGGTGAAGATATTTGGATTCAAGGATGCGTTTCTTAATCGACTGCGTGCCGAGTGCAAATGTTGGATGAATTATGACAGCGGAATGAATGCGATGCGGATTACTGGTGAGGAAGAGGCTCGTGTTGCGGCTGCAGCATCGCGCATGCGTAACTGGTATCTCAGGTGCGTACGATCTCCGTACGTGGCCGATTTGCGAGTGCTCAAGCAGCCGAAAAAGAACATGATAGTCCAGCTAAATAAACTGCCGAGTCGCTTCTTGACCCACAAGTATTTTTCACCTCCGGTTCCTACGAAGGAGATCGGTAACTACCGCGTTCTTGAGGGTCTCGTGAGCGGTAGATATGACGGTGCAAGTCTCCCAAAGGTGAATCTAATTGATCTGGAGGACATATCCGAGCCAAGTACTGCTCAGGAAAAGGATCCGAACACTGAACTTCCTGCCTCCGTCGCGAATCTCGACAAGGAGAACGTAAAACGCATTGAAGAAGCACTCCAGCTGGGTCTTGAAAGCATTCGTCTTTCTAACTTGGAGATTCGGATGAAGATTCGCTTTGGTCAGGTCTGCATGATCGCCTGTCCACCAGAGACCAAGCAGATATCAGTAGAAAACCTCACCAACATATGGTTCCCCCATCCGAAAACCAAGACTGCGCTGGCCCCGTGCGTGGGTAGGACGATGGATGACATGAAGCCGCTGTTTGAATACTTATCGCACCATTGTACACAATTCCACGACTCGCCACGGACAACTTATACAATTGACGCCGTGCAGACATCCGCTTTTGCACCCCGCCCAGAACCCGGCAGACGGATGCAGCGCGAGCAGCAGCCGATAGGCGGCGATATTTACTTTAATACGGTTACCATCTGCAAGTTCACAAGCGAGGGCCGGGTAGGCTTGTGGAATACACTGACGGACCTCAAGGATCAGGTTACAGTATCCTGCGCGGATCTCGAGAAAGAGTACTCATGGGAGCTCAAGCTCCAGCACGCACGCCGCATGGGAACAGAATTGAAGGACACGCCTCATGGCAAATTCATTGAGAACTTGAAGCTGAATCCCACAACTCAGCGCCTGATCCTTCTTCCCAAATCGGAGGGATATAATCCAACGATAGTGACCCAAAGAACAAAGTGGGTGTACGAGTTCGAAAACAAATGGATTATTGAGGTCGGTCGCGATGAGATCTGGGACATTCCGCTGATTATGGGCCTCGACAAATCAGATGAAACATCAGGAGATCGCAGAGAGCGCGTCTCTAAAAGTTCGATAGCGTTGCCTATAGACTTGAGCACGAAGCAGCCCGAGCGTGTGATCTTCAAAGTCTCGATGTATTGCGAGGACTGGGTAGATCGTTTTGCAGGCAACTTGTGCTTAAGCATTGGAGAGGCTCCGGACTGGACAATCTGTGACTTCCTGGCTTCAGATACGGAAAACGTCGATAAGATCATGGAGATGGCTCAAAAGATAACCAGTATTCTGGCCAACGAAGTCCCGCAGTACTGGACTACTTTGATGTAAATAGGAAAAGGCGCATGTGTCGCTCTATTGTGTGTATGTATGTGTGTATGTATGAATACCTACATAAAATAAAAAAGGAATGGGGAAGTCAAAATCTTCTTTTCTCTTCCCCTCCACCCCACTTTATTTCATGGACAAGTACACAGCGCCTCGGGAGTTCCTCGATGGACTTGTCTACGCAACAAGACCTTCGGCTCTAACTCCAGACAGACCATATATCACATTGACTTATGCACAAAGCTTGGATGGCAAAATTGCAGCTAAGGAAGGTCAACAGTTGCTCCTCAGTGGCGCGGAAAGTATGGCGATGACACACCGGTAAGGGAGAAGGGTATCCAACGCGGGGGGATCCTGGCTGCGCGAGTCTGTAGGGAATGGATTCATCCTGGGGAAGATCTTGTCTTGCTGCTGCTCAGAAAGATCAATCTCCCTCCCTCGCTCTCCTTTGGGGTGCGCTTCTGCATGTTCTGATTCTCTTTGTTTTGTAATCTCACTTCATTGGCATAGTCTCCGCCTTTTACACGATGGCATTTTGGTAGGTGTACGCACAGTGGTGATTGACAATCCTCAGCTGAATGGTAGGTAAGAGCAACATGTTCATTTCCCACCCCTCTTGTCGAAAAGGGAGATCGCTGATGCCATGGGGTTCCGAAAGCGCGTCATGCCCTTCAGCAAGACATTGAGCACTACGGGCAGCCTCGGCCTATTGTTGTCGATACGCGCCGTCTAGAATTTCCTGCGACTTGCAAGCTCGTCCAGAATTACAAGCAAGGCACGGGAAAGCAACCCTGGGTTTTTACAACGACGGATGCGCCAAAGGACAAACTGGTATAACCTGGACATTTCTTTCTCTTTTCTCTTTCAAATCATTTAACTGGCGGCTGGGTATGTGTGTGTTATGTGATGTTAGCTTGCATTGGAGGAGGCAGGTGTCTGTGTGATCCAAGTATCTCCCGGAAAAGAAAAAGACCATCGACCCGATTGGGCAAGTGTCCTCCGCAAGCTGCGGGATCTCGGGATCGAACGGCTGATGATCGAGGGGGGCGCCAAGGTGATCCAGACATCACAGACCTGGGCAGACCAATGGATCGTCACCACTGCACCTGTCATGGTCGGCGCTAACGGTATCGCGGCCGCGATTGATCCTGTCCGATTAGATCATGTGGTGTATCGGCAATTTGGCATGGATATCGTCATGGCAGCCAAGCGTCACCACCCGTCG
Organism: Dichotomocladium elegans; assembly: GCA_025716815.1. Classification (NCBI taxonomy): domain Eukaryota; kingdom Fungi; phylum Mucoromycota; class Mucoromycetes; order Mucorales; family Lichtheimiaceae; genus Dichotomocladium; species Dichotomocladium elegans. The sequence continues at coordinate 332,408 of JAIXMN010000009.1, forward strand.
TCCGAAGTAGACGCGCAGTAAACATGGCCAAAAGAAAAAAAAAACACAACTTTTTATATATCGTATTAAAAAAAAGGAGAGAAAGAAAGATAATGTCTAATGATGCTTCTCCCCGTTATATTTCTTTCTCTATCTTAATATGTAACTAGTAGGATCGGTCATGCGAATGTAGAGATGTTGTAGATGGTGTCTTGGAAGTGTCATGATGTAAATGATGGTAAACAGTATCATGCGGCTGCATCCAAATGAGTTGGTGCTGTTCAGGATGATGAGGTGTGTCCTCCTGCGGATGTTTATGAGATCGCAGCTCCCTTGCTTTTGCTGGATCTTGTTGTGGTCGTTGCCGTGGAGGATGGTATCTTCGTGATACAGGGAGTTCATGATTCGCGCTGGTTGTAACGGGCGCGGAAGGCCTTGATTTGAAGCCGGGGGATTCCGATAGTAGTGACGGCGGTGTTGTTGATTTTGAAGGCTCCCCGACCGATGCCTTATTGAATATATCACATGAGCAAGTCGGATCGTGATGCGTGCATATGGAGATCATCCCGCTTACTGTTAACAGACAGACAATGTAAAGCTGGCCGAGCGTGGCAGGCAGAAACAGGTCGGCACCGAGACCACCGCCTAAATACAACCGCGCGTCGAGCACTTGCGAAGATCCATCCGGCCGTTTGAACGCCAGCTTCTCCTTGAATGTCTGTGATCCGTTGGCGATACTCAGCAGTACCGATGGCGAATGTGTGACGAAGACGTCGGATGTTGCTGACAAAACTGCCTCGGTTGCTGCTGCTGCTGCTGCTATAGAGGAGTGAGGAGGGCGTACACTTAACAGACATCGATGCATGCGGGCCAATACGTCGCTACTTTCGGGTGCAATCCATTCATACAGCGAGCTATGCAGCAGTTCTTGCGGATGAAGCCCGATCATCTCCAGGGATTCATCCGATACGCGTGCACAACGCATATCGAGGGATAAAAATATCTTCAGAAAATAAACATAACCCCACACACACACACACACAAACCCTTTTTGAGTAACTGGTAAATAGCAAACTTGGGTGGGTGCGTGCGTTTATCAGAAAAGAAACATTGAGTAAGAAAACATACAGTCATGATTCGAGGACGCGATCGAGATCCCAAAAGGCAAGCTGGCTCCCTGACCTCTTGCAGATAACCACCTGGTGGCTGAGTCATGATGAAGCATGAATGTGCAAAGCCTGGAGCCAGTGCAGGAACCACAGCCATCGCACTGTGTGCGCTACCTGGCGGTATTTGGAAGGCATTCATGCTGCTATCGCCGCTGACGATCTGGGCATGCTTCCATGGTGCAGAGGACCGCTGGTCGCGCAGCTTCGGACGGCCTCGTTTCTTATGCTGAATATCGTAACAGCTGTCTGTCTTACCCGCTGTTATACACCGTTTGCAGGGTCGCGATACTAAGGACGGGAGAGGAGGGGGTCATGAAAGGGTTGGAAAGGCACATTTGGATTTCCTGCTACTGCTCGGCCGGTCTACTGTACTCACCGTCGCATGCCAGGTGAGCTTTTTTGCAATTTACCTATAAGGGCCGCGTATGCACCCAATCAAATGATGAGAAACAATGTGGATTGACGTTGGGTAGGTTTTGAAGGGGAGGGGGAAGGCTCTTATCGGGAAACGTACACACGCTGTAGGAACATGTGTTTTGGTAGACCGTTTTCTGCCTGTTGTGCCTGGCGATGAAGACGCGCTGGAAGACAGCGATGGTGATGGCTGTGACGGATACGACGAGGGGGTGTGAAATGGATCAAGATCCATGAAATGCGGACTGCGTAAGAAAAGGTTAAAAAAAAAAGAGGGAAAGAAGAAAAGAGGAGTTCACCTTCAGAATGATGTTCTGTCTCTTGGGTAGCATGCAGGTGGTTGTGTCACCTCCACATCTGCTCCTTCCCATTTTGAAAGGCAACGGTCCGTGATGATGAGGGACAAATGTGCTTTGTCCTTCTTGAGCGGGAAATATTCTCAATGGCTCGGGTTTTAGGAGTTTTTATCCACCTTCTGCACGTTATCAACTCCCATTTTCATGCACTCGAACCATTTCACCCTTCGTCCGCCATGCGATTAGACTCTCTACAAATGAAAGGCGAGAATGCAGACAGAGCCGTCATCATCTCTGCAATCCTCGTCTTCGATATTCTGAGGAGCGACCCCCAATTAGAATATCTTCCGAAAGTATTGAGTTGATACATGAGGCCAAGTTTGTTTTTTTTCACACGGTTTGGGCCCTGCGTCTGATGTTTGTAACCATAACAGTGCTCCATGCTACCCAATTTGGAAAGTCCGCTGGATGGCCATAAAAGCAAATAGGTTGATGTTGAAAACGCAGACAACGTCTGCCTGATCAGATTTAGTGGTTTGATGCAAAACGTGATACATCGATGTCTCATATCTTCCTGGGCTAAGGCTAGTGTTATTGCTCTGTTGGCAGTCGACTGACGGGATTCACATGCCCGGAGATAACGTTACGTCTTTCCTGTTCATTAAGTAGCACCTACTCTCTTGTTTAATAGAGTATCCCATCTTTCGCTTCGCAGGTGCCTGAGGAATCGGGTATGCTCAACAGTTGCATCTCTTTTTTTATATGATGTGTAGCACACGCAGGGTTGGGATAAATAAATACATTATTACACAGCCACAGGTTTGCGGGGGAGGTCCCGTCATATCACGTGGTCGATGCAGCTGTCAAGTTGCGAGGTATCAAGCCCACATTGACTCTCTTCATTCCGAATCATGCAAGTCGCGCGTCTTTAGTGATCATCACACACGGACAGCGCCCCTCATCGCTGTTCTGCGCATGCATATGTGCTTGTTTTAATGTTTTCAAAAAGTGGACATTACGGGAGCGGTCATTGCTACATTGTCAATCGATAGATGCCTGCAGAAAGAAATACTTTTTGTCCGGAGCACAGTCAACTATCTCTCTGGTTGATTGGCGCCCATGGGTAGAGGAGAACTGCTCTCGAACTTACTGACACCGGCAACGCCAACGGCGACTGCACTATTTTGCTTTCCGGCGATCTTTTGCAATTTCGATGCTTCTCGGAGAGCGTAGATGCCTAGACCACCAAATGCACCGGCACCCACAATCTTGCAAGAGAAACAGTCCTCATATTTATTCCCGTCCGCTTTCTGCATTTGTTGCTGTTTTTGTTTCTCCATGGTAAAAAGACTTGAAAAAAGAAGTTCACCGTTTCGCGGTCAATTTGTTCTTGTTTAGGGAAAAAACGCGTCATTGTCGTTACACACGATCAGAGAATTCTGCAGTTTGGATGACCATTTTCCCGGCGGTCTCTCCGCCCGGAAACCCTTCGTTATTCCTTCAGGACTGGCTTCCACCTCCCCCTTTGAGGGACGGTCTTTACAAGGCTTGACAGTGCGTTGCTGGATCCACTTTGCCAGCTGCGCACGCATTATCAGGACCTCGTCTGGCGGTTCGACAAAGACATGGAAAACCTTCAATGCTCAGGCACTTGTCGACCACCTGCATCAGGTCACGGATCCCATCTTTCTCGTCCGCTTGTGAACCACAGGCACCCATTCTAACAAGTTGAATTCCAACGAGTCATTTTCTTTCAGACGATGCGGTATATAAAGCTTCTATCTCAACTTTTCTGGTATCAATTGCTATGGTATTATCTTGAAATGCCGTCCAACAAATGAGGTGCTTGAAAGCCGTAAACAAGTAACCAACATTTCCTCATCAACGACATGGCTTTCCCATCGTGAAAAATTAGATTGTTCGATTCACAATGTAAAAACGTGCAAAGGAGAAAGAGTTAAAAAAGAAGAGATGGAAGCGACATCTTTCTGTGGATGCGTGTGACGTTCGATACATAATCACTATTCGACAAAGCTGGTTCCTCAACCAAGACTCTCTTCCATCTTCTCATCCGATATGATCACTGTAACATTAGTGCAACATTGTGGTGTTTTTAGTTGTCTTGTAATGTGGACAGTAAGAATACGATGGAACTCGTGGATATCTTTAGCTAGTATTTATATGATTTATGGAAGAGATCCTAATTAGGCCAACTGGATATCCCGTCTTGATGCGGGTACTCTGAGATAGTAGCACTATTACAAATAAGGTGCTCGTGTGTATAGACTATGTGTCTTTGCTCCATTCAGACCACCCCCATGTCGGTAAAACTTCATAAAATCCTAGTGGGAGAAAAATAAAGAACAAGACTGTGGAAATGAATCTACTGTAGTCGTAGCGCGCTGACATGAATCATGGAAGAGAAGAGATTCGATACACCCTTCTGCTTCTCTCTCTCTCTCTCTCTCCCTGCCACCAGTCTCCGGGGGGGGGAAGACTTATTATCAATCTTCTTTTACCTCTTCGTCCCCGTGATGGCATATTTCAATCCAACAGATGCGAAACCTTTTTATCTGTTGATAGATAGTTGTATATTTGGAAAATAAAGTAATATTTTATGTTGGATGAATGGTGGACGATAAAGTATGGGTGCTGGAAGTGATGATAGTGGTAATGGACTCCATCTATTTGTAGAACTCGAAATTGGTGTCCTCCTTTTTGACGTTAGCCTTGTAGCCTTTCTCTATATCTTTGCTCAAAATCACATATCGATTCTTGCGAACTGCCTGCATGCCAGCCTCTTGGCAAATGGCTGCAATCTCAGCTCCAGAGAGTTTATCAGGCCGGGACACGACTGGATGATTTTTTTTAAACAAAAAGGGTGAGTAATCCATGTTCGCTCTGCGTAACTTCAATCATTGCTAAAAAATACTCACAATCTTCCAAGTCCACTTCTTCAGATAGGTTCATTTTGGAAGTAATCGTCGAGAAGATGAGGCGCTTCTGGCGGCGATCCGGCGTGGGGAATTCAATTTTACGGTCGAGACGTCCTGGCCGCAGTAAGGCAGGGTCCAAAGTGTCTGCACGATTTGTAGCCATGATGACCTAGAAGAAGAGAATCAGCTGCTCTTCTCATTTTGTCCTCCATCACCTTTCTTTCCGTACCTTGACATTCGAGGTCTGGTCAAAACCATCCATTTGATTCAATAGTTCGAGCAAGATGCGCTGAACTTCGCGGTCCGCGCCTGTCTGTGCATCAAATCGCTTCGTCGCGATGGCATCGATTTCATCGATGAAGATGATTGCCGGGGAGTTTTCGCGTGCGAGCCGGAAGACATCCCGCACCATCCGCGGGCCTTCACCGAGGTACTTTTGGACGAATTCTGAGCCGACCACGCGAATGACATTCGCAGTGGTGTGGTGAGCAACAGCCTTGACGAGCATGGTCTTGCCCGTGCCAGGCGGGCCATACAGAAGGACACCGCGCGGAGGATCGATACCGATCTGCCGGTAGAGGTCAACATGAGTGAGGGGAAGTTCGACAGCCTCACGGATCTCTTGCTTTTGAATATCCAGGCCGCCGACATCCGAGTAGGATACGTCTGGCTTTTCGTCTGCACCCAGCATAGCAATACTACTATCCGCCTCGGGTGGAAGCACGTCAACGAGCGCATTCGAGTGCCGATGGAGTGCTACCGATGAGCTGGGCTTAAGCAGCTCACGATCGATGGTGCTTAGGATGCGTACTACATAATTGCTGCCTGTCGTGGACGCGACGATGCCCGTGTGGTGATCGAGTGGTTCGAGGAACTGTCCGATAACCAAAGGAACTGACTTGATGCGTTTGACTTCCTCTTGCGCACGCAGAAGTTCGCGCTTCAGATTCTTTTGCTCGTCTTTAATGTATTCTTCCTGAAGCTCAAGGAATTCGAGGTTGCGTTGAAGAGATTTGAGTTTGATGTAGAGATCCTCTTCGGATGCTTGCTCAGACAAGCTCGATTTGAATACAGAAACAGCGGGATCTTTTGTCTACGCAGCGAGGATCGCTTTTTAGAAGGTTGGGACGCTCAATGAATCAATAAAGAATAAAGATTATCGCCTACGTTCTGGTTGACTTGAACTCCAATTTCTTCCATGGCGCTTGAAGAGAAAATAAGTAGGGGGAGGGGACGCGTGTTCTGTTGTAAGCAGGAGAGCGGGAATAATTCCACCCATAACAAGCCCTGTATGCAATGAAATCCGACGTGGGCGGCAGTGCGAGACAAAAATGTTTGGACTGTACAGAAGACTATCAATGGATTGCCCAAACTAAAAGTGAAAGATGTTTTTATTCTAGTCGCGGTAAGGTGAATCTCCTGCTAACGCAGGCTCTCATAACGAGAACGATAAAATTTGGCTTGGTTCAGACCATCCTAATGAGGCCATTTGAGAACTGGAAACAGCTGCATATCTCTCTCTCTATGGAGAAGCTTGTGTGCTTGGCAGATGATTTTATCCCGCTCTATCTAGATATCCTCGCCAACAGGACCATGGATATGGAGTACCATTCTTAGATAACGGAATGATTCGATTGCCTCGCTTATTCTGTTTTCGGAAATTCCCTTTTCTTCTTCTTTTCCTTCCCCTGCGGCAATGACAACTGTGCCTAACGAAGCGCCATTTGCTGTGGTGGACATGGGCTCCAATGGCATACGCTTTGGCATTGTCAGTGCGCTTGCGCGCCACTTGCCTGTGTCGTACGAGGAGCGAGCGCCCATTTCGCTTTTTGATGCTCAAGGCTCGGATCGCGTTATACCCGAGGAGACGATCGCCGAGGTGATCACGACCTTTAGGCGATACAAGATGTTATGCGCTCAAGCTGGTGTGGCGCCAGAGAATGTAAAGGTGATTGCGACCGAGGCTACACGGCTTGCAGCGAATGGCCAGGACTTCATGAGTCGGATCCATGAAGCTACTGGTTGGACTGTTAGGTTGCTATCGAAGGAAGAGGAGGCTCTTATATCTGCGGCGGGCATCGTAGGTAAATTATCGAAGGATATCGATGATGATGAGGAATAAGCAAGTAAAGCGCAAAAGTATAATGCATATATATATATATATATATAGGCACATTCTACAGAGTGAACGGGCTGACCATGGACCTTGGCGGCGGATCGTTCGAGCTCAGCTATGTTCACGACAAGGACGGATCCATCAACCGATCCGAAGCTCCCGTGTCGCTTCCCTTTGGTGCAGCTGCGCTCAAACGGCGTCTTGAGGAATGCGAGACGGACGCAGACCGCAAAGCGCTTTACGACGCGATCGTCGCAAGCATCCGCACGTCCCTTGAACAGATCAAGGTACCTGCGAGCCTAGCCGCAGAAAATGATGGCCAGGATGGTTATACCATCTATATGAGCGGCGGTGGCTTCCGTGCGCTCGGCTACTTGTCCATGAACGCCGAGAATTCCGTGAGTAGCGACAGACAATTCACGAGCTACGTTCTCCCGATCATCAGCGGTTATTGCATCTCGGGCAAGGAGCTGTCCCGTCTGGCAAAGAAGCACAAGGACACGCCGGTCTGCAAGGCAGTCAAGGCACTCACAGGGTTCCGAGTCTCCAAACGCCGCGCAAGTATGCTGCCTGCCGTGTGCTTTCTCGTATCGGCCATGATGCAGGTCATCCCAATCCACCGCGTGTTTTTCAGCGAAGGTGGAGTGCGGCAGGGCCTATGCTATACCCTGTTATCGCTTGAGGAGCAGCGCAAAGATCCATTGCTTGAGGGCGTCAAAGCCCATGCGGCCAGGTCGTCCTACGCTCTGTCTTCGAGCGAATTTGAGGCAACCCTTGCGATCCTGACGACTGCCATCCCAGCTGCCTATCTTGATCCGAAACATCCACTCCAGCTCCATCGCCTTCTGCCCGTTGCCATCCATCTCGCTAACCTGACAACCCACTATCCAAAAGAAACCCGCGCTTATGTTTCATTCCACATGCCCCTGGCAAATGGCGCCCTTGCTAACATCCCAGGCGTCTCCCATACCGAGCGCTGCGCCCTGGCTCTCCTGCTGACGTACCGACAGGGCGGCCAGGTTCCCGACAGGTTCTTCAGGACCGTACAAAAGATGCTTGGCCGTCATGAAGTTGCGCTTTGTCGGTACGTCGGTCGGCTGATGGAGCTCGTATTCAGCATCTCGCCCCTCAACCCTGGCTGCGGAATGCTTGAGAGCGGCATCAGCTTTTCTGTTGAACAACGTGTTTTGGATGATCCGCTTTATCCTGCTACCCACCTTACCATCCGCCTCTGTCCTACTGTTTCTCCCCTCGCTGAAGCGCCTGCCATCAAGGCCATCATGGAGAATTTGTGCGACACAAAAGCTAATGCGGCTGCTACATCGAATACCCTCTTTTCCATCACCATTGAAAGATCAACTGTAGAAAAAGAATAAGATAGACTATTAGGCATCTATCATGTAAGCTATGTATGAAAAGGACGCATAAGAATCAGCGCGTGTAATGGGATCTATATACACCTCTAAAAAAGCGGAATTGGTTCTCCAAGTTATTCAAGTCGGAAAGCATGATTAAGATAAAAAAGAAGTCAAACAAGAAACACACTTTAATCGAATCGACAAGTACATACATCAAAGGACTATAAAAATAACAAAAACAACAACAAGAGCTGAAGGAGAAGATAAGCATATACAGAGAATACATACATATGTAGTGATGCATTTAAATTATCGGCTTGCAAACTTCTTGATTGCTGCAATCAGTTCGGGGAATCGGAGCGGCTTTGTTACGTATTCATCCTGAGAGCAAACGTTTTATGGATCAAACCGTCAGGAATTCCTTCTCTATTCCTCCCACCTTCTCCCCCCCCAAAAAAAACAGATACTTACCATGCCTGCATTAAGGCATTTCTCACGATCGCCTATCATGGCGTGCGCCGTCAGCGCAATGATGGGAATATGAGCATCGGTTCCCGAGGCACGCTCGATTTCGCGTATCTGTTGAGTAGCCTCAAATCCGCCCATAACAGGCATCTGGACATCCATCAATATCAAGTCGAATGATTTAGTCTGGAACGCTTCTACGGCAAGTTGGCCATTGGATACAATATGGACATGGTGACCGAACTTCTCCAGTATGCGAACCGCTAGCTTCTGGTTGACCGGGTTGTCTTCAGCCAGCAAGACCTCCAGCGCAGCCGGTTTGGCCGCATCGTTTGGCAATGCAACATGATTTTCAAGCGCAGGCAAAAGAGCACTCATCAAGTCGGTGTTGCTGATTGGTGAGTTAACGCAGCTCGTGATACCAAGATCGATACAGAGCTTCATGTTGAGCGGGTGAACATCAGGTGTGATAAGTACTATGGGCGTGAATCGCAAATGGACGATCTCTCGGATCCGCTCAGCGTGCACCATTTTGTCGACGATCAATGCGTCAAAGAGAGGGACATGATCCTTACGGCCTGCGTTACCGGCATTTGCCGTCTCGGTTGCTTCTTTGATGCTATGTACCTTGACGGGATTCAGACCGAGTTCGCAGATCTGGCTCATCAATGTGGATCCGCTGCCAGGCGTCTCCAGGTATAGCACTCGGCAGCCCTTGAAGCGAGCCAGCTTTTCGCGAGTCTCTTGCTCCGTGAGATAATGCCGACGTAGATGAACCGTAAAATAAAATTCGGAACCACGGCCATACGTGGATTCCACCCAGATTCTACCACCCATAAGCTGTACAAAATGCTTCGAGATAGACAGGCCTAAACCTGTACCTCCGTACTGCCGGCTAATCATGCTACATTAAAAAACAGCGCTTTTCAACAGTATTCGATGTCTGACTTACGTGATGCCACCATCCGCTTGTGCAAATGTATCAAAGATTGCGTCAAGTTTATCTGCTGGAATGCCAATACCAGTGTCGCTTACACAAAGCTCGACCTTGACATCATCTCCGTTCATTTCAATGGCTCGGGTCTTGAGGACAACCTCACCCTGGTTGGTGAACTTCACAGCATTGCCGATCAGGTTAGTAATCACCTGGCACAACCGGAAAGGGTCACCAAGAAGCTGATCGGGTATGGCATTGTCGACATTATAGATCAAGTCGAGTTTCTTCTGATTCGCTTTGACTGCTAACGTCTTCAGGACAGAGAAGATGGCCGATCGAAGCGAGAAGGGAATGGACTCCACCGTCATTCGACCGGCCTCGATCTTGGAGATATCCAGAATATCATCAATAATTGTCAAAAGACTGTTGGAAAGACTCGAGACAATCATGAGGTTCTCGCGCTGCTGTCTTGACAATTCGGTTTCAAGCGTCAGCGATGTCATGCCAATAATACCATTCATCGGTGTACGGATCTCATGGCTCATATTGGCCAAAAACTCGCTTTTGCTTCGGTTGGCGAGTTCAGCAGCCTCCTTGGCAAGTCTATTTTTCTGGAGGGCGTCTCGCAGCGAGGCAACCATTTGATTGATCTTTGTCTTGAGCGAGTCCATTTCGCCCGAAGCTTCAACCGTGATCAGGCGCGAAAAATCATTTTCGGTCGCCGACGCTGAAATCTGGGCGAACGCACGGACCTGAGTTGTCAAATTCGAAGCCATGGTGTTGACATTGCTCGTGATTTCCCTCCAGACGCCTTCTACATCTTCGACTTCGGCTTGGACCCCGAGCTTGCCTTCCGTGCCGACTTCACGTGCTACACGTGTCACTTCGGACGCGAAGGAACTAAGCTGATCCACCATCGTATTTATCGTGTGCTTCAGCTCTGCAATCTCACCATGCACCTCGACCTCGATCTTCTTGGACAGGTCTCCTTGGGCGACCGCTTTACACACCGCAGCAATCGATCTGAGCTGGTCTGTGAGGTTGCTGGCCATCAGGTTGACACTGTCAGTCAAATCCTTCCAGGTACCGTCTACGCCAATGATAGTCGCCTGGCCACCTAACATGCCCTCAGTACCGACCTGTCGAGCAACCCGCGTTACCTCGGCAGCGAAGACACGTAGCTGGTCCACCATGGAATTGACAGTATCCCTTCGATAAGGAGGGAATAGATTGAGTCACTATTATATTCTACTTGCCATGTAGCTATCCGAACTTACTTTAATTCCAAGATTTCTCCCTGTACCTCGACCACAATCTTCCGAGACAAGTCTCCCTTTGCCACAGCCGTCGTCACTGTTGCAATCGAACGCACCTGAGTCGTGAGATTGCCGGCCATCATGTTAACATTATCTGTCAGGTCTTTCCACGTCCCGGCAACGCCCTGGACAATCGCCTGGCCGCCCAGTTTGCCTTCTGTACCGACTTCTCGAGCTACGCGGGTCACTTCAGTTGAAAATACGCGGAGCTGATCCACCATGTCGTTCACTGTATTCTTGAGATCTAGGATCTCGCCGCGGGTCTCAACATCGATTTTTTTGCTCAAGTCGCCGTTCGCTACTGCCTTCGTGACCTCTGCTATTGAACGCACTTGGGTTGTTAAATTGGCTGCCATGATATTGACATTGTCGGTCAGCTCGTTCCAAGTGCCAGCTACGCCCTTCACCACAGCCTGTCCACCCAGCCTTCCCTCAGTGCCGACTTCTTTGGAGACTCGGGTGACTTCAGATGCAAATACACGGAGTTGATCCACCATGTCATTTACGATATTCTTTAGCTCCAGGATCTCGCCACCACTGACGACCTCAATCTTCTTCGACAGATCACCGAGGGCAACTGCCTTGGTGACCTCAGCAATCGAACGCACTTGATTTGTCAAGTTGGCTGCCATGATGTTCACATTATCTGTGAGCTCGTACCATGTTCCAGCAACGCCACGTACGACTGCCTGGCCACCTAGCTTGCCCTCTGTTCCGACTTCTTTTGATACACGTGTGACCTCCGAAGCGAAAATGCGCAGTTGATCCACCATGTCGTTAACAATGTTTTTCAGTTCCAAAATCTCGCCCCGAGTCTCGACCTCGATCTTTTTCGACAGATCGCCAAGCGCCACTGCCTTGGTGACCTGCGCGATGGAGCGCACTTGTGTCGTCAGGTTAGCTGCCATCGTGTTGACGTTGTCCGTCAGATCTTTCCAGGTGCCCGCCACGTCTTCGACCATGGCTTGCCCTCCCAGTTTGCCTTCCGTGCCAACTTCTTTTGATACACGTGTGACCTCTGAAGCAAAAATGCGCAGTTGATCCACCATGTCGTTAACAATGTTTTTCAGTTCCAAAATCTCGCCCCGAGTCTCGACCTCGATCTTTTTCGACAGATCGCCAAGCGCCACTGCCTTGGTGACCTGCGCGATGGAGCGCACTTGTGTCGTCAGGTTAGCTGCCATCGTGTTGACGTTGTCCGTCAGATCTTTCCAGGTGCCCGCCACGTCTTCGACCATGGCTTGCCCTCCCAGTTTGCCTTCCGTGCCGACTTCCTTTGAAACTCGAGTCACCTCTGCAGCAAACACGCGAAGCTGATCCACCATATTGTTGACAGTATTCTTCAAGTCAAGAATCTCGCCACGCGTCTCGACGTCAATCTTTTTGGATAAGTCGCCGTTGGCTACGGCCTTTGTGACCTCAGCAATCGACCGTACCTGTGTTGTCAAGTTCGCCGCCATAGTGTTGACGTTGTCGGTCAAGTCCATCCAGGTACCTGCCACACCATTGACGACCGCCTGACCACCGAGATTGCCATCGGTACCGACTTCGCGGGACACTCGAGTCACTTCAGAGGCGAACACGCGGAGCTGGTCGACCATGTTGTTTACAATATTTTTCAAGTCGAGGATCTCGCCTCGAGTTTCGACTTCAATTTTCTTTGACAAGTCGCCGTTTGCAACTGCTTTTGTAACCTCGGCAATGGATCGCACCTGGGTTGTCAAATTTGCGGCCATCAAATTGACATTGTCAGTCAGTTCGTTCCAGGTGCCTGCAACGCCTTGCACGACCGCCTGTCCGCCAAGCTTTCCCTCAGTGCCGACTTCTTTTGACACGCGCGTTACTTCTGAAGCAAAGATACGCAGCTGGTCAACCATGTTATTCACAATATTCTTCAGCTCCAATATCTCGCCACCACTTTCGACTTCGATCTTCTTGGACAGATCTCCCAGGGCGACTGCTTTGGTTACTTCGGCAATGGACCGCACCTGGTCCGTCAGATTGGCAGCCATGATATTTACGTTGCTTGTCAACTCTTGCCAAGTTCCAGCCACTCCTTGCACCACAGCTTGCCCGCCCAGTTTGCCTTCTGTGCCGACCTCCTTTGACACACGCGTCACTTCTGCTGCAAATACCCGTAACTGGCTCACCATGTTGTTCACTGTATTCTTCAGGTCGAGTATTTCTCCGCGTGTTTCGACTTCGATCTTTTTGGATAAGTCGCCATTTGCAACTGCTTTCGTCACTTGAGCAATAGATCGAACCTGCGTCGTTAGGTTGGCCGCCATGGTATTGACATTATCTGTCAAATCCATCCAGGTTCCGGCGACACCTTGGACAACGGCTTGACCGCCGAGCTTGCCTTCGGTACCGACCTCTCGAGCTACTCGCGTTACTTCAGAGGCAAATACGCGCAGTTGATCGACCATGTTATTGACGATGTTCTTGAGTTCTAGGATCTCACCGCCGCTTTCAACTTCAATTTTCTTTGACAGGTCGCCATGGGCGACCGCCTTGGTGACTTCAGCAATCGAGCGGACTTGATTGGTGAGATTGGCCGCCATCTGGTTCACATTGTCTGTGAGCTCGTGCCACGTGCCTGCAACGCCTTGAACCATGGCTTGGCCACCGAGTTTGCCTTCGGTACCGACTTCTTTGGATACACGCGTTACTTCGGATGCAAAGATACGCAACTGATCGACCATATTATTCACAATATTCTTGAGCTCCAAAATTTCGCCACCACTCTCAACTTCAATCTTTTTGGAAAGGTCACCCAGCGCTACAGCTTTGGTCACCTCCGCAATGGACCGCACCTGGTCTGTCAGATTGGCAGCCATGATATTCACATTGCTTGTCAACTCCTGCCACGTGCCAGCCACACCTTGTACTACAGCCTGGCCACCCAGCTTGCCCTCTGTACCGACTTCCTTTGAGACACGGGTCACTTCAGAGGCGAAGACACGTAGCTGGTCTACCATGTTATTGACGATATTCTTCAGTTCTAGGATCTCACCGCGCGTTTCGACCTCGATCTTTTTGGACAGGTCACCGTTTGCAACGGCCTTTGTGACTTCAGCAATCGATCGCACCTGTGTTGTGAGATTGGCGGCCATCTGGTTCACGTTGTCCGTAAGATCCATCCATGTGCCATCGACATTGGGCACAAGGGCTTGGCCACCGAGCTTCCCGTCTGTGCCAACCTCCTTGGCCACGCGCGTTACCTCAGCAGCAAAGACATTGAGCTGGTCAACCATATTATTGACCGTATTTTTGAGATCAAGGATCTCACCCTGAGTCTCGACGTCGATTTTTTTGGATAAATCGCCCTTTGCGACGGCTTTGGTGACCTGTGCAATGGATCGTACTTGGGTTGTAAGGTTGGCAGCCATGGTGTTCACATTATCCGTCAAGCCCTTCCAAGTGCCGCTCACGCTCGGGACAATTGCTTCACCTCCTAGTTTGCCCTCGGTACCGACTTCGCGGGCGACACGTGTGACCTCGGAAGCAAAGACACGCAACTGGTCCACCATGTTGTTCACGATATCTTTAAGATCGGATATTTCACCACTCACAGTGACATGGACTTTCTTTGACAAATCACCATTCGCTACAGCCTTAGTGACCTGGGCAATGGATCGAACCTGGGTAGTCAGATTGGCGGCCATGGTGTTCACATTATCCGTGAGATCCTTCCAGGTACCATCGACATTGGGTACCAATGCTTGACCGCCTAACTTGCCCTCCGTGCCGACTTCTTTGGCCACACGCGTCACTTCAGCCGCAAAGACATTGAGTTGATCGACCATACTATTGACTGTGTTTTTAAGATCTAGGATCTCTCCGCGAGTCTCAACATGAATCTTCTTAGACAGGTCACCCTTAGCGACAGCCTTAGTGACCTCAGCAATGGATCGCACTTGTGTTGTCAGATTTGCAGCCATCGTATTCACGTTATCTGTCAGATCCTTCCATGCGCCCCCGACATCCTTAACAACAGCTTGGCCTCCCAATTTGCCTTCAACGCCAACTTCAAGGGATACTCGCCTTACTTCTGCGGAGAAGAGAGTCAACTGATCTACCTAGTATCGCGAAGGGAGAAGAAGGTGGACGTTTAGACATACGATATCAGCTGAGAGGCAAGTATCATGATCTGGATTACCATTCGGTTCATGGTGTTTTTAAGCTCTAGAACCTCGCCCTGGGCATTTGCAGTGACCTTTTTGCTTAGATCTCCTTTGGCAACAGCCTTGGCAACAATGGCAATGTCCCGAACTTGGTCAGTGATTTTGGCAGCCATAAGATTAACATTATCGGTGAGGTCCTTCCAGGTACCACCCACATCCTTCACCACAGCTTGTCCTCCCAAGATGCCCTCTGTCCCCACTTGAAGGGACACTCGTGTCACCTCTGTAGCAAAAATGGATAGCTTGAAACGAAGAAGGTTATATGACTGATTCCCTAGAGTTTAAGTTCATTGATTTTTACCTGATCGACCATAGTATTGATTGTATTTTTCAAATCCAGCATTTCTCCTCTCACTTCGACAGTAACTTTCTTAGTCAAGTCGCCCCGTGCAACAGACTTGCTGACCTGCGCAATATCTCTGACTTGGTTGGTGAGATTATTCGCCATTGTGTTAACGTTATCCGTAAGTTCCTTCCATATGCCATCTGCGCTGTCGACTTTTGCCTGTACACCAAGCTTGCCTTCTGTGCCCACCTCGTGAGCGACGCGTGACACTTCGGAAGCGAATGTATTGAGTTTATTGACTGTGATGAGAATAATAGGACTGTAGCGTTAGCATAATGGGTTCATGAGGGGAAATACGTGTCTCGTTTTACCCATCGTGTTAAATGCATTCTTCAATACAAGTGTTTCTCCCTTGACAGGAACGGTCATTGTTTTGCTCAGATCGCCTTGTGCGATGGCAGTTGAAACGTCAGCGATGTCGCGGACCTGCTCGAGGTGGTTCCTGGTCATGCTGTTCATATCGACGATGACTTCACGCCACACACCGCGCATCTGGGGACCGCAGCGGGCTTGTACGCCAAGCATGCCCTTTACAGCAGTCTCATGTGCGACATACATAACTTCATCGGTGATTTTCTGCAGATGAGTGGCCATTGCATTGACAGCATTCTTCAGCGTGTTGATAGGGGCATCTTGAGCGATCGTATTGTAGTTGGACATACAGCGCTCATGGTTGCATGTGATCCGTTGGTTCAGTTCACCGGCATAAATGGCGGAAGCAACCTTTACAGCCTGCATGACACAATCAGGACATACGATATTATCGGCACTGGACAAGGTTACAGGGAGATTATTTTTGCCAAGGAGTACAGGGAAAGCGCTCGATCCAGGAGGGACAATGAATGGTGTTGTCGGGATAGGGGAGGTCGGATCGGAAGTCGTGGCTGTAGCAACGGAGTGAGAAATAAACTTCTTTACATCAAGCAGAATACTATACTCACTGATATGCTGAGTCGAGGGGGGCGGAAGTGGAACAATAGGATCTGCAGGAGTCAACATGCGTTCGATAAGCGATTCGTCCTTTACGGTGGGGATTCCATCCTCTGATGTTATGCGTATATCTCGTTTTACGTCGTCCGTCCCTGCTGCAATTGCTGTTGTTGTGATGGATTTGGTAGCTACGGATGGGGATGAAGGAGCCTGGTCCTCGTTGCCGGAGGCACCGAGGGGAACGTCATCAAGATCCTTATTGGAATGACCAGTAAGAAGCTGATGTTGTTGCTGGAGAGCTATCCGGCATCGAAGATTCTCTGTCTCTAGCTGCAGCTGACGTTGAGCTATGTTCTTCAATGCAGTATCGAGCACAGTAGCGATTTCTGCATTTTTTGGATCGATGTTGTCGAGTATTTCCTCTGGGAGACGACTACTCAGACACTTGTCGATTTGGCCTTTATCAAGACTAAGTACTATATCCTGAAGGAAATCCAGGACAGTGGTCTGCATTTTGGTGTTAGTGTTGTCTTCTGAATCACCCGGTTTTGTCTCTTGGCGAGGCGATGACTGTGATCGAGCACAGATTTTCTTTGCTGATGAATTAGGGTCGGATGGGGGATAAGAACGTTTCATGCCACCGCCCATGGGGGATTCGAAGTAAACAGAGGGGTATAATTGCCAATCGAATGAGCGAGTGGTCGAGAAAGAGGGGAAGCAAGAGAGTGAACGGCGTGTGATAACACCAGAGAACAAGGGAACGGGGGTGCCGGAGAACCAGAAAATACGCGGGGTTTTTGGGTCAAGCAGGCTGGGGACACGCGCGCACGGAGCTTAAGGCAGGCAGGTGGAAATGGGCCAGCACTTTTTTGGCGGGCAGTCAATTAGTAAGGGAGGGGAGAAGCGGATGGTTGCCTAATTGGGAGACGAATGTTATCTTCGGATTGATTCCCGAAAATTGATTCAATGGTAAAGTGAGGGCAATTTGCACGACCCCTCTTTCTTCTCTTTTGCCTTCCCCTTTAGCCCTTTCTTCTCTTCATTCTTCCCTCTCGCTTTCAGCCTCTCTGATGATGACTGCCACCTCCATAAGACCATCTACAGCCGTCCTAACGAACAACATCAGCATGAACAAAAGGTCCTCCGCCCACCTGTCCGACGACGAAAACGCCTCTACGTCTTCCCCCATCACTACCAGCTTTGGCACGCCAATACCTCGCTCTTCTGATGACGATGATAGAAAGGATGGAGCAGGAAGCAAAAAGCAGAGTCTCCGCATCAAGTCTCATGAAGGTATGTCCCTCTTCTCTTACGCACAATATATAAACACATACACACGTGTATGTATGTTGCGCCCATATTGTTGCTTGTTATACAGGACAAAGAACGCTTTGTATGCATCTCATCATTGCGTCACATCTAAATAGCGCCATCTAAACCCAAGCGGAAGCGCATATCGCAAGAGCAATTCCAAAAGCTCACGGAGCTATTTGAACAAACGGATACGCCTAACTATGAGCTTCGGGAGAAGCTGGCGGTTGAACTCAATATGACAAATCGAGAAGTACAGGTAGATTTAAATTCTTCTCGGATTACCATATGGGGCATCATGTGATCCGCCATATTGCTGCATGGAACCAACTCTAATATTATTACAAAATGCTCAAAGGTATGGTTCCAAAACCGACGTGCCAAATACAATCGTGCTCGCCAGCAAGAGCAGCAGCGCAACCAGCAGCTTGCCCTTCAAAAGCATTACCATTATACGTACAGCAGCTCCCATACTCAACACCATCACCATTGCCGAGAGGAGATGCTTATCTACGCCCCTCACTCATCATTTCATCAAAACCATCATCGTTATTACTATCATGACTCAATACAGCAGCAACAACATCAGTACCAACCTCAATGGCACGATAACACTCCCCAGAGCTACTCTCAAAAGCAGCAGAAGCGCCAGCAGCAGCCGATGCAGCCGGTGCAGCCAGCACATCATTACCAGGACCCGTGCGACTCATATTCAAGCTCGTCGTCATTATCTTCATCAAACGTCTCCACTCCTACTTCTCCATACCCTACATTATCACCGAACATGGCGCCACTTGAAATTCTTGCCATAGCGGCAGATTATATTCAGCGTTTCGACCAAGAAGAAGAGGATCAACGGAGGCGGCAGCAACAGGAGCGAGAACAGCAGCAGCAGCAGCAGCAGCAGCAGCAGCAGCAGCAGCAGCAGCAACGGCAGCAGTACGCCGCAAACAAGAAGCGCCAGTTGGATGAGCCACACGACAACAATACCCGACAAAGCTGGAGACCTTGGCTATAAAAAGAAGTCTATGTGCCTTTTGAAGAAAAAAATGTTGTACATATTTCACTCATGATGAAATGCTCGGAACCTTCAGCCGGAGCATTGTTTCCTTTTGACTCTGACACACATATCCATCAACACAAATACAACGTCGTCTTTTCTGTACCTGCCCTTCAATTCTTCTCTTCCCCTCCTTCCCCCCCCCATCCTTCATCTGTACCGATGTCCTCGTTCGTATTTTTAAACAAGAAAGTAAATTCAAAGGCAATAATTACGCTGTGCCACCATCAGTGGAACAATCACCCGTCCATCTTCCACCTGAGGTGAGGGCCCGTAACACCAAAACTCAGTACGCACATCAACGTACAGCTGATGCTTACATTCTGAAAGGCCTAATCTGCCCTTGTCCCCTTCATTCTTCTTTCCTTACGCTCTCGCACCCTTGCAAGTTGCCAATATCGGAGGGAACCGACCGTCCGTAATTGCATGTTCTGCATGCCCCGTTACTGTAAACCTAGTTCTATCTTTTAGTGTAACCGACCCATTAGGCCGTAATGAAGACCTGCCCTCTCTTGTTTTTTATCCCCGTGTCATGCGCCATCTCTATAATCCGATGGCTACGCAGGCAAGCAGACACAAGTGCGACCTGTTCCGCGCTCTATTCCACGAATGACGACTTGGACGGGACTCTTCCTTCCCGCTCGTCCTTTCGCCGGGTTTTATACGTGCTCGGAAACCTAGAATACGACGCTTCCATCTTGTATCAAGTTGGCATCGACCAAGTGCATTCATTATTTTTTTTGTTTATTATCTATCCATTTGATTTTCGCCCCCGAGTGGTAACAAGTCCACCAAAACGTGTCCAGTCCTTCAAGATGACGCGACAGGACAAAGATGGCACATGACTGCACGAGGAACAAGACGATGATCGTGTGCGCGGGTGCGTGCCTCTGGCTGGCAGGGGGGAATAGGACAATAGAAAACCAGCTCAACATTAGAGGCTCATCGAACGAACCTATGGGATATGGTTAATCATTTCTCCCTTTTAAATCGCGCTCTTTGTTCTAGATACTTACACCGGAGCAGAGCAGGCCACGACGTTATTTTGTTTTTGTCGTGTACTGACCATCGTAAGGATACGCGCACACTCCAATGAAATCACCTTCACGAAAAATCGAGCCTGAACGCAGGATGAGCCTCACTTCCATCGTCTTTCCCTCCATGTCATATACTTGGTGCTGAATGATCCTCCTTCCGAGAGGCTACCGCGGCAGAGCGCGATTCGCAATCGCTAGAGGCCATCAGCCTGGCTAGTGAAGGAGGAGCACCAGCGGAGCGGCTGAAGAGAACGACAGCCATTAAAGCCTGATAATTTTCCTGTAAGCTTTCATTGGCTGCTGTGACTTGCTGCATGCCCTGGGTGTAAAAGATGAGCTCCTCAGACCTTTCCCCATAATTTTGGAGAATCCGACTCATCGCGTGAGCAATGTTTCATGTCATCAGCAAGCCTTGAGATAAGACATGACAATTAGAAAGAATACACGCAAAAAATGAGAGATGTAATTACCTACATATCTGCTTTCTTGCCTATGTTATTACTCGAAACAAGATACCGCATCGTCCTTTCTTTGCAAGATCTAAAATTAGCTTCTATGCTCCAAGCTCTTTGAAGTTAATTATGCAACTTTTCTCTATAAGAGCACAGGCGTGAAGATGGATATAATCCTGTCTTGTTAAATGGTTGATGTATTTCCCAGCTCAATTTTGAGTGCAGGTCACCTCATTGTCATAAATATATTGGTTTGTTTTCACCAGTATCTTTACTTCTTAGTCGACACATGAGAGATAGCTTAGGTCAAGTTTATTCGCGAACTCAGTTAATTTCTCAGCAATGATGAAAACCGCAAAGCCTATGTTGGGTGTTTTGCATGACTATACCAAAAGCACTTTTGACGAAACAAAGAATGATATAGCTCTATCAAGATATAAGCACTTAATTTGCTTTCCTCACCTATGAATTCCCAGAGAATAGCTTCTTTTTCGAGGCGCCATAGAAGCCATATTCAAGGAAGATGGTTGAATGGACAAGCCCTCATGTGTGTGCACATACAGACAGACAGAGAGCGTGAAACAAACTAGTTTCATTCCAGTCAAAAGTAATCTGAACATAGTGAATCTGATACAATTAACAGAGGAATCCAGCAAGAAAGACGAAGAAAGGCTCAAAGCGGCTTGAACGTGTAGTGAATGCTGATCTTCTATTTCTACGTTCCTCAATGAGAGAAAGCTGATAATATTGCCGGGGTTGTGGTGCAAAGTTTTATCGACGTACGTATTTGATGTTGTCTTTTTGATTCCTTTGTTTTTTAGAGAGCCGGGGCGCTGTAGAGAAAAGAGCATCTTTAATACAGTCTGTATTGGCACAGTGATGGGACAGAATATATGATATAAGTATAGATGAACTTTGGACTATACCGCAAACTGATTCCTGGTCGTTCCACATTGCAGAGGTAAAATGGCGCCTGAACATCCTTGTTTTCTACATGACAATTGTTTGGTTAAATCTCTGTATTGTGAATCCGAGCTTGTGTATATAGGCATCCGTATCTTTTCGTCTCTTCAATTATCGTCATCCCTTATGGATTTCACAGATATCTGATATTCTAGCGACAAATCTTCTCGCAAAGGTCTTTGTCAGGAGGGCATCATTCTTTATATTGTCACTGAATATTTGCAAGGATTTATTCATTGGAAAAAACCAGACTTTTGCATGACTTAATTCAAAACTTCTAAAGCTGCAACCTTCTAATCTGCCAAATACCGTAGTAGTCTATTCCGTCGCAAATTCGAATATATGAGCGCGGTTTTCCTTCAATCACTCATACCACGAGGGAAAAACCGATCCTTACATTCTCGGTTCTGCGGCACTTGACAAAGGGTATTCCGGCCGCGGTTCTACAGATTAGTCCTCAAAGGTATTGATGTTCGCTTTTTATTACCAAAGAGAACCTGTCGTAAACATGTCTCCTGATTTCTTACAAAAGTTGTATCTCTATTGCAGTGATGGATAAGCTCATTTTACTTTTATGCAGATGAAAAGGCGTTTCCATACTATGCTCATTAGCATTTGTAGAAACAGGGCTTCGTTGAGGTCCCCAGTGATCAGAAGGTACACATGAGATAATCTACTGTATTCTCCGCTTCTCTGCTAATCAATTTCTCTACTCGCCTAACAAAATTTTACTGTGTGCAGATCAAGAAAAAGAGGTGCTGTACAAATGATACCCCGTTCGATATTAAAAACTGTATATCTGATAATGAAAATGAACAAGAGCATGCTAATTAGAGCTTTCTTATTACCTCCAAACGAGGTAGGAATTGCGGAAGCCGTTTAGAGTACACCAACTATTCAACATCCCATCGTCTTCTTTCCTTTCCCTCACTGCCTTGCCAGCTGATTATAATACAACAGTTGCAAGCATGAGTTTATATCTATAATCTGTTCCACTTGTTCTTGCCTGAATATGTGCAATGGAGATATTTATGCACATTTTGAAACCTCACCATTCTTCATTTTGTAGACCATTTTATCAATGCTCACGATCGCAATGGGAAAAAAGCATATGCTGTTTACGTTTGAATATGGGAGTGGAAAAGGCAGAGTAACTTCCGTATAGCAACTGAGAAGATGGCATTGTAGTTGCTAGCTGACGTGTCTACCATGCTTGTTTAAGATAAGGAACCCTATACCTTTCAGTACATTGTCGAATGACCCCTGCAGAACTGCTCTCTGTGTTCTTGCATTTAGCCAGTGTTTTCCATCAAACATTTGGCTTAAGTGCTTCATGGCAGTGGGGGACTATTAACAGAATTCAGGATAGAGTTATTTGGCCTCGTGTAACAGAAAAAGATCCCTTCAGATACATTTTAGCCACGAGCGTATGATGCGAAAACCACAGGGAATATGCGGATAACCGAACACGTGGTCAGCCGTGCAAATAGAGGAGTATCTTTTGTTAAGAATATTTGACTGTTTACACCATTCTATAGCAAAGGGGTCGCTTGAAGAGTAAATGCGATCCAATATCCGTTGTTTCCCTTATCATGCTTAAACCCTGGTGTAGCTCTTACAATTGTGCTCACTTTTTGTAGGTATTTATTATTATAGCTGCATTTGATTGAGCATCAAAAGCCCTTGCATCATTGCATTGGATGCAATACTAAGGATGGCCTCATCGCAGCATTACCAAATACGGTTGGAATCCCGTAAGGTCAACTTAGTGAGATGGAGGGACTATATTTTTTGGATTACGTCTTAAGGATTGAAATAAACGGAATAGATTAATCTGTTATTTCATCTTATTTACTTCTACTTTTAAGCAGATTTTCTAGCTAGAATGGATGAGTTGCTAATTAAATGATAAGAGAGAAAGAACTGCCGTTCATTTGTTTGTTCATAAGAAGCGGATATAGCCCAGCAATAGAAATTGGAGTAACCATCACCGTCGTGTGTGATAACCTTAGGAGTTCTGGATGTACAGCCATCTTTCAGAAAGTAAACCTTTCTGGTTAGCCGCTCTTTTTTTTTTACCTTTCTTTTTCGCATGTCCTCAAAGCATCGTGTTTTTCTCTGGCCCTCACTTTCTACAAGTATACACTGCATTCGCTACTCCTTCATACCGTGATATTCTGTAATTGGACCAGCCGGAGTCTTCTCATAGTCTGCAACAACTCCAGCTTCAACTTCCTTCGGCTTATTTCAGGGAAACAGCAGATTTCAACAGTGCAGAAACTCATTCAGTAATATTCATATTATTAAAGAACAAGATATTCAACACTTGTTGACAATTATACCACATAACAGACCTCGTGAACAATTAACGTTGTGTGGTGCAGTGCACTGAGCAACTCTCCAACGAGGAACATTTGGCGTTTGGGGCCGGAGTCGATACTGCAGCGACTATCTACTGTATACGATGTACTGCACAACTGTCAAGTGAGGCCATAAATGGGGTTGCAACTAATGAGTGATCGACACGGTGAACGTGCTGTGGGTCGAGTGAGACAAAAAGGAGCTACGTTGGTATAAAATGAGACTCCATCTGGAAAGCACAGCTCCTTCCCTTCTTTCTCTCACTTTTCCATTGCTCTCATTCTCTTTTCTATCCATCGTCTCTCTCCCTCTCTCCCACGCGCTTCATCTGCCGCTTCATTATTTTAATTCGAAAGAGAGGGAATTGGAGAACTCATTCATTTCTGTTGCGTCTCGCTTGTGTAGAGGTACATACATACGAATATACTTGCTTGCCTACCACGCGTGTACCATAAATTCACAGCATCTCTCATTCAGTTTGTGCTTGAGAGTTGTCATCAACAGATAGACTAAGAATGGATGACGACCCATGTTGTTCGTCCGGGCAGATGAGTGCCGAAGAAACTATGCAGGAGCCTTCGTCTAGAATGGCTATTGGAAACCGGTCCGTTCCGCAGTCATCCACATCTCCGTCTTGCGGAAGAAACGAGACAGTCCCCTCACTTGTTAAGCAGCATCTGCCGGATTATTTAAACAATACAACCGAGCCAGATATATCTGTGGTAAATACGTTTCCTAAACGAAACAATACTGGCATCTCGCATACTCTCGCGACAGAACCCGCTCCATCAGCAGTCATTACCGTTCCTTCACGGTCTGCTTTGTTCCCCAATGGATTGGTGCAGAACGATCTCGCTCTGCACGTGGATACCTACGATGCAGAGCTTGCATTTCTTCAAGATCAATGGATCAGTATCTGTATTACGCTCAGCTCACTACGTCACACTTATATTGCCATTCTCGTCGATCGAGACGACAGCTTTGATGCCGCAACCTTTTTCAATCATGCCGACTTTCCGTTGCCGGACAACATTGCGGTTTCCACCTTCCGTGTGAAACCAAGTAGCAGTCCACCAGGATTCACCGATATCCATCCGCCATCGCGTCGCTGGTCTGCCATCGCACCAAATTCCATTGAGCCTGATATTGATCATGAAATGCTCCTTGCGCTAGACGAAATCCTGGTTCAAATACGCCAAATGGAAACCAATATGGAACGGTTGGAACATAACATTCGAAATACGATACAGCAGCTGTTGCACTATTTCAACCATAGATGATCTATTTCACTAAAATCAATTGTGTCGCGCTTTCCGTCAACATGCGGTGTATTCCCACCACACACTCACACACACACACGCTGTTTTTCTTCGTATTATTCCCCACTTTTACCATGTCAGTAACACACATATTGCCGAGAGAACCTGTATTGTACCTTATGCCATTTATGTTCCGATTTGCGTCAGCTCCACTATTCACATACTTCCCTAAGTTGATCAATTGTATTATGCTCAAAAATTCATGATGCCTTCTTCTTCCTTTTTCTTTATGAACTCTTATACGTACGTGCGCAGAATCCTTCTTGTAACACCTATAAACGGCGACACCCTTTTATTCTCGAATATACTTCATACTGTTGGTCAATGAACATGACAAGAGCCCCTTAAAAACCTTAAACTGTGCTATACTACTGAAGCTTCAGGGATGATTGTGCAACAGTGTCTTTGCGTTGCGTCTATTAAGCCAATTTTAGCAGTTGTAACACGGGCAAAATGAACAAAAACCCTGGTCGAGCAACGCATATGTTTTAATAGAAAGGAGTAACAAGGCATCGGATTTGCTCTTAAAAAGGATACTACCAGCAAGCAGCTGTCATAATAATCAGCAGGCATTCCTCCTACTAGCATCTGTGGCTTTGCTCTTCCTCTCTGCATCAGTACTGCAAACACACTCTTGCGCACGAACAAGGATGATTAAAAGGATTTGTCTTTTGACTATGTAATTGCTGTAACTGATAATACGTGTCGTTCCCGTGTTCGATGGCTTCATCGATTGTTTTTCATCTTCATCAATATAAAAAAAATGTCATACATGGGCTTTTTCTATTGTCCACAGCTCTCACATCCTTCGTTGTTTATTAGCTCAAAAACGGAACGCAATTTCACTGGAGCGATGCTAGTCGATATGAGTTTGTGATATCCAATGAATCCATCTTGTATTCCAAGATGAGGAACTAGAGAGAAAGGACAATTCAGCTGCTACATTTGCTCCCTGATCACTTACATACAGGAAGGATCTTAATGGACAGCAATCATGTAGATAAAAGATATTAGAAGTATAGGTTTACTTGTAAAGAGTATCCCAAAATGAATCATAGTCCTTTAATATACGTACATTTATTATTGTTATCTTGACCTAATTATAGGAATCGTCTGTGGATGAATGTGGATGCATGTATGAAGATCAAGGGAATATGCATGCTTCTCAAAATTGAAGTCTTTTCAAGTCGATTCAGAAATCACCGGACTTGCCAAAAATAACGATTTTCATGACGCAGATGAATGTGGCTGTTCCGAACATGTGGATTGGGTCGTTGATAATGAAAAATATGCTCTCCAACTCAAGGGAAATTGGTATCGCATGAGAGCAGCAGATTTACACGCCATTACACAGCGGGCATTGACAAAAATGGGTATGCGACAGTTAAAATGATTTCTTTCAAAATTTTGGAGCCATCTGGAAAGCTACATTTGTTCTACATAACGAGTCTGGCTTCATATTAAACCTGAAGCGTGGTGGTTAAACTATTAAAACCCATGAACAGAGAAAACTGGAAACCTTGGATGCCCTGTCAACATTAAACTTCTTCGCCATTATTTGAGACTCCACCAACAAGATTACAACGGATGAGATGAGTAATGCATTTATTTATACGGCTGAGAGCAGCTCTAAATATGTCCAGAAGAAAGACAAGTACTACCTGCATACTGACATCACAGGAGAGAGCCAGAGAGATTCTGATACGAGTGGTCGACGACGACCTTTGGGGGAGGGTTAGTTAAAGTGATGGGGCAACGTTGATTTTCCGTTGACTAACGAAACGTTCAGAGCATATGTCTTGCACGACATCAATTACTGTTACATTTCCGTCGGACATCCAAAGCTCTTCTCTCCTCGTGATTCAATCACGCCTTGGACAACACAAGCCTCGTCATGCAAGGGTCTGCAACTTAGCGTGAGATAAGTATGTCTACTGTGGCTCAGCAGAAGAGGAATAGGGACAGCCCATATATACGATGGCATAGAAGCATTTTAAAATGAAGCTGCTGTTTTTGGGCGTGATGTCGTTTACTTGTCGCTTAGTAGTAATTCAATAAAACTTCTTGGCCTTAACGATTTATAGATTTTCTGCGTGTGTTTTTTCTTTTTCCTAATTGCATTTATTTTACAGACATTCAGAAAGAACACGCAGTTCCTTTACGAAGATGGACAGAGATGTGATGGTGACGAACGTGGAATTGAGCCTATGGATCTTGTTGACGAGGAATTGTTTGCTATTGAAGTAATGAGTTTTCATACTCAGTTCCTAATGCATAAACTTCCAGAAAGGCCTTCTAACAGCATCTCTTCAGAAATGAAAGGACATTATCTTGCCGTGGACAATGATCCTATCCATAGCTCAACTTACATAGAAAAGTACATTCATCTTTGAGGACATCGATATGTCTATCTTTCAACGTATACTCCTGACCTGAGTCCAATTGAGCAGTTCTAGTCGGTTGTGAAGAATAAATTTAAGCGAAATAAGTTTCTGGAAAAAGCATGATGACTAGACTAGTCAGGTATGCGATAGTTTATATTCCAGCGACTTTGAAGGTCTCGTTTCTCATTTATGCGAGATGCTTTATTAACAGTCTGTCGTAGTCTTGCGGTTCACGACACTGCAGCTTCACGCGTAGCAGTGGGATGATGCTATAATTTCGCTATTCTCCTAAGCCGGCAATGATTTGACATAATTTCTCACAAACACTCACTGATTCAACCGCGCAGTCCTCCAAAGTACGTTGGAACAGAAACACAAGCTGAAGAATACGTGGGAACAACGATGAGAAGAGAATTCGTCGTCGGCTCACGCTTAGTCTGCTACAGCTACTCTGGTGTGAAAATCATATACAAAGTTTATTTGTGTGGACCATCGCAGGGACACCCATAAGTATCGACTATTACTTGCACTAAAGCATCGTACTAGCTTGTGGAAGCAGGCAATCGAGATATATGTGTAAAGAAGTTCTTCCTATCTGCTATCGTAGTTGATCTCTGAATTTAACTAGGCCACGGTAGGACTGAAAGTACATTTGGAATACAATTCAATATGTGATATCACAATCTAAATACAGCTTTGTGAAGTACCGCTCGGTGATACGTTCTATAGCTATATTGAAACAAAAAGAAAGTTGTTTTATTCAATAAAAAGAATCCCATTTCAAACACTCGATTTTAACCCTTTTGATTTTTATGCCTGCCACTAACTTCTTAACACACGCTACAAGTTCTGCCAAAACGGAGATTGCTATCGAGACTTCAATTTTATATATGTCCTTTCAGATAAGGAATGTCTGTAAGAATAAAGGCCTTGGTGTGTAGAATACTTGACACGGGATCGAGAAAATAAAAGATTTAATTCAATATGGAAAGCTTTGGAGAACGATAACCATTTGATTCTATATACTTGCAGCCACAAGGAAACATCCCATAAAGGAATATAGAATCCAAACAAATATCAAGCTGGAAAAAAGGGGAGTGGTCGGTCTACTGCTACATTCATTAAGGAAGTGATTTCTAACGGGAACCGGAAGTAGGGTAGACAAAATGATGCTTAACAAGAATACAGGACATGGTGCCATTATTTACATGTAGCTGTATCAACGCGTCAACCGAATAAGCTACGCCAAGGTCTGAGGCAATAGAAGACATACGGAATAAGTATATTGAAAGGAATATTGCTAGATAGGGAGCATGGAGCAGTTCGGCTATCATGCATTTCGGGTTAAGCAGAGAATTGCGAGTATCACTTGTGTCGAGAGCTAGTAGCGTTGAACTTCCTGTTCACGTGATGATTAAAAAGATGGGGTTCTCTCACAGAAAATAAGCAATGCTAGATCCGCAATGAAGCTAAATGTGTTATTGCATTCAGAGCATAAACGTGGGTGTGACCTCACTCAGGACCTTATACCGTTCATATCCGTCATCATCGGCGAACAATGCCTGTGCAGACTCGTGTGCCAGCATTCGAAACTCATTTTTCGATTGCTCGATTGTCGTTTTCAAATACGGAGGATGCACATCACCATATTGAACATTCGACGATGATCATTTAATAGCGTCATTTCGCATTCTTCCCACTCGACTCGCAATGAATCAGTGCCCATACTTGGTAATGTGAGTGCCTTGTTATCGATGTCAACACCGACTCCTTTGATATCCGCGACACTTTCATGAAGTATGGAGAACACTGCATTGCCGCATTCAGTTCCGATATCCAGTACGCTCCGCTGCCTTTTTTTGATATGTCGCTTGACTAATGTGCCAGCGCTAAGTCAACCAGAATTCCGGTGATCGGCCACGGAATCAAAAAGGTATCTGTCACTTTTGGACAAAAGTCCATAAAAACATCTTTTCGCTCACTCTATATGCCAATGGCTGTCTTTACTCCTCCTGACTGTCGTCCATCTCCCTGTTATCCCGCCCTGAGCCTGTTACCAAAAAGCTATCTTTCTCAAGGGCCGTTAGCTTTTTGTCCAATCTTATGTCCTGAATGATCTGTGTCGTGATATAAATATTGTTAGTAGGGACGACCCATCCCGACTACAGATAGGTCTATACAGACATACACTCGTATTATCGATTTTTATTCTTTTCTTTGATAAAGTTCACTACCTTCGAGTATCATGACTCATAATACACGACACACTAGTCCAGGAACTGTTCTTTCCTACATTGTACAATAACATCAGCATCAGCATGAGCAAGAAGAGCACTCGACGGCAGAGAAAAGGAATACTTTAAGATGATGATTATAAAAAGCAACAAGTGAATGACATCTTGGGTCCCGATGGCGATTATCTTCATAGATTAACGAGGGCGCCGCTGCTTGGGAACAATCCAAGCGGAAACCTCAGGACTGCTGCAGTGTACGTAGCCCTACTATTGACGACACTGCGTTTTCACGCGTAGTAGAGGGCCGAGGGTATTAATTTCCATTCGACCGGCGCACTCCTCTCCACGAAGTACATTAGAACAGGACCATAAGCTGAAGGATACGTGGGAAGAACGGTTGGAAGAGAATTGGTCGGCGGCTCATACTTAGTCCACGGCAGCTGCCCTGTTCTGAGAATCATATAAAAGAAGAGTTGTTTTTATTCAATAAAGAGAATCCCATCTCAAAGACTCGACGTTAGCCCATTTGGTTTTTATATCTACCCCTAACTCTCCAACAAACATCACATATTTTCTTTGAATTCGAATACCTTTTTATTCATACCATGTTCGCACACAACAACACCAGTGGCGTCGAGCTTGGTTTGTGCAGCACCACATCGCTTTCCGAAGAAACACTTATCGTGACACGTATCAGAGCGACGACTAGCCAAGTCCCTTCATCGCACACCATATGCTCAAGACATCTAGCTAGCAAACAATCGAAGCAGCTCCAGACTCTCCATGATTAATGATGCGTTCCGCACATTACAACAGGCTGTTACCCTTCGCAATAGAAACCTTGGCTACTTTGTGAAATGACAGGAACTGATAGACAAACAGAAGAGAGTCAGGATGAGCTCATTTTCATCAACTGCGTGCCAGTCCAATTGTTTGAAAAGTCCCTCGTGTTGGCTGCATCCATCGCCAATCCTATTTCATTCCCAACGTCCACCACTTCACGCTCTGTGCCCCCCGCAGATCCTGATCACAAACTGGAGGGCATCAGGTAGGCCGAGGTTTATGACGGCATCCAGGGTCCTTCTTACAGACAGCATCCATCATTCGTGAGCAGCATTCCTACCAATTTCACAATCACTTTAAAAGGCGTGCGTCTTTGGGCCTTCCTGGATACCAGCACGGTTGACGTCACTGTTTCCTCTTCGTTATGCGCACGTTTCGGTTTGTCTTTCCTGGCTGCCGAAGGTATCATATATCTGGCATTAGCAGGCATTACCCTTCCGCATGTCGGATTCGTGAACAAAGAGATGCCTTTGCGCTGCGACTAACGGACCGTTCTCCATACTTTTAATGTGCTGTATTGACATGGACAGGTTGATGTTTGCATTGGTGCTGATATCATGAACCAGATTGGTATCCATATAGCAGGTCTACCACGCATTGGGACGCACTAGAGGTAGCCTAAATACCAGAGTTCTCTGGCGACGAGGATTCGATCTTGCCCAATAACTCTCCCGCTGGCTCTCCACGTGAACATCGGACGTTCATGAACACTATCCAACCCTTCCTCGAGGCCAATATGGCGATCCCTATCAATTCTTTATGCACGCTGCTAGATGCCGTTGTCTCACGCAAAATCACTCCTTGTGATGTTGCTTACTTCAACAATACAAGTTACCTTGCTCTCCAAACCTTGTTGCAGCAGCACGTCGACAAGTGGCTCGCCGGCGGAATTATCATACACCTGACCACCATCAGTCACTGGAAAAGAGTCACCAAATAAAAAGTCCTTTTCTCACTCTCATCTTTTCGCCTTTGCACTTTCACTTTCTCAGCATATCTGGATAAAGTTCGAGCTTGCAGAGGTAGTTACGGAGTGGTCTCCAGCTCTTTTCTCCCATTTTGCTCATGCAAGATAAAAGGATTAGCAAGGAGGAGAGAGGGAACACTATTGACCGTTTTCACACTGACTCATTTTTCATACGAGACAATGGGCCATTTTCCTGTCACCTGGCTGGCCCAACCAATCACAGAAAAATGATGCCAATTCACCAAGACTGACCCTCTCCTTTCCGCTGTTTCCGCTCCCCTTAAATTCAGCCTTTTCGGAATATATCCGATTACCCATCTAATTCTTTAAGAGAAGACCATCTCATAAGTGATGAGGCTGGCGCATTCCAAGGTGGTGCTTCACTTCAATTGATCTATCCATATCTTATGCTATTGTCATACTAGTTACTGCCCGCATTTATCTTGCTTCCGCACCGGTAGTATTAGTCGTACTCCGGCGGATTTCGCCTGTTGAAAATGCCACAGATGATCAGGAGTATACACTTGTACTACAATCCACGTTATTCCTGTTGCTAGCCGTTAGGATCGTTAACTTAGTCCATGTTTATGATTATTAGGAGATTACCGAGTTACCTAACGAGTGAGTACCAGCTGCGACCGATGCTTGGTGAGATAAGACGGCCTTCTTTGCAGTAACCGGCTCATGTTGTCGGCTCGGTGTGAGATGAACGGCCATGCGCGCAGCATTACATAAATCTTTCAGTGGGAACAATTATCAGACGCCCACAGCGGAGGAATATACTGGAACGGGCAATGTAATTCCGTGCATGGATGGGAATCCGGAGGATCTTTTTATCCACTCTTTTTTTTTCAGGCCTTTGGTTAGGCTTATGTGAACGCCTCTCTCCGCCTCCCCCCCAAACTCGCAATAACAACAAAGGACCCTCGCCTCCCTTTCCGACCCACGAATTCCAAGAAACGAACCTTACTGCGGTCCCTTTGTCATAAGCCCATCTTTTTAGAGCCTTTATTGTTTATTTATTTTCTCTTCTTTTTAACCCTCCCTTTATATATTGCCGTTTTTATTCCTCGCCCCGTCTTCTTACTCGATGACAGCCACCAAATTAGTACAAATCGCAAAGGAAATTGAAGATGCTCGTTCCAGAGGAATTTATAGAGCCATTCCAGAATTAGCGCGACGTTACCGGAAACATAATCCCAAGGGCGAGAGTGAGTTTCCCTTTTCTTTACTTCTTTTTTTATGCATAGATAAAATACACGTCTGTTTCCAACTAATGATAAGAAATGAGCTAACATGACCCTTATGTATGAACAGTGCTGGCGGAGACCATTCAAGCCGAAGCAGCACTTGAGCAACTTTGCGAAATGAGTGGAAAGCCAACAACGCATCGTCGGCTAGAAAACAAACTTGTCAAATCGATTCAGCGCCAACTCGAATCCGTTATGACAATGAAAAATCCTGATATCTCTTCCGCCAAGGAGAAAGAGGTATATATATATATATATATATGTGTGTGTGTGTGTGTGTGCGTGTTTGAAACAAAGGCACCCGTAGTTTTCTAATAAAAAAAGGTAGTTGGCTAAAATAGTCCTTGCGAGAACCTATTTCGAGTGCGGCGATTTTACCAAAACACTCGAGATTGTATCGGCGCTTTCACTCTCAAGGCAGGATGTCAGTGCGGGATATGATACAACCTTGTTCCTCCAAGCAAAGATCATGACAGGTAATTGTCGATACGCAAATATAATGAGACTGGTCGTATAGGCAGGTTGGTTGATATTTCCCCGCTTGCGATAGCGGTTGCAATCGAAGCATCGAGTGACAAGGTAGCCGCTTTGAAAGCGTATGGGGTTGCGGCTGCGGTTTTCAAAACCATGCTTTTCCCGATGGAAAAAGTGCTTGTCAACTGGGCAGAGGAAGGATTGTATAGAGGATCAATATTAGCCCTCGATTCGGAGTAAGTCTATTCCCACTGGCGGTCGGAAGACTTGCCAAAAAATACTTAGTCCTGATGTGCTTCTTGCGACAGAGCGGGCGATGTGGGACTTAAGCTTGAGATTTTGCGCGCCTATCAAAGATTTGCAGCATCTCAACCAAAGGTGTGGCAGGAAAAACGGTGGAAGGTTGTGGCTGAAAAATGTCTCAAATACATGTGTCGAGTCTATCGCCAGGGAGATTATTGCCCACCTGAAAAAAGGTATGTATATTTGTAGATTAGGGACTTTATCCTTAATAAGGCCTTTCTCGACATTTAGTGCTCGACAGTCTACCTTCATGGTGGAAATGGCTCAATTGCATGGCATTTATGAAAATATGGTGCTTACTTCGGCCAAATTCCCATCCGCCAATCAGGTAAACAAGACCGTCCTTGATTACACAGATCTCGTTGCTGAGATCGTCGGCATCGCGCCTTGGCCTCTGGCCGATCTGAGGAATTTCGCAGAGGCAAGCTTAATTTAGATTGGCGTATGGGTTACACCAGGTTAACATGCCTTTCTCTGTAGGCGTTGAATAGTGCAGCACAAAAGACATTCAACTCGCCGCGAATCACGCGCCATCTTTTCAATGTCTTGGTAAAGGCCGGCGAGTTTCAGGAAGCTCGATATGCACTCCAAGCGTACATGAGCATGATTGGACTTGTTACTCACTTCACAAATGAGACAAAAGCTCATGGAGCGGCCTTCGCTACGAATTCTAGAGGAACCAGCATCCCAATACCTATCATCAACACAAAGGATATCAAGAGAATGGTGCAGGAGAGCGGCTATAGTAGCCGCTCAAACGAAGATGACGATGGAGAAGACACCGCCAAACCTTCTAACCCGGCTCCTTCGCGGATCAGAATGGAAAAGGAATCCGCTGAGGACATTTTGCAAGTGCTTTTGTCTGCTATCAAATTGTTTTGTGAGGAAACGGAGGAGGGCGTAGAGGCTGTGGAAATCGCCGAGATCGCAAAGACCATGTTTGGTTTACAAGACGAACGTTTTAAGCAAAAGAGCAAAGACCTGGGAGCACGCCTGTACCGTGCTGCAGGAGCAGCCTATGGGCTTCTGGCTAGTCAAAGTGAGTTGGCATTTCAGTGCAACGTCTTATATATATCGTGTAACATATCGTGTCGCGCAACTTAGCTGCTGACCCTGTCACCCGCTCTGCTTACCACAAACAGGCTGGAAAACTTCTCCAGCAGTCACTCGATCTCGATCCGAACGCATGGCAGACTTACTATCAACTCGCACTCGAACATGCCGAAACACGCGATATCCATCAGGCTGTTCAGGCCGTCACAAAGTCTCTTCAACTCAATCCGGACCATGTGCCCTCTTGGCACTTATTGGTGTTAGCCTGCTCATGTCCCATTCAGGGCGATTTGGAGCAAGCGCTCAAGGCATCGCAGATGTGCCTGGAACGTATTCAATGGGAGTCAAAAGAGGACAGCCAAGAAGAAGCCGGTGGGGACACAGAAGACGTGGGAGTCTGGCCTGGT
Source organism: Dichotomocladium elegans (assembly GCA_025716815.1). Classification (NCBI taxonomy): domain Eukaryota; kingdom Fungi; phylum Mucoromycota; class Mucoromycetes; order Mucorales; family Lichtheimiaceae; genus Dichotomocladium; species Dichotomocladium elegans. The sequence goes on from JAIXMN010000009.1 coordinate 367,275, forward strand.
TTTGAAAGGAACGAACAACGCATCTTATTACAGATGACGCAGCTGATGCTTTTGAACCTGGCCCGAGGTCCCGAGAGCGCACTGGAGTTACAAAAGGAATTGTTTGGATCATATAGCAAGAGTATATCTGCCTATGAGGAAATCGAATATTCGGCAGGGCAATATCAAGACGATAGCTCTACCCGAAATCCTGTTGTTCTCTCAGGCTCGTTGAACAATTTAAGTGACTCGACAGAAATGAACAGTAGATCATCCGTGCTCGCTAGAAACCCAAATGGAAGCGCTTCATCCACTACCAGTGATGACAGCTTGCGCATAGCACCCCATTTCGAAATGACCCTTCAGCATCCTCATCACCGACGTCTTCATCCGTCATTGCATCTTTTCCGAAGTAGAAGCAATCGGAAATCTCGGCAAGCATTAGAGCTAGGCAATAGAAGCTATGGTAGTTTAAAAACACAAGGTGAGTATGGCATGATAATGTTATCTTTCTTTATCTCTCTGCCAATATGCCCGCACACGCACATGCACACACGCACACGCACACACGCACATGTACTCCCCTCAGTGATAGCGCAAGTCCTGACCATTCTAACTAGCGTCAGCAGCAACACGTGCAAGTATCCCAATGCAGGCATCCGTTACTTCACTACAGAGCACTGTGCCTTCACTCAGTAGTACCCGTTCAATCGTTCAAAAGCCGACCAATCTCTCCGCCAACGCACGTCCGACAGAACGTTTTCGCTTGCGACGACGACGATCCACACGCATATTGTGTAACCTTTGGCTTTTGTCGGCAAATAGTTACTTGGAGCTGGATCTCACTGACGAGGCACTCAAGGCCATTGAGGAGGCTGAGAACGTGGACTGGACAGAGAACGCAGGGGTCTGGTGTGCGCTGGGTCGTTTACGACTTGCAGAAGGCCAGATTGACGGGGCGATCACTGCATTCCAAAAAGGACTTGTATGCGAGGAACATAGCGTTGAATGCCGTGTATGGCTCGCCAGGGCATACATTCAGCATGGCGATCTAGAGGTGGCTGAAGGGCACCTTGAGTTTGCGACGAGAGGGTTTGGATGGAACAATGCCGAAGCATGGTAAGGCGACGGACGAGTGCAGAGGAATAAGAGAAGCTGAGACTCAACTTTCTTGTGTGCGCTTGAAACTGTAGGTATTACCTCGGAGAAGTGTATCGTAAGACGCAGCGGCCTGAACGGGCAAAAGATTGCTTCGTTTATGCCCTTGGATTAGAGAAAACGCAGCCTGTCCAGCCATTTACAATGTTGCGTCGATGTATTTGAGGGCAAGCCACAGTACAATAAAGGCGTCAATTACAAAATGTGTTAATTCAGGGGAGAGGCATTAGGATCGTTCGCCTATCGGTCTATTCCTGTTTTGGCAAGTTTCAATCTGTTTGCGATAGACGAAACAGGTAAAATTTCCCCTTTATTTTCTGTTGCCTACTGCCTTTCCGCTCAGAGCTCGATGCACGTATACAAACGAGTAAGATATCAAGGCAAACAAGCAACATAAGCACCTTCTTGTTTACCTTGCCTATAATGATCGTTCGACAAGCTCGTGGTCCCTGACCAAAATACGAATAAATGCGCCACTGTTGCACATGTGGGAAGTATTTTTAGCGTTATTCTCAGTAAAATCGGAGCGACCGTGAACCCCGTGTTGAACACCTTCCTCTCTCTTTCTCTCTCTCTCATTCCTTCACCATTGCGATCTACCTCCTCCCCCCTCCCATTCCCTTCTTTCATTGCTAACAATGCCCCCTCTCCTTCCGAACAATGTGGAAACAAGATATTACGACCTTCCCTCACGTGGGCATATCAAGACCAGCAACCGCCCCAGTCCTCCACTGTTCGCGCGCTATGATAGAAAATGGCGGTGGTGGCACTATCTGACCATTCTCATCTTTATCTTTGGTGCGCTGCAGGCTCTCGCCCTGATTACGGGATATCAGATCCTTCATAACCAGGCTCCTTCTGTGCGCATCGGTAAACTTATTTTTTTTGTTGTTGTTGCCTCTATAAGGTGTGTTCCCGAAGAAAAATGAGCGGACCGCTAAAAAAAAGTTCCTGGTTTTTTTTTTTTTAGCACTGAGACAATATCCACCTATTCCCTACAAGCATCTCGACCCAACATTGCGACCACTCGACAAAGGTGCGATCGTGTATCATGTTACCAAAGAATTTGGAATCGCAACAAACACCGAACTCGGACCGACTGTAACGTCGCTCGTAGCAGCCCAGCAACGCAAGACGGAGGCCAACGTGCGCGTTGTCATGCCGTACTACTCGTTCCTAAAGAACAAATACCCGATTGAAAAGGTGGCCGATCTGACGATTGACATTCGCGATAAGAAACGACGTCTGATCCCTATCGACTTTCGAGTATGGCGGATGAATTATATATTCACGCCGATTGCGAACGTGACCGACTATCCGCCGCAAGAATATGTGCCTGTGTATCTGATCGGCCCCGGTAACCGACGTCCGTTCAACCAGGCCTTCCGTGCACGTAACCCGAGCCAGATGGAGATGCCGATGATCGAAGGGCTATCGCCGGAGTGGCATGATCAGTTCTTTGTCAAGGCTGCGTCGGCGTTTCTCGCGCACCAGGCCAGTGCTGTGGATGAGCTGTCACTTTTTGCACCTATCGGTCTGTCACCACATATTGACGTTGTCCATCTTCACGGCGCAGCGACAGCGTACGTTGCGAAGCACCTCCACGACAAGCGTGTTGCGAATCAACTTGGCCGCAAGCCGCCGGCGGTGGTGTACACCATGCACGATGTGGTTGAGGAGTTACGCTATACCCACAGCGTGAGCTCGGTCATCAAATTTGCGGATATCATTGAGCAGCAGGCGCTGCATCCATACGTGCGCGGACACCGCGTGTTTATGTCGAGCCTTGGCATGGACCACGCCAATGTGGTGACGATTGTTGGCAACGAGACGGCGAGTGAGATTGTCGAAGGGCGGGTGGATTTTTATCTCAAGGAGGTTGTTATGGATTCGGTGCTCCGCAAAGCTCAGGAGCAACGGTTCATTGGGATCGAGAACGGCGTTGATCTGGACGTGCTGAATCCGTTTACAGCCGCTCAGCTGACGACGCGCAACTTTGCCTACCCAGCCTTTGCACTTGACCTGATCCAACGCAACGGAAATCCCTCCCAGGCACGTGTAAACAAAGCGATGACGACGACATGGCCTCTTTCGGGGATGCCAAACGATTATGTATCCACGAGCAAGGATCGCGCGAAGCGATTCCTTGTCCGGCGCAGTTTCTTGACCGAGACGGACCTGAAACGGCCGTTGGCGGTCTATGTTGGTCCGCTCGAGGAATCAGCCATGCTCGAGGCAGCTGCCGCGCACTTTAGCGCCCGAAACACAAAGTTCGTCATTATTGCACCGCGGGCGCCCCCAAGCGATCTGGAGCGGTACGAGAGGCTTCAGGAGACCTACGCGGGCGATGTAGTACTCACAGCGACGCCGAAGCAGTACCGTCAGTGGACGGTGTTCTGTCGAGCGGCTGCGGATCTTGCGTACCAACCTGACGCGGCCCAGGGGGTCATGGGTGAGGCGTGGTGGTTTGGTACGCCTGTGATCATCTCCGCCAGCCGTGCGGAGGACAATGCGCATGTCATTGATCGGCCTCTGAATACTGTTAGCCCATCCGCTGCTCCTGCTGTGGTGCAGCGGGATATTCATATCATGCGCAACAAACGGACTCGGATTCCGACAGTGACAAGCGGTGAGACGTACAATGCCTATGTATTTGACGAGACCGATGCCAGTCTTGGTTTGGCCATTGAGGACGCGGTCAATGACATCACTCGCAATAACGCGAGCAAGGTGCTCCGTGAAGAATTCGCACTGCGTATGGCACGCGCTGCCTATCAGCTCGGCTGGTATCGCGGCGAGACGGAGGGCCCCGTGCATGATTACGGCCGCGTCTACAAGATGGCTGTCGCCTCGAGGCCGACGGTATCGTTATCCAGGCATGAGATTGATGAAGAAGAGGCATTATTGCGACGATTATTACGCCAACGCAACTATCACCTAAACGAATAACTCACTCGCATAGCCTTGCTCTTCTCTCTATCTCTCCCTCCCTTTGTCATCCATCATCGTAAATCTCCATTCGTCGTCGTCGCCAGCTGCTAGCCACCTATGCGCTCGGAAAGACCTATACATAGAACACACATACACGCGCGCGCACACCGTCTTTTTCATCTAGCCAATCAACTCTCGCCTCACAGCCAACAAAAGTGGATCAAAACACACTCTCCAGCACCCCTTGCCCTTTTTTGTTTGATCTCGTATATTCATTCGCCATAATTTCAGCATCCATCAACACACACACCTCCTTACACTTTATCATTTCGAAACAACCAATAAACTCAAATGTACTATACACTAATAAATAGTTTCTTCCTAGTATGAATCAACACGAGCTAAAATCATATCGGGGTGGGGGTTAAGGTGGAGAGAGTATGTGCGTGATGTGTGTCGGATGCGGTGGATGTTGAAATGTGTATGATTCGATATATACCCTCTCCCGATTTCGCCTGTCAGGTTGTTTATCATGGGTAATATAAGAGAGAGAGAGTTAAATGGTATCTAGCAAATAGTCCGCATAGGATGATGAGACTAAAACTCGGCTTTTCTAAAGAGTGTCATCACATACATAGAAGAGAGCCATTTCCATGGGATGACTCGGTCGCTAGCCGTTTTTGCGGGTGGCCCCAGTATCCGTTTGTCAACTGGATGGGCGCGTTTGTAAACATCTCCTGATCATTGCTAGCGGACGAATTTGTAGAGGTGATGGAGGCCGGGTAGGGAAGATCGTCGTCCGCAGAGGACTGAGGTCGCACGGCGGCGATGGGAGTAGTCGACTTTCTGAGACCTACGAAATCGAGTCCGAGGAAGGAAGATACGTCGGATGCCTGGGCCACCAGCGTCATGTCCGACGCATGCGTCGGGACCTCTTCGAGGCCTTGCATCCGTCGCCACTGATTCGTCACGCGGTGGAGGGACCAGTCGATGGTCAGGAACCAGTACTTCTCAAAGAATTCCGGCGGCAGCTGCCAGTTCGCTGCAATGGCCGGGTCGCCGCCATGAAACACGGAATGATTTAGGAGACACCGAAAACAATCGTCGAGACTGAACTGATCGCGAAAGAGGATCATGCGATCTCGCATATGAGGTGTCGGAATGAGATCGATGCGAGGGTCATGCGGCACTGTCAGCTAAATAAAGAGCCTTGCTTCGTTCAGCCGGTGGCTGCTCTCCCCCTTCCCCTTCACTGTTTTTTTTTTTTTTACCCCACCGCATGCAATACATAAACAGACACCCCCGCACACAGGCCGTCCTTACCTGGAGAAGTGTAGGTTGAAGAGCGAAGGGAAGTGAGGTCATGCGGACGCAGGCCGATTGCAGCCTTAGTCTTAGCCGCAATGCCTGGATAGCCGCTAGATTCGATGTAATGGAATTCTCTTTCATTGGCCGCGGTAGTGATGGATTGGAATCTCGCTGGTTCTCATGCTCATCGTCTTTGTGGGCACATGTCTTACGCTCAGGCACGGTTGATGTCGGTAGCGGCGATGTAGTTGGTCTGGGTGGGGACGACGAAGTTTCGTTGGGATGGTCATGAAGGCTGGCGTTTGTCGTTGGCTGGACGCTGCAACGGTTTGGCTGGCGAGCATGGCTGGTGATCTTGCTAAATGTGGGGACTTTGCTTTTGCTATTGACATCAAAATAGGTTGCGATGGGCTCTGGGATAGACTGAGCGAGGATGCTCAGGCTCTGTTCGTTGATGTACGGACCGTGCGGGGGCACGGTGAGGTTGTGCTGGAGACATACAAGCTGGAGGGAGAGAACGATGCCCTTGAGGTACCAGTTCTCGGACTTGAGCGTATCGTTTTCGGCCCTGAGCTGGTCATTTGTGGACGCAAGCTGGTCACGCTCCTGTCGGACCTGCTTCATGGCCGACTCGAGCTCTTTGAGATGCAGCTCCTTTCGCTCGCGAAACGCACGCTGTGCGGCCCTGTTTTGGGCTTTCCGAAGGGCCGGAGATGCTGGGTTAGGCTTGCGACCGGGCTTTTTGCGGATCTTGACGGCTGCTGGTGGTGGTGGTGATGATGATAGTAGCTGCGGCGTGTTGCTGTGGACAACACCACCAGGAGCTGCATCGGTGTCCATACGATCGCTCTCCATTGAAGACGACGTATCTAGAGAGACAAAAGGAGGGAAAAAAGAACAAAGGAACCAACAAGCAGACGAGAGATTGGACACTCAAGTTGTTTATTCAGAAAAGAAAAGGGTGGGCAGCTCCGCAGTGTTTTTGGATGGGGGGGGAAGAGAAAGAAGAAGAAGGATGAAATGCTGGGGTCGGGTTGTGGGTGGGGAACGTGCTTTCTCAAATTTCCGGTGGTGTTACATCTTCGCCAACCGAGAGAGTCGATGGGAAAAAAAAATAGGGCATTCCCCTTCACCCGCAACTGCACAAGAGTTGTATTAACTGACAACTTTGAAAATAAATTATGGCGAATGTCGCACGAGAATATCGGTAAAGCAAGCCGGAGAGGCATTAGCTCGTCTCCCATACGCTTTCGTTTACCCGTGAGGTAGTCAGCTGTATGTCACTGCAGTACCGTCTGGCAGAAGACTTACCAGCGTACGTAGGCCGGAGCTGGTGAGCATCAAGACGCGAGAGGAAACGACGGAGCAGACGCATAGGAAACTCAACGAAGGCCATGTAAAAAAAAAAATGCTTGCGTTGCGTCCAAACCATTGTGCCCCCTACCCCAGGTTTCCTCGCCTTTCACGGCGCCTGCTTGAGATTGCAAAGTCCACACCTATCGAGAACCCCAACACGCTATATTTCGCAGCGCAAAACGAGAAAGCGCGATAAGTCTATATACTGTCCAAGGCGCAAGAGAGAAAGTTAAAGAAAGCTAGATGCCTATAAACTCGCTATGGTCTTTTACCTTTTCCTTTTCTTCTTGGCTAGTGGCTGTGGGAGTTTCAAACTATATGTTAAGGATGCCTGGTGCTGAAACTGCTTCCAAGGATTGTAGCTGTTTTCGCTCTTGTTTTTGGCACTGTAACTACTTTAGAAGCCCCTTCCTTGGACCATCCCATATTGCTCTTCATGTTATAATAAGGAATCCAGACTAATCAAGGAAAACACGGTTTTTCCTAAAGACGATGTCAGCCATGTCCTCCATCGGCGCACCCAACCAAAGTGCTCGTTGAAGCCGATCCTTCTATAATGACAAGTTGAATTCATTTTTCACAAATCGATGAAGCGATCATTTTCGACACCTTAAACCCATCAGATCTCGGCACCGGTTACTCCATCAGTCACTCTAGAAACGATGGATGGATTCCCATCAACCCGTTCTAAAATGCATATATAGTGTATTCTTTTTCCATAAAAAGAATCTCCCTGATATTCCCTCTTCTCAATTGATGTATCAACCAAAGCTATACTATAGGCAACGCAGAGAATGGACCCCAGCCTCGTTTGTGGAACAGAGACATGGCAGCATGCTTTAAAGTCCACCATATTATCCGCGGCCTTTGCTCACCGCGTTCGATTCCCCCAATGGTTTCGCCAAGAAGCCGTGGCAGGCATTAGGCTCTGAGAACCAGAGGTAGCCCAATGAAATGTAAGGCCACAAAAAGCAGGGCGAGCATGGAGAATAGCACAACCACAACGACCACGAGGGCGTCGAAAATGAGTTGTCCTGGAATTATACACCATTTTTCAAAATCAAAGTCGCACCCTGCCAGTTTTGAAGTCGCAGGATCGCAAAAATACAAATCGCATTTTTGTCCGGAAATCTTTACGCGTGATGACAAAGCAAAAGTCGCATACATACACGGAAAGATGTCGCAAATCCATCTCATCCTTATGACTCTTTCTCTTTATAAACTTTTACATTTTGAAATGAGCAATCTATTATTTTACAACGATGGCCAAGGTCATGTCGCTGATGAGGAAATGTACTCACTTCAATCCGTTTGTTCTTACACTGAATATCTGTGTAGCATATCGTGCAAAGATAACTCTGAGTTTACTCTCACACACATTCCCAAGCGAAAGGATACATACATTCGGATGAAAGAAGCGGGGATCAAGGGCAGTTACACAGCATACACTGATCAAGGCAAGGTCAGATGTTTCAAACTGGTGTTTGAGGAGGTATTGAGTGCATCAGCTGCAGCAAAACAGCTAGGACTCCATGTTCGTTCAGCACAGCGATGGGCATTACAGTAAGAAAAGGATCCTGACAGCATTTTAAGAAACGTAGAAGCAGGGGGCCGATCGTGTATTCTCAATGAAGAGCATTTATTGTTCTAGAATGCAATTTTCGCTAAAAATAGCCGTACTCAAAAGAATCCTATATCGAAAGAACAAAGAACTATGGGAGTGTGCTTTCTTTGTCAATGAGCCATTTAGCCTGGGGATTGTAACTCCGAAGCTGGTTATCAAATGGAATAATGAAGTAATAGCTTTCAGGAGACTCCTGTGTTTTCATTGTAATATTCAGAGAAATTATTCATTATGTACCTACACTTTCTGAACGTATGGATAAGGATGACAGCAGTGTCGTGTTTTGTTGTGTTGTAAGAGACTGAGAGAGTACGAAAAGAAGTACAATCTTCCTACACTACACAAGTGCCGGATATGTATCGGATTATTCTTGAGATGGTCTCTTGGAATTACTTGTTGGAATTGTTTGGGATTTCATTGTTGATTTCAGACCGCCCTCACGTCGATACAGTGGCCGCCCCTTGTAGTTATACCCTCGGTTCCAGGAAATCGCATCACTATAATGAATTATCACTATAATGAATTGGAATAAGCCCTACCTGGCAATTTTGTCCTTCATAAAGTGTATCGCTATAACGAATTATCATTATAATGAATATCACTATAACGAGCGGCCACTGTAAAACCTCATTAAAGAACCCAGTGGGAAAAAGAAAAACACTGTGGAGATGGATCATTGCTGACACTATAAATAGTGATGCTCAAGCAAGCTGTCCCTTTCCATTATCCACATACAAAACTAGAGCCCATTCAGCCTACAGAAAATAACACAGCACCACATTTACGGTTGAAAGGTAATACGGCCGCTTTCATACTCGGCTCTGCGATACTAAGAAATAATATACCCTAGGTCTTCACCCACCAAATGGCCCAACCCCACCGCCCCGTCATTCCCGAAGGCATGCGCACTGGCCACAGCATTGACCGCACTGGCCGTATAATTGGGGTGAAATCGTCCATACGGGGCATCGGCTGGCGACAGCAGTACCGTGAACGTCTGTATCAGTTGGTTGACCTTGTCCACAACACCACAACACAGGCGTACGCGTTCGCCAAATATATTTTCATCAACGAGGCAGCGCGCGATCCAACTTTTAACATCCAGGAAAACATCACGGAGAAGTTCTTTTCAGAAGTTTGGCTCTCCATGGTTAACAAAGCCGAACGCCGCACCCAAGGTGAAACTGCCCGCATCCGAGAACTAATTAACCGCCACAAGGATGAGTACCTTCGGATATCCGGATACGACAGGCCTGCGTTCCCTTATTCCCAGCAATGTTCTTCTTACGAAGGCACCAAGATTTATACTGCTTACGTGAATAATGTCCACATGCGGTTCGGGCAACACCTTCGGCGTGTCATCAATGTCATCCTGAATCTTCGTCAGCGAAAAGCCGACCGCAAGCGAGAGTTAATCGCACAGGGCCTAAGCCCCGATCAAGTACGCCAGGACCTTTATGAAACCATCACCCGGCATGCCACAGGATTCAAGCTAGCAATTGCCCGTCGAGGTGTTTTGAGGGAAGACATTAACGCCGAACCTGGATTTCTTCGGGAAGCATACGATATCCTACAACCTGTCTTAAACGCTTACCCCCGAAACCACCAATTCCAACACCAGAGTATCTATTACGACGCCAAGGCCAATCCTGTTAAGCATTTCAACGCCTTCTTCCAGCTTGCACGCGTTTGTCAACAGAACGGAATACGCGGATTCAACTGTTTTCCACTTCGTCGCTCGTGGTCACCATGCTACATGGAGATCGATACGAAAATCCTTTGCTACCATATCCTGGGCTGCAAAATGGAATCCCACACAAGCAATATGGAGTACTGGAGACGTGTTGTAAACCTGAAATCAAGAGCTTTCAAACCCCAAGAATCCGAGCTGCTCCAATTCCGTGGGACTATTCACACTGACGGCGTCGGTGTTACTGTGTTCAAGAAGACAAATGGCCTTCAATCGGGTTTCGGACAGAGATTTGGCATCCAGAGCGAAGATATCGAATACGTCACCCCACAGATACTCCGGAACGAAGACTATAGAGGACAATGGGTCACCATTGATCCTGGCAGAAGGGACCTGTTGTATTGCGTTCATGAGAACTCGTCACCCGACAACCACCAGACCTTCCGATATACAAAGCAGCTTCAAGATCATACACGGAAGACCAAACGGTACCGCAGACTCCGAGAACGACTCAAGTTAGAGCGACCCGAGGTCGCGTTGGCTGAGCAGAATCTATCTCAATTTCAAAGTCATACGCTTTCCGTGCCCAACTACGACGGATACCTCGCCGCCAAGAATCGGGTCTCTGTAGTTCTCAAGTCTTTCTACGCGACAACCACTACGAACCACCCGAACCCGCAATTTCTTTTTCGAAAACTTCGCCTGTCAGCGTTTTACAAGAAGCAGCAAGCAGATGAAAAGCTTCTCGATTCTTTGAATACGAAGTTTGGCAGTAGATCCGTTTTCGTGATGGGAAATTGGTCTGCGCCGCATACAAGGTATCACGAGCCTATCCGTGGTGTCGGCTTCCGGCGGCTGTTGAAGAAGAACAATTGCAATATTTATTTGGTCGACGAGTACAAGACAAGCAAGTGCTGCCCTGTATGTGACAATGAAAGCCTTGCTACCTTTAAAATGGTTCCTAATCCACGCCCATATCGACGACCCGACAATCCGCTCACGATCTGCCATGGCCTGCTACGATATGAAGGACGGGCATGTTGTGTTATACTTCCAAAAGATTATAATACAGTATTTTGATGTTTCAATAGATGCACAAATCAAAACTGTACAGCAGGCATGGCAGAGGGTGCTTGTCAACCAAGGTTATGGAACCGGGATCTGGCGGCGGCTCTCAACATGCATCATATCCTCCGGGGTCTTCGGGAAGATGGTATCATCCCAGCAAGGTTCCAGAGAAGAAATGCTGCACAAGCATCCGCAGCTGGTGGAAGACCACACTCACCTGAACCAGAGCAGCGCAGCGTGAGACCACGACGGGCAAGGCCAGGAAGGCCACGAGGTGCACGCTCTGGCGGGTCGAGACGACCGTAACCCCAACCAAGAATTTTCCGCGTCAGTTATCGCTGACGCACCCAGGATAACCACAGCCCTTCGGGGCAAGCCCCCTTCCTTTGGAAGGACGGTGTGTTGTAAGTCAACGGGATTGGAGAAGGCATAGTGTTTTCTGCTGACTAACAGGGTTTCATCCATGGATGCGAAATCTTTTTACCTATTGATACGACAAATTTATATAATTCTATGCGACATTCTTCTTGTATTTTGCACGACATTATTTTATCTTGTTTACGAAATTTATTTTTGAAAATAAAGTATACCCGACCTATACATACTCCCTATAAAACCCCCAGATCACGACCGTTATCACTGCACAACTTTCAATTATCCCTTTCTTTATCTCGGTTGTCTTCCGTTCCATTACCTTTCTACCTTTCTTTCCTATACACTTATTCTCTTCGAATATTTGGAAAACAGCAGCCATTCAAACAGTATATCAAATAAAATACTAGCTCCTATGATAGTCCCATTCGGAGGTCCCGTACTTCCTTCCTTCCTTAAAAACCCAATATAAATACCCGACTAAGGATATATTATGCTGATCCAGGCAGGTTTTAATAAAACTTTCACAATGACATGTGTTTAACATAATCTGCTTTCGTGTGCTATCAGGCGCACTTGTAATTTTTCTTAATGTGGATAAACCGGACTACATGTACATAGTCGTATATCAGAAGATATACTGATACTAACCATCATCGTCCGTGTTACAGTTGGCAACGTATATCTGTGTGTTTGTCAAGTCAAGAATGAAAAGATGTGTAGCAGCATCAGCATAACAAGTTAGTGGTGCCATGGCAGTAATACACCGCACAAGCATTGAAAGTCTGGTAAGCCCTAGTATATTCTCTATGCAGCTATATTCTTCTCATCAAATCCACCTCTGTTCCCTCTTATTTTTATAGACTCTGACACATTGCATGGTATTAAAATAAGAAAAAATGAGTTCTTGAACATTAAACGCAGTATTACGTAGTTCTAAACCCCTTCGCAACTGATGGATTAGCATATGCTTGTGGAACATCCACGATCCCTAGACAAAACGGTACATACCTATTATCTAATTCTGACAGTTCCAGGATCACGAGAATAGAAGTCTTCAAGGATCCAATATTATATACACTATAGTAATATCCGTAATTATCATACAGTAAATGATATGCATCATTGTTGTCTATTACGAAAGTGAGCTACATATTCTCCCGAGCTTAATCCAATAGAGCAATTCTGGACAGTGGCAAAGGGTAGGGTAAAAGGCCATATATTTTTGCAGCGAGACAGGTTATCAAAACGAATTACGGAAGCCTGCAACACAGTGGAAAAAGGTCACTTCAAAGGCTTTGTTTCGCATTCTTACAAGTGCTGGGAAAGATGTCGAAGCAAAGTGCCCATGTAATGCCCACAATAGCACAGTAATACAAACAGGTAAGTCGCAACCAAATAAGCGACACGACCACGCAGTGTGGTAAAAATAAAAGAGAGAGCTACACCTCGGACCACTATTTCGGGAAAATATTGCCAGATCAAGTATCTTGACCCTTGAAACCGTCAATTTGTTTCGGACCATGACTGCAACTGTCGATAGACCTGATTACTGCCTCCTCATGGACAATCGGTCTCCGTGCAGAAATCAGTGTGGAGCCAATGCCTGACTTATGAAGAAACTCTGCGGCCTTTAAAAAGAGTCAACTCACAATTGCATTTCTTAGCTTTCCATTTCTTTCTTTCATCTTCAATTACAGTATATCAATCCTTGAATTCCCATGCTGCAAGAAAATGGGGGTCGCTGTCTCGCTGTCCTTGACCAAGCCGGTCTGGATATGGTGTACGTGAAAGAGTTAGGTGACAAGCGACCAATTATAATGGGGAAAGACGCCATCATACGTGACACCATTACATACATGACATACGTTGGAGGTAAACTGCTGAGAGGTACTTCAGTTTCAACATATGGTTCTTATTGCTGGCGTTCTCGCATAGCAAACCCCCAAATAGTATCTACACGGTCTACGATTCCTGGAAAAGCAGCTGCAACAGCACCCGCAGCGAAGTCCTCGTGCACACCACACCAAGTGTATTTGAAGGTACCGCAACGAAGAAGGCAGTGATGGATTTGCTCTTCGTCATATCTTGTACGACACCTCCAAACACAATATCAACAACAAATCAATACGCGACATTATTGCCAGGTTCATCCCAGACGTTGCCACGGTACCAATGCCAACGTTTTCCCAATGGTTAAATGACGTTCCAGCTACCACCAGGCTGACCAAACGAAAACGAACAAAGGACGATCGAACCCGCGTGCGAGATATGTGGTTTTTAGTGCAAGAAAGACAAGGTAGGTTTAAAAAATGAAAATCAGCGTATCATGATCTCTTATCTTTTTAACTTAAAGATCGAGTAGCAAGGAATTTGTTTAACAAGCACATATTCATCGAAAGCGTCAAAACCGGCGAATGCACAACAATAGGATACGCTCGCAAAAGCCATACCAACGAATCCAAGTCAACACGCCTGCGTCTATTAAAGAGTATGACAGCTCTCTTGACAGACCCCTGCCGGTGCCGCAAGGTTTACGTAACCCCCTTTTGCACTGCCAATACTCCTCTCCTGGAACAAGGCATGAAACGTAACACTCTGACTAAGGAAATCCGTCATGCCCATGGCGACATGCAAGGCGAAAACCAGCTTGACACAGTAACCTGCAACGTTATATCTCAGTGCTTTAGATCTAATATCATATGCGAAGACAGCTCGGGGTCCTATTAGGCTGGTCGTGATCGACTACGCTGGTCTTACCACGTCACCGCAAGACCTTTTTGACTTTGTATCGTAAACATCATGGCTTATTTGACAATGAGTATCATTCTCACCTCCTTATTTATTGTTTATAAAGCTCCCTCCCCATGATCATGTTCGTTGTCATATATCATGGCCACAGGTTTGAGTCTTTCTCCAGGGAAGCCTTGCTGAAAGGAGATGGCTGTAAGGCCTTCGCATGCCGCAATGCACCAGTACGACCATCACGACAATGATTTTTCGAAGGACAAAACTACGACAACAACTCCAACATCAGCAACAAGCAATTCCGGATTCCACCACTTGTTGCCTTTTTTTATTACTTTGTCAATGATCGAGATATCAAGTCACCTTTTTTCTTTTTCCTATATCGTTTTCTAATTAACCATGATCCTGTGATCATTGGCATTGTTCTTCCCAGACCAAGGAATACAACAATCTCGGCAGTCCAGATTCCATTCATCTTCCGCCGCTCAGCTCATTTTGAGTGGGCCGAGGTGTCGTTCAGCTCATTTTGAGTGGGCCGAGGTGTCGTTCAGCTCAAATGGGGGTGGGCCGAGGTGTCGTTCAGCTCATTTTCAGTGGGCCAAGGTGCCGTTCAGCTCATCTTGGGGGTGGGCCAAGGTGTCGTTCAGCTCATTTTGAGTGGGCCGAGGTGTCGTTCAGCTCAAATGGGGGTGGGCCGAGGTGTCGTTCAGCTCATTTTGAGTGGGCCGAGGTGTCGTTCAGCTCATTTTCAGTGGGCCAAGGTGCCGTTCAGCTCATTTTGAGTGGGCCGAGGTGTCGTTCAGCTCACCTTGGGCGTGGGCCGAGGTGTTGTTCAGCTCATTTTGAGTGGGCCAAGGTGGCGTTCAGCTCAAATGGGGGTGGGCCGAGGTGTCGTTCAGCTCATTCTGAGTGGGCCGAGGTGTCGTTCAGCTCATTTTGAGTGGGCCGAGGTGTCGTTCAGCTCAAATGGGGGTGGGCCGAGGTGTCGTTCAGCTCATTTTCAGTGGGCCAAGGTGTCGTTCAGCTCATTTTGAGTGGGCCGAGGTGTCGTTCAGCTCATTTTGACTGGGCCGAGGTGTCGTTCAGCTCATTTTGACTGGGCCAAGGTGTCGTTCAGCTCAAATGGGGGTGGGCCGAGGTGTCGTTCAGCTCAAATGGGGTGGGCCGAGGTGTCGTTCAGCTCATTTTGAGTGGGCCGAGGTGCCGTTCAGCTCAAATGGGGGTGGGCCAAGGTGTCGTTCAGCTCAAATGGGGGTGGGCCGAGGTGTCGTTCAGCTCATCTTGGGGGTGGGCCAAGGTGTCGTTCAGCTCATTTTGAGTGGGCCGAGGTGTCGTTCAGCTCAAATGGGGTGGGCCGAGGTGTCGTTCAGCTCAAATGGGGGTGGCCGAGGTGTCGTTCAGCTCATTTTGAGTGGGCCGAGGTGTCGTTCAGCTCACCTTGGGCGTGGGCCGAGGTGTTGTTCAGCTCATTTTGAGTGGGCCAAGGTGGCGTTCAGCTCAAATGGGGGTGGGCCGAGGTGTCGTTCAGCTCATTTTCAGTGGGCCAAGGTGCCGTTCAGCTCATCTTGGGGGTGGGCCAAGGTGTCGTTCAGCTCATTTTGAGTGGGCCGAGGTGTCGTTCAGCTCAAATGGGGGTGGGCCGAGGTGTCGTTCAGCTCATTCTGAGTGGGCCAAGGTGTCGTTCAGCTCATTTTGGGGGTGGGCCGAGGTGTCGTTCAGCTCAAATGGGGGTGGGCCGAGGTGTCGTTCAGCTCAAATGGGGGTGGGCCGAGGTGTCGTTCAGCTCAAATGGGGGTGGGCCGAGGTGCCGTTCAGCTCAAATGGGGGTGGGCCGAGGTGTCGTTCAGCTCGTCTTGGGGGTGGGCCGAGGTGTCGTTCAGCTCATCTTGGGGGTGGGCCAAGGTGTCGTTCAGCTCATTTTGAGTGGGCCGAGGTGTCGTTCAGCTCAAATGGGGGTGGGCCGAGGTGTCGTTCAGCTCAAATGGGGGTGGGCCGAGGTGTCGTTCAGCTCATTTTGAGTGGGCCGAGGTGTCGTTCAGCTCACCTTGGGCGTGGGCCGAGGTGTTGTTCAGCTCATTTTGAGTGGGCCAAGGTGGCGTTCAGCTCAAATGGGGGTGGGCCGAGGTGTCGTTCAGCTCATTTTCAGTGGGCCAAGGTGCCGTTCAGCTCATCTTGGGGGTGGGCCAAGGTGTCGTTCAGCTCATTTTGAGTGGGCCGAGGTGTCGTTCAGCTCACCTTGGGCGTGGGCCGAGGTGTTGTTCAGCTCATTTTGAGTGGGCCAAGGTGGCGTTCAGCTCAAATGGGGGTGGGCCGAGGTGTCGTTCAGCTCAAATGGGGGTGGGCCGAGGTGTCGTTCAGCTCATTCTGGGTGGGCCGAGGTGTCGTTCAGCTCAAATGGGGGTGGGCCGAGGTGCCGTTCAGCTCAAATGGGGGTGGGCCAAGGTGTCGTTCAGCTCAAATGGGGTGGGCCGAGGTGTCGTTCAGCTCATTTTGAGTGGGCCAAGGTGTCGTTCAGCTCATTTTGAGTGGGCCGAGGTGTCGTTCAGCTCATCTTGGGGGTGGGCCGAGGTGTCGTTCAGCTCATTCTGAGTGGGCCAAGGTGTCGTTCAGCTCATCTTGGGGTGGGCCGAGGTGTCGTTCAGCTCATTCTGAGTGGGCCAAGGTGTCGTTCAGCTAATTTTGAGTGGGCCAAGGTGTCGTTCAGCTCAAATGGGGGTGGGCCGAGGTGTCGTTCAGCTCATTCTGAGTGGGCCAAGGTGTCGTTCAGCTCATCTTGGGGTGGGCCGAGGTGTCGTTCAGCTCATTTTGAGTGGGCCGAGGTGTCGTTCAGCTCAAATGGGGGTGGGCCGAGGTGTCGTTCAGCTCAAATGGGGGTGGGCCGAGGTGCCGTTCAGCTCATTTTGACTGGGCCAAGGTGTCGTTCAGCTCAAATGGGGGTGGGCCGAGGTGTCGTTCAGCTCATTTTCAGTGGGCCAAGGTGTCGTTCAGCTCATTTTGAGTGGGCCGAGGTGTCGTTCAGCTCATCTTGGGGGTGGGCCGAGGGAACTTTCGGTCATGGCGAAACACGATGAAGCAAGAGGAGAGGAGGCGATCTTCAGCAGAATGGCTGTTTTGAAGGAGTTAGCGGTGCGCTATGCGTGCCATGCTCCCCCTGGAAACATTCATTTGGAATCGTCGGTCTTGCCTCGCAATGGAGTATCGAACTCCTCGGGCATTCCGACTGGTCTTCCTTATTTCCAGTGACCAGACTTGAATAGCTTACGTAATACTGGATCATTGAAAGATCTATGGACAACATTGCACCTCCGTCATTTTGAAGCCATCAAAAAATTATTACAAAGTGCACCTGTTCTCAGTCTTCCAGATTTGAGTTTACCTTTTGAAGTCGCAACTGACGCCTCAAATAGTGGTATTGGTGCTGTCTTGTACCAAACGCGTGGAAATCGAACATGCTACATTGTGTTGTTGCGCGCGCATTGTCGCCATTAGAGCGTAACTATTCTGTCACGAAGCGAGAGTTGCTGGCCGTTGTGTATGCATTCAAGAAATTTCACCAGTTCTTGTGGGGTTGTCCATTCACATTATACACGGACTACAAAGCCCTCGTCTATTTATACACGCAACCCATTGCTAATCTTATGATGGTCCAATGGTTAGATGCCATTTAGCGATTGCAATTTCACGGTTGTGCATCGTCCTGGTGTACTTAACGTGTTGCCTGATGCTCATTCTCGTCTGTTCCCTCCTGAAAAAGAGCTGGTGGAGGGTAATGTCTCAAATACGCCTGTGCTTTTGAAAACTCCCACAGTCGCAGCTGTCACGCGACCAGAGTACATGACGCCACCAGAGAATGAACGGATACAGTTGTTGGAAAAGCGCATCTGTTGGGTCACTGTGGTGTAGATCACATAGTCAAGACCCTACATAATGACGATATACACTGGAGAAACATGCAGAAAGAAGCTCTAGAGTTGGTTTCGAAATGTCAAACTTGCCAACAATTCTCCATCACGAAGCGTGGGTATCATCCGCTACGTAATGTTTACTCTAATGAACCAGCAACACATTGGCTATCGACCTTAGGAGAATTTCCTACTTCTGCAAGAGGCAACAATTATATGCTCGTACGATATCATTCTCGTGCTCTTTACGGAGAATACGTGGATGGTCTCTGCGTCTACAATCCTTAAAAATGCTGTTGCGGGGTCCTTTTCCTACCGTAAGTAATGTCCAATTGCTGCGCTGAGCGAACACGGACTCCTCGCTGTTTTGCAGCAGCAAGCCGATGCACTCATGCCCTTCTCAAACATCAGTTTGAAAAAAATCTCACCTTATCATTGTGGGTGTAGCTGCGCTAGACGCCTGCTTCTTCCAACTGAATGTCTACATCCTTTCGCTTGGGGATATATGCGTAGCAACAAACTCAGGGCAGCCCCTGAAAAGTAGACTAGGCAGGATTCTGTGCGAGGACAAACGTATTGAAGAGAGTACCTTTCGTCATCCACGACATGGTCTTGCCCTCGTAATAAACCACAATAGATTGCTCATTTCTGGATGTAAAATGAGTATAAAAGATAAGGATTTCCCCACGCGTGTGTGTCTATGTATGCAGCATTTGTTTGTGACGATTTCTGGGCAAAGTGCGAATTATATAGTTTTGCGAATCTATGATTTCAGCATACAATGCTTCCCGCATTCTCTTATCCAGACCGACATCTAGCAACTAAATACGGCCGTAACCCGATTTATTGGAAGCATCCATATACCATCAATGCGTGCATCATCCGTTACGGTAGAATAACACCCTGTATAGTTGTTCATCTCGTCCATTATAGCTTTAAGAATCCTGAGATACTGTCCAATTACAGCCCGCTTTGTTTTTCTTTTCTGGACTGATGTAGCTGAGGAGAGTTTAACTCTATGAAATAATTCTGGATGCCGAGGTTTGCTAACAAAACTACTGCTGTCTTTTTCTCGAGCTTTGGACCATATCCAATCTACATTATGTACACGTTAACATGGGATCCAGACTGGCCGTAAAAAAATTCAGTTCTTTCCAAATGTCTATGTCAGCCATATCCAGTCAAGGCAGCACATGTGGATCGTATTGTATCACATTTTAGCTATCGACGAGCCAATTCCATCTTTTTTAATGACCGCGTGTATTTGTCTTCTTCATCAAGTGACGGAGGGTCGCTGCACTAAAAGTCATTCTAGGGAATCAAAATGGATTCTCATCGACGCGTTTTAAAGTTGTATCCATTTGCTTTTCATTGAGATATATGACCGGATAGACAGGGATTCTGATTTGCGCTTCCTTCTCGCTCGCTCGTAGATGCACTCAAACATTAGTTTCAGAAACCTCGTTTTGCCTTGGTCAATGCCCGTTTCTTTCATCCGCATATCTGTATCCCTATCGCCTGGGAATACGCGTGGCATCAATCCCAAGGCTACCGTTGCACGATATAATACGCAGATATTCATTGATTGTGTTTGTTTGGAGGAGAGGATAGATAGAGAAAAGCAATGTCTCCTCGTCAATGATTTAGGCCTAGAACCGCCATGCTCATCAACAATATGGCCCCTGCCCATGTTTGTAAAGAAGCACAGAAGGATGAATCGACAGGAGCCTGTGTGCGTTTGCTTGCTAAGCGGGAATTTCTATTTTTGTCATCCTGCACCTTCTGAATTGAGTTTTGCTTTTTTATCTCACAGCTGACGTACACCTTTAATTTTATCTCCAAGGACAAAAATTTTGGCGGGTTGCTTCTATTTTCGAGATGCATAGAGCAGCTGAGAAGAATGGATTGCGCCCGAAAAAAAACATAGCTGTAGACCATTTATGATGAAAAGAAAAAGCCACGCATCCTAATATTTCCAGGGGTTGGGAGTGTCGTTGGCATGCACTACATCATTTGCACGGCGACGATGGATGATAGAGATGGTAATAAGGACTTCTACCGGCTGCGTATAGGGTTCAACACCTTCTAAGAGGACATTGCGGTGAAACAGAAGAAAACTTTACTTTTGGATGGAGCTAGAAAGAGATTCTGAAAGACATGTGCTGTTATTGAGGGGGAGGGGAAATGTGAAGTGCGTGTGCGGGAAATAGAATGCTTTTATCACATGAGTAAGCGTCCATCGGTGGTTGAAGCGCAATTACATTCGCATCACCGAATGGGGGGGGGAGAAAAAGTTATTCTCTCTCTTTTCTTGCAAACTCATCCGCTGCTAGGGTGGAGGAGGAGATTGGATGTTTCTTTTTGTGGGAGTGGAGGGATGGTCCTGATGCGACGGTATCCGAGTGCCTTTGACAAGCACGCACGCAAAGACACGACCGAAGCGGGGAGCAGCACGCGTTGGTTTTGATGAATGGTCACAATGGTTTGGTCATTATCAGAATTGGGATTCCTGAGAAGGCCCATGCGCAGCGAGGCTGATCATACGATGTTTAAGTCGTACGATGTTACACCATCGTAATTGTTTGTTAATTTACCCCTATTCATGCTTAACCCCCATCCTTGTCGACGCCAATCCAGATCTACAGGCAACGTATACAAATGACAGGGTTTTTTTTTTGGGGGGGGGAGGGTGATAGGTCGCACTTGGTTCCCCGGCACCAGTGGGGGACGTCAGTGTGGGAAGATCTTTGTTTGTTTCGTTGGTAATCGCGTCGCGCGTGTGTGTCATCTGAACGTCCGCATGGGGGAGGAGGGAAAAACTCAATAGGCAAGGTCCCGATGTCGGCATTTGACAGTGATTTATATGTATAATCAATAAAGGGAGGGTATATACAAAGAGATGGAGAGGAAGAGATTAGGCTAATGCTGTTCAGAACATCGTTCCTGTAATGCGTAAAAAGCGCTTTCCCAATGCAGTTTCTCTTCCCAAAGGGTCCTGAGCTTTATATAGGTCAATCCGCTCAAAACCTCAAATTGATCGCATGTTGCTTCTATGGCACTCTCGAGCCGCTTTTGCTTCCGCTTCTCTAAATCAATCAGACGTTGCAGATCTTGCACGTTGTGGATCTCTGAGGGTGGTGGATAAATATCTGAAGGACCAAACGTGTTTCGTTTTCTGTTGCTGCTGTCTTTGGCGGATGACGAAGGGAGAAGAAGGAGCGGTGGCATGTTACTGGGTTCGGTCTGAGTCTGAACATGACGTGCCTGCGTGTGTGACGCCGGTTTTGGCAATGGTGGCGGCGAGGGTGACGACGTTGATGTTACCTGAAAGGTGGCTAAGCGTTCTCTCAGGGCTTGGTCAATGTGGTTGTTGTTTTTCTGGAATATGTCCGCCACCTCATGACTAGGTTTTGCTACTGAAGATGGCTGGGTGCTGTAAGTGCTACTACTGTTGCTGGTATGGTAATGCCGCGCCGACCCGCTGAAGAGACTCGAGGCACGTTTGCTGGAAGGCAAGATCGGCTCTTGGTAGGAGTCGAAAGGAGGTGGGGATATTTCAATGTGCTTCTTGACAGGTTGGCTGTCGAAGGTTGGCATGGGTGTTGGCAGGTCCTTCTCTTGGTTTTTGTGCTTTGTTGAAGATTTATTCTTGCGTCGCATGAAAAAGAACGAGCTAGTGGTACTACTGATGCTACTAATGGTGCCGATATTTCGAGCTCTAGTCGATAGCTCCTTTTGGAATTCCTCGGGACCCGTTGAATTCAAGAAATCAGCAAGTTCTTGGGCATGCGTCTTTCTGGGCGTTGACTGTGAAGCCAAAGGAATGATGGACTTGCCATCGTCTTCAGCCATTATTCGTGCGCTCTTGGGCTGATATTGTTGATGAGGCATGGGGGACAAAGGAAAAAAAGTAACAAAACTGGAATGAAATGAAATGAAATAAAGAAGCGATCGAGGACAAAGAATAGAAGACATCAATTTATGGTAAATGGCTCGACTTTGCAAGTTGGCATTATTCTCTTTCTCCTGTTGCGTAACCTTCCGTACCCCCACGCGCTTGTCTGTGTGTGACATTCCATGTGCTACCCTATGCTTTTTCTTGCTCCGTTTCATCACCTTCCTCTAACCACCTCGCGTATCGCTCCAAACGCGCCTTTTCTGCTTCCTCGTCTTCATCTTCTGTCCGCACACTGCTCTTCTGATATTTCTCCTTGCCATCGTAGATCTCCGCGCTAATCTGCCGTCCGGCAAAGTATCGATTGTTCATCAGCTACCAAAACCAGCCCTCTAAGTCAGCGATCCGGGTGAACGGGGAGGGGATGCGCTTTGCAAATTGTTCGGCGTGTTCCTTACCAGCACGCAGGCTTCTGCGGATTTTTGATCCGTGTAGCGGACGGAAATGATGCCGCCCGGCGATTTCTGAGGGACAATAGGTGAGAGACTTATTTAGCGGTTATCCCTTTCGCCGTCCGTATTACATACATCATAAAGAATTACATTGGTCACCTCGCCCAGCTTCTCGCATTCCTCTCGGACATCCTCTTTAAGCTCAAGCAGCAACGTCGGATCTTCCTATTATGTCGATGAGCTTTTCCTTTTTTTCTGGCCACCCAATTTCTCTCCTAAGCTTACGTCCAGTTCCTGCTGCGTGTACATATTTTTCAGAATCACAATCTTGCTGAACTTCTCTGCCTTCTTGCCCGTCTCCTCGTCAACCCAGTCAAGTTTTCTGTTGTATCCCTCCGTCAGAACATCTTTTCATGTACTCCACCCGCCCCTCTTAAAATGACATTTGCCTCTGAAGCTGGTGCAACCGCTTTTTGGTCTTGTTCTTGTTGGGTGTGCTTGATGCCTTCTTCTTGTCATTCGTGTTCTCTTTTTCTTTAAATACAGCCTGCTGGACACGGATTTTGCTTGACGGTTCGCCCAACCGGAATTCGGCATCATCCAATAGGTTGATCGCCAAGCTGACAGATTCCTCTTTGAAATAGGTCACCAACACGTCTCCTTTCGGTCGCCCTTCTTCATCCTTATAGATCTTGATCTTGGGTGTTCCTAGAAATAATACACACCTTGCTCAATTCCTTTGCTTGTCTTTCAAAGCACTCTTTTTTTCTTTTTACCGGAATCAAGATCTTCCATAATAACGCCGCACTTGCTAAACACGTGCTTGATTTCATCCACAGTAGCGTCTGCTGGCATCCCCGTCACATATACAGAGGTGATGGGTTTCTTGGATGCATCGCGTTTTTGTTTTTTGGAGTTGCTTTCGTTTTCCTTTTTTTTTTACGAAAAAAAAGAGGTGCAGAGGGTGGAAAAGGGAAAGAGGGTCAGAACACAAAGCGCTGATAAGCTGGCGGGGAACCGTGCTGCGGCTACCTCATCATATGTATAAACCCGCTTCTTAGCAGTCCGAGGTTTTACTGCGGGCTCCTAACGATCAGCGTTGTTCAGCAGAGCAGACAATATAGCATACCAACGGAATTATCAAATACTTGCTTCTTCGTTTACACCCTCCACAGCATAAACAGATTGCTGCGCTTTGATGAGTTCCTCATCGTACTTTGTGCGCGTGCACATGTGCGCGTGTCAGATCAACAAATCGATGAGTTCGATGCGCCCGGCATATACGCGCAGAAACTCACCATAGGAAACCATGCGCCGACATTCTCGTCATATTCATATGAAACATTGTCGTCACCCACAAAGGTCCACTTGTTTGTCTCTGGGTTTAGCGTGTAGCGAGGATCTGATTTGAAATCAGCTGGTTTAGAACCACCTGCTGGAGCCGACATGGTATAGGTGAAGAACGGGCGAGAAGTGTCGGTTGTGCTCGGACCTTGAAATACCGGCAATCGAGGGCAGCCTCTGTCGGGCGGTGGTGATGGTGGGTAAAAAAAAATGCATGATGATAACAAAACGTCATGTGCTGGATGATCGCCCTATCTTACAAAAATGTCAAGTAAATAATTCCCACTTCTTTCTTCTTTTCATCCCCTCCCCCTTCCGCAATCCTGCGCCAGTGTGCTTTGGTGGCATCGCTGACCTCTTCTTCACTCGCCTTTAATACGCACCCTCACCGTCACCCATCTGGCGCTTGTTTCCATCGTACTGTTCTTACTCAAGAGCAGCTCCGCACGCAGGTATGTTCTTCCAAGTTGCCTTATCAGAGGTTATTTGGCCCTTATCCATCCCTATGATATTCTTTAGTTGCTTCTCTCTCACATATAGTCTTGCAGTCACATCCCATCGAGCTTTCTCTTCCACCGTGGTTTCCGGGATTCTTGGAATTATTATCAATCGCATGGTGCACCCGCACTCGCAGGTGGCCAGCGCCGCATCGCCAACAAACTTCACTTCCATATCTCCTGCTGGAGCAGATTCTGGTAGTAGTAGTATTGGCGATGATGATAGCGACCATGGCGGCGGCGATAACAATGACGACGCAGTGGTTTCCGCGGACCGACACCGTCATTCGAACGAGCTGATATCGGATGGGAAGAATATGGAATATTGGATGCAACGCTGCTCAATCTGCTTTGAAGCACAACTCGACCTCTGTCTTGAATACTGCCGGGACCAGTTCTGCCTTGATTGTTTTCGCAGGTTCATTTGCTCTCTTCACGCATTTTAAATTTATGCATCCAGAATGAGGACAGACTGATGCATATACCCAAAACCTAGATATGTGACCAATGTCGTTTCTTCGTCATGGGGCTTAAGCGTGACCAAGATCAGGTGTCCAGTTTGTCAGGATCCAATTCCGCAGCGTGAATGGAGCCGATTTGTACCAAGAAGTGTAGTAGATCTCTACAATCGATTTAATGAACCTTATCGCAGTTTCTCACGCTGCTGTCCCGAATGTGATGCCGAGATAGTACCCTGCGAACGGAGCCATCGGGGGTAAAGCATTTCATTTGATAGAAAAAAAAAGAGTGCCATCACTAACTAAGGATATGGTATCATTTGAAACATCAGTCAGCCTAGGCGCGTCCATGTGCTTCTTAAAGAGCTCATCACCCGATGCAATGCCTTCACGCACCGTAACTACCGTGACCTCAAGGATTTAGCCAAGATCTACGAGCGACAAGAATGGTCGAGCAGCACGCTCCTCGATGTGTATAAACAGACGATGATCATTGTCAAACAGTTTGAGCGCAATTACCCACATAGCAACCACAGCAGTGCCATCAATCATGTTATCCATGGTGGTAGCAGCAGCAGCAGCAACACCAGCAGCAGCAGCTCCAGCCTCGCCCAGAAATGTTCAGCATTCGCCATTTCCAAAGAAATCCTACGCTTTGACATGAAGCCCGACACCTGGCGCAAGCTCCAATTTGCCCATATTTCCTTTTTCCCTTCGATTGATTGGTAGGTGACACTTTGGGGAAAGAGGCTACTCTCTAATGATTGAGTGAGAGCCGTGCGTACTGGAGGAAGCGCATTTGCTTATCATTTATACTACACATTTAGTTCGGATTGCGGTGTAACTTTTTGTCTTCAGTGCGGGAACCGTGACCATCCTGACGTCACTTGCGAAGAACATATGAAGTCGGTGATTGTGGGGCGAAAGGCGTCGTATGAAATGGTGGAGACTTTACGATGGCAGCTGGAGCACAGGTGTGTGTGTGTGTGTGTGTGTGTTTCTATATTATCCTATTGACGAGATTTGCTGATCCTATCCGCAAGCCAACGCTGCCCGAGCTGCTCTATCATGATCCAACGAGACGAAGGGTGTAACAAGGTAGATTGCTCGCTTTGCGGTTTTTCGTTTTGTTGGACATGCTTGTCGTCCTGGTCAGAGGTAACGGAAGGATGGAAACCTTTTTTTGTGCTGCTGATCATCCCCACTCACGTGGATCCCAATTTCTTCAGTGCGGGTTCTATCGATGCTCCCGGTCGCCCGAAGGAGGACCATACATGAACAACACTGAGGCGTCCGAGTTATCGAATGTCAAGGTACACCCTTAAGGCTATTTATGTTTTAGGATAATGAACTGATATGGGCAACCATCATAGCCCGAGTTAGGAGTGCCAAACGTATCTAATATCCAGGCCAGGCTTTACTCCGGCATCCGTTTGTAACTGACTAACCCACCCAATGCATTATGTGCATTCTGCATTCTCTTCTCCGCCCCTCACCCATCGCTCTCGATTACTTCTCACAAACTAACCCACGCTTTATATCCACCCATAAATATATATGACTTTTCTTTAGCCATTTCAAAAAAAAAAGAGAAAGGAACTGGGAATGCGGATAACCATTTACATATATTATCGCTTCCCAAAGGTATCAAAGTCGGAAATGTACATCTTTTCAGTATAGCAGATGGGCGCCGCAGTAAGAACGAGGTCCTGATAGCAATTTTAAGACATGTAAAACCAAGACAGTTTTTTTAGATTGCATTGTTGAGAACCCATTCGTCGGCCTAAAGCAACCACCGCTCACGAGATTTGAGGCACCAAAAGTAATCAAGAAGGGTGAAACCCTTGACGGGACATGCCAAATGGACATGACACACGCTGTCTTTTAGGAAAACTACATCTTCCACAGCAGCCAAGGAAAGAAAAAGAAGGGAAGCCAGGGGCAACCAGAAGTAACAAGCAAGCTCAAACTGACTCAAGGCTACGATGGACGAGTTAAATGTTATTCAGTAATGGATAATCCACCAATGCATAAGGCTGAGGATAGCTCAGGTACTAAAATCAAAGTGAAATGCAATAAATTCTTGGCAAGCAGGACGTTGATGACATCGAGCTGTTTAAGCTATAAAATTTCGAGGGATTCGCCATCCATTCCTGTAGCTGTTTCATACATGCGAGAACAGGAGCCTTATTACGTACCATTTAAGCGGTACTTAATCTACCTGCTATACCAGCGACCGGACAGTCCAAACGTTATCTGCTGTAAAAGGCCCTAGCATTCGATGTTTCGCTGGATATTGAAATAGAAAACTATGTGGCGTGTATGCATACCAGAGGGTGTTCGCTGGCCAAGATTGTGTAGTGGGGCAGAGGATCTGGGGGCGACTTTTAACATGCATCATGTTCTTCGGGGGTCCTCGGGAACTGAACCAAAGCAATGAAGCGCGAGACCCCCGACGGGAAAAAGTCAGCAAGCGCGCCGAGTCGAGGCACCAGGCTTCTTTGGTAGCAAGCTCCTTTCCACTGGAAGCAACGGTTTTACAGAGATAATAAAGTATGCCAAAGAGAGTCTGCAGTCAATTATGGCCTTCATTCATGCACTTTTGTTGCGGCTATACATATTCTCAAGCCCAGACCTGCTTACGCGCATCCTGTCTCTCTCTTTTTGCTGCATCCTGGTACAAGCGTGCACTTTTTTGGTTTTATCAGAACACGGGAAGAAATTGCGGTACAAAACCGCATTGACTCAAGTTAACGGTCCCTTCAAAATCAGGAACCAATCCAAAGAAAACTCAGCACTGCACCTGCTGACGCGCCACCTTTATTACTCGCACTTCGCTATGATTTACTCTCTCTACATCATCAACAAGGCAGGCGGTCTGGTCTACCAAAAAGATTTTACGAACAATCTCGAAAAGCTCTCCAGCAATGAGTACCTAGTATTAGCTGGCACATTCCACGGGTAAAAAGAAAGAAAGAGGGAACTCGAAATCACGCAGGTTAAAACCAACCTTACGCGATCGGTCGTTGCCGACTTTACTCCAATCTTCCTCTACATACAATGAAGCGTCCACGCTATTGCAAGCCAGATTTCTCCTGTACATAATTCCTCGGGCATTGAGATGCTTGAGGCAGGCAACTTTCGATTGTACTGTTTCCAGACTCTGACAGGTTTGACGAAAGACTACACCCCGCAGACAGCACTTGCGATTTTGCTAAGCACTATCACCCTTTCCCCGTCTTGGTAGATACCAAGTTCCTTATGTTGACCTCGCCGCAACAGACAAACATTGATCCTTACATGAAGAAGATTTACGATATTTACAGCGACTTTGTGATGAAGAACCCGTTCCATACACCCGAAATGCCCATTCGCTCAGATCAGTTTGACCAGACCCTTTTGAAATTCATCAAGACCGTGAATGGCCCATAAAATGATAGGGTCTTTCTTTTAATATTCATATATACTTTGTACACAGCAGAAGGAAGAGGGAGAGGGCATGTGAGAGAGAGAAAGAGAGAAGAAAGCAAGAGAACAAAGGGGGAAAGGGCCGTTGTCGCGTCCATACATTTTCTAAATAGTGTGAGGATTCGTATGGAAGGGTGACCAGATACCACGGACACTCTCGGTGGTAGAGATAACGGGCTTCTTGGTCAGATTCTTCAGTTTCGCGCCACTAGCATCACGCAACAGCTCCACCTTTTTGCCGATTTCGTTGGGTGTAAGATTGCGCGTGCAAATAACCTTATCA
Source organism: Dichotomocladium elegans (assembly GCA_025716815.1). Lineage (NCBI taxonomy): Eukaryota > Fungi > Mucoromycota > Mucoromycetes > Mucorales > Lichtheimiaceae > Dichotomocladium > Dichotomocladium elegans. The sequence goes on from JAIXMN010000009.1 coordinate 395,808, forward strand.
CGGCCATTCACTATCGCAGAGTTCAGAGTATTAATGAATATGTCGTTAGGCTCCGAGCGCAAGCTCGAGCACGAAAACGCGCGCGGTCTCCGGTATGAGACTTCCGCGGATTATGTTATGAGGCCGAGAAGAAAAAAAAAAGGTAATGCTTACAATAATACCCGCGAACGACAGGATGATGGTGAGGTCTCGGCTCGACAATGATTTCAATTTGTGGATGTTCACGAGCAAATGAAGCAAGATCTTTTTTGATGTAATCGCTAGAGAGAGGGGGAGGGAAGAAAAATCAGACTGCTGCAGATCGATAGCATAGAACTGACTGTTTGTTTACATCATGCCCTTGTTGGAACCCCATCGTTCGCAGTAATTGAATACGAGCTTCTTGCATTGAAGAACAAAGGCACCGGTGCCATTGTTAGTACGTGGAATCGCTTTGCTCGCAATCGAGGCCATTGATTGTTTACAAGTCCGGACAAGTCCAAAGCTGCCTGCTGAAGGGTAAAAAAAAATAACTCAGTGAAAAAATGCGTGCGGAAGATGAATTAAGGCTGGCCACACTCGCCAGCCAAAAAAAAAAAGTTTCTCCCTTTTGATCATTTTATAATACAGTATACCATTCTCGATCTCGAACAGATCGATCCAGGATAACAATGTAAAGAGACGCAACTGTGAAATGATCCCGATCTATATTCTGACAATGACTTATGCAGGTCACGCTTGATCGTAAAAAACCTTCCCAAGTTTTTATCTGAAGAAGATCTTCGGAGCCACTTTGCTGCCAAAGGTCAAGTTACCGATTGCAAGCTCATGAAGACACGGTATGTATCATATCATGGACTCTAGCTAATTTTCTTTTGGCTAAAGAATGGTTTGGAAATAGCGAAGGCATCTCTCGACGTTTTGCTTTTATTGGTTACCGAACTGAAGCAGAAGCCCAGGAAGCGTGCAACTACTTTAACAATACCTTTATTACAACCTCTCGCATTACTGTCGAGAAAGCTATTCCGGTAAAGTAAAAATGGCAAAGCTATATCTTTCCATTGAAACAAGAAGTGGCTCATGCGTATATGTAAAGTATCGTTCCGAAGCACTTCCACGTGCCTGGAGTAAGCACTCAGAAGGGTCTTCTGCATATGCTCGTGCGCACGGGAATTCAAATAAAAATGGATTTGAGGTCGAAGAGACGGATGCATATCGTCAACAACAGCATCAACAAAAGCTGAGCGAGCAGGACAGCAAGCTAAAGGCAGCTGAAAACGACCCCAAGTTTCAGGAATTCATGGATGTCATGTCAGGACGGTCAAAGGGGAAAACATGGGCTAACGATGATACAGCTGTCCTCAAGGCTAGCTCCGGTGGAGATACGACCATGCCTGTGAGCAAAATCAAGGTGGATTCTGATGATGAGTTATATGAAGACCTGCCATCGAAGAAACCCGTGGCTGATGACGACGAAGACGAAGAGATGGAAGATGAAGAAAACGAAGAGCGCGAACCAAAGAATGAGACCGTTGCTACATCATCCAGCAGTCATGGTCGTCCAACAAGTGCGAAGCATAATGGTGACGAACTGGAACCTATGGATGTCGATCGCATGCATCCTGAGGAGAGGAAAGAGGAGGAGGAGAGGAGTCAAGGCAATATTGTTGCACAGATTGAAGATACTGGCCGCTTGTTTGTCCGCAACCTCACGTATACTTGCACAGAGGATGATCTGAAGGAGCTTTTCGCCCAATACGGTCCCTTGTCCGAGGTCAATCTTCCGGTTTCCAAAGACACGAAACGGCCCAAGGGCTACGCTTATATCGGCTACATGATTCCTGAGCATGCAGTCAAGGCATACCAAGAGCAAGACATGAAGTTTTTTCAGGGACGTCTCATGCACATTTTGCCTGCCAAAGAAAAACCGCAGGCACCTGATGAAGAAATCCTCGGTCCGAATGGTACCAAGCTTAGCAAGGTGAAAAAGGAGAAAGAAATTAAGCGCAAAAATCTTGCTGGCAGTGACTTTAATTGGAGTACTCTTTATATGAGCGTAAGTTAACGGAACAAGGGTAACCATGGTAATGACTCCAATCTTCTTTTTCTAGAGCGATGCGGTCACCGCAGCGATCGCGGACCGTCTTGGTCTTAGCAAGGGCGAGGTTTTGGATCCAAACTCGAGCAACATGGCCGTGCGCTTGGCATTGGCTGAAACCAACATTGTAAACGAGACAAAGGAATTCTTTGCCAAACACGGTATCCAAGTGGACTCCTTTGGCAAAAAGGAACGAAGTGACACTGTCATCCTCGTCAAGAATACCCCTTACGGAACCTCAGAAGACGATCTTCGGGAACTATTTGGCAAGTATGGTGACCTTGGTCGGGTATGTATAGACTTTGGGAAGGGTGAATTCTCTCGATATAAACATGTGATTTGCATTAGGTGCTCGTACCACCAGCCCAGACAATGGGTGTTGTCGAGTTCCTCGAACCAAGCGAGGCACGTGCCGCGTTTAAGGGCCTCGCCTATCGCCGATACAAGGATACTTTGATCTACCTCGAGAAAGCACCTGCTGGCTTATTCAAAGGTCAAATAGATGCGGCTGCCGCTACGCTTTCTTCTGACGGTACCGCCGTGAAAAATAGCGACGAGAAAGAAAAGTCTAAGGGTGGCAAGAAAATCATGAGTGCTGCTGATTTGCTCATGGACAGTGCACCAGCAGCAGATGATGACGATGTAGCAACACTTTTCGTCAAAAACCTCAATTTTAACACGACAGCGGAAAGCCTCAGAAAGGTGTTCTCCGGGCTTGAAGGCTACCGATCGTCGCGCATCAACGTAAAGAATGATTTCGCCAATCCGGGAAAGCTTCTGAGCATGGGATATGGTTTTGTTGAATTTGACAACAAGGATCATGCAACCAAGGCAATGAATGCCATGCAGGTAAATTAATCTACGTAAGATCTTTACTTCGTGGTTTTCGTATTTCTAACAGTTTTCTGTTTATGTAGGGTTATAATCTAGATGATCATGCTCTGCAGATCAAGTTCTCGCGCACGAACAGCTCCAGCGTCGGTGGTACCGGGAAAACAAAGAAGGCGGAATCGACCAAGTTGGTCGTGCACAACGTGCCTTTTGAAGCAACGGAGAAGGAATTGCGGGAGCTTTTCAGGTAAGGACCACGCGGTTCTTTGCATAGCAAGTGTGGATATTAACCATCTATATTCTTTTTGAAATTCAGCGCGTATGGACAGCTCAAATCGTTGCGCGCTCCCAAAAAGTTTAATGGTGGCCATCGCGGTTTTGCTTTCCTAGAGTTCACTACCAAGCAAGAAGCCAAGAATGTGTTCGAGAGTATGGGCAATATTCATTTGTACGGACGTCACTTGGTGCTTGATTGGGCCAAGGACGATGAGGGTGTGGATGCCCTGAGAGAGAAGACCAGTCGGAACTACTCGAAAGAAGAACGCTTAGGAGGACGGCTCACGAACAAGAAGCGGAAGGTGGACCATGAAGACGAGGGGATGCTCGAATAACGAACTGGCCCCCAGAAAGCAGCGCACCCTTCTTCCTCCTCCTCCTCCTCCTCTTTCCACACGTTTTCAAAAAATGTTTTTCTCACGCAGCCATACACTTATCACCTGTCTGCTGCGAATCTGACTCGTTAGTTGGCGGCGGAGGTGGTGATCTTGTAAATAACTACTAAAAAGCATGCCTTATTTTCCGTATTTTAGCATCCGAGTAAAAATGTAATGTTAATCTGACGCTGTCTGTGTTCCATTTTTGTATGATGTACCTATCCTTCAATGCATACATATATCATTTTCCCAAAATCAAAGTCGCACCCCTGCCAGGTCTGAAGTCGCAGGATCACTACGGATCAGGGCGCGGCTGCATTAGATCACATATGAGAGTAGGCCCCCATTCAACCTTATCGACCGGCTCTCTTTACCTTTGTCCCTGGGCTGCCTGCCGTGCTGAAAGTATATTTGGTTAACAGCCTGGGCGCTCCGAAAAATATCTGACTGTGGGGAAGGGAGGTTGTTTCCCTTGCAGGTTGGACAACATGTCTTTTTTAAGGATGCGTTTGGAGATTTTCTGTTTTCATTGCCCGAAAACCTTGGTGTTGCCAAGTGAAAGATGTCTTCATTTTCCGACACATCTCTCTCTATAATTTAGTCCTCTCTTTCTCTTTCTCTTCTTCTTTTTCTCTCTGCGTCCACCTTCCCACTTTTTTATTTCCATTTGCTTCCTTCTGCTCGGCCCTTGCAAAGGTGTGCATGCACCACTGATATAGAATAATACAAGGAAAAACAGCGCAACGAAGCGATAATACGAGGAAGCAAGAAAGAACACCCACCGTTTTAGCATTCTTCCCCTTTTGTCCCCGTAGTAGTACCTTGTTCGCCCCGGGCGTTTGCTAATTGTGTTGCGGGTATCACTGCTTTGTCATTTCACGATCGTCCTTCCAAAGCCTTCAACTACAACCATCCACTGATCATCCAGCCTTTGCAGCAATGCGCTCCAACACCAAACTCATTCTTAGCTTGATAAATCGGGTTGCTGTGCGAGTAAGTGCTCTTCCTTGAACTATCCTCGGGAAATGCTTCGCTTTTTTCGCAGTGCTTACACATTCACTCCCTTTCATTAGTTACCGATCAACAGCGGGAGAAAGATTGAGAGCCTCGAACAGGACCCCATTGTACAGCAAACAGGTACGACAACACACCGGCTCTCTGCTTTCCTATATACAAAAAAAACGCCTGTGCGTGCGTAGGACAAGCAAACGTATAATCTGACTATCCACTTTGTCGTTCTTTCTTCCTCTCTGTACAGTGGCCGCCATCATCGAACTTTCCCAATATAAGCTATCTACCATAGCAAATGCACTCGGCACAGTACTTGAAAACGTTTCCAAGGTAAGATGACAGGACTAGGGTTAAAAGAAGGCAGATACGTCGTTGACCACCAATTGCTCCAATAACCTCCTTGTGCATGTCCTCGCCCATCTCCTTTTTTTTTCCTGCACAGAATTATCAATCGCCCACGCCTGCGATCGATCAGCACGTACCTTTAGACGTTCTTCAATCACAGCTCTTTGTTCTCCGACTACTCTCGGCATGCATGCAGCACCAGTGGAAGATGTATCGCAGCGGCTCAAAACAGCAGCAGCAACCGGATTTGAGCAATAGTGTCGAGGCACTTGTCGCTGCTAATGCCACGGGTGCCATTGCAACATCCATTTCGACGGAGACAGAGTTCTTACAGGCACCAGTCACGGTCGGTTATATGCGTTCACAAGATAGTACAGCCCCCATTGATTCAGTAACAGACGGCGATGAGACACGCCGGAGCAGCTTTGCAACAACTTCACCAGAAAACAATCATAGTAACAGCTATAATCGCCAGCAGCAAAATATACAAGCGCGACGCGACCTTGCCGACCCTCCTCCGCTCGATGAAGCACTCGTCACCTTCATCCTTGCTCTCATCGGGCGCTTCTTGACCCAAGCACATATTTTAGAAGAAACTCTGGACCAGCAGTCCTCTACTCCTTCCGAATACCCTCTTGATATGCTCGCCAACAATTTCAATCTAGACCCTAAAATCGTGTCACTGACAATGGACATCTATAAGACAGCCGGTCGCGTCCTTTATTACGTTAGTGCCAGCAACTGGTCAACATATTACACAAAGATCAAGAACGCAGTGCATGTCCTTGGTGCGATGGGTGAAGGTGTCGAAGTGAATCCGCCAGAGATACGACTCTTAGAGTGCAGTTGTTTGACCCGTCAGCGTGTGCACACGGTTTTGGCAGGTACTCCCATCCCTTCTCAGAACGGCTGGCTGATTTGAAAAAGAATCCTCACCTCATCTTCGTATTTAGAGCTCAGTCCGTATTTTTTGCACATGAAGCGCCAGGGTAAACTTCTGTTTTCGAAGATGATGCGGCGCGCCATTTGGCGTTGGATCGAAGCTTATCCGAGCCAATTCGCCGAAGTTTGCACAAGTGACAATCGTCTGCTGAGCGGATCCGAAATTCTATTTGATATGTGCAGCTCCAACGCGGATAACCCAAGGAAAAAGGCGATTCTTTGGCCCTTGCAGACCATTTTACTTGCTCTTTCACAGGATCTACTACTGCAAGCTTTTCTCGACAACCCAACATCGCAAAACAGAAGGGTATTATGAAATGTCAAACTTTAATCGCCTGATTAACTTAAGCTCGTTTTAATTAGACAAGTTTTCTCAGCATACTCCGCAAATCACTACGCACTTCAAAGACAGCTGATATTGCTGCCGTATGTTATGTCGATCTGTGCAAAGCCGCAACTTATGTCCCGCCTACTGATGATTGCGTGCTACGACATATCGCTGCGGATATTGAGGATGAACTCCAGGAAAAGGTTTGGGACTTCTCGCGGAATCTTTCCGGTGACATGTCCAACGCCACTGCGCTCGGATATGTAATCAACCAACAAGCTTTAGCAACCGACTATTTGCTTGCACGCATCCGATTGGATCCAGACAATACACTTTCCCACCTCGTACCACAATGCCTCGAGGAAAATGCGCCGATTGTCTTCAAGCAGGCTTTTGTTAAATCATGTCTTGAACTGGCGCGTGAGGAGCAGCGCCTGCCATGGAACCCGTCTATCACGTCCATGTACAAGTTCATATGCACTCCGCTACGTAAGCTATTCTTGCAGACCATGAACATCGAGTTAGCGTCCAAAGATACGACCTCATCTGCGCTACCACCCTCACTTTCTGGTGCCATGCGCAAACCACCTTTGGGTAACAGTGGTGGATTTAACCGCAAAGACACCGCAGCTCTTTACCGGGGCGAACTTCTTCAGGACCTGTTGCGTTTGTTTCGTGTGGATCCCATGTTGGCTCTTCTTGGGAATGACACTGATTCGGTTGAAGATAATGCGGCGATAATGGCAGGCATGGCAAGTTTGTTCCAGAACCCTGATCAGACTACAAGGCTGTTGGCAGGCGAGTGTTTGGCAAAGCTCCATCAGCCTAACAATGTCGTCTACTGGGGATCAGAGCAGCGGATCATGATCAATTTCTGGCGTATATCTTCCAAGGTGGTGTTCATCCTTGCAAAGCAAATCCTTGATAACAAACAAGGTGAAGAAGGAATTAAAGCACTCTTGCATCTTTTGATGAAGCTTTTTGAGACACGAAACTCCTTTCTGGGCAGCAATCAGGTAACGAACAGCCATCGAGCGAGCGAGAAGACAAAATATTTCTAATCCTGTCCTACAGGACAGGGCGTCTGAAGGAGCAGATGCCAGGGAGCGTCTTCAAGCATCTGTTGCTTTAGAAATTGCGCTGCTCGTCACACTATGCTCGGCTAATCCGGACGTGTGCTCGGACGCAATCAAGTGTCTAGGATTCTTGTGTGACGAGGCTCGTTTAGTGGACGAGGAAGAAGATCCACAGCAAAGTCAAATTACTCTCATTTGCAATCTGCCAGTTTACACTGACCTTGCTGCTGAGGACTCGGTATTTCTTGGACGTAAAGCTCAGCAGAAGCGAATTCGCAAGTACATGAGACTTATTACTCGACACACCCCTGGAAACTTGGCCGCATGGGAAGAGGTTTGGAAACGGTGGAAGGCATTGACCCAGATGGTCAGTCGCCCTGTGAGTGAGGAGATGCTGTCGGAAGATAATGCGGTGGAAACTTCTCCCGTACCCGCGAATAACAAGAAAATCGTCAAGGGTCGAGCAACCATGCCTACAGCTAGCGCCCCTCCTGCCAAATCACCGGTAACTATTCCCGCTCGAATCGAGCTTGACGATGAAAAGCAGACTCTGTGGCAAAATTACACAGGCTTCTTAGCTGCCCTTGGTGGTTGCTGTCTTACCCCCAACCTACCCGAGAGTAAGTCCGGCGTAGATTCCCGTCGGATTTCTGCGCCAACTGAGCCTGCTGCTCTGGTCGAGGCCTTCATCAGCGAGATGACTGCATTGCTTGTTTCTGAGAATGTCTTTATCCGCGAAGGTGTCAAAGAGATTCTCGGCAGCGACTCGTCACTGACTCTATATACCCTGCTGTTCCGACATCTTGAGCGTCACATGACCCGATGCTTTGATCCTGCTGGTGAAGCCGTTTGTACTGCACGCTCGACGCTCTTTGTGGAACAGGCCGTACTCGTTCTTAAGCTAATTCTTGATCGGCTGGTGGATCCAAGCGATTGTCTTTTGAGTATTGATTTCAGTACACTGATCGAGCAGTTTGCGCGCTACCTGAACAAACTGCCGAATAGTTTTAACTCGTTGCGGATCAAAATCAAGATGTGCCATCTCGTCGAGACCCTTATGCTGAAAAAGGAGCAGATTGTGGTCCGCGATGAGATGCGTTTGCGAAATAAACTTCTTGAGCTTATTGTCGAATGGACGAGCGACTTTGCATTGGTAAGAAACGGATAGGTGATAGGTCGAACGAAGGATCTCACAGAATTTTGTCTTTTACTCAGCAAAAACCAGATCACAAAACCGGCTATCAATTGCAACAGGATGTGGCCCAGAATGAGAAACTCCATAAGGACCTGGACCAAGCTTGCATGAAGGCCATTGTTGCTTTGCTGAAGCAATTGCCGCTGCAGGTTACTGAGCCTGTACGCGAAGCTGACACAAACCAGATTAAGGGGAGACTGTTCTACAAATACTTCACCTTCTTCCTGAAGCTACTGAACCGATGCCGTTTAAGCGAGGTGAGAAAAGTTTTGATGGGAATCTTTTTCCTTGAGGTATCAAGAGCTAAATAATACTGATTTGATGCATTTAGATGGAATTGAGCAGCGCGGCAGTGGTGAAGAATAACAAGGAGGTTTTGACTCCAGCGAAGGCGACAGAAAATTACCAGGATTTCGCGCCCCTCAAAGATCTAACTATCTGGGCCATGTCAAACTTGCTAAGTGCGAACGTGGATGCCGGTCTTAAATACTCGCTTGCCATGGGCTACCACGAGGATTTACGTACTCGAAACGCGTTCATGCAGGTGCTGACCAATATTTTGAATCAAGGCACAGAGTTTGAGACGCTTGCAGAGAGCGTGATGACGGATCGCTACGAAAAATTGATTGATGTATGTGAATTTAGTGCAATTATCTAATCCTATAGACTTACGATTATTTCCTGTTCAGATGCTTGTGGAGGCTGATATGGAGGTTGCTATGGCGTTGTGCGACGTTTGCCCGTCAACTGATGCTGGAGGCGTTGCAGAAACTATGCTCACTGCGTTCGAGTCTCGTGAAAAAGTATTTCCACTGTTAAAGGCCGCCATCCGAAAGGAGATTGAGTCTACCGAGCAAGAAGCCACCCTCTTCCGCAGTACTACCATGTCAACTCGCCTACTGTCGGTATTTGCTAAACAGGTATGTGGTGATTTCGTACGTGTCACCTTGGAACCTGCCATGGAAGCCATCAACGCGCTGCCGGACGATCAAACAACATGGGAGCTAGATCCGCAGAAGCTCGGGCCGAATGATAACTTGATGCGAAACAAGGAAAATGTGATCCGCGCCACCGAAATTTTGCTTAATGCCATTTGCTCCTCGGCTGCGAAAGCACCACCGTAAGTACTATAGCGGTGGCCCATTGACTCAAACGTACGCTGTTATTCACATGGTCCACTCCCGACTTCCATGATAGGGCTTTTCGCATGGAGCTCTCACTCATTGCTGAAGCTGTTTACAAGCGTTTTTCGGAGGCCAAATACACTGCTGTTGGCGGCTTTGTGTTCTTGCGTCTCTTTGGCCCCGCCATTGTCACTCCGGATATCGCTGGATTTTCAAAACTGGCCACACCACGCAATAAGAATGTGCGCAAACTACAGCTTCAGGCAACACGTGTGATCCAAAATCTGGCAAACAATGTGTTTTTCGGCTCCAAGGAGACGCACATGATCGTTCTTAACGATTTTGTCACTGATAATATCTACAAAGTGACCAGTTTCTTGCGCGAAATTTCGACTATCCAGGCAGATCAAAATCAGGCAGAAAAACTGTTATTGAATGCTGTGCGTATGGATCAAAAGGGATACAACCGGCTTCACCGGTATTTGTTTGAGAACCTCGAGCGCATGAGCCGCGAACTGGCTAGCCGCAAAGTCAAGGGTGGTTCTGCCGATACCCAGTCCTTGCTCGAGTGGAAGAAAACGTTGGATAGGCTATCGACTTTGATCGCTCAGTTAGGTCGACCTAATGATATCGCCCAGAACGATGTATCGCTTTCTCGTAACTACGCAGTCGCCAACAGCAACCATCATTACAGCGAATTTATCCGTCGCAATAGCCATCGTGACGTATCTCCCATCAGCTCAAAAAGTATCTTTTATCAAGCAGGTACATCGCGCTCTGGACGTCCTGTCTTTTACCTTGTCTATCGCAACATCGACGTGGAGAATTTTGACTTCGAATTACTCGTGTACTACATGCTCCGGGTAAGCAAGAGGGTGGGAGGACAAACGTAGCCGCAAAGGAATAAGTCTAACCCTGGCGAGTAGGTCTTGGAACCGTTCCTAAATCGGCCATTTGAATTTGTATTCGACAGCACCAGACTCAATCCGTCATGCGAGATCCCTCCACACTGGCTGAACCAATTTTTTCAGCTTATTTTCACCGAAATGACCGACTATCTTTTAGCGATTCATATTTATAACCCAAGCACGGAATCACAGCGTTATATGAGCAAATTGCCACGACCGCTCGCCAATAAGCTCATAAAGCGCGCTCATTTCTATGTCACCCTTGCCGAATTCTACGAAGCCATCTCACCTTCCGAGGTGCATTTGCCCAAAGAGACAATCGACTTGGAGAAGGCACCAAGTACAACATTCTTCCCTGTCTCTCGTGTAATCAATCTCAAGTCCTCTAGCACCCCAGTTACTCTCAAGATTGGCCAGGAACATATCCAGATTATCACCGTAAGCATATGGTTTTGCTTCAATCCATGTCTTTGGTTAATAGTTTCCCTTTTTGATCTTTTTCTTGACAGGTACGAAAGCAAGAGTTCTACGGTAACCTATATACCGTCTTTAACGACGTGTATCATGTCTCTGAGATTGATGATATGATTGCACTGCCAAACTCCAAGGGTGACTCGAACGGGGAATTTATGATCAAATATGATCGAGGCAAGTCGTCTATGGTGCTGTCGGCGTCCAAGCGAGACGCTATTCTTGCGCTTTTGCGATATAACAAGAACCGATACGAAGCATCCAAGCCAGGGGGCCTGAATGAACGTGCCATCCGACCCAATGATGTTCCCGGCCGCCTGCTGAACATGTCATTGCTGAATATCGGTAGCGAAGATCCTGGCCTCCGGTTAGCCGCGTACAATCTACTCTATGCGTTGAGCTTGACATTCCGCTTCGACATTGGCAATCAACTTCTCAATGCTCAGGATCTATGCATTCCTGCTAATAGCACTGAGTTTATTGTCAGCATCAGTGAAAGTCTTTCCTCAACCGAATCACATCTGACTCTCGAGTTTCTGAACGAATGCTTGGTCGGCTTTAATAAGTCGAACGATCTTATGCGACAGCTATGTTTGGATTACATGGCACCATGGTTGCGCAACTTGGCACTCTATTGTCGCCATAACCCAGATGATAATAATAAGAATCTAACAAAGACCAAGGACGTGATCCGGCTGTTGATTGAAATGACTGTCACTCGAGCAGATGTAAGTTCACTTAACGTATATATATAAAGTGACCACGCTGATACGGAATCTCTTACAGATGTACAAGCACATGCAAGCCAAAGTGTGGAAGACGTTTGCTCAGGTGGACGACATGGTAAATCTCATTATTGACTCATTTGTCCAATACTCGGTCGAGCACGGTGTTGGTTCGCCGCAAGCTGAAGTGATGGCGGATACGATTGTTACAATGTCGAGTATCTCGGTGCGAGGCAAAGTTATCAGTCGTCTTCGGAGGGTGATACAGCGATCATCTTTGCGACCGTCTCGCAGCCTCACAGAACACCCAGCATGGACAGAGATTGCTATTTTGTTACGCTTCGTTCTCATGCTCTCATTCAACAACGTTGGCCCTGGCAAGCCTTACCTTCCGGAGATTTTCCATATTGTATCCCTCTTGGTAGGGGCAGGCCCGACGTTGATACGTACGTCAGTTCATGAACTGGTTGTCAATATGATTCATACACTATGTACCAGCATGCCACAATCAGAGGAAAGCGTCAAGAAATTACACTATGTGCTGAACGACGTCTGCGACAGCAAGAACCGTGTCTATTTTGGATTGACCAAGCCCCATGCCAACGCATTCACGATCACGCAGGAAACTATGTCTGACGTTGCTGAGTCGGTGAATCTGTCTTCTCTGGAATCTATCATTCGCCTGTTACTTGATGCCCTTAGCATAGGGGCTCCATCCATCGATGTAGCCAACATGTGGCGCGCCAGGTGGATGGGTCTAGTCACAAGCACAGCCTTCCAGTTTAACCCAGCAATCCAACCAAGATCATTTGTAGTGCTAGGATGTCTTGCACAGGATGAAGTGGACGACGATTTGATCTATCAAGTTCTCGTGGCCCTTCGTGGTGCGCTTGCGATTTTCAACGAGACTGATTCCAATTTGATTGTGAGCATCATGATGTGTCTGAGCAATGTTATCGACAACCTACCCGCCGACTCTCGTTATCTGCGCTCTTTGTTTTGGCTCGCGATTTCGCTTGTGCAGATGCGCCACCAGGCTACGTTTACGCCAGCCGTTGAATTCCTCCAATCTGTGCTTCGAGCGCTGGATGCACACAACTTGTTCTCTCGAAATGGTCTTGTGGATGTTTTAATGGATTCACGTGCGCAACTGGGCGATATTGCGAAGGAGCTTGATATGGCGTGCGGTGTGAGCTTTGACACGCACTTTTCATTTGCAGTCGCGGGTGTATTGCTCAAAGGCATTCAGCAAAATAATGCCAAGGAGGTGGTGTTTCAGTGCCTGACCACGTTCTTGGAAATTGATTGCAAGCGTTCGATGGAGCAGAATGTAGTGGAGGCACGCACGCTCGGCTACTTGGCCGGTCTGTTGCCTCTTGCGGCCAAGAACAACACGTTACGGGAACTTTTACGTCTGGCAGGCATCAATGACTTTGACTTGGACTCGCTCGAGATCGGAACAACATATGTCCGGATATTTGATTCACTAGAAATCCCGGATAATACGACGGCGCTGCTTCTTGTATCGCTGCTGGTCACCCTCTTGAACTCGGCAGAGAGCGAATCCGAGCGCTTATTCTTGTATAGTTTTCTATCCGAAGCAGCCGTGTCGATACCCGAAGTCTTTGCATTGGTGTAAGTAGCAAAGATTCAAAAGAAGAATGGGCCCTGTTCCATTCAGATGATTTAATGTATTTCACATAGATACGAGTCACTTTTGCCAAAGATGAACCAAATCGTTGTGAGCGGCCAGAGCTATGCAGTTATTGATGCTGTCAAAAACATCTTAATCACAGCATGCTCAGAGTCAGCGTTCGCTCACTCATCTACACGACGTAGTCAGAAGGCATACCTCGAAGAACTTGGTTTCTCTGCTCTTGCAGATCCAACGTTTGGTGCGGCGAAGACGAACACAGTACTGAGCGCACAGCTAGCCAGTAAATTATTGGAGAGGATTACAGAGTAACCCTTTCTAAACAAAAAATCATACTTTTTATTTTCGTATATAATCCTACACCCTGTTGCATTTTACACACCTTTATTTAGAAGCTTTATCTGTCTTTTTCATTTCCTCGCCATCCTCCTTAATTTATTTGACTCTCGGATCTTAATATTATCCTAAACCGTTCAAGGACCGACACGCGTTTTATTCTCGTAATAAAAAGTCGTGTTCCGCCAAGAATATTTAGGACTTTCGCTCGGTCTCTTTACGAAACGGCCAGGGCCTGAGTCTATAGACTACAAAAACAAATGAGACGATGTATGTACTGTACTCACAGAATGTACTTGTTGTAAATTACCCTACAACCGTAACCCAGCGATTGCTGTTATGCATATTATTCAAGCAAAATAATACGGACATTCCGATGAAAAGAGACAGGGCCCAGGTGCATATACGCAACGTATTTAGATCAAAACAAGCCGATTTTTGATTGTAATAGCTGGTGTAAGATAGCTAGGAAATTCATATTTACAGTATTCATTATTATAGCAGTGTAAAAGTGCGCTGGCACTGCTGTACTTTTAGCAAATGAAGCACTGGCGAGGGAAAGGAGCAGTGCTTTATTTATTCTATGAAGAACATCAATGAAAATTTTAGAATTCACGGTGCAATACGCAAGGCAACGATCTATTGACTCATGCAAGACACATTGCAACATATCATTGAAAAAGGGGTCGATATGCACCCTGTATACGATACGTAGATAGGAGTCGTGGGACTGTCTTGACGGGTACGTTGCGCCGATGGTGGCAAATCTGGGGTTCCATATGAACATGAGCGCAGCATGGTATGGTACATAAAAAAGGCGAGGCGAGGGAAACTCAGCCGTTCGTTATGGTACAGTTATTTGGGATCATTCTGGACATCCCGTATCATCCAATGTATCCATATAGCTGAGGAACATCTCTAAATCAAGCTTCCGTTTGAGCAAAACAATATATTCTTACTCAATAGAGACCGCCACACCGCATATAGCAACAAGTAGAGAAAGCACCCGCGTGGAGCATGGAAACAATGGACCCCAAAAAAGAAGTTCACTTTTCACAATCATCGGTTTGTTGTTGCTTATCGAATGGATCCACGTGCTCTACATCCACAGAAGAACCACTGTTTTCTTTCGTCAAACGCCATTTGTTGGCAGCAAGGCAAAGCCCATCGACTATTGTTACAAGTTGGACTGTATTTGATATCACTTTTTGGTTATTGATGGGGGAACGTTTAGGGGAAAATATGCGGGTGGAGAGACGAGCATGATATCCACATGCTTAACGGGTATGTGACGTCCTTTTGAGAACCAACACCTCAGAACGGATGCCAGCATATTGATCATAACCTACAGCAAGGAGCATATGCACTCTGGGTCGAATGTTTATTGGACCCAGGGACGTCAACTGCCGGATTGCCCATAAAAAAGTTCTCTGGCTTCAGTGTGATGCCGCACGTCTCGACTGGCATGATGGGAAAATCTTCGACGCGCACAACGTGCGTAAGTCCAAAGTTAAACCAGCAGACAATGTCCTTGTTTCGCACATTCTTGGTCTCCTTGAGCCACTGAGGTATGCCAAGGTGATCATCCGGGTTACTCCTGTAACAATTCATCCCCGCAGGGAAGATTTGGTCCGGGTCATAGCGTGTTACCCACAGTGTCTTTGTCGCAAACCGAGCACGCTCGTACACAACCGACCCAGGCTTAGGAAGGAAGGATGGTGTGCCCTGACCAGTAAGCCTGAATCCCACAGGTTCTTTGGCCCATGGATGCTCGCAATTCTCATTTAGAATCCTCCAAAATCGATTTCGTTCACCGTTAGCGACGGACATTGCATCCGTTGTGTTGTCGAATACCCTAGGAACAGGGTAAAAGGCGTTGCCGACCGCATTATCCTTGTGTCCGACAGGGAGATCTGAGGCCACCACATCGACTTCAGCCACAGAATTGAACGGTCCGTCCACCATTGGATCAATACGCATACAGAAAAAGTGTTGGTGGTGTTGACCGTCAACACCCGGAACAACACTCGTGCCGTAGGGGGCTGCTTTCTACATAATAATTGATAGACCGGCATTATTAAACCCCACCCTCTCCTGCTCCTGTTGCTATTATTTGGATTTATACTTGCTTCATCTTTTGCTAGCACATGTGTGTTCAACTCGCCAGTTGCCTTGACTTCATATTGTATTGTACCGTCCTGGTAAAAATAGTAATACAATCCGTAGTCATAGTTTGCCGCTATTCAAAAAAAAAGAATGTCAGAAACAGCATTTATATGGCTCTTCCTACTAGTTTGTACCTGTCACAATATGAGACAAGACAAGACGACGCGAACGCACAGCATGCGCTCTACCTGTTCGAAAATCGGTGTGCTTAAGTAGGAGCCCCGCATCTTCCTCGTGAATACAGATGGCGTTGGGAATCAAAATAGGTTCACCCTGGCCGTTGCAAAGCGTTGCGTCCATGTAATGGATTTGGCCCACACAGTCACAGCCTAACTCGAGTGAGTTGGACATCATTCCCATTCCATATTCGCCCACGTCAAATGCCATCTTCTCATTGTACGGCTCGTAGGGGTTTCCATAAGGGACCACCATTTCTGACAAAGCAATACGGTAGAGGATTGGCCGACGCTTGTTGCCATCCGCATAGCTGATATTGTGTAACACAAGTCCCTCGCGGTAATTGAACGACACACGGAAACGCCACTTTTGCCAATCAACCTCATGACCGTGAACAGTAAAGCTAACCCCCTCTGGCTGAGTGATATGGATTGGCTTGATGTCTTTTCGAAGGCGCTCATAACCAATCTGTTCGGGTAAATACTGGTGATTCTCTAAGGGCACTCGTGCGCGTGCGTATTTGCTGTTCCTACGCTTGGCTACAATGACATCCAGAACTTTTTTCTGGCTGAAATCTGAGTCACCAGCAATGCATCAGGATACATTCGTATATGCGCCCTGCATCCCTACATACCCCACACACAGACCAATCCCCCTTTATTGTCCTTTCGCCCTTCTCCCCGCTTTTCGCTCGCTTGCTTACCGTAAAGCACATTGAAATCGAAAGGATGAGCATATAGATTATCATCTGGCGATGTCTTAAGATACAAAATTGCCAGTGAAAGTCTTCTGCCCTTATGTCCGCCACCCCAAGGATCAGCATGGACCTTGGTCATGTCTGTGACCCCCGAGAGGCGGCACTGTTCAATGACGCGCGGGTCATTAACGATAGCCTTCTCAGCCTCAAAAAATTCTTCTGTTTGAATGGTCGGTTGTTGGCCCTCAGGTACCTTGTCCCAGCGGCTGATAGCACCCATCGTCAGGTTGACGGTGAGCTCGTGGACTCTCCCCGAAGGCTTGTCCAACAAAATCACCAGTGCCTCTCGGTCAATTCTGGCAACTTTCGATGGAGTCCATCCAAGATAGGACATCATAATATCACGCCGAGGTTCCTTAAGCATCATGGAACTGACCATATAGGTGGCCTTGCTGCCTCGAGCTTCGCGCACGATAGCGGCTGCGCGTCGTATTTCATCCGCACTAAGACTGTCCAGAGGATGGGGTGGTGCGGAAATAGCGGTGGTGGTTTGTGTCATTTGACCAGCGTGTGAGAAAAAAACCCGCAGAAGAAGAAGAAGCAAAGATGTTGGCCCTGTCGAGATAAAATCAGCGAGACACAGGCCACCTCATCATGCTGTGACAAATAAGGATATTAAGACCACCGGGCCGAGTCCCTTGGCGGACTTGGAATCCATTGTTTGATTCAACGCACAAATGCAGACAATTAAATGAACGGCATGCGCGCTTTCTTTGTGTGCTTTTCTCTCTCTCTTCTTCGGGGACTGACTCGAAAAAAAAGCGACTTATGGCATCGCTATCAAAACTTGGATCCTTATTACGCGACCTTTCAGACCACGTACCAAGCGCCACTCGTGGCGAAAGCAAATTAGTCAACAACGGCACCGATGTCAAATCGCTTGCCAAAGACATTTCAGACCTGGTCATGTCTGGGATTGAAGATCAGGATCAGGGTAAGCAATAAAGCTTACGACCGATAAAGGCGCGGAAAGAGAAGCTCTAAAGATGTCCCCCTTAAGATTACGCGTCCTCGCTCTTATTCCATTCCGAAAATTCGATACTACGTTTTCTTCGCACCAACATACGCACCAAGGACACGAATATTATGTTTGCTCAGAGCGAACTCCTTCACTTTATTGCTTCATACATTCAAAAAGTCCAGAGAGTTTTGGAACCTTATAGTCTTGGCATTCGCGTAAGCTTTCTCTGTCGCTCGCTCTATCTCGATAGCTGATTTTTTCCTACGTCTTTGTCTCGCTTTGTGCGCATATGATATAGGAAGCGTGCTTTGTACTTGCGTGTGGTGCAGGGGCCCGTGTGAGAAATGCAGCTATTGACACATTGACGGTGATGGTTGACACGGGCCGCAGCAAATTGGAACCTAATGAATTCGATATACAACAGCTCTATGATCAGTAAATACACGGTTTCTATCTGATGTAAGCGATCCCTGAATGCTCAAAAGATATTTTAGGTTCTCCCGGTCATTTACCTTGGCTGTATCGAAAACGCCCATGAGCACAAAAGGCTGTATCCTTGAGTTTCTTGGGACGGTTGCAAAGCTTTATCCTGAAATTGCCGATGCTCCTAGAGTCATGCAGCTCCAACGCTGGTGTCTGACAACGTTGGAGAATCAGCTCTTTGTCGAAGGACAGGCAGATAATAGCATAGTTGCAGGTGCCATCAGTAGCCTTGATGGCCTCGTATGTTCGCCACATTCGACTATGACTCCTGGTACGACTACACTTATAGTGATGGGTATATATGTCTAATTTTATTCTACTAGATTCAAAAGAAATTGGCACTCTTTATAAGGTTATAAAGCGGCTGATGGATTTGCCAGAGAATTTAAGTCGCTATGCAGCGCCTCTTGGTAAGGCCTACGCATATACGCTATATAGTTTCCAGCACTGACTGTGGGTTATATGTTCATGTGTATGTTAGCCGCACTTTCATTCTTCTCAAACCATACTGATCTTTTGGATACATTCATTATTGAGGACTGTGGATACCTGTACGATCACATCCAGGCCTTTTGTATGCACAAGAACAGAGATCTCAGCAAGCTTGGATTCAAAACAATGAATAACTTGATGAAAATGGTAATCGACATTGTAACGCAACACTTCTTCCTTCTAACCAGCTTATTGCCCCCCACTATTGCATCATAAGGTCTCGCGGGCGTTATCAAGCCGACCAAAGGGTCAAGCGGAAATCCAAGCGTTCAATGTGAGTGTCCTACTTAAACTGCGAAGGAATGCGCTTTCTCAATGCGATTAACTATTTTGATATAGCTCTTCTTGAAGCGTTTCATCAGCTGCTTGCAGACGGACATTGCAGACTTGAATGTATACGATCTCTCTCTCACCATACGTGGTCTTGGCTATTTTTCTCTTGCATGCAAGAAGTATATGAAACCTGATGAATTCGACATGCTTAAGGATAAGCTTATTGGCATGAACGCATGGTTCTATTCAGAGTATGTTGCAAATGAACATTATTTCTTCTTTTTATGTATTTTTACATGGAAATTTAGGTTCAATTCAGAAGATGGCGGTGACCACACGGGAGAAATCCCATCTTTTATCCAGGCATATGCCCAATTTGCCAACAGTCTCGATACGATACCTCCATCTTTAATGAACACCATCAATAGCATCGTTGACATATTTACCCTTCGCTATGGCCAGCTTCCCAGTTCCGTAAGAGTAGCTGGAGTGTACGGTGTCCAGAATCTATTACGCACCCTTTTCCGGAAAGGCGAAGGCACACTCCGAAATTTCATTAAAGAATTCTGTAAGGCAGCTGCAGTCTTTCTATATATGTCTTGCTGACAACCGTGCTAGTCTACAACGCACTGCGATATACCTGTAGCTCTGCTAGGACGAATGAGAACGAGGAACGGCTAGTCTACATGGAATTCGTGTACTTTTGGGATACTATATTATGCGACAAGAATGGCAGTTCTGGAAAGGACGACAAGAAAGCAACGGAAAATCAAAAGCGTCTGCAGACAATTCTCTATGATGAGTTCTTTGCAGCGTTCTTAAGAATTGTTAAATCATTCAATCTGGACGTCGAACGCATAGAAGAAAAGGAGGAAGAAAACACCGAAAACACCAACGATGACACATTGACCAAAAGCCCGGACCTAGATATTGCCACAGCCTATGGTAATTTGAGGCCACAGAATAGAACAGACTTCAACTTGTTCTACAATATGACACAATTCTGGTGCGTCCTCCTGCCTAAGCTGCCTAACGACCGACTACGTGACTGGATGCACATTTCGGGGAGCACTCTAGTTGAATTAAGCTTGCGACGGCCGCTTGTGAGCGGGTTCTACAAGATGATCTCGGTCATGCTCATGATTGCAAACAAGAACCAACTCTTCAATCACTTTAAAACCATTTATCAGAAGCAACAGCAGCAGCATAAACGGTTTGGATCAATTCACCTCCTTCCGGAGGTTCAGGTATTTATAATAACATGAAATATATCCACCGTAGAGGGGGATTGGAATGCTGACAATACGCATCCATTGGCTCATGCATTGATAGGCTGATCTCTTTTCCGCATTCACCTTATTCCGAGATTATTTAAGGCAGTCCTCTCAGCGATTACAGCAATTCAAAGATGAGCTGCTATCTTCATGCTTGCAAGCTGTACTCGCGTATCCGCTTGCTTTCTTTGAGATTAGGGAGCTAATCCCACCTTTGCA
This sequence comes from Dichotomocladium elegans, assembly GCA_025716815.1. NCBI lineage: Eukaryota > Fungi > Mucoromycota > Mucoromycetes > Mucorales > Lichtheimiaceae > Dichotomocladium > Dichotomocladium elegans. Next base: position 416,286 of record JAIXMN010000009.1, read on the forward strand.
AACTGCTTTTCGTCTTGGTCTCACATTCTATCCACTTGCTGTCACGGCATTGGATGTACTGGATATACTGGTTGATCCCAACTCGGATGCACCCAAAGACCTTACTTACCTCGAGTATATCATTCCTCTCATGAATGAGTATCTGATGATGGACCTTCGGGCGAAGGCAAACCCACATCGGTCAAAGACTGGGAAAGTCATGAGCTTAGCACAGCTAAAGCGTCAAGAAATCCACTATCAACTGACTGCCGACGTCCTCGGTGTGACCACGCAAGAGGAGGTTAACTTGCGTGATATTCAGCTGCGAATGATGTGCTTTCTAGGACGAATCGGCGGTATCAACAAGCTAATGATTAAAACACAAATGGCGGAAAAGGTCAAATATCTTGAACAATGTGCTTCGTCCCAGCAAATTGTTGCGTGGGATCCTGACCGGAAACTAAAATTTAACCTTCCTTTCCCCAACGCACGCATCGAACTCAATCTCGGTACGTCAGTAAATGCAAATCATTTCCGAGTGCTTATGCATACCCATATATCTATTAACATTTTCTTTTTATGGACTTAGATGAGATCCTTCCGCGTATTTGCGAACTATCAGAACTGGCCCCAGATAGACAAGTAAAGGTGGCTGCGTGTGAATTACTTCACGGGATTGTTATTATGATGATCGGCAATAGTGCTTTTGAAGGTCGGGCAACACGAGAAGCAACTGAGTCCCGTTATATCAAGCTCTATACCCGTATCTTCCCTGTCCTCCTGCGCCTAGCTGTAGATATCGACCAAGTCGCAAGGACAATGTTCAGGAGCTTAAATGCGCAACTCATACACTGGCTGACGAACAATGCTCAATATGAGAACTCAGAAACAATCTGCCTTCTAACAACATGCCTTAATGCTGCATGTGGCACTGACTCCGGCCTACGGGATTATGCCGCCGATTGCGTTAGAGAATTCGTTCGGTGGTCTTTGAAGCAAGTTACAGATGAGTCCAGTCCAATGAACATAAGATCTCTCCTTAAGCGACTGTATCTTCTGCTTTCCAACCCCAGTGCCAGACAGCGTTTAGGAGCATGTATGATATTTAACCGTATCTATCGTGAATACGGAAAACGAGACGAATTGATTGACGAATATCTCCTTGAGATTTTTTACCACTTATTCTTTTGCTTGAAGCTAGGCGAAGATGATCATCCGCTGGTTGGTAAGTAATTATCCTATATAGAATATGAAGGGTTGCTGATCAGAATATATATACGCATCGGTAGGCACGCGGGAGCAAGCTCAAGAAGCAATAGCGCATCTTCGACGCATCCTACGAAAAAGGACACATATGTTTTTCGAGGAGAAGAGTAGCCGCAGGAAAGTTCCAGGTCTTGAAAAGACAGATTTGTCTTCATTTATTTCCTGGTCCATCCATCAAGTCGGTCAGTTGCAAAGGGAGTACGCTAAGCAATGTATGGAATTCTTTGCGGAGTTTGTCCGACATCTTCCAGGTAAACATGAAAGTGATAACACTTGACACCGCTGACAGACTTCGGTAGGAATCAAGAATGGCCGGGATTGGATGAAGAAAACATTGGAAAAGGATCCGAATTATCTAATGCAGACGTTTGAGCCAAGCCGATTGGACCCGTCTCAAATTCGAAAACCAGGATCAGCTCTCTTGTGGCTCAAACAGCTCAATTGTACCCTGGATGCGTATGTCTGGCTGGTTGAGCATGATATCGTAGATTCCATCCAGCTTCTTGAAAACAAGCGCTCTGTCTTCCTCAGCACCTGCAAGTTTTTCCTGGAGAACAGTATAATGGATCTCTTACAGAAGCAAGGAAGTGAGAGTAGGCTTGAGGAATCTAGGGGAAATGCAATATACGCCTATGTGTCCTATCAACTTCTTCGATTTTTGACGCTTGGGATCCGATCACGTGATTGCGACAAAGTTATCACCGTTATAGAGAGATCCGGTATACTCTTGAGCCAGCAATTTGTAACCTCCGTTTCGCAAATGCTCTTACTTCCCTCTCAGTATTATGATGCGGTTCAAGTCGAACAACATACACTGTCGACTTGGTTGTCGGAAGACAAAGTACGTCAAGCAGCAAGAGCTTTCGTTCAGTCGATGTTAGAGTTGGGCCCGCCAAGGTTCATCCGCTTGTTCAGTAAAGCTTCCGCTGCTATCATTTACGCAGAAGGAATAAGCCTAGCGAATCTCGAACTTAATCAAGGTACTTCATATATATATTAACACTTATGTTGCACTAGCGATTGAGACATACCATTAACTTAATCACCTATACTACTTAGGTTCTCTGAGCGACATGCTGCAGACAATTGAAGGTATAAAGATATTCCAGGATCTGAAAATGCTCGACTTGATCTGCAGGTCAGCCCCCGCATCGAGTGGAAATCGGCCGAGTGCTCTAGACTACTGTGAGAGTCTGTTTGGAAAATTTATGGAGTTCCGAGATACCTACGAGCCCGCAAACATCAACCTGCTTGGTGAAATGCTCAAAATCGCATTCAATCTAAAAGGATTTGCAGCAGAACATGCGGAAGAATTGCTCTTAAAGTCAGATGACAAGCTTACAGATCGCACAAAAACATATCAGAAATTTAGCGGTTTCGTATGTAATGACGATATTCTTTCAGCTTTTTCTCACTAACTATCCTCAAATAGATTAATGATTGCTATGCAACCAACTTCAAAGTATTTGCTCCTCTCTTTGTCGCAAATATTGAGGATGAATTTGTACAGCAGGCAATTATTGGGCTTCTAAAGCATCTGGCGGAAGGCAGAATGAGTCATCGAAGAGAGGTCATCACCTTTATGAATGATGTATGTCGTAGGATATTATTTTGAAGTCAACATTTCGGACTCACCTTTATTGAAACACAGTTGTCTTCAGGAACTACATTTTTAAAAGACCTGTAAGTTCCTCAGATGCATCCAGAAGCTATTGCTAAGCAGCATTTTTCTTTTGTCTCTCTTAGTATTGCGGCGTGGAGCGATCCATCCAGACTGGGTAATGCAATCTTGGCAATCAAATACATATTCACAGCAGATCCTGCTGTGCTTTCTCGAAATAAGACGCAGCCAATATTTTCCGTCTTTTGCGAGGCTCTCTATACGTTCTTAGGCAAAGATATACCTTTGTCTATTAAACTGGAAGCATTTGATCTGCTGCCAATCTATATCACCAGTCAAGGAGAGCATCTGGAAGAGGTATAAATATCTTTTTTTCAGCGGGAGGCCTGGACTCTTACCCTTTCTATAGATATCATTGCTTCTCAAAGAAACAATCAATCGCCAATTCCCTACTGTATCCCGTGACTTGGCACCTAATACGGAAATGTGGGTTGTTCTTGCATTATATCATTGACTATAACCAGACTAACAAAATGTTGGCTGATAGACGTACTACATACATTACGGCATTGGATAAGCTACTGAAACTTATGGCACGGCATCATTCCAACATGATCTTTAATATACTACTTCCAATTTTCATCCAAGAAGATAACCATATTCATGAAAGCGCTATCAACGAAGCAATTGGCAAGTTCGCATCCCAACTTGGCCGTATCCGGTTCGAGCAAGTACTTAATCTTTGCTTCGGGTGAGAACACTCTACCATATATTCTGTATCACGCTTGATGTAAATAATGTACTAACCGGATTTGTTGCGTAGTTATTTCAAAGATAAGGAATTGAAAATAGCATGGCGACGACGCGTTGTCGAAATAATGATTTCTTTGCTTGCATTGATACCGCATGATATTTTGCTCGAAATCTATTCCGCTAATCTTCCGGAGATTATGGGCATCGTGAACCGCAGTTTGCTGAGGAGAGGCACAGACGATGAAATTATCCAAGATCTCGAGGAAAAATTCTGTGCGTTTCGACTGATGGAGATATCCTTTTTGCATACATATACTCTAAAATCATTTACAAGCAGAAAGTATGGTAGTCAATCCTTGACGAATTATGCATTACGCCCTTTATACTAGAGTTTCTAAAGGCGGCGATGTTCATGGAAAAGATAGCGAGCTTGCCATGAAATGGGAACAACATTGCAAAGAGAACAAAGACGGGACATTGCTCACTTCTCAGATTATGCAACAATCAATGGCACTTCGCACTATTAAGGTAAATAGATACTCTGCAATCATGCCATTTAATATACCAACAGTATAAAAATTATATATAGGATTCCCGAGATACATTAGAAGTTGCTACAGCAAAGCGAAGATGTCAGCAGGCTGCCTATAACGCCCTCGCCATTGCAATCAACCGAACGCAGACGAGCGAAAGAATATTTCGGGCATGTTTATTCCAAGATACCGAGAAGTCCCCTCTGTGGTCAAATCTCGTTGACACTGATAAGCAATTCGAACTGAAAGCTGAGCAACAGCGCCCTATGGCAAAGATGCGAATTGAAGATTTCCGCAAAAAGTCGGTGGCCCGTGGGACATACGAAAGTAGAAAAGCTCATTATATGGCCTCCATGCAACTTAGCGGAAGCAGGTAAAGAAAGAAAAGATAACACTCATCAATTTTCTTTGCTCATTTCACGAAAATCCGAAGTCTATCTCAAGTGTCTTTATCGGAGGTATGAAACATGGAGTCTGAATGTACTTCGTTAATTCATTTGTGCTCTGAGACAGATGTTGGAAGATCTCGATAAAAATCCGTCTGCTGTAACCAATGCGACGAATGAAGAAACTTCAGAACAAGAGCCCTCGGAATCACTCGCTAATGACATGGGGTTTGTATGAGGCAATTGTAGGGACAACAGACCACATTTGAGTATCTAAATCGATTACTCTCGTAGAGACACCATCATCGAGTCTGATCAATTCACGCAGCACCCATGTGTTGCTCCACTCAGTCAGATAATGAAACGTTTGCACGACAAGATTGCACCTCCTAAAAAAGATTCAACTACGATGCCAGAATGGATGAAGGCCTTTCATAAGTCATTCACTGCACACAGTAGGTATTCCAATTTGTCTTCGTGGTATATATATATATATATATATACGTGTGTGTGGTATCTACCCTCTCTAAAATATTCTCAATATACTAGATACTGCATTGAATGTAAAACTGCTACTTGGCAAGCTCATAATTGTCCATCCGTATATATTCGAAACGTATGCAGAACACTGGATCAGACCGCTCATGAGACTAGTCATGGAGGGGACAAGCTATGGGGAAGCAATGAATTACTACGTGAACGATCTATGCTGCTTGATTGCCATCTGGGGAGAGGATATTCCTCTTGATGGAGGTTATGATGACAACGTCTTGCTAAACGAATTTGTGGTAATTAAGCTTCCAAAGCTCTCCGAATTTCCCGCGTTCATTTCTATTAAGCACTTCTCGTCTAGAACTACTTAATGAAAAACGCATATCACGCTATACCGGCTGTAATGAAGAACAACATCCAATTGGTCAAAGCCATATTTGATATTTGGTCGAAGCATATAGTGATACCAACAGTAAGATAACGAAATGCTTGCTGCTCAATCACTATCACTTAATCTTCGCTAATGCGCAATGCTTATACATATAGAAAGTCATACTAAAGGAAGCGACTACGAGGGAGAAACGTGCAAATCAACTTGGACTTCAGTTTGCTGGTATAGTGCTGGCCCATGACATTGACCCGTACTATGATGGTCCAAACTCGGATGTGGAGGGACTTTCTGAGACTGCGTTTTATGAGAGGATCGCAAGTAACTTTTCACACCGATATCGCGACGTAGCTGCTGATACCGCTGAGGTACGTAAAAAAAAAGGAATGAAATCAAGGTGCACCGCCTGTTCCTCTCATAATATTTTCCAATCGACATTAGGTTCTCTCCTGGGCAATACAGTTTAAAAAGAAGCATGGTCGACCGACGGAACCGCTCGAAACCATCCTCCTTTCCAACATCACAGCCATGGACTCTTTACGGAATGATAAGGCGGATACTGTTCGCTTTTTAGTCTGCCTGAGCCGCATACAGCTTCATTATCCTGAGATGGTGCAGCAATTTTTCACCAAGGTGGTATATCTCATCCCAAGATTATACAACAACATTCAGGCGGTTGCATTACAGATCATTGGGAATTCGTTAGATAGCACTGAGAGCGTTTTCCAGGAGCTCATGTCCAAAGGTTTATTAAAACATCTTGAACATCGGTATGTTGACGATGGTTCTTGCAAATAGGTATATATGACTCACAGGGTATCTTACAGAAATGATCAATATCAGTTAGCTTTGCTCGGAATCATTAACAAGATTGCGCCGACCTTGAACCCGGATCAAATCGACTCATTGCTGGATACACTAGCCAATACTTTCACACAACATCCGACTCTCGAATGCAGGGTAAGAGGATAGTAGGATTATTAGGATGTATCTGATATAATCTATGCATTCATTTAGGCTCGTTATTACTCCTTTCTGCAAACTGTCGATAATGATCTAATGGACTCATCGCCTCTCAAAAACAAAATCAAAGTCAGCCTGCTGAAAGGTCTCACGGATCCAAATGAGTACATCCGCATGAACTTAGCAACATATCTCAAAAGCCAATTTGGTCTCAATGATAATATTTTTGAACGTCTGAAAACGGTGCTAAGGTAAAAAAAAAAAAATAGCGCAGCTTATATACCATATCGCTGAATGCATGATATAGCATGTACAGTCCTGAAGTAGAACACCTTTATATATTTTACGCGATCCAGATGATGCTAGACAGCACAAAGGAATCTTATGCATATGATCAGCCCATCTTCGATAGTCCTCTTCCTACAGCAAAATTTGGCGGGGCCTTTCAGAATATAAACACATCCTGGCAGCAAAATGCAAGTATGACGCCTCTGTTTGTAGCAAGTCAAGATTATGCTCCCGTAAGGATCCAAGCTGAAGATGAAGACATGGAAGGCGAGGTCCGAATAACTCAAGATACGTACGAATTCAGTATGACCCAAAGCGTTATGGGTACGTACCTACTTTGAAAATATTGTATACATTGAAACTGCCAATAACCAATGATCAACTTGAAGGAGGAAATTCACTTTTGTCATCGTTTGGACCTGGTTTGACACCCGGAAGCAGTACATTTGAAGCAGAGGAGGATGAAAACAATGATGCTATTCAGAGGTATGTCCAAGTAAATATTACCGTCCAGTCAAATTCACCGCATACGGTATAGAGAGGGTCCCGAACAAGATAAGCAGAGTGCGCGGTATCGCCGGTTAAGGAAACGAGTTATCCAACAAAGTGATACCGAACGACGTGCATTCTTTCGAGGATTGCACGATCGTGAGCAGAAGCAAAAATTCAAAGACGAGGCTGCTCGAAAGCAGGCAGAGGAGAAACGAGTTGTCCTGACAAGAAAATATCGCGTCGGTAAGAACAGGCTGCAGTATGTAGGGCAAAAAAGATCACTGAACAAAAGACACGGAATATCTATCATTTAGGCGAGCTGCCTGATGTACAAATCAAACATAAAGAGATCATAGAGCCACTCCAGACCCTCGGACGTAACGACAATGAAATAGCGCGCCTGTTACATTCGGCACTTGTCGTGTCCATAACACACAATGCAGAATCGGCTTATGACAACGTATGTAAAATATTAGTGTTGAGTAAAGAAGTAACTCATTAGAAATCGTGACTTTTCTCTGGGTTGTGCAGGATGACAATTATCGCGAAAACGTTCTAGCAATTATACGAAGCAATCTCGAAAGAAGCGCTGACGCATTTCCGCCTGCCATCGGGTCTTTTCTCCGTATTTGCTATGATCTGAACGCGAAAGAACTAACAAGCCCACTAGTCAGCGCCCTCAGTAAGAAGAGCTTCAATCAACATATTGGTATTGCTCTTCTCGAAAAGCAGAGAATTATGGGTCTTAGTGCACCTGCAAGTAAGAGAGCTCTCAGGAATAGCAAAACGAGGATGTATTCGTATGATTATAATCTCCTTTCATAGGTGCCAAAAGAGCTCGAAAAGCTCCTGAGAGCAATCTTGGAAGAGAAAAGAAGCGCTGGATAGAGTTGGGCACGCTTTATCGATCCATAGATGAGCCTGAAATTTTCCAATTCCTGTACCAGCAACATGTTGCCTCGGTTCAACTGACCAAGGGTAAGCTGCTCTATGAATTAATTTAGTAATCGACAGTGGACCTGATCGGTATCGCACATAGATGCTATCGATTCTGAGATCGACGGTCAGTTTGCAAACGCTTGCAATCTTTTTGAGAAAGCGTATGAACAACACCATGCCGAAGTTGATATTGAGGAGGTGAATAGAAATATAATGCGCAAAAGACACTGCAAGCGTGTTACTCACCAAAAACATAAGGCTGAATTTTGGCTAAGGGAACGGCTCCATTGTTATGAGCAACTGACACAGTGGGATGATATCGCGATCAATCTGGATTTCTTTATCAAAGGAGACATGTGGGACGACTCCAATAGGGTAAGTCTCATGTTGCTTTACCCACCTATAGTATATAGCTGATATATTGCATCTTTCACAGGATGAGAACATGGGCTATTTTGTGCGCAGCTTTACCAAACTGCGGGACGGCTACGTTGATAGCGAAAATGATCATGTGATGTGGTCAACCGAGAATCCAAATCCCGTTACCAAGCTGATATCGTCAGCGAAAAAGATACCGAGTCAAGAAGACTATTTGATCCGAGAGTTTGGATGCGGTAAAATCATTGTTAGAAAGAGACACTTTCGTACCTTATACACTCTTTACTGCCATAGATCTTTCACTAAACGCCATCCATGAGAAAAATTTCGATCGTGCGCGATATTACGTACGTCACTCGTATGACGCTTTTTTTTCTACGTGGACGTCGCTTCACCCGCTCGCTCATGGTAGTCGAATGGCGCAGTTGGCAAAACTGGAAAGAGTAAGTGGGTTATTGGCCAAGGATAAATGTTGATGCTGAGAAATTCTTTGCTACTTCCCTCTGGTAGATAGTCGAGTTGGACGATTTTCTCAACGTTGCCACCGCATTCCAGCGCTCGAACATAACTTCGGGGGAACAAGCGGCATATTTGAAAAGTTTGATAAGCCACTATCCTGACGACCGATTGGACACAATGGACATTTGGGACGATATTATCGATGCACGAAATTTATTCTTGGATACCATTTCCATGCTTACATCACGCCAGCAGGTAAATTCCAGTAGCAACTTTTATTTTCTATTTGCAATATCTCTAATTAGCGTGGTTATTGTTACAGAATAACCTAATCACAAGCGAAGAATTACAATCATGTCGGAAGCATTTACAGCTGACTATGATGGCAGCTGCGAGAGTACAACGCAATGTCAACGTCGCAGTAAATAGATTCAAAATGCTTGAAGAAATTGGAATCGATCAAGGAATGCGCGACTTGGTTATCCTGCAAAACGACATGAAAATCCTAGAGACAATTGCGAATGAACATAAAAAGGCCCTCAAACTCGGGCGGATGCTAGAGGGTATTTGTCGAGCCCAGGTAAGAAGACAGATTATGATGATGACGGATCTCTCAATTACGAATTATACGTATGCAGGATACCCTTAGCCCGGCTCAGGCTCATTGTCAGGAATATATGCTTGCCGCTGCCAAGACATTTGAATTGGCTCGCGTTCGGCTTCAAGAGGACCCGCCTGCCTTTGAAATTATGGCGCAACACGATGCCTTAAGGTCCCTTCGGTCCCATAAATTTACAGATGCTGGTATGCTGGCCAACTATTTAACAAAGAAGGGATATGAATATGTCCATAATGCGAATGAGGCGTCCAAGAACGATGTAAGTGGGACTGTATAAGTTCGAGTATAAATCACACTTAACATTCTTATATCAAAAGTCTCGCAAGCACGTTGTATGTCGTTGGGCACTCGCAGAATATTGCAATAATGTTTTGCGCTCGAATGAAGCCGAGTCAAATATTCCTGTACGCATATTCTGTATGACGTGGAAATTCTTTTTAATTGATGGAATTCTCTGTTTCTTTTACGATGTGTGTGCAGGTCCGTGTCGATCCACTCCAGTATTGTCGTATTATTATCGACTGCTATTTTCAGTGCATGGAACTCGGTTATCAGCACGCAATTGAGGAGTTTCCTCGCCTTCTCGACTTGATAGAAAGATATCAGGACGCTGGTAAATTCTTTTTGGAAAACACAAGGTCATTTGATACGGTGTGGATGTACATCCGGTGGATACCACAGCTCGTCGCTATATTGGATACACCTATCGCGATTAATGTATTCCCAGCCCTCCATAAACTGGCGAAGCGTTACCCAAATGCGCTGTACTACCCATTCAACATTAGCAACAGACTGTACAAAAGTGCTGCCAATATTCCACAAGACAATCAAGAGGAAATCAAAAAACTTCAGGACGTTCTCCACTCACCTTTAATTGAAAGAATAGTCAAAGAATTGCGCCGGCTCACGCACCCCCAGCATATTCTAAAAGACTTTGTAGAATTTCTGAATGTAAGTAGATACCGAGAGAATATAATGAATATGATTAATCGAAAATATCATCTAGGATGCACGACAACATAACACCCATGATGAGGAAGCTATTATAGTTGAATTTAATGAAATCCATAGCCTTGTGCTTGACCCGCGCGACAAGTCTCTGGGCGAAATTCCGCGGAGATTTGCAAACATATATGGAAGCAGAATATTCGAGGTTTTAGGCAAGTAGCACATAATACACCTGACTGACCAGCACTGACAAAGCTTTTAATGTATTTAGGGAAGAATGGATCAAAACTGATGAAAGCAAGTGCCACGGATCTAAACAATCTCCGGACTCTGCTCAAGGAAGCCGACGTAGATGAGAAGATTACTAAAACTGCGTCTCTCAACACTTTGGCCGGATTCTCTCCTTGGCTGGCCAAGTTCCATAGCATGGACTATGATGAGGTAAAGTAAATTTCTTCGTAATATGCTTGTTGTTAACATGAAAGAAAATCGCATCAGCAAATTGAAATACCAGGCCAATACAGCGGAATGGCTATGCCTGACCCGTCCATGCATGCCAAAATTGTTCGGTTTGACGAGCGAATCTTGATCATGCGCTCGTTGCGAAAACCAAAACGACTTACTATGTATGGTACGGATGAGAAGAAGCACATGTTCCTAGTAAAGGTGAGAAACAAATCAGAAGGAATCTTTGGCTTGGACACTCATCTTGATCTCAGGGCGGTGAAGATCTGCGACTTGATCAACGAATAGAGCAGCTCTTTGAGATATCCAATCAAGTCCTAAAGAAGAACCCGTACTGTGCTCGACAAAATGTTCACATCCGTACATACAAGGTAAATCACCAATAATATTTACGACAAATGGTATCTGACCAGACTACGGACAAATCAGGTCATCCCCCTCTCCACTAATGTGGGAATCATTGAGTGGATTAATGATATCCGGCCTCTTGTGGATTGCGGCATATCCCAAACACCAGGATATCAAGTTGCACGCAAAAAATTCAGCGATTTCTACAAACCTGCTCCAAGTAAGTACCCGAAGTGTGTGCAACAGCTGATACCAAATCATCGTCTTTCCTCATCCTGCCTACTTAGTTGGCTACGTCAAAAAGGTTGATGTTCCACGTCAAGAAATAGTCAATATGTTTGAGAATGCATGTACCATGTTACCAAGGAACGGTCTGCGCCGGTATCTACTTAACCTTGCTGCATCTCCTGAAGCTTTTCTGTATATTCGCAAAGACTTTGTACACAGCCTTGCAGCCATCAATATTGTGGGCTATATTGTTGGTATCGGTGATCGACACTTGGAGAACTTCTTGGTCGACCAGAATTCCGGGCAGCTGATACCTATCGACTTCGGCCATGCATTTGGATCAGCCACAGAATTGATTCCTGTCCCAGAACTGATGCCGTTCCGTTTGACGCGCTGCTTCGAGAGTGTGATGGAACCTCTGGGTCTGAACATGATTGAGGTTCCCATGACTCACGTTCTCCAAAGTAAGTGACAATAATAAAAAAGGAGAAATGGAGAGCGCACGTACATCTATTTTAACATATTATATGCCCTTGTTTATAGCGTTGCAGCTCAATAAGGACATTTTACTGAATGCAATGGATGTCTTTGTCAAAGAACCACACTTGGAATGGCAAAAGCACGCGTTAAAACAGACGGGTACACAGCGTATGTATATTTATTATTCTGGCGGATATGCGCCTTCTATACGCATCGTTCTCCGCTCATCTGTCTTCTCTCTTATTAAGGTTCCTTGTCGGGCGGCCGGGAGTCTACTGGGAGCAGCAGGTCTGGCCGCAGCGGCACAACAACGCCTGCATCAGCATCAATGGATCAAGATATCACATGGTATCCTGAGCAAAAGCTCGATACGGCAAGACGAAAACTTCAGGGCGAGAACCCTGCTTGTGAGGATTATATATAGGCGATGCCGAGGCAGCCAAATTCTCATTTTTTATGTTCTAGACACTATGGCAGCAAGTGGCGAACGCAACGCATTCTTTAGGCGAGCCAAGAAAGAGCATGTGATCCAGCAGATTGCGATGGGCGATCCGGAGTTTAATTATCGTGCGACCATTGGTAAGAAATGCTCCAGTGTAAAGGAGCAAATCAAGTGTCTCATAGATCTTGCCACGGATCCCAATATCCTCGGCCGGACCTGGTTTGGATGGAACCCGCTTGTCTAAGGAAATGGAGGAATGAGGCCAATGGCCGCATGCTTTTTATGATAAATATTGGAAATGAAATGGAAAATAATAATCTAAATGATATTCTGCTTGACCCAGTCCAGGTCCTCCCCACTCTTCTCTCGTTCTAATAACTGGAGCACGCCCTGACGGGCTGCCTTGGACAACCGTTGACCCTTGCTCTTTTGGCTGTTCCATTCCTTGAGAACATCCACGACAAGCGAGACATTTTGTGAATCGACGAGGGACTGGATATACATGTCAATCAAGGACATATCCAGGGAGGTGTAGGGTCCGGACGGGAATGGGACGACAGGGGATGTTTCGTGGACGGGGATGGCGACCTTGCCGAGTGACTCGAACCGCTTCATGGTATAAGACGTAAAGAGACTCTGAATTTCTCGCGCCTGGCCTGCATTTCCGCCCTGCAGGGCGAGGTAGACCATGGACCAGTACCAGAGCCTGCTGTTGAAAGGAAGGTCATCTTTCGGAACGGCATCGAAGACGGCCTTGGCCTCAGCCTCTAGTCCTTGGAGCGAGGTGGCTGCCCGCAGCACCGCAAGGATTGGCCGGTGATTTCCTGGTGATGATGATAATGATGATGATGAGAGCATCGTAGAGCCATGGATAATCTGCTTAGCCACGCGGGGTTCTTTGGCTGCGACGCAGCAATCAAGCATGGCGGTCAAAAGTTCTGGATGGTAAGATTCGACGTTAGGGATCTCGCGCACCAGCTCCTCTTTGACGACCGACAAGGCGTATCCGGCCTGTTCCGGATCAAGCGACGCAAGCGCAAAGACGTGGCGGTACAGGCTCTGACTTCGTCTGAGACCAGACAACTTGGTCATCTGCCAGCGCTCCCACATTGCTTTGTACTGACGGGCAGCACCTAAGCAGGTTAGGGCTGTTGCAAAGGACAACCGGTCATAGGGGACACGGCCCTTGAGCATGATTTTTTCAATGTCAAAGAAGCGGTGGTCAAGGTGCATGCGCGGCGTACCCGCTTCAATATTGGACGCCTGCGTAAAGTAGTCGTAAGGGTAATGTTCTGGCCCATGAGGTATGCATGCCCGTAGGAGTGCGTGGAACATCCGACGATAGTCTGTTGCATCGGTAGCAGAGAATTCTTCAAAAAGCGCGAGCGCCTTGTCGAGGCGTGTGTTAGTGTTATTTGTGTCATTGTACTCTTGACAGCGGCTATAGGCATTAAGGAGGATGTGATAGGTCATTTCGTTTGGCTGAATACCCTTCGCGCTCATGCCTTTGAGAATCCCTTCCGCACGGGCCATGGGATACCGGGTGTGATCCAACTGGTTTGCACGGCAATAGTAGTCAAGAACAAGGTTCCATTCGGAAACATTGCTGTCAGGCTTTTCCAACAGTTGCATGACCTCTGCTGCCTCGAACGACTGGTCTATCTTGTCAAAGGCGGTTGATGCAATGCTGCAAGAATTGAGGGTCAAGCCAAACACACCGCGATGCTGCACACGATACCGGCAAATCGCGTCCAGCGCACGCCCATGCGCCCGCAGAAGCATCAACTGGTCCTTCCCGTCATTATCATAATGTTGCATCGCGGCCTTCGTGCGCTCGACATTCCCCTTGTACGCATAAATTCGAGCCAATCGACGATAGTCATTGGCTTCCAATATATTTTTGCTTGATCCAAGCAATGCATCGACTTGTTCGTTTGCGCCGCAATCCGCGTAAGCCAAAACCGCAGCAGCTTCTAATCTTCGACGGTCAACCGTCTGCTGTACACCGGCAAGTACGGCCGCGATCGATTGTGGCCGCCCGATAATGCCGTAAGCCTAATTTCGGGAAGAAGGAGATATCAGATGCACGTCGTTCCACGGATCACACAACATCCCTTTCCGCCCCTTTGTTTCATACATACTTTGATCAACAATTCAACTGCTTCCTGGTCCGTCAGTGTCTTGAAGGGGAAGAGCTTGGTGAATTTGGCTAGAAGCAAATGAAGGTCGTTCGGACGTCCTTTCCCGGCAAGATTAAAGCCGAGTTTTAATACTTCTTTCCATATAGCGACATCATGTAAAACAGACACTTCGAGTTTTCGCGACGACTGATAGAACCATTTTGCGATCGCAACTGCATTGGCAATTTCTTTGTCATTGGTGAATTGGGCTTGTTCAATGAGAGAAAGGCATTTCGTGCGATTTAATGGCGCCGTCTGGAGCTTTTGACGTGTTGCGGCGATTGTAATAGACCCGGTGGGAGAAGCAGTAGTGGCAGTAGTGGTCGAAGCTGAGGTAGCATTCATGGTGGAGGCATCGGTTGAAGTAAAACGTAATAGGCCCGGCTTTGCCTCGATCGCAGTAAGGCGCCGAGGATGAGCCATGGTTCTGAGGGAAGAAAGGCCTTTATGCTGGGCCAGCGCTTTACGGGCAGACGAAAGCATAGGTGGAAGAGGGGGTTTTCTTTTTGACAAGGGGCCGAAAAGTGCAGGCAAAGGCGAGCGGGAGCGGTCCCCCATGGTCCGAGCAAAAACTGTGACTGTGAGGAACCTCAGGTTTGACGTTGAGTGCTGTGCCGCGCGGGGAGAGTAAAAAAATAAAAAAGGCGGAGCGGAAAAAAAAAGGTGCCCTGGGGATAACGCACGATTTCCCTCTCTTTGGATTTGCCCGCACCCCTTCCCTTCTCCCTCTTTTGCCCCCCTCTCTATATACTTCTCTATTTGCTTTCCACCAATGTCACTCACACCCCATGACGGATGCAAAGCACTTTACGTCGGAAACCTCGATCCTCGAGTCACGGAAGAAATGCTGCAGCAGATTTTCTCTGTCGTTGCCCCAGTAGGCAACGTCAAAATCATTCGCGATCGCAATGTAAGTACACCTACGTTTTACCAGCATTCCCATTACCACTATCGCCACCACCCCCAACTTTGTACATCCAGCCACATACACATCATATCGAGAGAAAGAGATTGAGCTTAGAAATGGTGTGGAGAAAAAGAAAAGTGCTGCATGTGCATCGAAAGAGTGAGAAGCAACACAGAGAAAAAGAGATACGACTACGAGCATCACCGCCGCCATCGCCACCCACCATCACTACATTACAGCTTTTTTCGATCTACTCTACCGGACGAGAATGTTGTTTTCACGATACAGCGCCCAGTAGTGTTGTTTCTTTCTTTCTTTTCTTTTCTTTTGTTTTCGAGTGATGACTGGGTATGCGTTACAAAAGCTCACTTACGTGTTGTATATATATTACCTGATCGATATGTATACTCACACAAAGCATTCCATTTATGCGAACGGCCATGACGCGGTGACAAGCACGACGAGTACGGCGTCCTAGGAAGGTTGACTCTTTTGTCTTTTTTCCTTCTTGATGGTCTATGCACACACTCTTGGGAGCTTTTTTTCAGCCAAAGCGCGATGCTGGAAAAAAGGGGGATACTTGTAGAAGAGGGTCTTTTTTACAAACACAGGCACACGCTACGATCTCTTTCTCTATATCTCTCCTCCTGCTCGCTCGCTCGCTCGCTCGCTCTCTTCTTTCTTCCCCTCTTTATACATACCCGACAACCGCAACCAGTGGATTTCTCACCATGATTCTAATATCGGTCTTTAGTACTCGCATGGTGGCTTCAACTATGGTTTTGTAGAATTCAACGACCATGCAGCAGCAGAGCAAGCCATGCAAGCGTTGTCGGGTCGGTCGGTGTTCGGACACGTAAGGACGATATGGTGTGTGTGTGTGTGTGTTACTTTTCTATCTTATTCATGCGAAACGATGCTGCATAAAGGAAATTCGCGTGAATTGGGCTGCACAAGGATCTGCTCAAAAAGAAGATACTGCAAATCACTATCATATTTTTGTCGGAGATCTCAGCCCGGAAGTGACAGATGAAGTGCTTGGAAGTGCTTTTACGCTTTTCAGATCCATGTCGTAAGCTGCTGCGAGATAATGACTGATGCTGACACGTTACGCATTGCTAATACCTACCATCTGTGGTACAGAGAAGCTCGTGTGATGTGGGACCAGTCTACAGGCAAATCGCGAGGATTCGGCTTTGTTGCCTTCCGTGAACGACAAGACGCAGAGCAGGCAATTGCTACAATGAATGGAGAATGGCTTGGATCACGTGCGATTCGATGCAACTGGGCAAACCAGAAAAATACCAGCAGCTCTAGTGGCAACGGTGGTAGCAGTGGCGGCATGGGCAGCGGCAGCGGCAGCGCGGCGTCCGCCTCGAACCCCTATCGTGAGTGGTGTAAAGCAACATGCTTGTCCTTTGCGCACGCGTTCACTCAATTGCACTAGCGATATCACCCAACATGACATACGAACAGATTTTTGCTCAGACACCACCCTACCATACGACTGTGTACATTGGCAATCTACCGCACGGCATTACCCGTAAGCAGATCGGGATATATGGGGAGTTCAATCCATCCTAACTCATCCCTCTCTATCGTTTCAGAGCAAGACATTGCTCCCTTTTTCCAACAATACGGCTATGTATCCGATATCCGCTTACAAACTGAACGCGGCTTTGCTTTTATAAAGTAAGCTGTATATTTGTATAATTTCTGATGATATTAAAAGGCGTGGCAATGGAATAGGATGGACTCACACACAAATGCTGCGAATGCGATTTATTCCCTACAAGGCTATCAGATTCATGGCCGGCCGGCAAAGCTGTCGTGGGGCAAAGACCGTGTTAGCGGGAGCACCAACGCACACTTGGCCCCAGGTGGAGGCGCTGCCGGCAGCCCGGCGGGTGCGGTTCCTTATGACCCGTACTCAACTTATGGTAGCTATCCAGCAGCAGCAGGCTATGCGCCTTCTGCAGCAGGCGCTGCTCCTGGCACTACGAATTGGGTCCAGCCTGGATCCTATGACGCAAGGGGTGTAGGCAATGCTGGAATGGATGGATCAGCTGGATGGACTCAACAACAGCAGCAGCAATATTACCAGCAGTACTATAGTGCCGGTCATAATATATAAAACTATCTCACATTATTTCCATATTCGCTCTTCTTTATTTCGTAGACAAAGCATGTATCTCAAGTCATATGATGAGTCCAGCACGCACACACACACACACACACACACATACATACACACATACACATACGAAAAAAGTTGGTTATTTCTTCTCGCTCTGAAAAATGAGATCACATTGAGGCGAGAGCATTAATCATAAAAGATATTGATGATAATGATTTATTATGTACCAAATCGAAATATAGAGTAAATACGATGGATTATTTTCGGGGTGGATTAAGTTAGCCTGTCCAGCCGTGACTGAAGGCAAGGCCACCGATGGCCAGAGTGATGGCATAAAAGACGGCGCTATACACGAAGCGCACGAAGCGATGGCCGTAGCCCACTTCGGAGAAAGCAACGATGGCCGTAAGAGCGAAATAGCTACAGGCAAAAGTGAGCAATGGCTTAAGACGAAAGGTTATAGGAGGCTACATTACATCCAGGTGAGGATCATAACCGCGCGAGTCGAGCCGGCTGCAAAGGTATTGAGCACCAGCACGCTCAACAAAAGGAGCGTGTTTTCCATTAGAACACGATGGGCATGGTTTAATCGTGTCTGCCACACACGATATGTTGAGTGTTTGATTCTCTGTGCATCCCCAAACCAGACTCCACTATGACTTACACCGAAGCTACCGGCGCCCATGGCAAATCTTTTCCTGGGTTTGCCTTCCTCCGTGGCTTCGGGTTCGGCTGATGTTGCGGGACGCTCAGCAGCATCATAGCCAAAGATATGTCGTATGAAGTAGACAAGACCCCAGAGGACCCATTGGGTGAAAAAGGCGATCCAGTAGCTGCGGACGCTGCGGTCAGTGAGGAAGTCGGTGATATCCATCCGGTTAAATGTGTAGTCTTTTTTTTTGGTCTTGCTCGAGCTCCTCTTTTATATCAGCCGTTGCTGCTTCAAATAGAAAGGACCCAGTGACCCTTGACATATTTACACACGTACAAAATGCAAAACTACCACCCTCTCTCCTCGTCAAGACTCGGTCTACAGACAAACCCACAACTCCTTCTCTTGCCACGCGTCAGTGCTTAAGAAATCATCTTGTTGTTTTGAGGTGCCATTGGATAAGCTTCTGAGGCATTCAACAGTTGATATTTTCAGCTTTATCACGGTGAAATAGAACAATTGCAGTGAAGGTCATGTGCATGTATTAGGTCAACATCACGTCTTGTCGTTTTCCCAGCGCAAGTGACTTCCATCCCAAGTTGGCTAGTCTTTGTTGTTTAGTTGCATTTCGAAGGAATCGGGGGATCCCCACGCTCTTTGAGCAGCAGGGGGGGATGAATCAGTTGATGCAATGCGTTCTAGACATCGCCTGTATGCCCAAACATACGCTCCGTGCCAATAGTGATTGACGGTCCTGTCATTTCCTTTGTCCCAACACATACAAACAAAAAGTGCCACAAAGAAAGCATGTTGGCAAGCGTCACATATTCTAACCTCACAAAGCTCTTTTGCTATCTACATATTTACATGATCCATCATTGCATCTTAAAACGACGACAATATGTTGATCCTCCCCGTCCACCAAAAAACTAGTGGATGAAGAAAAGGGAACCCCAATCGTACGTTGAATACCAAGGCAAGACATAGAATATTAGCCTTATTCGACTACCATTATTTAGTCAAGGATACCGTAGAAACAAGACCCCGTTTTTGTGTTCTCTCTCTGTCCCATCACTCCATCCGGTCATGGAAAGACTCACCCATCGCTTCTAATTTTATATATCTCTTCTTCGATTCGCCCCTTTTTGGTAAGCAGACAAGCGTCACTGTGAAAATATCATGCATCCATTACGTATTAAACAAGGATAGCGCCTTGTATTGTCAATGGATCCTTTGATCTGTAGTAACTTTTATGCTTACCACGAATAAAGTTCAGTTTTGGATAGAACATCTAGGATACCAGTATGTTGTGTACATCTGTCCCAAATCCAAAAGTTATAACCACTTTGGTCTTTGCATTTCGACGGTTGCTCTCTAATAAATTGTTAATTCTACATCTCGCGTATTGCTTTCCCCATCTAACCTTTCTGATTCTCGTTTCATAAAGAATCCATCCTTGCCAGATCCTACTGCTCTCGACACATAGCTGTCCCTTCGTCTCAAATAAGATGATCCATAAGAAAACTGAATGTTCGGTTATATGCTCATTATATCCGTGATCCTATGGTTGATTTGAGAAAATTTAAAGGCAACTTTGCAACTGAGTGATGAACTGAAATCTTAGCAAGGATGGCTGTTCGCTGGAAATATCATGTTTCATGCGTTTCTCATATCATGCTTGCGTGTCCGTTATGTATGCCTATTTCTACCATATTTACCAATAACAGCAAAATAATGCCATAAATTGTATAGGATCGCCGTATCATTAGGCAGGAGATTTCATGAGGCAACTGAAAATGATATCCTTTCTCCATATCCTTTGACTCATCCAATCCCTGATTAACACCAAAGCTTAACGACATGTGAACCCTGAGATATCTTCGGGGTTATGAATAGCCTCATCGTATCTCTGTATTTATCCACCTCGTGCATTTGTAGTCTTAAGGAAGCTGAGATAAGGTCCGCTTACAGTCCCCTTCCTTGTAACTTGAGTAGCCCCGCTCTCTCTATTTTCCTTAAATAGTGCCTGCAAACTCTTAGGCTACCTTTAATAGCACCGGATGCCTAGATTGCTCTCGACTGTCTTTGCTATTGTCTTTGGTAACGTAGCTACTACAGAGCTGCCTTTCTTGTACCATGACATTCTATATTTCATGCTAATATCGAAGCCAGACTCATTTAAGAAACGTGGCGTCTTCTAACGTCAGCGCTCGTCATGTCCAATCGGCGCACACAGTCAAGGCGCTACTGGACCCTTATGTTACTATTCCTATCTACAAGTGAGCTGTCTTTAATGACAAGCTGCATTCATCTTTCATCAATCGATAGACCGACATCTTGGGCAATTGTTCCGTAGCTTGCTCGAGAAAAATGGATGTTCTCTCATTAGCTTATTCTAAAATAAAGTTCTTATGTTCTTCGTTAAGAATAGTCTCTCTCCGAAGATTGACTGGCTATCTGCGTCCCTGCCCCTTCACTGACCCTCTTTCTCAAACCAGCAATGTGCTGTAATAACCCTTCCATGCGCGTCTAGGTAACCTTCGCAAGTTTCCGTTCTTATTAAGGAAGAAGAGGAACAAACGTTCCGGGATCTTGCCAATGAGGCCCTGCAATGGGCGCGGCTACTCGCAAGTGTGGCCTCGGCCGTGATTGTCTTGAGAGCGCTAAGCGCTTGCATCTTGATTACTTTCCCGTGGAATCTGTTTGCCCTGCTGACGTGTTACGCTGCCGAATCCGAATGAGTCCTGAGCTCTTGCAGCGCATCGTCTGCGGTGTTTCTTAGCGTGGATGAGTATCTCTATTCAGAAACGCGATGCACCACATAACCTCGGCCCCTCACCCGAATGAAAAGGGTGCAGTCGCTCTCCCCATGATTGCATATGGCGCCGGTATTGACTTCCTCGACGAGGACGTCTGCATGGATGAAATCCCAGCCCTGGAGTGTGTTAAAACGTTTCGCGTCCGCAGTGGTTGATGCCTTTGGGGACGAATATTTGAGGTCTTCAACCGCCGAGGTCATCGCCCGGCTTTTGAGCGAGATCGAGGAGCGCAGGTTTCATGGGATGCTGGAGTCTCTGGGTTGCATGTACAGACAGTGGGAAAGAAAAAACTATCCAAAGGCATAGCATGGTCGGTTCAAGAACCGGTCCAAATTACCAATGCTGAACCTGGAGTCAGTAGCGTCGCAGGATACTTGGATCTGGTATGGCTTTTCGTTCTTCTTGGATTATTAAATGATATCAATGATTTGCACAAATAAAATCTGTTCTCGGATCTTGCTTCTGCGCGCACCCCCCCGTAGAATATTATGTCAACGACAAGAGGAAAACGATGGTATACTATCTTCCCAATGGGATCTACCCGAAACGGGCGACGTTAGTGGAGAGTAAAACTGTTCCAATCAGAGTAAGAAGAACGTGTATGTCTAATCAAATTGCAAGATACTATCGTCCATTCACTAAGCTATTTCTTAAAGTACTTCAAGACAGTGCAGGAAGCATGTCGGAAAGACGTGGAACGTGCTTTTGACGTGTTGCAAGCACGCTGCCTGATCCTTCAGTACCATGCTCGAGGACGGTATCGAGATGACATTGTCCGAGTGATGAAGGCATGCAACATAATGCATAATATGATCATCAACAATGAGCGAAATTCGCCTGAGACCCAAGAAGTCAGCGATGGATCCGCTTCTGGTGCACGAGACCATATTCTTTCTCATGAACTCATAAAGGAGTTCACAGAATTCCCTTCCCGGCATGAGACCATTCGGGATGTAAATGCCCAATATGAACTTCAGGGGGATCTTATTCAGAGTTTCCGGAACATGGGAGAATACGCCAGCTTCTTTCGTACAGAGAGATGATATTCTGCTTTTTTCGCATGAAGGATTCGCGGAAAATCTCATCCAATACCCGTCAGACCCATCCTTACGATCTCCATATCGGACCTCTTTTTCTCCTCCTCCTCGAACTCCTCCGAACGATGTGCGATCTCAAGAAGCTCAATCTGCATCCCATCTTGAGCTTTTCTTATGGGAAATTTGTCTTTCTTGTTGACAATAGGCCGCGCTTCATCCGCATCAGAGGCATGTTCGTCGATGGCTTCTTCTGCTGCCTTATTCGTCTTGGCAGTCTTCTTGGATCGTGCTTGCACCTCACTGCACCGCTTTGGTGGGGATTTGAAAAGCCCATAGCGGTGGCGCATGTCAAAGCCTGCACCCCCTGATCTTGCTCATAATGCCCGTTGGCCATCCTCATCACATTTTTCAGATAAATTGGCCGCAAAAAAATATATTATACCTTTATCTCGTCACTTTCGTTGCCCCCTGTCTGGCCAACCTTCTTCACTTAGTCGACACAACCATGGAACCAAGGAAATGCCTTGGAGATCTTTCCCCAACCAATCTCCAGAACGCTTTGTTCGCGATTTTGCGAATCGGTACCGACCAAAATTTCGAAGACGTTGAAGACTGATGGCCCAGTACGTCCAGAAGTCTTAGTCGATTCTTCTCATAACATCAAAGGACGTGGCAAGCAAGACTCTGTCCTCGTCAGTCGACCAGGACTTTTTGACAGCCCCGAGATTTGGCTGGTGTTGTGGTATGGACCAACGTTCCAGGCCTCTCACTAAGAATGATGGGGGATTGGGCGGGTAAGTGCATCGTCTTCAAGAGCTTTGATATAGTATTTTAGAGAAAGCTAAAAAGCATCCACTCCCCCGTCGGTGCTCTAAGTGACGCGTGGGGTCGTATGTTACCGTATGCGGAGAGTTGCTAAAGACAGCCACTCGTTGTGGATGAGAGGGGGTCTCATCAAAAACCTGGGCCCAATGGCCGCGCCAGATGGCCATTATGTCATACGCCCGAAGACCGAATGCGGTCGAAAGAAAACGAATAGCCGACAGATTCCAACCGCAACCTTGGATAGGCAGTAGCAAAGACAGATAGGGCAGGCAGGGTGATAGGAAGGTGGTTGGAACTCACCGATGGGGGAAGGTACGATTGGTTAGACGTCGATGGAAGGTGCGCCATAAGACTGTATGGGCTCAGGAGGGAGAAATGCCCGCAAGAAGACTATTCGCGTTTCGTGGCAATAGGATAGTGTTCAGAAAGTTCAGCTATGTGAGGGAAGGAAGGGGAAGTCGAAACACACGTCGAGCCATTGAGATGATGTGCTCGCCAGTGCGGGGGTTTGAACATCTGGGACTATCAAACAACGAATTATGCCCGAAATTGCCAAGGAGCGGAGAAGCTCGTGCCTCGAAAGAAGGAAAGTGACCGGTTTTCGGAATCCTGCCCACTTGGTGATCGAAGATATACACGTCTTTGACCAACATGCTGGACAACATTTGTCGCAAACAAACCAAAAAAAAAACGGATTATTCGAGAGCGTTCGACCCTGAACCCGCAAGACCCTTTCTCCGGATTCCAGTCGGTACTCTGCATTTATTGCTACGACTACATTTATTTCATTCCCCAAGTCATTACAACAAACTTCAACATCCCCATCAGTGCATTCTCAGATCTAGTATAAATATCCATATCCAACTATAATAAACCTTACCGCTGCTCAACTCGTCCCTACGCTGGCCAAGGTTCATACGCCAAAATGGCCGGCAAACAAAATTGTCGTGCTTATATTTTGGTGGTTACACCGTAGCCAATAGGAACGACGCAAAAGTGACAATAGGTGTGCTTTCACTAGGGAAGAAGACAGAAAAGGATAATGTCGTAACACAGATTCCTCGACCAATCATGCAGCCCATCCATTTTATCCTTTCATTCCTCTTCTCCATTATTAGATAGCAAAACAGTATAAATATCCAAGTAGTCCCATGCAATAAACGTCATCTATCCGTTACCTTTCTTCTTCTACTGTTGCGTTTGATCGTTGCTATTGGCTATGGTGTAACCGCCAAAAGGAATGATATTGATTCGTCGAGCAATCTGTGCTACGACAGTCACATGACTACGAAAATTTTTCGCTGTGGCAAAACACGTCAGCTACAGGGTTCGAACCTGTGCGGGCAGAGCCCACCAGATTTCAAGTCTGGCTCCTTAGACCACTCGGACAAACTGACTAGCCTTCTCTGACACGTCCGGTCGGAATATGTACAGGCCTCACCTACCATCTTTGGGTGAAAGGTTAAAGTCTAGCCCTTTTCTCGGTCTCCCTCCTTATGCCACACGTGACCCTCACGATTCTATCTCCCCCATCACATGACCAGAACTCGTCCTTCCATATCACGTGATCTTTTATCTTCTCTTCAAGTTGCGTCATTCATTGCTGTTATCATCACCTTTATCTTTCATACGTTATCGTCACATGCCACCCCCCCTTCTATCTGAAAATCTTATGCTTATTGCTGTTATCATTGTCCCCGCTGTTATCATTGTCCCCGCTGTTATCATTGTCCCTGCTGTTATCTACATCCCTATCATTCCGAGTTATCACCGTTCCAGTCTATCTTCACATGCCATCAACCTTATGTGCAATTTTTATCATTCGTCAATCATTTTAAGGAGTCGAAATATAAAGGACCTCCGAGGGGAAATCAATAAAAGGGAGGACCCTCTCGTCTATTTCTATTTTGGGGGCTAATTCTGAAGGTGCACTGAATCCACTTGACTGGTGAGGCTTGGAGCCATTTGTTATTATTGTCTCGTTGCATTCATTGTACTTCCCTGTAGTTTAGCATCATATTACATTGACGATCTATCTTCTTGTATTTTTATCATCGATCTACGTATACATCCCTCCCCACTACTATTGTTTTCGTTCATCTTTCTGTTGGCTTCAGGTACCGCACGTGTCATATTGGTGGAGAAGCTGGGCGCTCAATACTTACATCGTTGACTTCAGAACCGTGCCGTACCCCATCTATCATATTCAATGGCGTCCGAAAATTGCAAGATGATATCCAAGTTTCTAGCTACTCCAGAAGCATTCTCCGGAACAAGTGCTGGCATGTCTAACCCCATGGTTTGGCTCAGACAAATTAATCGTATTCGACGTGGTGCTGAACTCAAGGACAAGGATGCACTACTCATGGTCGGATCACACCTTCGTGGTAATGCTGAATTGTGGTGGGACTCCATCGAGTCAAGCACTTCTACATGGTCGGCTTTCGAGGACGCATTCAAGAAGAGATTCATCAACGAAGAAATGCGTGACCTTTGGTGGGCTGAAATCGATAACACCAAACAAGAATCGGGCCAAACCGTTGAGGAAATAGCCTTTCGTCTACAAGAGCTGTTTTCATTAGTAGGAGCCGTCGATGAAGCTTACCAATTACGTTGTTTCATTAAGTCCTTGAAACCCAAAATTGCATATCAGCTTGAAAGCAAAGGTGTACCAAACACATGGTCGAAAGCAGTCGAAGCAGCTATACGCATTGAAAATGTCATCAAGAAATACGATAGTCAAGAGCCAAGTCATGTTTCTACTCCAAGTCAATCGTCCGCTGCGGCAATGACGTCGAATAATGGCGTCGCATCCTCTATTGTTCCAGTCGCTCCAAGCACTATCATGCCCAACGACTCGGTGTCTCAAGCCTTGCAAGAGGTTGTTCAAGGGTTGAATGACTTGAAGATCAATTTGGTTCGACGTCCGATGAACAGCAGCCGATCCCCGAAAACCTGTTGGGGTTGTAATCAAGAAGGACATATCCGTGCCAATTGTCCCAATGCGCAAAACCAGGGAAAAGAGAAAGGGCAGCAGTGAGCGGGGTCACAGCTGCCCAATCATCAACAAAACCCCGATATCAAGAAAGACCAATACAACAAGCCGACGATCCACCTTCGAAGGTAAACTTGGTTGAAGCCCATCAAGATTTTGATCAAGTTGAAGTATTGGCCATACAAGGTGGTAAGAGGAATGCTTCGCAAATTTCCATCGAACAACAAGGCAGAGAAGATCCCAAAAGAAAACAACTGGAAGAAACAGGTAGACCAATGATTATCGAGGGACCATCAGGATCAAAACCAAAGAAGAAAAGGAGCCCACCAAGGCGCTTGCCTGTTTTGTTAAAACAGAAGGATGTATGGCAAAAATTGCAACAGCTTGATTCCGGATTGACCATGGCTGATTGGCTCGCGTTGGATAAGAAAGCGTACCGAGATGTACGCGACGGTCTGAGATACCTTCATGCAAGAAAACTTCCTATCAAGAAAGACCTTGGCAGCAACAACAAGGCCGGAAACAAGGTACATGCCATCGAGGTTAAAGAACCAGCTCATTCTTCTTTCGTGGATTCTGATCCTGATGACTCTTGGGTTGATTCTTCGGATGAATACGAGGATGAATCACTCCCTGATGAAGATTACGACTCTGACGACACTGATTATGATTATCCGTATGATTACCATGCGATGAGAAGAAGTGTGCCTTTGCGTGCTCCTGTGGTCCTTAACGGCGAAATTGTCGAGGCTGTTTTTGATTCCGGTGCCAGTGTTTCGGTCATTAGTTCAAGGTTGGCCAAGAGGTTGAATCTTATGGCTAATGGTGACAAGTTGCCGTTGTCTGCTTTGGATGATAAATCTGGCAAGCTGTATGACGTTACAGTGGATGTTCCAATTCGAGTTGCCGGCAAGCTGAGACCCGAACATATGTGCATTTGCAAGGACTCCGATCGAGATCTGCTGTTGTTGGGCATGACGTGGTTTAGACAGTATGGCGTACAAGTGCAGCCTGACAAAGCACGAATCGTCATTCCAACCAGGCATGGTCGTGGATCAGTTGAATTACAAGGAAGATCACCCCCATTGGAGGGTGAATCAGATGAACAAGAAAACAATGAGGTTCTGATGATATCGATTCGCGATGATTACAGGGATACAGGGAACGGTGAGCCACCTCTTGATGCTACACCAAATGAAATTATCCCTATCTCTTATGTCGAAGATGTCGTCAGCTCCATTTCAAGATTGGAAGATACCTCTCAAGATAACGACCTTATACCTGTTGGATTGCAAGAATTAGTCGATGCAAATGGAGATGTCTTCTTCGAAAACACCGGCATTGGAAGAGTCTCGATCATGAAGCACCATATTCCGCTACAATGTTCTCATCCTGTACGGTCCAATCCCTATCGGCTGACATGGGAGGAAGAAGAGCACCTCAAGAACGAATTGGACAAGTTGCTGGAGCTTGGCTTAATCCGACCATCCATGGGCAGGTGGACCTCTCCAGTTTTCTTTGTCCGAAAGAAAGATGCTGGCTTACGCATGGTCATTGACTATCGTAAGTTAAACAAGCAAACAGTTAAAGAAGGGTTTCCCATGCCCCATATCGACCAAATACTAGACAACATGGGTGGATCGAGCTGGTTTAGTACCTTGGATGCTGCTTCAGGGTACTGGCAAGTCCCTATGGCCGAAGATTCGATCGAGAAGACTGGATTCATTACTCGTTGGGGTGCATACGAGTGGTTGGTGATGGCGTTCGGAATGACCTCAGCTGGATACACCTTTCAGAAGCTCATGATGCAGTTACTCGCTCCTTATTTGGGGCGCTTCGCTTGGGTGTTTATTGACGATATTATTATCTTTTCACGATCGTATGAAGAGCATTTGGAGCATCTACATACTGTTTTCAATGTTTGCCGATCTGCCAATCTACGTTTGCGCCTTGAGAAGTGTCAATTCGGTCGTCGAAGTGTTGAATACTTGGGCCATTTGGTTTCTGGCGAAGGGTTGCAACCATCCCCACGCAACATCAGAAAAGCTCTCGAAATGCCGTCTCCGACCAACGTGAGTCAAGTGCGCTCTTATTTGGGGACCGTGAGTTATTTCAGAAGATTTGTCAAAGACTATGCAGCGATTGCCGAACCGTTGACAAGATTACTGAAAAAAGGAGTCGATTTTGCATGGGAAAAGGAGCAGCAAGATGCTTTCGAGTTACTAAAAAAGGGGTTGACGTCACCACCCATACTTTCATATCCCGATCGCAATATGACGCAAATCTTAACCACGGATGCATCAACTAAGGGACTCGGCGCTGTGTTATCGCAAACACCTCAAGATGATTCGAACGATGAGAAGGTGGTTGCCTATGCCTCAAGAGCATTAAGAGGACCGGAGTTGAACTATGCGACCACTCATCAAGAAGCTTTAGCCGTCGTTTGGGCAGCCCATAAGTTCAGGCATTATCTAGCTGGGAGACATTGGATTTTACGGACCGATCATGCAGCTCTCCAATTTATTTTTAACAACCCCACGCCATCTCCCAAGGTCCAACGATGGGCAGCAGCGATGATGGAATTTGATTTCCACGTCGAATACCGCCGAGGAATCAATAACCCAGCCGATTCCTTTTCACGTTTGATTTGACATTCATATGATAACTTCGATTGCACTCCTATTCTCTCCATTCCTTCGTATCTTATCTTCTATGACGACAGCAACCTTTCCCCGACTTGATAACAACGTATGACAAACTCATTGAATATTTAAGAAAACTCGAGCTCAAATAAAATAGAGACACCTCTCTTGATCCTAACTCTTTGACCTGTTTCCAGAAGTCTATTGCTATACCCTACATCAACGATCTTTCGTGGGTGGTCGTTTAGGTCACTCATCAATACTTATCATGGATTATGCCTTCTATCTCAGTCTCTATTACTACTTGGAAAGTGGCACTTATCCCATCGGGTCTTCTGATGCCGTCAAATTGAAAGTGAGAAGACACGCTGCCAAATACCGCCATCATCAAGGCCGACTCTTCCTCAAGAAAACATCTGGCAGGGGTCTTTGGGGACGCGAGCTGTTACACGAGGGTAATATTGCCGATGTGATAACCCAAGTTCACGAGGAGGGCCACACGGGTATACGCAACACTTGGATCAAGGTTAAGCAGGCTTATGTGGCTCCAGGATTACGAAACAAGGTTCAAGAGATAGTGAAAGCTTGCGAAACTTGCCAATTCCGTAAAAGACGACCTCATAAAAGATACGAACCAGCCAAGCCCATCCCTACTCCTCTCAAGCCGTTCTATATGGTTGGCGTGGACGCCGTCGGCCCAATCAAACTTCCAAATCAAGATGACAAATACATCCTTGTTGCTGTAGATTATTTGACACGTTGGCCTATCGCTCAAGCCGTCTCGAATATCACACAAGAAACAACTGCCGACTTTTTGATGAACCAGCTGGTAGTTGTATTTGGCGTCCCATCGTACATCCTATCCGATAGAGGTTCAAACTTTACGTCAGGTTACATCCGTGAATTCCTTAAGGAGTTAGGCTGTCGCCACATTACCACCACTGCTTACAGACCTCAGACGAATGGCCTATGCGAAAGGATGAATCAGACGATAGTTCAAACACTATCGAAGTTGGTGCGAGATGCTGATGACCTTTTCAATTGGGACCGATATTTGGGACCTACGCTATTATCAATTAGAACCACTCCCAATGATGCTACCAAATATTCCCCTGCCATGTTGCTATTTGGATACGAATTGAGAACACCATCAACCTGGCCAGCTCCTAGACGCGATTTTGTGGAAGGGGAACTAGAAGAGGAAATCGCAAATCGCGTACGAGTCATCCAATATTTATGCGATAACGTTCGAATGGTTGCCAAGGAAAAGGCTGCTGCAAGGAAAGAACAAGACAAGAAGAGATATGATCTTTCAGTCGCATTCCGCAAGCGTTTCAGAGTCGGTGAACAAGTATTAATGCGTGACCAAAACCCTGCGAACAAGTTTGCTGATCGCTGGCTGGGACCTATGTTGATCGTCAAGGTGAATAACAACGGCACATACCGCTTGGAGGGGCCAAACACGCAACGACTTACAGGTGCTGTGCATGGAGATAATTTGACACCTTTTATAAGAAGACATAATATGGTGCCAGATGTTCAAACGAGTAATTCGATAAGGCAATTTCAAGCGTGGGTCGAACGTTGGCGCCAAGACTAAAGGGGTAGTAGGTTCGGCCTGGAAAGGGGTATGTGACACGTCCGGTCGGAATATGTACAGGCCTCACCTACCATCTTTGGGTGAAAGGTTAAAGTCTAGCCCTTTTCTCGGTCTCCCTCCTTATGCCACACGTGACCCTCACGATTCTATCTCCCCCATCACATGACCAGAACTCGTCCTTCCATATCACGTGATCTTTTATCTTCTCTTCAAGTTGCGTCATTCATTGCTGTTATCATCACCTTTATCTTTCATACGTTATCGTCACATGCCACCCCCCCTTCTATCTGAAAATCTTATGCTTATTGCTGTTATCATTGTCCCCGCTGTTATCATTGTCCCCGCTGTTATCATTGTCCCTGCTGTTATCTACATCCCTATCATTCCGAGTTATCACCGTTCCAGTCTATCTTCACATGCCATCAACCTTATGTGCAATTTTTATCATTCGTCAATCATTTTAAGGAGTCGAAATATAAAGGACCTCCGAGGGGAAATCAATAAAAGGGAGGACCCTCTCGTCTATTTCTATTTTGGGGGCTAATTCTGAAGGTGCACTGAATCCACTTGACTGGTGAGGCTTGGAGCCATTTGTTATTATTGTCTCGTTGCATTCATTGTACTTCCCTGTAGTTTAGCATCATATTACATTGA
Organism: Dichotomocladium elegans; assembly: GCA_025716815.1. Classification (NCBI taxonomy): domain Eukaryota; kingdom Fungi; phylum Mucoromycota; class Mucoromycetes; order Mucorales; family Lichtheimiaceae; genus Dichotomocladium; species Dichotomocladium elegans. The sequence continues at coordinate 447,201 of JAIXMN010000009.1, forward strand.
CGATCTATCTTCTTGTATTTTTATCATCGATCTACGTATACATCCCTCCCCACTACTATTGTTTTCGTTCATCTTTCTGTTGGCTTCAGGTACCGCACGTGTCATCTCTTTCTGCACCTCGGGGCGGACATAAGCTCCATTGAGCACGGTCCTTTATGCCTCACAAATAAACCAAGTTTCATCTCGGACAAACTGACGACATTTCTCTCAACCTCCAGCACTTACTTTTGTTGGTTACAGAAAGAAGTCTTCCTCGACCTTTACAAAACACAACAACCTTTTACAAAAAACACACAACAAAGCACGTAGGAACACTTGTTTGCATTAACTAACGTCCCACCCGTCAAAATCGGCCAACGAATCAGCTCCCCATCTCCATTGCTAATCCCCATCTCAACCATTAGCATGAAACGTCGCCAATCTTGCACTCCTGACCGCTGATCTTACATTCCTGCCTTTAAAAAGAACCGCATCTCTAACATCCGCCCGCCAACCCAACTACTGAAATGGGTGCTCAAAAAAAGCAATTAACTCATCTGGTCCTTGATGTTCTGCCCCTGGCAATTCGAAGCCCGCAATCTCCCCTGCCTTCCTGCGCCAGTTTCGCCTCGACTTTTCCAGTGCAAAAGCGTCGATCGTGTGCCCCAACTCGGCCTGTGCAGACATTGGATCGATAAACATGTCTGCTAAAACGAACCCGGCGTATGAGCATCCCGCGCCAATGTTCCACTGTGGCTCATCCAGCTCACTCCTGCTATTACAGTGGCAAACCACGTGGCACCCAGGGACAAAACGATCCATCCGAAATCCCACAAGCAACCCGCGCAGCCGACGACCACAGCTACCATAGACACTGAGCTGACTCCAGGTATGTTTTAACATACTGATCCAAATATGTCTGACTGCATCCGGGAGATCATTGCTCGCCTTAAAGTAGCTGAAAAGGGTCTCTCAGATCTCACCACAGTTCTCTCTCCGGCCCTGCACTCACCCAACTTGCCCAATAATGAGTGAAATTACCATCACTCTTTGGAATGCGAGTGGTCTTATCAAGCAGGCCATCTCGCCTATTATCGGTAAGTTTTCTACTTCTACACTCATTTTCATTACAGAAACATGGCTTCTCTCTCCCCATCGATACCCAACAGCATGGGATCAATATCACACCTACGCACTCCCCGTTAACAATTCACATCGCGGTAGGATGGGCATAGCTCTACTAGTCCATCCCGACTGTCCTTATCCTATCCATGTCCTTCCTTCATTCTCTCCTTAGGAGGTCATCCAATGTTCGCTTACATTGCTCGCATTGGTCTAGATAAAGGCTCTACATCAGGGTATGTACAATGGTAAAGACACAATGTAACTACAGGTTATGCATGTCCAGAATGTTGACCATTGTCCAGAAAACTGTTAACCATGATTTTTAAAAACAGGATGATACTTACTGGATAAAATTCTAGAAAGAAATCCAACGTTATACCCGATTGTACATACCCTGGTGTAGAGCCTTTATCTAGACCAATGCGAGCAATGTAAGCGAGCATTGGATGACCTCCTTATCTTCTCTCCTGTCAAATCAGATATTCTCATTCATTGCTTGTACCTTTCCCTCCTCCACTTCCTTTTCCAATTCCGCCGCTTTAGATATTCTCTCCTCCCTCCCCCTTAATTCTCATCATAGCATAGCCAACACCATCATATGTGGCGATCTCAATGACCGAAATGCCAGCCTCCTCGGTGACACCCGAACAAACTCCCGCGGTGCCTTGCTCACCAACTGGGTTGGCGAACAAGGTATCATTTACTGGAGTTCTCGCCTTGCCTTTGGACAGCCGACTTATGTTGCTCGGCGGGTTGATCAAGATGAAGCTAGTGTGATTGACCTTTTTTGTAGCACTAACGAACTACTAGAGGCGCATCCACATCGATCATGATCCCGACCTCGGCTCCGACCACCGGCCTGTACAGCTCAGGTTTACGCTTCCTCAACCACCCTGCCGCAGCGATCACCCTCGTCTCCTCTGGCATCTCAGCAAGCTAGATGACCCAAAACCACGGCACTTATACCAAGACCGCTTCGAAGCCCTAGTCACTCCAGTTAACGAGCATATTTCTGCTACGTTGGACATTGAGAACGTCTGTCCGGATCTCGACGGTCTCGCGGAGTCCCTCACAACGACCATTCACCAGGCCTTAGATGACTCGGTATGTCGCCGCTCCCCCCCGCCGTACGTACAAGGAAGGGTTCTGGACCGATTAACTTGAAACCGTGTATCAAGAGCGAGAGCTTTGTCACCGCCGCCGCCGCCGCCGCGCCATAGGCATCCACCGACTATACTGGCATGGTTGCCACATTGTAGCTGCCGCCTAGTTTCGCTCCCTGCTGCAGCGCCGGCGCCGACAAACATGGGGCGAATTCTGCACCAAGATGGCTAGTGACGATTGCTCTACCACCACTACCTCCGTAAAGCGCATCCGCCAAAATCGTGCCCATCACCCAACATTCACCGACCCTGTGGGTCCTGCGATTACTGCGAAACAGATGGCCCAGCACCTCACGTCTGTGAATGCTGGCATCTTTCTCCCTCGAGTATGTGCAGCCCCGCCCCCTCGTCCTCTTGGACCACATCCGGAGGATGATCCCTGCCCGTTTGACGAGACATCCGTGAAGAATGCAATGGGAACCGTCGCGTGCCGAGACGTTGACCCCCATCTCCGGCCTCTTAGACCCCGCCGTCACTGCCCTGTTCCAATTGTGTTGGCTCTGATCGTCTACACCTGCCGCATGGCTAGTTACCCATGTGGTTTAATATACAAGAAAAAGTCGCCCACGGATCCAGGCAATTTCCGACAGATTAGCTTGACTTCGGTCTTGCGAAGGGTCATGGAGATCTGCCTGTATGAAGCGCTCCGCGCTGCGTCTCCGCCGTTAGATATAGCCAGGGTGAATTTAAACTTCAGCGCAGTGCCCTGGACCAAACGCTATGCTTACATGAACTTGTCTTTCGACATCATGCATAGACCAGTCGCCTCCCGGTCTTGGTCTTTTTAGACATAAAGAAGGCCTATGATACCGTTGAGCGGGCTATCATATGACGGGCTCTTGAACCACAGGCATCCCTTGCTCTTCTCGGCTTTCTGCAAAGCCTTTTTGACGATGTGGCCATCGAATTTCTTCTTTCCGGCGATCACTCTTCGCAATTTTGCCGTTCTACTGGTGTTTTGCAAGGCTCCATCCTCTCTTCTCACCTCTACTCGCTCATCTCCTCGCCCTTTAAGATATAAATTCGGACTCTGACTCTGACTTTGTGGCTCCTCGGCCGGCTTTCCGGTTGGTCGGTGGAAAGTGGATCAATTGCCTTCTCTACGCAAACGATGTTGCCCTCATTGCAGATCCCAAAACCATGCCTCTTTTGCTGTCTTCTGCAGAAAAAGATTTCCAGTCTTTTGGGTACCGTTGAAATCCTGCAAAATGCGCTGTTCTCAATCCTGGCAGGGGCCAGGTCCTCCAACTATACGGCTAGGTTATCCCCGTTGCCCCATCTTTCCGGTACCTCGGGGTGCCGTTCAATCTCGTTGTCAGATTGATCCTACCATGTTGGTCCAGCACAATGTCAGCTCTGTTCCCATCGCCATGCGGACACTCAGCTCGATTGGCTGCAGCCCTTCTGGGTTCCCTCTCTTCTCTTTGTCCGCCTGTATCAGCAGTTCATCAGACCCAACATGGGGTATGGCCTCGCCATCACTCCATTCCTCAAGAAGGACCTGAGGGTCCTGGAACGTGATCAAGACCAATGCCTCCGTCGCTTGTTTGGTGGCCACCAAACGTCTTCCACCATTGTGTTTCGGCACATGGCGGGACTGCGTACAATGGCTGAGCGCGTCGAGATCCTCGGCGCAAAATACCTCATCCACGCCGGAAAAGACATCGCTACCTGTCCTCCGCCATCGCCTACTCAACGACCACCGCCTGCTCTTGTCGAATCCCATCTGGGTACGACTCCCTTTCCCAAAAGAAAATGCCGGCAGCTAAACCTTGACGTTTGCTATCCAACAATTCCGCATCCAAGGCCTACAAGCCTACTGTGCCGATCTTCACTCAGGAGTGCTCTTTTCTGCCGCTCGCCTTGATCTTGGGATAGACCCAATCCTCTACCTCCCAATGATATCCCGTGACCGCGGTCGTTTGGTCCGCTGGCGCACGGGCTGGTTGCCTGGAAAGTTTATCGCTTGTCAATGCGGCGAAAAACGCATCAGCCGCCATCACCTCATGGTTTGCCTCTCTGTCGCTGCCCGCCTCGATATGCCAATGGATGCCTCACCCAACCCATGAACCATCGCCTCAATCGCCTCCCTCGTCGTCATCCCCTCTCCGCTGCCCACCTTCTCTTCTGGCATACCCGCTGGCCGGCGTTGCTGGACGTTCTCTCCGACATCAGTCACGTACGTCGTCCGTACAAATCGCACACTGACGATGATGACCACTGGTTCCAATTCTTAGCCTGGCTCACCCCTTTACCTCCACGTCTTACCTCTGCATCCATTCCCCTGCGTCCGGCCGCTGATGAAGTTGTTCTCCGTGATTTTGACTTCTGATGCGTCGAGAATGCCCACTGTATCTTTATCCCCATAGCTTAATTTGTATCCTTTATCCCATATATTTTATTCGACATTATTACTGGAAAAAGTCGACGGAAAAGAAGAAAAATCGTTTATCCTCCGCACTAACCCACTTAGCCTTCCGGTTATGCCATCTGCCTATAGTCTTGCCGCCCTTTCCCCTGCTCCCCCCCATGGGATTTTCATAGCGTTTTCCTTCTGCATCTTGGGGCGGAGATCAGCTCCGTAGAGTACAGTCCTTTATGTCTCCTTAATAAACCGCGTCTCACCTCAGTTCAGCCTTCTGCTTTTTTCGCAGCACGTTCACAGATGGGGTCGGAGGTATGGATATACAGTGTGAAGAAATGATTAAAACAAGCCAGGGAAAGTTAACGTGTTAAAAAGCATTTGAAAGAAATGGAAGTCGTATTGTGTGGGATGACATTTACTTTTCTGCATGATGAACGGATAGAGTGCATGTTCTGGAATGCTCATGAGCAAGCTGTGGCAAATGCAAAGCATTACTTGCCCTAGGATAATAAAAATGTTATTTGAATTTCCCGTACTCACTAATCAAGGAAGGTAAGGATGGAGCAACTATCAGGCATCCTCTAGGCTTCCTTAAAGCTACAATGGACGAAATGGACATATGAATATATGAAGGACCGCTATTTGGTAAAGAGTAAACTGGTAAGATCCAACAAATACGCCGAGTATTCTCCATTTATCTGACGTGGTTAATGCTAGGATGGGGTTTAATCGTTGCGCAGGGCGATACTTTGGAAAGCTTTATCCTATCGATACGCTCATACTATATAGCTTATGGGACTACTATCCTATCGTCAGTGTTGATGACTAGTATAGGTCGTACTTCCTCACTCCGTTCACGCCTCGCAATTATCTTAAGAGAGCGTTATTATATACAGTTTTCCAAAAATGAATCTAACACCTTGTGTCCTTTATAGATAAGACAGATCAAATAGGATATCAGACTCCTCGGGGAGGTCGCTTGTGCTTGCCCCTGCTGCTGGTGTTGCGTGTCCTTGCTCCTGTCGCTACTTCTGGAGCATCACCCAATCCCTCCGCCGTGGTTATCACCACGGCCTAACCAGGATACGTCTGTTGTGAGCCGGATGGTAAGTCAAAGTGTAAAGGGATGGGATAATGTTTTCTATTGACTAACGGCATCTCTTTTACCTGCTGATATGACAATTTCATATAATTTTATGCGACATTATTTTTATCTTGTATACAAAATTTTATTTTCAAAAACAAGGTGGATGAAGTGCTTGCTTCAGCCTTGCACCCGTTTGGTATGTGACTTCCATAGCGCTTCGCGCAGAAGGAACTTTTGATACTTGCCTGTATTAAAAGTACAAGCTATTAGATAAACACACTATGGCTATCCTCAATAATCAGGCTTACCAGTGCTCGTCTTCGGAATGCTGTCAGTAAAAATGACCTTTGAAGGGCATTTGTACCCTGCTAAATTCTTTCGACAGTGTGCAATGACTTCTTCGCTCGTGCAGGTACGACCGGCTTTAAGGATCACATAGGCGTATGGACGCTCGCCCCACTTTTCATCTGGCCCTCCAACGATAGCACTATAAAAGCATGTGAAGTCAGAAGGACGCATTATCACGGCCATGATTGTTTTTCCGTGTACCACTCAGAAACGGCGTCCAATTGAACAACGACACTCTCGACCTCGATGGAACTAATATTTTCGCCGCCGGACACAATGACATCCTTGGAACGATCCACAATTTCGACGGACCCATCCATATGGCGAACAGCCAAATCACCTGTCCAGAATACACCGCCATGGAAAGCCTTCGCGGTCTCTTCAGGATCATTATAGTATCCGAGCATGGTCATGTTGCCCGTCATGCAAATTTCACCAACAACCTTGCCGTTGGGAGGAACATCCTCAAGCGTTTCTCGGTTTATCACGCGCATTTCATCGGCCATCGACGTGGCATAACCTTGACGAGCAGCCAGCGTGAGATGAGTCTCTTCAGGGTACTGCTCCAATGCCGCTCGATCGTACGTCAGAGCTGCAGGTCCATATGTTTCTGTTAAACCGTACACCTGTGTTGGCTCAATATTGAGGTTACGCAATCTTTGGATGTGCGTTGGGGAGAGCGCTGCGCCTAGCAGAGAGCACGAAGATGTGTTAAAGCTTACGCAATTATAAAATACAAAAATATCAACACAAATGCATCCTAGCTTTTTGTTTACCTCCGCTGAAAGAAAATACAGTGTGATTAAGACGAGTAGCGTCCTTGTGGTTGCAGATCTCATTTTGTACAGTCGGCGCTCCACAGTAATGCGTAATACCTTCTTCTTTCAGATACTTCCAGATTACCGTGTAGTCGATCGTGTTGAGCATCACTTGTGTTGCTACACATGGCAAAATAATATGCCGTTTATGATCCAAGCCATGCACTCTCGTTCTTTCGCCTTCTCCTTTTTTACTTACCACCAACAGCTACAAGAGCCCAGGGGAAATTCCACCCATTACAGTGGAACATGGGAAGTGTCCAGAGATATACAGTTTCTGATGTCAGGCGAGTATTGATACACATTGCCATGGCCATCATATAGCATCCACGGTAGGAAACCATGACGCCCTTGGGTCGTCCAGTGGAACCGGATGTGTAGTTGATCGAGATAACAGCGTTCTCGTCTGTTGTGAGTGGCAGCTCGTTCCAGGATCTTTTCGGGGGGTGCTCTGCAAGGATCGTCTCGTATTGGCAGAAGGGACCAGCCTCCTTGTGATAATCTGCAACTTCGATCCGCTTCACACGCTCATTAACCGCGGGGGACACGCGGCTTCTCAATTCGTGCTGAACAATGAGCACGCTAGCGCCAGAGTGCGTGACAACGTATTCAAGTTCTGGAGGCATTAGGCGAGTGTTGAGTGGGACAATGATGGCGCCAGCGGCAGGGATGGCAAAATTAGCCTCGAGAAAAGCAGGAACATTCTGGCAAAGAACAGCGACGCGATCGCCAGGTTTCACACCATACTGATCGATAAGAGCGTTCGCAAGGCGGAGGACACGTTCGGCAAAAGTCTGAAAGGTGATACGCCGGTTGGCATGGATAACGGCAGTTTTGTGAGGATACACCATAGCACTCCGTAAAAGAAATCGAAGAGGGTCCAGGGGGGAAAGGTATGGTACTTGACCAGGGCGGCGCTGGATTCGCACTGTAAGGATTATTAGGCAATATCGTAAGCGGCTAGAAAAAATCATTGGCGGCTGGGTTGCTCACACTTTTCAAAATAGGGACTTCCATTCTCTGAGAGATGGTTGGCAATGCTCTGAAGTCGTCTTGCAGGGGTGGAAGTGTCAGTCATAGGGGTATGGTAATTAAAGGAGAAAAAGAGGTGAGGTTATAAAAAAAATTCCCAAGTCCTTTAAGTAGATTCCGGCTTTATTTATTTTTTCTCAGGAACTGTGCAACCTTGCATATCGCATTAATCGTCTGGGGATAACAAAGTGCTTAATTGTTTGTCCATTTTTTTCATCTTTTTCGTCTAGGATGCTTCTCTCTGATTTTTGAAGCATCCCGACGTGTGGGGTACTCCTTTCGCCGAACCTCGGGTTTTTATTTTCAGTTTGACTTCCGATCTTTCTCCACAATTTCGTCAGTCGGTGCTCCTCTTCCCCACCTTTTGTAAGTCTCATTCCCACATTTCACCCGACGATCACCAATGCTCTTGATATTTCAACCCCCATTTCGTGATATTCTGACTTTAATGTTTTGCCGTGTGGGGCCGTGGGAAGTATGATAACCATACTTACTGAAGATGAACTCCAGCCTGCGTAGACCCCCCCCAAATCATCCCTTGCTTTTTGGACGCGGACGTCATCTGAAAGCTATTCATCAAATCTATAAGAACCATCCTAATCCTAATGAATTCATGGTTCCATCAATTAATTGATGCGTTTTTCGTAGGATGTCCAAAGTTTTTCACGTAGAAGGAACTTCTGATATTTGCCTGTTATCCACCACATGGAGCAATATACCAATTAGTATCGCCACTATATTATGATGGGATCCAGCTGACCTGTGCTTGTCTTCGGTATAGAATCTGTGAATATAACCCTGGATGGGCATTTGTAACCAGCAAGGTTCTTCCTGCAATGTGTAATAACCTGGTCTACCGTCGCATGATTATTTGGTCTGAGGACCACAAAAGCCCAAGGTCTTTCACCCCATTTATCATCAGGGCCGCCGATAATGGCACTAAGTATTACGCGAGATGACAAAGAACCGGTGATTATTATCCCGACAAAAACTGCTTCTTAAATTCCCAGTCCAGAAAACTTACCATTCCGACACGACATCCATTTTAAGGATCGCAGCCTCGACTTCGATTGAGCTGATATTCTCCCCGCCAGATACGATTACATCCTTTGATCGGTCAACAATCTCGACTGCACCATCTGGATGACGCACCGCCAGATCTCCTGTCCAGAACACGCCGCCTCGAAAAGCCTTCTTCGTTTCTTCTGGGTCATTATAATACCCATGCATCGTTGTGTTACCGCTGACACAGATTTCTCCAACATGTTTCCCGTCGGGCTTAACATCGGTGCCTGTCTCACGATCAAGCACACGAAGCTCATCAACAATGGCGTGGTTGTATCCTTGGCGAGCGACTAGTTCAGAATGATCTTCAGGTGAATAGCTCTCTAGGGAAACTGCATCGTAAGTCGCACTCGTAGGGCCATATGTTTCCGTCAATCCGTAGAGATGTGTAGGCTCAATATTCAAAGAACGCAAGCGTCGAATATGGGTACTTGATAAAGCTGCACCTATTTATATACAGACGGTTAGTTATTTATCCCCCACCCATTCCGTTGCATATATCTTTTAAATATCTTCCGTACCTCCACCAAAAGTGAGCACCTTTTGCTCAAGACGCACTGCATCCTTGTGATTACAAATTTCATTTTGAACTGTTGGTGCTCCACAATAATGCGTAATGCCTTGTTCCTTGAAGAGGCGCCATATTAACGAATAATCGATTGAATTTAGCATTACTTGCTTGGCTGAGAGATAAGTTAGGCCACATAATCAGCTGGTGTATTTTCCAATACCATGAGGAGCTTTTAAAAAGCTTACCACCGGCGGCCACCAGCGCCCACGGAAAGCTCCATCCATTACAATGAAACATAGGCAGTGTCCACAGATAAACGGTTTCGGGTGTTAATCTAGTAGTAATGCACATCGAGATTCCGTTCATATAGCAGCCGCGGTACGAGACCATCACACCTTTTGGACGCCCGGTAGATCCAGAGGTATAGTTGAGCGAAATGATACTATTTTCATCTTCTACCAAGGGAAGGTCGTTCCAGGCAATCTGTGGCTTTGTGCGAGCGAGAAGCTCCTCATACGGGCAAGGCGGGTCGCTTTTATTTTGGGACCCTGCCACTTCTATCCGTTTAAGCCTACCCAGCGCTTCTGGTGACACTCTTGCGAGCAGCTCTTGCTGAGCAATCAACACTGTTGCTCCCGAGTGTTCAAGAATATAATCGATCTCGGGAGCTGTCAACCGTGTATTGAGCGGGACTAGCACACCACCTGCAGAAGGTACGCCAAATTTACAGTCCAGAAAGGCCGGCACATTCTGAAGTAGAATCGCAACACGGTCACCAGGCTTGACACCAAAATTAACGATCAAAACATTGGCAAGACGATGGACACGGTCGGCAAAGATGCTGTAGGTATAGCTGCGGTCACCATGGACGACGGCCGTTTTGTTCGCGTACACTACGGCACTGCGGAGCAGGAATCGAATTGGATTCAGAGGAGTCAAATATGGTACCTGGCCAGGGCGTCGATGTAATCGGACTGTTTGTGTAATACCCCAAACAATCAGTTATGTTATCACAGCAACGCTATGTCAAAATACTTGCGCTTCTCAAAGGCAGGTGTATATTCATCAGATTGTGAAAGGTGTTTGGCAACAGCCCTAAGGCGGTTGGTTGCTGAAAATTGGTGAGACATTAGCCAAAAAGAAAGGCGAGTAGATGCCAGCCGCTTTTAAAAGCAGGCTATCCAAGTAGTTCGGATGTGCCATTTCACCGTGAGATGATGCGACCTTGTGTAACAAAATGGCGATTTTTTTTTAGGTCTTAATGATCGAACAGAAGGAAGAGCAACCCCTCAATGTCATGACAATGAGGAAGTGTTCTCTGGTCTTCAAAGAAATTAAGTACTTATAGGTTGTATGCGCCTCTTTATGTGGTATCCTCCATCATAACTTTTCCATTTTATATGTTAGATACGGATCGCAACGAAGTTTATTAGACGGAGAAGATCAATACATCTTTTTTTAAAAGATATCCGAAATCAGAGTAACGCATCCTACCATAATCTCGGAGTTCATGAAATGCACACGTACGTGCGTATATCTATAACCATTATGACACCAGCCTGGTTCCTCGCTATTCCGGTCAAGTTTGCCCTTCATCAAGTTTCATGCAGGCAATGACCGATGACTCTGTAAACCGGGAACCAGTCGGACCTTTCAGAAGACACCGGTTTATAAAAATGCATTATATGTCGCCGCTTTATTCACTGAGCAAGGATTAAAGGATTTTATAGAACGATTGGCGAAAGCACGAGCTTACACCTTCAAAACTTGCTACCCGCACAGTTCAGAAGACCATTACAGACAGAAGAAAAAAGTTGATATATTTATATAATATCATCTATATCCAAAAATACAGCTCATCCAAAATATCGATCTATCTACTTCACTAAAACCAAGATCTAATGTTACACCAGATCTTTGAATTAAGTGTAATGGCCAGATACAATCAACATCTAGATGATCATTGTGAGTTTTACGTCTACCCCGCTCTAACTTACTGCTCCAGAAAACCTCAATGTTGGTTGCCGAGATAGGAGGAGATATATATGCGGAAAAACAGAGAGGATACCATGACACATATTTTGGCTTATTATCGTCGTTCAACTATCGCGAAACACAAGTGCAGCGGATCAGGTTAGACCACAGCCCAGTGCCCCGCTTTTAGCTATACTATTTGAGTATCGGTCGCATTATCCTGTGATGACAAGGCTTCCAGCTTGCTTATGGCAGCCGTGCCCGATAACGGTGATAGTAATCTTGTAAAAAAGGAACCAAACAAATAGACTGAAGAGGTCAAAAGAAAGAAGTAATCGAACTGCCTGACCAATATACTTTCACATTTGGTTTTCGAGTATTGGACGCATTCACTAAAGTATTTATACTGTACCTACTGTAAGCACTGTTTTGATATTTTTATCCCGAAGTATTGGATCTGTTGGACTTGAAGCTTTTTCGTAGTATCCTCAAGAACGTTTGCGATGAAGTCTCCCGGCTCGCACTTAAGAGCTCTGTGCTGACATCGATGTCATTCCTGGAAGATAACATCACCACCATCGATGCAGCGTAACTGTATTATGAGAGAGTCTAGACGTAGAATACGAGAGTTATGCAAACCACTATGGGGGCATGAAATCCAGCCGGGTAGTCCCGCTGAACTCGTAAACGGCTATTGCTTTCTCTTTCTCTAAAACCAGCATGTTAATGTAGCTATAGAACGCATAGAACCATATCACATTATCCTCTTGATAGCAGACAAGATATATGCAACTTGTTTTATATTGACTATTGTCTCCTTTGACCGGAAACACAAGATTGTTAGCATCTAACCAACCAATCCCTCCAAATTAGCGACTAGCTCGACACCAAAGCTTATCCAGATGTTCACTTGGCAAATAACCACAGCGGATCGTTGGATGTAGCCCCAAAGATTAGAGAATTGTCTGACTTGCGAATAGACACATCGTTCCTTTATTTATCAAATCATGGCTCTTCAGATGTTTCCTTTTGTCTATCTTATCCATTGTGACGTCACTGTAGGAGATCTCGGTGCTTAATGCGAAGGTGAGACAATGTCTAGTGGAAGTTTCATTGTTTATAACTTTGGATTGATCTACCGTCTTTCTTTTCTAGATCGGTGGCTGTGGAAGTTTCCTGTTGCAGTTTATGAAGCCTGATACCGGGATTGGTCTTAAGATTGTCCCTTGTGATTTTCTGACTGATATCACTACGGACAGATCTCTCATTGCTATGTCTCAAATAAAGAAGGAATGAGTTTAGAGCACCTAACACGATATCGAGCGAGTGAAGAGTGTGATTCGGCATCCTGATCGCCTGATTCTTATCCAGGCATACACGTGCATACCTATACGTACGCACAAACTACACCAATCTGACAAAGTTTGATTAGAGTGATTGCTTTATTAATACATTAAAATGAAATAATAGAGATCGGTCATTGAGATGCTGGAGTGCGTTTCCCAACGATTAGATACAATAAGAGCCTCTCATGTGGCACCCAATAAAAAGGAGAGCAGGCTATTTGAGTGCAATACTGCTATAAAGCAGGAGAGAGAGAGCCTTGTTTCCACAGAGACGATGGCCTTGTTTGCAAGCAGAGGAGGGTCTTGTTTTGAAGAAGAATATGTCTTTGGTCCTATGACAGGAGTCAGTCTTGTCCATTAACAGACGGAAAAGAGGTGCTTACTTTGATATGGAAGCATAGACGGCAGGCAATGGTTGGGATCTAATATGACGTGGCGATCCCAGACATGAAAGGAACCTGGCTGATAGCAGGAACTTTCACTGCAGGAACCTGCTGCCACGACAAGCGTCTAGCCTACGGCTTGCGGTTCGCCGCCCAACAGGTATACAGCTACACGTTGGCTGCGTCCAGAGAGCCTCACATGTGGCACTCAATAAAAAGAAAAGTAGGCCACCTGAGTGCAGTACTGCTATAAAGCAGGAGAGAGTCTTGCTTCCAAAGAGACAATGGCCTTGTTTCCGAGAGAGGGAGGGTCTTGTTTCCAAGCAGAGGACAGTCTTGTCTCCAAGAGGAAAAGGGTCTTGCATCCAGAAAGAAAGAGGCTGCTTTGTTTTAAGCCTGGTCAATACCAGCCGCCACAGGAGAGAAGGTGCCTCCTTTGGATCTGTTCTTGTTGCACAATGGAGAGGGGTTTATTGCGTGCGTCGCTCAAATGACGACAATGGACCAAGCAATTGCAGCAGCATTATTAAAATGGACGATGTAGGTAAAGAAGAGTGAAGGAGCGTGCGGGACGTGTGAAAACAGGGATGTGCACCTTTTATTTCGAGCATGCTTTAACGTCATTGGATTAACAACTTTCCTACTTGCTTTTTCACGTGATGCTGCTCAAAATTGATGTTCCAACCGTATCGCATCACGCCTAATCCAACCGTGCGCTTATCGAAAAAGGCGAAATATCCTCCAATGTATACACCGGCTATCTTCACCAAGTACGATACGCTTCTTTTTCTCTAAGATGAACCAACATGAAAGAAGAAATGAAGTAACCGCCTGCATGCGACGAGATGACCTTTCCAAAAGCAGTAAGGGTCATGCGTTGACGGATTCAGCCGCCGCTTCGGAATGGTTGCCGGCACCGTTACCTACTTCTTTTCTGCTTTCATGTTGCTTCATCTCAGAAAAAAAGGAAGCATATCATAGTTGGTGAAGATAGCCGGTGTATACATTGAAGGATATTTCGCCTTTTTCGATAAGCGCACGGTTGGATTAGGCGTGATGCGATACGGTTGGAACATCAATTTTGAGCAGCATCACGTGAAAAGCAAGTAGGAAAGTTGTTAATCCAATGACGTTAAAGCATGCTCGAAATAAAAGGTGCACATCCCTGTTTTCACACGTCCCGCACGCTCCTTCACTCTTCTTTACCTACATCGTCCATTTTAATAATGCTGCTGCAATTGCTTGGTCCATTGTCGTCATTTGAGCGACGCACGCAATAAACCCCTCTCCATTGTGCAACAAGAACAGATCCAAAGGAGGCACCTTCTCTCCTGTGGCGGCTGGTATTGACCAGGCTTAAAACAAAGCAGCCTCTTTCTTTCTGGATGCAAGACCCTTTTCCTCTTGGAGACAAGACTGTCCTCTGCTTGGAAACAAGACCCTCCCTCTCTCGGAAACAAGGCCATTGTCTCTTTGGAAGCAAGACTCTCTCCTGCTTTATAGCAGTACTGCACTCAGGTGGCCTACTTTTCTTTTTATTGAGTGCCACATGTGAGGCTCTCTGGACGCAGCCAACGTGTAGCTGTATACCTGTTGGGCGGCGAACCGCAAGCCGTAGGCTAGACGCTTGTCGTGGCAGCAGGTTCCTGCAGTGAAAGTTCCTGCTATCAGCCAGGTTCCTTTCATGTCTGGGATCGCCACGTCATATTAGATCCCAACCATTGCCTGCCGTCTATGCTTCCATATCAAAGTAAGCACCTCTTTTCCGTCTGTTAATGGACAAGACTGACTCCTGTCATAGGACCAAAGACATATTCTTCTTCAAAACAAGACCCTCCTCTGCTTGCAAACAAGGCCATCGTCTCTGTGGAAACAAGGCTCTCTCTCTCCTGCTTTATAACAGTATTGCACTCAAATAGCCTGCTCTCCTTTTTATTGGGTGCCACATGAGAGGCTCTTATTGTATCTAATCGTTGGGAAACGCACTCCAGCATCTCAATGACCGATCTCTATTATTTCATTTTAATGTATTAATAAAGCAATCACTCTAATCAAACTTTGTCAGATTGGTGTAGTTTGTGCGTACGTATAGGTATGCACGTGTATGCCTGGATAAGAATCAGGCGATCAGGATGCCGAATCACACTCTTCACTCGCTCGATATCGTGTTAGGTACTCTAAACTCATTCCTTCTTTATTTGAGACATAGCAATGAGAGATCTGTCCGTAGTGATGTCCTTTTTTGACACACGGGGGGGGTGGCATTCTGCTGGGTTACGCGTTTGTTTCACGTTACACGCACAGCTAATTCAAAATCGCAGGCCCAGCTCATCGGCTCTCTTCAGCGGCCCGCTCTTTCTGTCACTTTATTCGTATTCCTCCTTTGCAATCGGCTGTTATTCCATCGGGTTATGGGCACGGGAACGCGCCAAATCCGTAGCCCTCAAAAAAGTTCGTCATCCAAGTACGATTTTGTTAAAGTGCGTGTTCATCTCAACGATCACTACTATGTCCTCTCACGATTTCTCCTGTCGCGCATGCTGACGGCCTCGCGGATTGATTATGGTCATGCTCTACGAATTGCGCTGGATCTTAAGAAACGGCTGGTCGATAAAGGCGAGCTGGATGTATCTCAAGAAGCACTGCAACATGAACTATTTAGGCTTTTGAAGGAGCACGGATATGATTCAGAACATGTTCAGTGGTACAGAACCCTGGAAAGGTAAAAAAAAAAAAAAAAAGAAAAACGAGAAGATTATATAAAAGTTGTCTAAATATCAACGGATGCTAGTTTCCATCATCAAAGAATACCCCTTGTGGTGCTGATTGCAGGTACAGGTTGTACAGGGAAGTCGACTATTGCCACCGGGCTCTCGGAACGTTTGAATCTGTCTTCCGTGCTCAATACAGAAGTCATTTATGATTTGACACACACGATCATCGAGTGAGTGTTTCCATAAAAATGTGGCTAGAAGCAGCTCTCTGATTGAGCATTCCCGCTCTTTTTTAGTGGCAAATTGCCTCCACGGTTATGGACAACGGGTGGTGATTTCAAAGCAACGGTTGTCAAAGAATCACATCTTGTCTGCAAAGGTACAAGAGAAAAAGGAAGTGGCGTGTGCTATTACTTACTTCTCGCCATAAAGGTTTGAACGCAGATTTATGCAAAACAATTGAAGAGGGTAAATCCATCATCATTGAAGGTTCTCTCGTCAGTCACTTGCTGCTGGACCACGTACACCAATCCGTCCGACAGCTCAACAAGGATGTCGTTGTCGCCCCTTTTGTTTTGATAATAGACGAAAGAGACCAGCAGCGAATGACTACAACAGACGACTCTCCTGAATCCGCAGAACGCATTGCTCAATATCAAACGTATCTGATAGCCGAAAACCAGGCACGCATTGATCGGGGTCAACCTAGCTTCCATGCCATGCATATTGATATTGAAGCGATTCAATCCACCATTGATGCCATGCAGGCAATGATTCTCGACCAAATTGCAAATCAAGTTGCCAAAAAAGCAATGTCGTAATGAACCAAGAATGATGCGCCCGTGTTCTTTTTCGTTCAATATAATTATTTCAAAATGGATGCAAAGAATGCTGTTGCTTTTGAATGGCAAAGGATGCAAGTAGGGAATAGGAGTAGTGTGTGGGCGGTAGATTCGAAGTAAGAACTAGCCGGTGGTGGGGTCTCCTTTACTGGTTCATTTGGTAGCCGTTCTCGACAAATTGCTCGTCCTCATCCACAGGTTCGGAGGGCTCTTCTTCAATCATGGTCTCCAAGAAGAACTCAGCCACTTTCTCATGGCTGTGTTGTTGGGCTTCGTAAATTGGCGTCTTTTCTGATTTGTTCTTGATCTACTTTACCGTTGAGACTTTGCCGTCACACTTTCATTGGGTTTTCTCTCGCTTTTTATTTTATCTACCTTGCAGTCAGCACCAGCTTGTACTAGCAGCTTAACCACAGCCAAGTGGCCGTTCAGGGCAGCCCAATGAAGCGGCGTGTTGCCTTCCGCATTCTGGACATTGCTAAATGCCTTGATCTCCGTTGGCTTCCAGGCCTTAAGCTGTTCAATAATATACTCAACAACGTCTGGATAAAGGTGACAATGAGTTTCTCTCACGATCGTCTATATGTGCAATTTGGGGAAAAGGAGGTTTTGGGATAAAGGGCGTGTCAGACACTGGCATACCAGCGTGATTGTTGGCCGAAGCCATGTGCAAAGGGGTGTTGCCCAAATCGTTCTTTTCAATCAAATATTCGGGACCGACATTGGTAGCTTTAAGATCGTCGAGTTCGCCATAGCGTGCGCAGTAGATCACGTCCTCGAGAATTTCCTGATTGACACCAGACATGACGTTGCAATAAGAGTAAGAATTTTTTTTTTGGGAACCTTGCAAGGGAAAAAAAATCTCATTGTTGCTCCGGTCAACCCCGCCCGATTCATTTGCACCTATTTACAGTTTATCCACTCCTAGTGCATGTCATCCACGATGCTGCTTTATTTCGTATGGCAAGCCACAGCACTCAGTTGAATGATGCACCTAGACAGATAGACCTTTCCGGCTGGTCAAGGTCGCGTAATATTAGTGTGGATATGTCAAAGGTGGAAAACATAGGGCATGTCAAGGCCTCTACTCCAATAAGGCAATTCCCCGGAAGGGTAGATCAGCACCCCCAAAGAAGTTAGCATAGATATTAAGTCCCCGTAGATGCGAGAGAGGATCTGACCTGTTCCTCAATACGGGTGGATAAGTGAAATGAACCAACCGAGAGTTTGAAGTCAATCGGGAGACCAACAGAGGAAATTGAGCAGCAGAGATTATGCTAGGCATCGCATGTGAGGAGCTAGAAACAATAAGTGCAACGCATATTGAAAGATGAAAGTGATACATAGGTGCGTTGGGTTTGTAAGGTTAATGCTGTGGGCAGACGAAGGACGATGGCCAGCGCGATTGAGATGAGGCGGAAGCAGGCGAGGCTGTAAATAAAGTGGAAAGATAGCGACTGTGAATGTTGAGCTAACTATGCAGCTGATCAAGGAGCTTCAGTGAGGATGATGAACCTCATAGTTTTATTTGCAGCCACATCCGTAGCAACAAAAATCATGAGTATTATGGTAATCAAATAAACCATAGCTTCTCATTTCAGAATCGAATACATTGCACCGGTGAGGGCAGAACAAACGAGGTTTGATATAGCAGTGTGGAAACATAGCACCCAAAACAACTCTCGAGGGGTGAGTATGTCGGACTCACATCTTATATACATAACCATTGGTATAAAAACAGGGAGCATCTACAGTAAGAGCTGGATTACAGGAATCATAAATCGAGTGGTAGGATGAGTGCTGGAGGGAATGGTCAAAATTCTTCTGTTAGATGGCTGTCTGAAAATATGCTTTGCAAAAGACACATAATTCACTCACGATTCATGTCTATCTGATACCTACAATGGATATGAGGGGGAAAGGGCTGGATGAATAGGAACTGGCAGTATAGTATCAAGCGGCCGTGAGGGAGGGAGGTTGACGAAAGTCGGTAGTTTCTTCCGGCAAGATTGTAAACAAAATGCTGTGTTCAGGAACCAACCCCTTGCTGAGGAGATGCTAAATACGGCGTTATCGAGGAATTGCCAGTGAATACATGCTAAATTGACGAATTAATGTTCGCATGTTGAAAACTTGATTGAAAAAAAGGGATGGATAGTACAAGCATCATGGATAGAACAAAAACTTAGGACTTTTTATTTTGTCTTCGAACTGAATGAAAAAAGCTAATGGGTCAGCATCACTGAGCTGAATGGATCGAAATAACCGCGGCGGATGATTTAACCTGAGAAATGGAAGTATATGTCCATGCCGAAGAGGTTGGTAAGTATTGTGAGGACAGTTGGAGTATGAAAGGTCTCAAATACATCTATAATATAGACAACGTATTACCTTAGTCGTGGCGCGCATTCGAGAACCATCAGCCCGAAAAAGAATGCATTGGGAATTAGGAAGTTCTCGTCAGGACAGGACCGTAAACTAAGTACCCACCCTCAAACCTAAATAGTTCTTTTTAGCTTAGCCCAGAAAGAGAAAAAGGATTGTTTATTAATCTTATTTTCTTTTTCTTCACTTCCATATGTCCGGAAGTATGTACATGAGAGAGATAGCCTTGCAGAATAAGAAGGATTATTAGGTATAATAATTGCTGGATAGACGGGCTAGACGCAAAGTTCATCTTTGTCAAAGAAATAGCAATTCGCTTACACAAGAAAGAAAACATCCCGGAAGATCTTGGCTTTGCGCCGTCTTTCACGATAACTAGATACGCCACTGCTGCGGGTGCAACCTAATTATCCATGGCACACGTTTCCCTTTATCGCGATTGGCTATGGGACCAGATCCTGGGGCCCAAGGTGAGATCTGTGTGATGTCATTCGACAAAAGAAGAAAACACCTCCCGTCGCTAAAGAGAAAAGGAGACCAAAAAGGGACGTGCAGAGTTACACGATATTCTCAATGCATCTGTGCGCGTATCAGGGATATGTGAAGGATCTGGTTTGCAACTGACAAAAGCCCATGAGCTTATTTTTTTTTTTGCCAAAGCGCAGAATGTTGTGTTGTACAAACTTATTTCCACACGGAAGGGGGTGGGGAGATCTCTTTCAGGTGTAATGTGTAGGTGTCGATGACTTGAAGACAATAGGCATATTTATTACATAGATTTGTATCTGTAGAGGGCGAGTCATTGTAGATGATTAAGCAGGTGAAATACTACAATTGGCTGGGGTTGTATAGCAAGTAATTTAATAAGTCTAAAAGGCAAATAAATATCATTCTAAGAAGTTGAGGTATGTATGCTGGAAAAATGAGAAGAAAAAGACAAGAAATAGTGGGGGGAGGGACACACCATGGTTGTACAAGTAAAAATGCAACTTTGAAGAGAGGAGGATAAGGTCTAACATAGATTGAGGAAGAAGAAGACGACGTTGAGGGTGAGCTTAAGAACCGATAGAAAAAGGAGGATGTCATGTAGATGAAAAAAAAGGATAATGATTAGGACAATCTAGATAAGTTGAATGAGAAAGATGCGTAATAGGAATGAGCGGGAGGAAGAACCAGGAATGAAGGTCTATAGTTGATCATAAGAGCACTCATACGTGTTGCAGTATCCGTTTTGCTTGAATTGCTTTGCCTCGGAATTCTCAAGCATATTGAGATGCATGATTTCTTGTTCGCATGTCAGTAGTTGGGGGTCGATGCATGAGCTTATGGGATGAGTATAGTAGCTCAGGGTATCAAAAAAGGTGTAGTTAAATGGTGCGGCCGAACAAGTCACGCCATCCAAGACTGGCACGTCTGTTGCTGTGTAATGGGTCAGCGGCATTGACGAGAGACCGGTGATTTCATGAGAGTATGAGACGTGTTGAGGATATGGCTGTTGAGCAAAAAGAGGGTTGATAATGAATGCGCCGTTTTGGTCGGCGTAGTAAGAAATGGTAGGCTCTTCGATTGTCAAGGGGCTGTTGACATCGCTCATGAGCGGTGAAGGCGTCGTAGGGGCTACCGACACATTACCCATGACAGGATGCGCTTCTTCGTTAAATATGGTGCATGTGGAGGTTTGCTGTTGGCGTTGTTCAATCCTAGGCGAAGTGGTTTCAGTACGGATATTGCGGCAATCGTCAAGCATTCTGGGGTTCTTGTAGAAGATCTCCATCATTCGATTGTTGCCATGATTGCGTGAGGTAAAGGTATCTTTGACTTTGCGTTCGTACTTTCGTGTTTTACGGCCGTTTTTCTTTTGTGGCTGATATTTGTATCCAGGATAGCTAGAAACGCACCGTCAGAACGGTAAAGATAGTACTGCAGGTGTCATTGACACCGTCCAACACTTACAGTTTCTCGTGTTCCAGCTTGGCAAGATGAGCGCGTCTTCGATAGGGCTCCTTTTCCTCCTCAGACATCTCCTTCCAGTACTTGGCGATGATCTTGGAGATATCGCGGTGGTTGGCACCAGGGCAGCGAGCAACGATCTCATTTTGCTTCTCAAGGCGGAACGCGAGGAAGCAGTTCATAGGACGTGGTACTTTCTTTGTAGCAGTGGAAGTGTTGGGCGACGATTTAGGCATGGTGGGTTGTAGTGTTCGAGAGTGTGACGATAAAGTAGGTAAGAAAGATAAAGAATGGGTGATTGTGATGCTTATATATAAAAGTATCTGTGTGAACTGTCAGTGTGTGATCGTTGTTGTGGCCCTGTTATTGCACTGAAGTGTCAAGGGAGTCGTCGCCATATGGGCGATGGTTGAATGGATCGGCCACCGAATCAGAATTCGAGCTGAGGACAACAAAAAACCAGGAGGACCCAAATGTAGTGCCGATTTTTTACCAAACATGGTAGCGCACAGCTCAGGTCCGGCGAGTCAACAGTATGCGCAGCAACGTAAAAGAAAAGTATACATGCTCCCTTCTCCTTCTTGCCCATCCAAATGCACTTTGAGTATGATGAGTCGGATTTTTCCCTTATTTGAATAATGCGGGGGAAGACCGTGCTCGCGAAGGCTCTTTGTGCTGAATTCTGCGCGCTTTAGGCCATAGCTCCATCCCCCGTCCGGTCTTTGACCATTTATATAGATCCGACACGCTTTATTTCTCTTTTACCGCAGCGCGGGCCTCTTTGTCTGTGCACAGGCTCACAAACACCGGTATTTCCCATCTGCACGGAGACTTCTCCCCCAAATTGTCTTGCGCGCCAGCCCACATACACATACACACACACGTGCGCGCGGGCGGGACCTTACTTGTTATTTCGCACCCTTCTCGGTAAAGAAGACCTCCGACTGTACCCCAGATCGATCACTGTTACTCATGTCCTTTCTCGTAGCTCTCTGTCAATGAAATATAGTAGATCTCCTTCTCTCTATCGTTATTAATAACAACAATATCATGGATAAATATCTATACACAGTCGATAAGAGGCAATTGGCCCCCTCTCCATCTCGTTCGATTCAAAGGAATATTAGGTAATAGTAATAGTGCCCGCCATACGCGCTCATTCTGGTCGCGCTGTTGCTGTGAAGCTAACCTTTCCTACCGGAATGAAAAATAGATGGTCAGATACTCGTCTCTGCACTTCACTCACACTCCCTCTCTTTTTCTATTGGGTGTATAAATAGACTTCTTTATTGTTTCTCAGATCGGAAGGTATGAAATCCTACCTCCTCCTTTCAGATACCTCAGATGCCTTTGGGTATGACAACAGTAATTTTATCGCCCACTGCACCCCACGTTATTCGTTTGTTGACGAAGAGCGCGTACCACGTGGTCAGGATAACAAACCACACGATACACCCACCAAGCGACATGTACACGTCTAATGCATACAAAACCAGATTGTTATTAGTCGTGAATTCAAAAATCCTCATTCATTACATCGCCTCAGTTCACGCGGTGCTGTTCTTTGTTGGCTCGCACGGAAAAGATAGAGAAAATTCACCAGCCATAGCAGCGGTAAAAACGCAAAGCCGCCATAAAACATCTTTTTACTAATAGAGACTTGCTCCTCAGGGGTCATCTTGTCGACCTTTGGCATGATGGCGGGCAGGGCTTGCTAAATGAGGGTATAGGTAAATGGGGGTAAAAAAAGAAAATGAATTTTTGCAGCTAAGAATATACTCGGGACAAGCGACGGGTCCCTTTTTTCGGTAATACCGCTCAAGACATGCAATACCTTCACAAGAATAAAGAATCTATGCTGCTAAATTGCCATTAAATTCATCTTCGATGGTAAGTAAGATACACCCTGCTAATAGCCAGGATGCTGATTTAGGAGAGAAGGAGGTAAGGCAGACAAAGAAAAATGGAATACTATGCGCTCCAAAGAATAGGAGAAACTGAGTGGTCTGGCGGCGAGTGCCTCCTCTTTTCCGATCGTACTTTGGTGCACGCTTGACAGATTATTCTGCAAAGGGTTAAGTATATTGCAACATGATGATCTTTTTGACAAAGAAAATCGTTTAACTGAGGAAGACTCTGTTCAATGTAAGACGCCGAATTAGATGCATCCTGACTAATAGCAAGCACTGGTATTCGTTTAGCTTTCCCACATCTTCCGTAAATTAGATATCTCTTTAACAGTGGCTTCTTTCTGCTAGTACTTTAGACTACAATACTCACGACTTGCTCTAAATTTCTATCCTGAGCCGAATCAAGGCTCTTTGCCAGCTCGTCTGAAACTGTTGATATTTATTAGATGGCACTTCTTCATTTTGAGCCCCTTATCCCACGCTTGGATTTTTGTTACGGTATTCCTATTTGCAGGCTGAAAATCGAGCGTATTTAGCGACAAGTCGCAGTTGTTCTCCACAACCCGATGGAGAATCGTCTTCCATGTTTGTGGCCCGCACATCTCTAAAGCATTTCCTCCATCCGTTACTCTAGAAGAATGGATGGGTTCTCGTCAATACATTCTAAATAATTTTCTTATGTACCATCTTCATTGAGATCACGCGGAGAGCCTCTGCTCCTAAGATTCTTTAAAATGCTGTCAGGTTCCTTTTCGCATTGTAACGCCCATCGTTGTGCTGAAAAGGAAACGTGTATTCCTAGCAGCTTTACAACAGGTGATGTATTCAGAACCTCCTAAAGCATCAACTTGAAAGGTCTGATCTTATCTTGGTCAATGTATGTTAAATACCTACGGGTTAATCAGCTGATATTCTGTACCGCCAGCGCTCGATTTACCGGAAATACCGATGGCCGACCTAGACTTCTTCGCAATCTTACTACTAGCGTGGTAAATCTATAAGGGTTGAATATCCTATTCGACCTACTATCGGTCTCTCCAATGATTTTGCTTGTTCTCCATACAAAAACAGCTATTATTTGAACAGTTAGACAATAGAATAAGGTACCCAACCTCTACCATAGCCGAAAAGATCATGATTATCCAATCTGGGTTACTACAGCGAACACAGGTATCCAGTTTGTCAGTGGCATTTAGGGCCTTAATTAGCTCAACAATAAACAAATACTGCATATAACCTCTCCCTTCGAGGTGTGCATAATAGCAAGCTCAAGAAAACACATATATGTCCCATGAAAACTCATGCAAAGTAATGTTAAATATCCATGGGGCAATAACCTGGTATAATATTATATATTCCGACGGATCAAGAGATTATTTTCGAAAAAAATAAAGTATATGCAGCTTCGCCTTGGCAAGATATTGTTTATACCACGTTCATATATGATAGCCTGTTATCTGACTCAGATCCATTAATTATCAACCAGCATATTGCATTCTCTGCTATTATGTGGTGTGATAGAATCCATTCGATGTAAGAAAGATATAGCTCAGACAACAATACAGATAACCATATATCAGTTTGAAAAGGTCAATGACATCTTGGTGGATAATACAGGGTAGAATAGCTTTGTGGGCAAAAAAGTAAGCGGAAGGCATCAGGTATGATAATGGGTAGTAAGACTGGATACTATTTGAATGCTATGGTATTTTCTGCCATTCCCCTTTTCCTGCCGTTTAATCAGTCATGCTTGCTGAGCGGTGACGACCCCTTGCGGTAGACGGAGGCGACAGGGATCGCATTAGACGGAAACTCTGTTTCTTATTCAGCATGACCAGCTTCTTTCGCTGTGGAGAGTCCTCACTTTCTAATATAATTTCTTGCAAGGGCGGACGGTGAACGGACAGTGAAGAACAATATGTCTTCATCTTTGGGCTTCCTTCATCTTTCCTCTGCCTTCGTCTCCATTGTCGTGGTGGTCGATTTTCAACCCCATCATCGTCACCTTCGTCGTTGTCTCCATCCTCGACCATAGTAACATCTGCCTCCTCATCTTCGTAATAAATTTGATCAACCCATGAACAGGTTGGATCATAGTGTTCGTCAACGGTCAGATAATCGGGCAATAGAACGTCCACGTCGCAAAACGTGCCAATAGCATATCCCTGCGTCGTGTTGTTGATATCAGCACCAACATCATCCAAGATCAACTTTTCTGATACAGTAAAGGAAGATGACAATGCTTGCAGCTGGGATGTATGATGGTGGTGTTGTGTCTGTAAAGCATGTACAAGTATATATGTATAGAATAGAAGGCAAGCAGTATTGAGCATTTTGATTACCCTTTCCCCTCACACATCTTTCCATAGGTGCTGCACTAGCCGCGTGAGAATACGCAAACACAAATACACACACCGGCACAAGCAGGCTGGGAGGGGATTGGTGGTGGTTGAGAGTGTGGGCACTAACCTTAGATCGTTGATCAAAAGAAATCCTGTCGGAATCCAATACCATGGACAGGTTCGGATGATGCCTTTGGCTATTTTCTGATGTGGACTGTTTGCCACTGTTCATGCTGTCAACGGTGTCGTCACCTACGTCCTGCGAATTGTCTGCGAACAGGGTGAGTTCCCATTTCGCTCTGAAGTTTTCTGTGGGCTGATGCGAAAGATATCTGATTGTGCGTGCTTTGTCTGGCGATGGCATATTCATGCGAGGAGGTTGTGTGGAAGATGTAAGGATGTAGCGATTATCATAAGAAGTATCGCTCATTGTGCTGCTGCTACTGTTATCGTGATGCATGTCCATGCTTGAAATAAAGTTGAGCAAAAGTGAGCAAGACCTAAAAATGTTTCAGGTCACAAAAAACCCGACCTTTATCAATTGTTCATACAGATGTTCTAACCGTCTTTTACAGTACGCGATAGTGTTTGAGCCAGAAAGCTGCTACAGACATTTCTGATCCCCTTGTTTTCTTTGATAGCACTATACTGTGTTCGATGTTCTTGCAAGACGCCTTAATCGAGCAGATAACCTTTGTAATGGCCTCCCCTCAATCGACGACGAGTATACATGCATATTGGTAGGCCACAAGTCTAGTTCGGAGCCACTCACAGCATAAATCCAAGTCAGAGTCGTTGCTCGTGGTGATTTTGCTGATGTTTAGCCGTGCGATAGATTATTAGTTATTGTCCGAGTAGCTGATAAGCTGGATAGACGTATAGAAAATGACAAGGTTTTCGTGACAGACGCTGTTCTGAAAGTTGTAGCACTTGTTTTTTTCCATTAGAAGCAACTCGTCGAGTAGGCCAACATAGAGACCTTTTACCCCTGAATGAGGATACTAAACGATTAAGCGTCTTTGTCATATTAATAGAAGTCATAGACGCACATATGTATGTACCTTTTTGGAGCATGACAACCGCAGAAAAACTGTAATCATATCTAGATAAACCAGATCGTCCCTGCTATTACTCTAATTATTAGATGCCGTCAAAATGTCGACTGCACTGTCATACCGGTTAGAACTTTTCGCCGTGCGTGAGCCATAAACCATATTAAACGATGGCAACGAAAGGAATAAGATAGTAACTCTAATATACGACTTCATTTTGATAAATGAACTTGTAGTGGGATGAACTCGATTGCTTTTTTTATATATAAAATGACGTTACTGATATCGCGGAACAAGATACAGATCCTTCCATGGTCAATCCTCCGCGACGTTAGTTGAGTATCAAACTTCCTGGAAAGCGAGATGTGTTTGATGTGATTGTTGTTGGATGTACGAAAGTGTCCATTTTATTTGGGTGAATACGTACAGATTATTCTAATCCCTTGGATTGTCTTGATTATCTTTTTTACTCCAAAAAAATCTATTCAGCATATATAAACCACACTCCGCCTATCGTTATGCGATATGTGTCCTGTTAATATCAGTGGTTACGAAAAGGTCTTTATAACTACATATAAGGCACGTGAAGAGTATCTGATTTATGATGGGAATATGAAAATCTTATTCTCGTAACAATAACATGAGGCAGCAGTAAATCGGATAAAACAATACATTTTGCTTGCCCCGTAATGGTACCTATTTCTGTATCTCTAACATTGGGTTATCCAGTCATTTCATAGTTACTACAAAGGACAATAATGCGAATGAAGAGGAATCAACTGCAATGGCCACCATCCCGGGTACGACACTCTTGATTCCGCTGTCTTTCTGCAGATGATGGACAGTAGTCTTCGTGAAAAAATCGGGATATATCGATGCCGCATTTTGGGCAAAAGCTCGAATAGCAATAGAAACTCCTTGATGATGTTTCGCACTGGATGATATTGATGGGCGACATCGGGTTGTTGAGTGCTGTTCCATATTGTGATATAGATGCCGAGGTTTGTACAGCAGGAGTCATAGTAGTGTTGGTAATAGAGGTAGCAACAGAAGGGGGATTTGTGCTGGTGGTAATGAGGAACATCAATTATTGATGAGAGGCGCAGTTGAGATGTGTCTATGGGTGGCGTTCCAATCTGATTACGTGCAAATATATATGCATATAAAAATGTTTGTATAGGGCTTACTCCTTGCTTTATGATTGGTATTTGTGTCGTTAATGCATAGTAAGGCATTGCTACGGTTGATGAAAGAAGGAAAAATAAGGGGGAGAGAATTTGGATAAGCGCACCTATCATTGGACACCAGACATCATTATCGTGGGGACGTAGGCCTGCTCACCGGATTGTCGCACTTCGGAGATGTAGTAAAACCATTGTCCATGGAGCTATACCAATATATTCAATCGTCAGTTCACCTGAATTATGTCAGCAACAAAAATAGAAAGCGGCATAGCATACCTTACACCTAATGCGTTCGTTTTTGTATTTTTGGCTCACTGGTGGACCTATGGGAATAAATGTCTTGTATAGGCCACGTTCTCTTTTTTTTTCCGACCGAGGATAATGTGACGATGAGCTACATAGCATGGTTCTCCTGAAATAAGATGTTAACGGTGTGGAAGAATTTCCAACAGAATATCGCCTTCTGCGGGAAGCCGATGACAGCAAGTGAGGCCTGCACCGCTTTATTACACAACAGTAAATAATATCTCAATGACGTCTAATAGACAAGTGCTCTTCCAATGGCATAAAGAGCAAAAGTCAGATCTTACGATGTCGAGTTGTTTCTAATGTGTCTCAGGCGTATGCGGATATAGATGTCAAGGTTTTTTGTCAATCTGTGGTCTTCACGACATATCCTATGGAATATGTCAACAGTATAACCACAATGACTTCATTCTACAGAAGTTTGTCAAGTGTAGACTGTAGTTAGTGATATGTGTTTCGTGATAGTCTTCTTGTTTTGTCCCAAGAAGGACACAGCACTCAGTTCAGAATCCCCCCTGCGCAATGATCTTAGCATAAGTTGAAAGAATATCCATTGTGTTGCAAATGTTTCTTACAATGGATTATTTTCTCAATGCTCGAGTTATTGTTTCTGTCAAGTGTCCGTTATGATTGCTCTTCCAGGATACAGTTTATGTCGTTTCTCCTTTTATTTCACCCTCGTGAAAGTCTCTTCGATCTTGCGTGAATTTGTTTCATTCAACGTTGTGAATGATAAGGTTGGATTGCAGCATTGAGTATACAAACAATAGTTTATGTTCAAAAATATTCAAGATAAAAATACCAAAGCATGTCCGTGTGCACCTGACCGTATTTAGAGATATCTTCAGACTTATGGATGGGTGCGTTATCCATCACCAAAGAATAACCTCTCGTATCTTCGTACTTATCCGTCTCTCCATTACAGCCTTAATTTCAAGGGCGTTTTCGCTACATAAGAGATGTGGAATTTAGATATACGTGACACGCAGGAAAATCTACGGAAAGGGAGGACAAAATTAGTGCCTATCAGTACTGGCTATTTGGGACCATGGCAAAGTGACTATGCGTGAAGCGATGGTCCATGTAGGTCCTATTAACATGAGCGATCCGCTCGAACAGCTGGTGTTTTTGGCAGAGCCTGAAGCAGTAGCTATGTACTTCAAAAAGCAATGAAGTTGGAACATGCAAGGCCAAGATAGTTTCATGATCGTCGATGCAGGCGGAAGTACAATGGATCTCATGTCTAGTCCGTCTCATCCATTCATGAGAGGATAGGAAAAGAACGAAGAAGACAATCCGGAAATGAAATCACACGAGGATGCGTTGGGACTTGGGGTCGTGCTTACATTGGTAACAACCGGCGCATGGTTTGAAGGAAGGTCAGATCTCGAGCTGTGCTTTCGTGAATGTCATGGAGGTACTTACACAGATAAAAATAAGGTTTGAATCCGTCCGATTGGATCTCCAGTGAGAAGAGAGTGGGTTCTATATTATTGCGGAGAAGGCCATCAACGTCTTCAACTTCCGGCAATGATCATGGCACAACTGAATGGTATGGATCCTCCTGTAGATAATATAAGTTCCCAATGCTCGCTGTTGCGACAAAAGAGTAGTCCAATGGCATGCTATCTTCATTTTTTGTTGATCCTTTCCCTTGGTTATAGGATGGTTATCTTCTATTTCAGCTGACGAACTGAACGACGAAGCGTACATTCCTATAGTCAAGCAAGTGTACAGCTAATTGAGGACTAACTAACACTTGTGAGCACGACTATATATTCATTATTCCTTGTGGGCCGGTTTGGGTGGCCAGAATTCCCCCAAAAAGCTTTCGAGGAGCATTTCGTTTCGCGGAATGCCCATTATATCAATGGCTCCTCGCGGCGATATCGCCGTTGCCAGGAGAGCCATTTATCACATACTAACCCAGAATTCATATCCAGCAGTGTCCCGTGATACATCTTGGGCTACATGAGGAAACTCTGAGGAAGGTCTGCGTCCAGAAAAATCCACGATAGTAACGGATGATGGCATAAAAGTCTGTGCAACCCGATTTGATGTGGTCGCTCTAAAGGGCCAGTAATTTCAGGCAAGTATGAATTAGCAGAGACTTATGGGTTCGCTTTCCTTACGATACTGATAGTAATCCTTCGGTACGATGACACAACTGTCGAGGATGGCGGTCATGCTGCATGATTGTTCTCTGGATCAAAGAAATAATGCTGATATCTATGTAGCTGATCTTTACGTCTATTGCGAGAATGGACCGACTCACGCCAAATCACTGACCGATGAGTGCAGAGAATAAAAAAGTTTCCTATAGCATGTCGTACTTGAATAGGTACAACTCTGAAGATGGAGTAGATATGACGATATACTCCATCTTAGGTTTGGCAGCACGAAGTTCATGGATTCACTGCTGGTAGACAGATGGAGCTTGTTAGTACATTGAGTGATGAGGCGCTGTTTGTTCGCGGCCCGAAAGTCAGACAGGTACTAGGATCGGTAGAACTCACAAGCACGCTATCCGTCCAACCAAGGGTTTTGGGCATTTCCATATCAACTGCAATTCCTTCTTACTAATTCCCGTGGTACAATGGTTTTCAGACAAGCTGTGGAGTAAAAAACGGTTTCTTAAGATAAAAACAGTGTCGCACAGCGATTACGGATTGAAGGGCTTCATGATACCATGTTATAACCAGATCCATTTCCGCAATCTTTTCCCCTCTATTTTTCTCCCACTGGGTTTTTAGGAGATTTTACCGACATGAGGATGGTCAAAATGGAGCAAGGCCACATAGTCTATGATATTGGTCAGTTATATACACGAGCACATTATCTATCATGGTGCCGCTATCTCAGAGTACGCGCGTCAAGACGGAGTATCCAGCTGATCTAATTAGGATCTCTTCTATAAATCATATAAATAGTAGATAAATGTGTAGCGATGGAGGAATCTTGATTCCTATTCCATCCGAATAAAAGATATTCACGGGTCTCATCTTACTATATTCTGACTGTCCATCCTACAAAAACTACTAAAACCACCACAAACAGGTGCTGTTCAGCATTTGAGACTTATAAGAATATACGTGTGGTACGGGAATATACCTATTTTCCTCGCTAAGGCATAAAGATGTACGTTTCTTGCCACAGAAGTTAATTGCACATCTGCTCTCTTTGGCTTATGAAAAGGACGTAAGACCGATGGCACGAACAATAGCTACAATGATGTGTGATTTACACGAGAGCGAGAGAGAGAGAAAGAAAGAAAGAGTCATATTACAATGCTCAATGTATTTTGTCAAACATGAATACTTGGCGATAGGCTTCCATAGCAAATAGTGGGAAGAAGCGAGTGTTGAGCAAATTATCGCATCTCCTCTTGAATTGCTTTGGTGGGAAAATCCATCGGAAGCGCTCGCACCCTTCTGGAATCGGGAGCTCCTAAGACATTGGTATCCGCAAGGTGAGCATATTTTTCTTAAAGGCTCCCTTCTTTTCCCGGAAGATTCTACTGCTTCTTCAAAGCTGTTGATTGCGAACTGATGCTCGTAACCAATGGAAACATTGGTGGTGCAGCAAGACAGTCACCGCACCGTGTTATCAACAAGGGGAACCGCCACAGTACCGGGCAGAGCCTGGACGAGGGTCTGTGCGATCTCAAAGGGCTCTTCGATGTACTCCACGTATTTCATTTGAAGGTAAGAACCATAGTAATTGGGGAAGATGAGAATTTTCTTGAAGATGCTAAGACGGTGCGTTATTTTCCTGAACACCTTTGTGTCATAGGTCGGTTATAACGAAGGATGTAGCTGACGTTCACGACTCAACCGCAGGAGTTGTCATCACGATCACCTTTCATTTGAAATAATCGAAAATGTCTTCATGTTTTGAAGAGTGCGGATAATTTTCGATGAAAGAACATGCAGAAACAGAAACATAGATAGCTTTACCAAGATAAAGAACTTTTTATTACATTATGGATAGTAATAATGTACTAATCGGCAGTCCAGTTCGTCGGAGCCATGAAAGCTCTGTTTCCAGAGTTACCCACGAGAAGGTTAACTACAAATGTGTCTCCGCTCTAGAGACCAAGGTATCCGCATTTATCTTGGCCCCTTTGAGCCCCAAACCTGGTCCCGGGAGTGTATCCTTGTCCCTCACTAAGGCAAGGTATCTTACCAAGATGTATCATCTGTCTGCGGGATGCGGTGTGCGTAGAATATCATGAACATCTGATAATCGGACAGGTACTTGTTGGTCTTGTCTCAGGATACATAAAGGAACTATTCTATCTACTGCCGTTGGGTCCACCCGGTCGATCCTGCTTGTTTATCATCCGTCAATCCTCCCCGATGCCTAAGCAACCGACTGTTTCGAAAGGCACAAACACGTTGCTGCTTGGGAGGATCCGGCCCTAGATCCTCCCTCAATGCATGTCCGCTTTGAAAGAAACAAACGCGTTGGTGCTAGGGATGATCCAGCCCATATATCTTCCCAGATGCCTGAGCGGCTGGTAGTTTCTTTCTTTCCGAAGTACCACGTTGACGTTCAAACGGATCCAGCGAGTCGACTGTCTCTGATGTCAAGCAACTATTAGTTTCTTTCAAGGTTGACAGGTTGATGCTTTGGGGAAGGGAATGGCGGGACAAGGAAAAGAAAAAGAATCATATCTATATCCCCATCTATAGCGCGAATAACGGAATAGATAAGTTTACCGCAGTAGTTCAAAATAATGCGTACCTTGACCTGGATGGAGCTAAGGAATGGCTCATTGGTTCGTTTCAGGTAAGGTTTACGCTTTTTCGAGAATAATTGCGCAACAAAAATGATGCATATCGAGGTAAGGTATGATGTTGCTCTACGCTATCTTCTTCGAGCTCGATTTTGCGAGTTCTCGAGTGGTCGTGGCTACTACCAGCTGTGACATGGAAGGGGGTGCTGCATTATCAAGTTCGCGACACATGATGTTTACCCACAAGGACTATATACTTATGCCATGCGTTTAAAGGAAACTATCCCGTTTATTTTTTCTAGGGTGTTGGAGCGCGGAACGTATTGTTGCAACACTTGTATGCCTGTGGGCCTTGGAGTTAATTGGCATGGTATAGCTGGCCTTGGACAGAAATGGTCGTTCATGTTTCCAGGCTATCAATCACTGAGAGAAGCAATATGAATCAGGTATACATCAATCATGGTTGGAATTCCACGTATTGGCAGTTACGAAGTCGCAGGATCGCAAAAATAGAAGCTGAGTTTTGCTAGAAAAGTTTACCCTTGATGACAAAGGCAAATGTCAGGTTCTTTTCTTTTATACCCATCCATATATTCGGGGAATGAGCCATCTATTCTTTGGCTCTCCTGAAAGTATGGGCTACATTATGTGAGCGGGTCGTTCAGATACCCGATATCGAGATTGATACCAAAATTCTCGTTATCTTTGCTCTTTGATCTTTGCAGCTCTGCTCTTGTTTACAGATTAAAACTGAGCCCATTCTAATGGAAATTACATTCGGTTTCGTAAACTGATAGATCGTCGACTTGGGTGCTTTGCAGCTCCCCCACAAACATCTCGAGGGCAGTAGATGAAATTCTCATCAGCACATCCTAAAGTATAGTTTTCATATTCGTCATTCAGTATACGTTGATGATCCCCGGCTCTCCGTTTCTTAAAAATACTGTCAAATCTATTTTCATACTGCTGCGCTGGATCGCCTACACGGATATTCGTGTGAGAACAAATGCCCCTCATCAATGGTAAACGTTTAGAGCAGCTATGCTCACCAACATATGCCTCCCCGTCTTCATAAAGAAATTGACTACACATTTCCAAAGGACGAATGGGGCGCAGACGTATTTTATATTGTTTTCTGAGCTTTCTGTGCCACATCTTGCTCAAAGGATTTCTCGGCAAATAGACTTCAAATCGGCTGGATATGTCTATGCTGTGTGAATGCGGTTAAGGTAAAAGGGACAGTGCAGCCTGGAGGGCTGGTGCTCCAAAACTCAACTATCATGCATTTTCCTTGACCTTTTTAGGGAGGTGGGCACCCAAATCAGGAGATGGACCAAGCCATACCGTGATCACTTTGAATATGGTTGCATGACTACCCAATTTAGTTTCCACCACAACAATAGTTTACTATGATTTCTTCTTATGCGGCAGACATAGGAAATTTTACCTCTCTTTCTATTCCTCACTCTCTATTCTCCTCTGTGTGAGTGTGAGTGTGCTGTGTCTGTGTGTATAATCTACCCATGGCACCGGTCATCAGCAGTGGCACTGCCGTGCAGTACAGTCATTACTTAATTGCACGCCAAAACGTGCAAGAGGCGCTTTCCCCGACGGAAGAACAAAAAAAAACGCTGATCGTAATAGGAGCTTATTCACTGGGGATCCTTGTCTTATGGAACATGCCTGTGGTAAAGATTATTCTCGCACCCTTCAAGGTCTGTTTGAATGACATTCAATTGGCATTAATATGGTTTAAGAAGTATAAAGAGAAATACTCAACGATAGATAAACATCCTATAACCAGCTTCTGACGGTCGGCCTTCATGAATTCTCACATGCCTTTGTCGGTTGCTTGACTTGCGCCCGTATTGAATCCATTGAGATTGATCCAGACGAAGGTGGCGCTACACGCATGGTATGGAAGATACATATGGATACCATGGGGTTGACGTACTATCAAATGCTCAACCTACTATTTTCAAATAAATGCATGTGCGCACACTCAAATATATGAATCTATTTATTATCTTCAGCAAGGCGGCAACGCAGTGTGTACGTTACCAGCGGGATACCTCGGCTCATCTGCTATCGGCGCCGTCCTTGTATTGTGCGGCTTTAATCTGTTGGCGTCCAAAGTTGCAACCATTGTCCTGGGAAGCTGTCTGTTACTGACTTTGTGGTGGGCAAAAAATTGGCTCACAAGAGGGATCGGTCTGGCTTTTATCGGAGTTATTGTGCTCCTATGGTGGCTCGCCCATGGCGTCGGCGTAAAATATTTCGTGCTCTTTGTAGGGTAAATACTAAAGATCATCCTGCGTATACGCCTTCATTCATGGGTTTCCCGCTTCTTCAATGGACGAGGAATGGTAGGGTCATGTCAAGCTGGTATTGCCTATGGGATATTCTCGATGATCTTGTCTTTCGGAAAGCGCATGAGTCGGACGCGTCCAAATTTGCAAAACTCTGTGGCCTATCAAGTCAGATATGGGGAGCCATTTGGTTTTTCATTAGTATTATTTTTTTTGCGGGGGCCATCCTCATCGGCCTAGTTGCTTTCAAAGGTAATCATAATAAGCACCAAGAGTCCATTGTAACTGTATTCTCACTATGTATGTATGTATAGAAGACGCGATAACACAAGAAAACCAGGCAAAAGGTTTTGGTTGGTAGAAAAAACTTCCTTCACTCTTCTTTTGTAAATAGTTCATTCTACACATGATCCCTCCATTCCCATATAGTACACGGAATATGACATATATATTGTTGCCTCCAGCGCTCGTGACCAGAAGCTATTGGCCAACCGTGACAATCTTTGGGAACGGATCGACCTTGCTTAATACTGCAAACAGCTTTTCATGGGAGAGATAGCCCTTTATGTAGCCCTATTTAATAACTCTATGGTTGAGTAATTCTACATCTTCCTTTTTCTGTTTCACGAACCTTATAGATCATAGTCGCAATAATCCACTCAGTTTCTTCAATGTCAACGTCGATCCCGGTTGCCTTCAGAGCAGCGTTGAAGGTGGGGATAGGTATGCGTGGATTCTTGTCCATGATCAGGTATCTAGATGAGTAATATTAATAAGGATGAGCCTAAATAACCTATTATACACTAAAAAATTACATTCTGTAAAATAATTGACGGATTGCGATATTGCGTGCTTTTTCAACAGCAAAGTATGTGCCTTGACGGATCAGCACCCGGCTTGCAGAATAAAGACTGCGGTCAAAAGCCTTGATGTCGCCCTTTTTAATGCTTTTTACAATGTTACTGTAGGTCACGCGTGTCTTAGGAAACTGCGCAAACAGACTTTTGCTAGGCATTACACCTCGCATTAGTCGAATGGGTAATAAAATCTGTAAGATAAGCCTTGAATTCATATGTGAGATAAAAAGTGAAGACTCTTTACTTCTTCGAGGTAAACCACAGCTAAAAACACTCACTCTTTGTTCTTCATGTTCGCCTGCGGACATTCTTTGAAAGCGAGGTCCAATTCGTTTTCAGCCTATACATATACACATCATTCTTAGGGTTTCAAAGGAAATAGAATCAGAGTTGATATTCTCTCTTACCTTTGAATAATCCTCTTCTAGGAAATGGAATCGACCCAGATAATACCTAAAGGTCACTCGGTCACTTGGGGAGAAATTCTCAATACTTGGCATATCAACCGCTTTCAATGCCCGCAAGATGTTTTTGCATAGATTTTGTTGTTTAAGCTAGACTCGTCCGAATTAACAAACAGTTTCTTTACTGACAGCCAGGACCAAACCTTGAAGTAAATACGAAATAAGATACCAATCATACTGTATGTGCCATATTTCTTGGACTGAGCCAACGGATTTCTGGCGGCTGCCATGTGAGTTATGGCTGTAAAATCTTCCCCTACCGACCTCCTTACGACCTACCTATCTGTAAGACAAGATGTAAATGATTTGCTGATAACATTAGCAGCTTCCTCGAGTTTCTTTCTCTGCGTCGACTCTTGCTGTCCCTCATCTAGCGTAGTATGTAAATCAGCCTAAAAAATTAAGTGAGAATGGCTTGTATATAGATAACACCTTTTTCTCTTTTCGCGCCTACATACTTGAGCTGCAACCGCCCGCAGATCATTATTGGTAACATAGAGTACAGGCAAACACCATCTTGAGAGCGATGGCATGATCCTTTGAAAAAGCCTTTATATTGACAAGCGTAACAATGCAAGGAATCAGAAATATGCTAGGGCAGATTACTTGTACATTCCGGTACGTATGCAACGTCATGCACACATACAAGCCTTCGCTCTCTCCTTTCATGTGCTAACTTACTGGACCATTTCCTTTTGTGAATCATACGCGTCAAAGTAATTGCCGTGATCCAAGTGGACTATGGTCTTTAAATGACATGCTGTAATATCGTCCCAAGGCGCGTCAAGCCTCTGGCTACAGGCATTGTCGATACCGTGTAACTTAAGACATGTCCAAAGTCAGGAATTCAAATATAACTAGTAGCGTGAACGATAAGGCCGAGTAAATTCGGTTTACCTCAATATTTTGCTCGACGATGCTTTGAACATGGGTGTTTTGAATTGAATAAAGATCAGCAAGCTGTTGGCCATTCTCATTGCGGGCATGCATGTCCACTTTTTGTAGATATAATGCTATTGCTCTCA
Source organism: Dichotomocladium elegans (assembly GCA_025716815.1). Taxonomy (NCBI): domain Eukaryota; kingdom Fungi; phylum Mucoromycota; class Mucoromycetes; order Mucorales; family Lichtheimiaceae; genus Dichotomocladium; species Dichotomocladium elegans. The sequence goes on from JAIXMN010000009.1 coordinate 484,475, forward strand.
TTGCTACTGTTCGGATTTGTGAGTTAATGAGTGATAACACGAAGACGAAAAAAAGCTCGTTTAAAATTGCGGTCTGACTTCCAAAAATGGACACACAGGAAGTCGACATTGCACTGGGAGTTGTGGACTGTTCGTCGCCAATTCAGAAGATATGTATGCCCATACATCGGTCTCGCGAATAGTTGAAACACCCGATGGTTTAGGCCTCCATAATTTCAGGGATATCCTCGATGTAATAACCGAGTGCAGAGATTTTTGGGACAATGCGATTGCTCAGTAGGCAGCGCGCCACTTTGATCATGAAGAGAGCACATAGACGTGGAATTATTGGGAAAAGAGCGAGTAAGGTAAAGCTTTTAGCCACAAAAGTGACAAGGACTATGTAGTGATTGCTCAGTTGAGGAGGAGGGGGGCATTCCTGAGTTACTTTTGAATTAGGAGGATGGGTCAGGTGATGGGGTGACTCGTTTATTATTGTCCGAGTGTAACGTTGATGGTAATATCAGTCTTTGTGTGCAACATTTAGAAAACGATCATCTATCAAGTATATGTGTGGGGTTTTCTATCTTCCTGCACCTTCATTATCCTTTTGACGTCTGTGTACTGAAATATCCATAGGCCATAATAAAGTTGGTGAAGAGCAAGGGAGATTATGCCACCTCTCTCGCGCAACTTCTTTGTACTGAATGCACGACTCCGAACTCACATTTGTCGCCTGATTTTGCAAAGAGCAAGACAGGAATGCCTTTGGGAGGAGTTTCTTCTCGCAAAAATCATATGACCATCTGCTCGTCATTCCACGGATGACTAGAACTAAAGTGGGTGATTTCCCCCTATTCTCAGTGACCAATATAAGCAAATAGAACTACGTTCCTGTTTTCTACCTCTTTTTCCACTTTGAATGCAATGTACTAAGAAATATATTACAGTTCGCATTGAAGAAACGAACGTTTGATACTTAATTTAGACCATGTATTTCAAGGTGGATGATATTATTCTTGTGTCGGATCAGATTTAGCGGAAAAAGGGGTATGTAGGGATATAGAGATATCAAGGATCAACAAAAACTTTAATACAAGAAGATGCGATGGTTACACACCCATTTCATTACTGAGAAGATCGGTGGAAAGAAGCGAGAGATGCGCTAATGGGAGAACGACCCAAAACAGACATATATGCTGGTGGCTGCCTCAAAAATTAGCCGTTCTTTGGACAAATTACCACGTATAGATGTGAGTAGTTAAGCCTCTGTTTGACAGAGCATCTATGGTAGCACACTAAAATACAATTATTTCGTTGCTCTGTTTCGATCAGTGAAGCCTCCTTACCTATCCAATATTTGTGGATAATTTTCCTTTTCTATGCGGATGAGCGAAGAAACAGTGCTCTAAGCAAGTGTGAGAGAGGGAAGGGATCATGCATGTTTGAAGAATTGCTTATTATGGACAATCGACTTTTTTAAGCACTACGGGTTACACGTGGTGAACTTTTCTTTTTCAACAGAGCAACTTCATACCGCGGCAACCTTTCCTTTCTCAATTTGCTGCGGTAACAGGAACAACAGCAATAATAACGACGATAATGTGGCCATTTAGTGCAAAACAGAAAAAGTAGGGACCATGGGGACGAGCATGTTCTTTGGCAGAATTCTTGAGCTTCTGGTCAGCTGACGATGAAAGAATGGTTGACCATATCACTTTATAAACAAAAGACATAACACAAGCCATCGCGTATGATTACTTACCATTTATTGGAAGTAGATGGCCCCCATTTCCCTTTTTGATTTGTTATTGTTCTATCGAAGGAACTAGACATTTGGCTGAGATCTTGCTAACATGTCATACGACAAATTGACTCTTGTCTTTCTACCTCATTTATACTTGTAAAGCCCTCCTCTTTATTATTATCGTCTCCTCGAGAATATACTATGTCTTCAAACAAGTTATCTATTATTAAATACTTACAAATACAAAGAAACATGCAGAGAGAAACGAGACCGCTGGAGAGTAAATACTATAAGGTTCATCATGCAATAAAGCGTGCAACTATAATTCATATTTTATATTCGGATATCGGAGCAGGGAAGCCGCCAAACCCATTTAATCCGCCACGATTTCCCCCTTTCCGGGCTTTCCATCTTTCTTGTTCTCTCCTCTCTCTCTCTTTCTGTTGCTTCACTCGCCGCCACCAAAGCATTAGTTCACTTTTTATAATAGCTACTACCACCATTGTACTTGACAAGTGTGCTTCATGCTTCCCGCCTCCTCACTTGCCCTCCAATCTGTTCTTGCAAAGCTATACGAGTCTCCAGAGAAATATGTAGCCGACGTCTGCTTTGAGTACCCCAGTCAAAAAATCTGGGCTCATCGGGGTAACGCTGATCGCAATGGCAAAAGTCTCTTTGACATGCTCATTCTTTCTGCACCAATAGCCATTATTCTTGCCCGTGCGCCTTCGACGTTTAGCCAAAAGTATCTCGAGAAGCTCATGCGCGATGCCAGTGCTCATCGACCCAAGATCACTGTGTTTCGAAAGCCCATACTACCGCCGCAGATTATGCAGCAATTACTCCGCTTCTGGTACACAGGAGAATTCGCCATCAATACTCTAGCGACAGACAGCGCGTCAATGCGCCTCTCAGCATTATCCATGACTAGTACTCAGAGTACTCTATCGTCTTCTATAGCCACCGCTAATGAAATTGAGAAGACCGAAATTTTTAAGGAGATCCAGGAACACGAAAAGTTGCTGGCCACGCCGCTCATGACGTACTCGTCATCTCCGTCGTCAACTCAGCAGCAGCATGAATATCAACAAGACCTGGTCGAGCAGCTCGTTACCGATATTAAACGCATGTATGATCAGGGTCTTGGTGCAGATGTGGTCTTTCATTTTGGCGGCTCAGAGTCTAAACCCCTCGCCGCCCATCGCTGCATCCTCGCTGCACAATCGTCCCACTTCTACCAGCTTTTTTGCAGCGCCACCACAAACTTTAGCCCAACTGTAGACATGTTGGCCCACGATCCTGCTGGATTCTCAATCCTTTTAGACTATTATTATACACAGCAACTAATGGCCCCACCCTCCCTCGGCACCGGTACCAACCAGCAACAACAACAGCATCATCACAACCAACTCACGCTTAACGCCAAAAAGCAGCGGTTACGCCTACTTCAAGCGTGTTTCCGCATCTGTGACATATTTAATGAAGATGAGAAAATATGCACCGTCATTCTGGAGGATATGGCTGCGGTTTTGAACCACTACCGATGTCTGTGCAACGACTGTGTGAGCCTTTTGCCTTTCATGCTCTGGTTTGCCGACCAATTCAGGCTCCGATCTTTGCGCAAGCAGCTCATGACGCTTTACACTGATCCGTTTGCACCTAGTTTGTGGTCGGCTCCTGCTTTTAGCGCCCTGGCGGAACAGGTGCCATCTTTGCTAAACGAGCTCGAGTCACGCGTGGCAATCAAGAAGCAAACGGTTACGCAGTTACTTGAAGCCCTCCATCTTACACTCACTCGTCTCAGACCTCAAACTATTTCCATACGCCTCGTCCTGACACGCCTCATCAACCAAGCCACCTCCGTCGTTGCAGATAATTTTGACTATTACTGTTCTGAATACCCCATCTTGCTCTCGTATCTTGACGGCATTGGCACGGCTGGGGGTGATGGAAAGGCTGACTTTTTAGAGTTTCTGCTCATGCGTGTGGTCACGCAAGGCATCCATGATCGTAACGCGACTATCATTTATCACGGCATCGTTGGCGATCTCGTCAGTCGTATTGGCGACCCGAACCACACTGTTGTCCTTAACGCCAGACAGAAGTGCGTCGTCTACCTTGCTAAGCGATGGCAACAAGTCAAGGCTCAGGGTAGCTTCAAAACAATGGACAAGGACATGCTCAGAAAACTGTCGGAAGGTTGGTTATTATCATCATCCGAGTCACATGTCATTGTTACCTAACTTTAATTTGTGTGTGAGTATACAGATATCGATGTGCCCTATCGCACCTTGACAAAATCCTTCGACACCAGCTTCCGATATCTTTTGTTTGGCTTTTGCGCGAACAATAGCAACACTAATAATGGCACAAAAGACGATAACAGCAGCAACGCTGCGGTGAGCGGGGTAGCGACTGCGCTAAGCGTGAATGAAAAGACTCCTACCATCACACGTCAGGGTTCACTCTCATCCACCACAGGCATCAGTGGGGTGGGGACGATCGGGAGTGCGCGAACTAATAAAGAACTCAAACTCCTGCTCGATTCACTCCTTCCTCTGGAAACGGGCAATTCTGCCACATCCACGTCTCCGTTAACAGGCGACAACACGACGAGCAGCAATGCGACAACGGCTACAGCAACAGGAAAACCCCAGACGACATCACGACCCTCTCGACTACGATGGGAACTCCCGAGTGTTCCTCAGAGAGAATCCCGCATCCAGGCCGCTCAACAGGAAACCCCCCATCTTCGTAACCATTACGTCCATCAACAAAAGAATCAGTATCAACATCAGAAGAAGCAGGATAAACAGTATCCAACCTCAAGATCTCCGTTCAGATGGCTACAAGGAGCCCATAAGAACGAGCAACACGTCCTTGTTCCTACCATCGGTGCAAAGGTTGAGCTATTACGCCGCCCGTTGCCTATGTACGGTGTGATAAAGTATATTGGCGAAGTGCATTTTGCAAAAGGGACGTACGTTGGTGTCGAACTTGAGAGCCGCTGTAAGTGTGCCATTGCTCGTTGTGTATGTGTGTGTGTGGAACATTTCCATTGATCGTCTCGAATGTATATAGTGGGAAGTAACGACGGGTCCATCGACGGAAACAGATACTTTCAGACTGACCACCAGCGCGGTGCGTTCTGCAAATTAGACGATTTCAAGATTATCTCTTTACCCACATCAGCATGACGACCATCAGTTCATTTATCCCGGATTCTTCTGTCTCCGTTTTGTTTTGCATTCATCCCTGTACTTCAACCCCCCCACCCGTCCTTCTGTGTGCTCTCTCTCTTTACAGCATTTTTCTTAACCTATTATTTATTATATGATATACTATTGTCATTAGCTCCCGCTATGTGTATACACACGAAATAATCATAGATGTATATACCCCGTGGCAATTTACATATTCCTAACACACCTGCGCGTGTACAGAACTCAAGCTACAAGTTTTCTTTTTTGCATGGGCCGGGGAGTCCCAGTGTTGGTTTGAACTAAGCTGCGTATCAAAAGACGGTGGACTGGACTGTGGCTGAAGTGTAATGATACTCGATGGCTCAAACCAAGATGGTGGTACATTTTACCGTCTCGCCTTTAAGATGTAGTACATACAGTGGCCAAGCTTTCCATCTCCCTCACCACATCCATATGCCGAGGGATCTGTTTTTTCAGAAAGAAGGGGAAAAAAAACTTGTATTTGGTATCATAAACTAAAAATAAAATAAGAACGGCGGATCTATGCGAACTGGTCGCTATGGCGACTGCACACCGTCTGCACCAGTTTGACGTAGTGCATATTCTCGAGTTTTTCAAGCGGAACAGCATCGCCATCCTCACCACCATTGAAGAGAATTTTGAGCAGCTACAAAAGAAATCAATCACATGATCGCTCTTTTCATGTAACGTGTGATAAACAGTACCTCAAGCCATTTCACCAGCACACGCTCTTCATACTCATCCAAAGGAGGAGTATCGTTATCCTGTGGCCGCATCACATGCTCGAAATTGATCAACACCTGGTTCCAGATCTTGAGCACCACAACCTGCATATTGGTCTCGGAGAGGTTGTCATTAAGCGTCTGGAGATTCTTTTCAAGATAATCCAAAAGTGGGAAGATTGCTTCCTCACACTCCTGCAGAGACGGTTCCACGTGCTTGTTGCTCCGGCCAAAGGATCCAAAGAAGCTTTTTTCACGCTTGAGAAGCTTGTCGATAGCCTTGCGAGAGAGAGAGTACCGCATGAACTGACCCATCTAGTTGCATTCCTTCCGGTTTTAATTTTCGTGTACAGCCAGTGCCTCTGGTCATCTCTACCTGTTCTACAATCAAAGCCGCCGCATCACCTTCTGCTTGCTTGAGGGTTCTAAACGATTTGACAAACCAGAATTGGATGTCATCCTTTTCCCCAACAAGGCTGGCACGGATATGCAACTTGCCCTGCGGATCTAGCGGCAATTGAAGATCATGGATCTGGTAGTCCTCATAGACCTCAGGTGATAATCTGAACACGGCCTGACCACATTCTTCGTTCGTACCAATGACATCCTCGTCGTACACGACCGCCAGAACATTGGCCATCCGCTCGCTCACCGTCACATCAAATGACTGGTCCCAGCGCGGATTCAGTGACTTGTACACTGTCCGTGTACGGGCAATCTCTCTCCTGTTGATAAAGAGCGAGACGTACGGGTCGCTCAATCCATTGTTGTCGAGTGCCTTCAAATCTTCGGCTTTGACAACCCGGATAGAGTATAAAAAGTTGGCCTGCCCCAATTTCTCCACTGTCGGCATTGCCGACGCAAGCTCGTGCATTCGCTCTGCAACCTCGTCAACATCCATCAGTTGGTATAGCCGGTCTAGCCTGCTACGTGCCGCCTCAATATTGTTGACCATTATACACAGCTGAAAGATTTTAGGAATATCAATATCCAGATGTACTGCTTCTCACTCCTCCTTATACCTCAGGCGTAATATCGCGAGGCACCGATCCTTCTTTGATCGGTTGGCTGGTGCCGGTCAGAGTCCGTGCCTTGTGAAGGAAGGAGCTAGACTCGCGTTTGTCCTTGCCTGCGCTTTCAAGCGTCTTGAACTCCTCAGCGATGAAGGACTCTATCCTGCTGGTATATCGCTCCAGTGCAACCGCGAAGATCTAACGAATACGGCTCGGTGAATGACTTGATTCCTACTCGCCTTTTAACTTCATAGAAGCAACAAACAAACCTTTGCTAAGGATGTCAAGAACCGGAACAATTGGCTCTCGTTCGGCCACTGCAAGTTTTGTATGAAATCTACGGATTGATTGAACATGCTAAACAGGTCAACAATAGACGACGAGTACACGGATTCGCTACTAAAGGCTTTGCGGTTGTCCGGCTCGTCTTCGCCTTCCCAGTTGAAGATAGCGTCTTGCTTTATCGCATTATCTACCCATTCGGGTGTGGCATTATGTGTGGTGATCAACCACTTTCGTACATGCTGCAAAAACCAGGATTCAACGCGGAACTGAGCCGTCTTCTGCCGCGGCCCACGCTGATCATATAGACGCTTGAGGCTCAAAACCTTCTGGTATAGCTCAAAGACGACTTCGATGGGGGCTTGGCGTGCTTCGGGTGTAAATGCCCAGTTCTCAATGATCAGCGTGAAAAAGGGCATATATATCGCCATCACCTGCCCTGGTACATCCAAGACTCTGAAAGATTTTCGGACATCAGTCTTTCCCTTGTTCACTTTCCGAGACGTTAGCACATACTAACCCCTTGATCGCAGTTGTGAATCGCTGTTTACTGAGCCCCACAATTTCCTTGATCAGCTTGTCAGACAGGGTCAAAAGGTTAGTCAGACTATCCTCGCTAGCATTGTTTGCTTGGCTTTCGAGGTGACGCCATCGCCCAACAGCAGCACCCTGCAGAGATGATCAGTGAATGTATAGCTCTCTCCCTCTCTTTTGCTAGCCCGCTCTTTACGATGCCCGCTTCGCACGCCTGGTGGGGCAAAATACTCTACCTGCAACGCTTCCTTAAGTCTCGAGAATGATCGTAGTGGGTCCGGATGGTCTTCACGGTAGGCTGGATTCTCGTAAATCTTGTCCAACATGGAGACCAATTCATCCACCCATCCAGGCCTGACAGAGGTTTACAAGGTAAGGATATGGGTCCCACACCGCAAACTTCTATGCGCTTTTTCTTTTCACAAAACATACCGAACTCGCCAATAGTTGGATAACTGTACTTCGAGTTCTTGTAATATGGTCTGGTTCAGAGCTTCGTAGGTCCGGATCCATCCTTCTCTCTAGAAATAGAAGCCATTTGAAAACTAATTCCTCCGCGTCTGCGCGTCAAATGTACAAACATCGTTAATTGTCCAGGTGGCTGGATCCGACTCCTTGATGACCTTGTCGAGACCACGTATTGCGTCCTTGATATCATCAATATCCACTTTTTGGGCCTGGTAGAGCTCCGTCATGAACTCAAGATAAATAATTGCGCGGTAGGCTGCAGACACTCGCCATGTCTTCCAGCATTCACGCAAGAGCTCATCAGACTGTTGAGACAGCACACTTGTTTTTGCACGCTCATTGTCAGGAACCACATTCGTATCGTAGTCAATGCAGAGTTCCATCAATTTCCGATAATAGCTCTGTGGAAAGTTTGGGATGTAGGTAAAGGGGCACTGGAAGGAAGAGAAAGAGAACATGTATGAGTTCGATGATGATGACCTTGCTGGAATATCCATACATTAGGTTCGCTGGATCGTGCCCCATTCAAGCCAGCGGATTCCTCTGTGGCCAGCGAAGGTTTGATGAGGATCAGCGTCTTGATCAACTCGGAGATTTGCTGGACCTCTCGCCGCTGCCAGTTATCGTATGCTTGCTGACTCGGGAAATCCTCTTTGCGTCCCGGGAACGGCTGATTAGTACTAATATGATGTAGGCATTTCTTCAGGTCCACCAGCATAGCCTATGAAGTTAAAAACCATGGCAGTGAACAAGACCGTCCTTCGGATGGTACAGCGTATCTCGCTCTGCTTTACCCCTTCCGTACAGGTCCTTTGGAGCTCCTGTAGCTTGCGCCGGTGGTCCTCATTACTGACTTTAAACAAGGCCTGGACAGTCATGACCATCGGGAACCGCTCGAGGGCGGTTGCTGATGTTAAGGGAGATGACCGCGCGTTGCTATGGCCGTTGTTTGCGGTAGGGTGGTTTCTCTGGGTTTTCTTCGTGACGGGCGCCAAGAATCCGTTAAGCAGCTCGGAGAGCTCAGGCGTCATATTGTCTGTATCCTGCAAGGTCTGAATCAAAATTTCGGCAAAGCGGGCGACAAACTGGTTGAGTTTGTCATAGTGCTGTGGCGTCTGACCCTGCTGCTGTTCCCGGGCAAGTTCAGCTTGGCTTGTCTTGAGAAATGCAATCACGAGATCATTGACTGTGCCGGTTGGAATGTACCGCTGGGCCTGTAACTTTGGGTAAAAGGCAGCGACGGCATTCTGAAAGGTCCTGTCCTGGTGAATCATCCGGCTTTCATCCCTCCCCTTGCGAATGTCGTCCAGGCGGCGCATGAGACCGCGAACTACGTCACGTGTAAGCTTGTCGCTCTCTTTTCCACTGGAGCTAATAAGGTTGCTCATGTGCAGCGAGTGGCGTTCAGGGCGGTGCTGGGGCGGGGGCGGGGGTTCGATACTATTGCTGGCGTTGTTGGCGGTTTGTTCGTGATAAGCCCGGATGGCGCAACGCAGGGTGTAATCGTAGATGTGCATTATGTTGATGGTCGAACGACTTTGCGCCCTCCGGGCACTTCGATTGACTTTCAAATTTGTTCTCGGTTCCATGATGAGAAGAGGAGGGGGGACGGAGTGCAAAACAAACGGAAGAAAAATAGACAGAAAGAGAGAGCGAGCGAGCAAGTGAGGGATGTGGAGCGAGTGAGGGGAAAAAAAAAGAGCGAGAATGAGAAGGTTCTGCTGGTCTTTGGTGAGGCTCAGATCAGATTTACTACTGTGCTTCATGCGGGGGCACAGGTCGGTGCAGCTGTCTATTTTCAACCCCACCCGCCCTTGTCCTCGGATATCCTTCATTTGTAGCGTATGCGCTTGAGCACAGACCTCAGGAGGGGGGTGGCCCGACGGTGGCCATCATTTTCTCTGAAACAACCACCTTGGCGATTTCGCTTGACTTCTTTTCAGTAACGGTATAAATAGCATTCGTTAAACATAATCTTGGTCTGTGATTTCATCTTGTATAACCATCCGCTGGTGCTGGTTTGCCAGGAACCATCTTATTCTGACAAGGCAATTAAAGTCGCAGACTGATCGTAGTGCTCTGAGCCGCCGCCACCACCACCACCACCATCCAAAACCTAGTTCATTCACATTGATGTCTTTTGATTATTATTATTTTAGTTTTTTTTTGACACGCCACAAGAAATTTACTCCAAGTATAGTAGGTTTGCACTAGATCAAAGAATAAGATTTCCCATTTACTATGTAAGGCAAAATGGATTCCGTTGTTAGACCTTCCTCTGGCGAGCGAGTACTTTGGATATCCATCCGTCAGTCAAACCTTATTCCTCTCCGTACCCGCTTGGGAAGCTAGAAAAAGCATCATGTTCTACTTTATTATCATTAAAAAAAAAAAGAAGAATAGCAGTACACAATAACAAAAAGACCGAACATAAGAAAAAGTCCAAACGAAGATTATCGGCCAATCTGGCTTGGAAGGGTTGAGATTTTAGTGGCCTGTCTGCTCATGAGTTGGTCAGCCCTGTATTTTTCATAGAAACGCTCATATGTGTCGATACGAAGCATATCCATGTGTGCCGGACCAAAGAGCGACTTGAACTTTTGGAAATCACAGTGATTCGGGTTGCAGCACTCGACCGTGGCCCATGGATATCGGCGGCCGAGAACGGTTTCCGGTCGCTGGCTGGTGGGATTGAGCGGTGAGAAGGATGTTGGACGGCCAGTCGGTTCAATGAACACTGGACGCCCGGTCTCTGGGTCTTCTTCATAGCCGATGAGGCAGAGGGGCATATGTCGTAAATAATCGATCATGGCCGCCACGTCTTGATCATCAGGGTCCTCATCCAAGCATTCGTGGAGCATCTCAAGAATATTCCCCCACGATGTACTGCTAACTTGGGGCGCCCGCGGAGAAGGATACATGCGCTTCGGAGTATCTGCAGTCGGTGAAGCTTCTTCATCCTCCTCTTCTTCGTTTTCTTCATCGCTGTCATCCAATCCGATGTTGCCATATACCGGGATTTGGTAGATATCAAAAAGGTCGGTTCTGCATGTCTTTTTAATATACTCCCGTTGGACGACCGTCAGAGTATCGGCCTTTCCAAGGACAGGAATAATATTCACCCTGAATGAGAGCATGCGAAGCATATATCTATCGATGTCCGTCAGGCCGTCCACCCATTCCATCGTGTCGATAAAATAAATGCAGGCATGGATATGGGTGTCGATCGCTTTGGGGTCTCGCCTAATTTTAGTCTCCTAGTAGGGAGATTGGGGGACAAAGTTACAACCGCAGGCAATCTTTTTTATGCACACGTGTGTGTGTGTGTGTGTCAATGTTTCTTTTTTTTTTTTCGCTTGCCTCGATAAAGGTCCTTTCAAGCTGATGGTCAATGTACTTGCATATATGCTGAAGGAGATCCTCGATGGGCACCATGTGTGAGATACCCGGCGTGTCAATCAATGTCAATGCCATCCGGTCGTCGCCGCCGCAGCCGGGTCCTTCAAGATGCATCGACACACTGTAGAACTCCTCCGTAGGCTGGAGCGCGTCGGTGAGCGCCATGGGCTTGGACTCTTTGAAGGTTCCCTGGACTACGCTCGACTTCAGATCCTCGCAGAGCGTCCGTAGGAACGTTGTCTTGCCTGCACCGGTCTGTCCAACAAGCATCACGTTAAGATTAGGGATTGGGTCTTTTCGTCTACGTTGGTAGTTGTTTCTGCTGCTGCCCATGAGATGATCTGTAAGGGTATTGTACACCATGCTACCCCTCGGCGTTTTGGACGTCTGGAAGAAAGAGTTTCTTCCGAGCAGACAGGTATGACCATCTTTCTATTTAGGATGGCAAAGACCGAGCAGGATTTTAATGGCTTATACACACACCCCTTTGTGGTCAAAGTCGGAATAAACTGTGAGCAGACCAAATTACGATCTTGACAAGAAGTAAAAGACATGGAATCATATTTTATTTATGACATTGCAATAAAGGCGCCGACCGCTGCAGGAGAAACTTTCCTGCGTTATTGAGGCTGGGACATAACAAGCTGCGCTTTCTGCAATGGAATTAATTTCGAGTCTTCCGATCGTTTGTTTGTGTGTCTTACCAATTGTCGGATCTGATCGCGGTGCTCAGGTGCGAGTGCATTGATTTGCTCGTCGGTGAGCTGCATCACTTGCATCAGCAGTGCTTTTTGCTGTTCTTTAACATCTACTGTATTGCCGGAATAATAGTAAAAGAGTGAGTTTGACGCTGTTCAGTCGCCATAAGTAAAATACCTCCGGGGTCAACAGCCATGGGCTGCTGTTGTGGTAATTGGGGTTGTGGTGGTGGTGCCATGTGTGATAGTGGTTGATGCAGCTGTTGCTGCTGAGGCTGTTGTTGAAGAGGAGATTGCATATGAGAAAGTGGCACCTGAGGCGCCATCATGGGTGGAGGTGCCTGCTGTTGTTGCTGCTGCTGCTGCGGCATCATGGGAACGATAGGTTGCTGAGGAACTGAGGCAGAAGCCATAGGTGCGGCCTGTACTGGAGGTGCGGCCCGGGACACCGAAGGGTTGCTCATGATACGCTTATGGAATTTTATCAGTCCCTTTCGAACGTGTGCCTAAAATTGCTGCTTTACTCACTGTGATAATATTCGGATCGACAATGTTCATCATGACCATGGCCTGGAATAACGCATACGCCACCTGAGGACTGCTGTTCAGAAACTCGCGTGTGAAGTGAGGCCGCTCATACGACATTTGCTGTAGATAGAATTTAAAATATATTAAGCTCACCATACTGATTCGAATGATGCTCCCATTTACCTTCATATGGGTCATGAGCGTAAAAAGGTCTTGGGAAGACATTGAAGCCAATACTTTAGAGATCTCATCCACTGACGAGCCTTGTTTGTTCATGACAGGTTGCTGCTGCTGCTGCTGCTGCTGCTGCTGCATTTGCTGCTGCATGGGTGGACCACCCATGGGTGGAAGACCCATCGGGTGTTGTAGCTGATGTGGTTGCTGCATTGGAGGTGGAGGCGGCGCTTGCTGCTGTTGACCTCGAGGCTATATCATAAATACCAACGTTCTGATGAATATCCTTTCTTCCTCCACCCCCCTTTTCTCTACTGAGCCAATGGTAAAGCCTGTTTCACGTACGTTGTGTTGCTTGTGCTGCCGCTGACTCTCAACATGAGGATCCATTGCTGCATAATCGACACGAAGTTGTCGTCCTCCAACATCGTAATCATTCAAATTACGTACTGCACTCGCCGCTGTTTCGGCATCTGTTTTAGAAGAGAAGAAATTCGCGTATCAATGACAGGCATCATAGAGCGCATGTACGAAAAAATAACGGACCGTAGTAATCACAAAAGCCATATCCTTTGGGTCGTTTCGATTCGCGATCAAATAGCAAACTGAACCAAGCCAAAAAGAAAAGAGAAAAGATTACATGGTATTCGATTATATAAACTGAACTTGGAGAAGAGAAACAAACACACTACCGAAAAGAGGCCACAGGACCAACTTCCTTAAAAATGTCAATCAACTGCTCTTCCGTCATTTCGAACGGTATATTGCCAACTAATCCCAATAGGGAATGAAGGAGTAAAGAAAAGCAACGTTGTAGTTTTGGTCGCATTATAGTGAACACTACAGCCTATGGAATCTTGAGCATTACCGAAAACCACACGCGATCCCCTTGATGCTTGGCTCATTTTTGGTTGTAAAAGTGAATGAATAAAAAGAGACCGGAAAAAGACAACCGTCACCGAATTGCTCAAGTCATATGTGTGTGAGTGTGGAGTGTTGAGCTAACATCTATACTCCGACTAGGTTCTCTGTTGTTGCTTAAGCAAATCAAAGGGCTCCTATCCCCTCAGCTAGGTTTTGCAGGCAAGACACGAATGCCATGCACAAATAGGAGAGAATCTTCCATCTTATCGTCATCCCGCAAATAGATTACGCAGCGTGTCATGCAAGAATGGACTACTTCTCCCAAGCGCACATACACACACAATCCACTGTCACAGAAGCGTCAAACACTTCAACATTTCTTAGAGTGCTATGGTTTGGTTGGTGTGTTTCTGCGAATTTCATTTGGAGGCAAGGGCGCACAGTCCCTACATTAGCTATCATGATGCAGCGTCGTGTCAAGCAACTCCTTTAATAGCTCTAAGGCAGGTTATTCTCACCGCAGTATCCCCATGGTCCGTCGAGAGAACTGTTCCGACAGAAATTGCAAGTCACCTCGAGCGGGGGAAACCTGTCAGTCTTGGCGAAAACACTACAATAATCCGACTGTGCTCCGCCCTACCTTTGCTTTCACCTGCTGCTTTGCGCCTCCCCCGCACACACACACACACTCACACATACCCTAATGTCCCTGCGATCCTTAAAATCCGCTCGCGAAATCGTTGCCAAGCTTCAGTCTGGCCCAGGCGCTCAGAAATTGTCGCCTCAGGTCTCCAAGGTTTCACTCACCTATGCATTCAAAGGGAAGACCGAATGTGCCGGTGCAAAGTAATTGATTTTTTTTTTGTTTAATTATGGTTCATTTACTAAAGACTTTTGTTTCTCCTCCACCTCCTGTCGCATTGACATGCAGGCACTTTTTGAATGAAAACTTGCCTCGCATGAAGTACAATAACCCGCATGTGGAATTTGAAGTGGTCCAGTCAGCCGATCCTGCCACGAAGCCCGTTGTCACCGTTCACTTTGGCGAGCGTGGTGCGAAATCCTTTGCCGTTCCCAACATGCACACTGATGCCATTTGCGACAAGGTGTTCCAAGCTGCACCCTAACGGGCTTGGCTCTCTGTTTATAATGTATTTGTGTTACTTTTTTCTTTCTTTCTTCGCCTCTTTCCCCTAGCATATCTTCGCGCCTTTAGACCATTACAGCCGAGACGATCTCCGCAAGCCCAATAATAAACACCAGCACAAAAATATCCTTGACTAAACATGAAAGGATGATCCAGTAGCGCATTAACACGTTCAAAACGTTTCCAATCTGCGGCGGTAAATATTGCATGATTGCCGCCAGGATGAGCGAACTACTCGCCGTGTTACCCTAAAGGTCGACGTGTCAGTCTCGAATCTCCCTCTTCCTATCCACTCCTTGCTTCATTCATAAAATACCTTTTGATATACCATCCGCCCCGACTGCAGCAACAGTTCGACTGTGACAAAATACCAGAACAAGGGCTAGCATGCATACGTCACTCTTTAGTTCACTATCATCCAACCTCTTTCCAAGATCCACATTTACTTACAAATCGCACCGCAGGAAAATCCGAATGGTCCGAAAACAGCAAACTCGCGAACCGTTCCTTGCCGCCCGTGCACCATTCTGTGTAAACCGCGTATATACCAAGCCAGAGCATACTCACAAAGTGTAGCAGGTCCCAGTATTTTTCTGTGTTTTCCTGTTCTGGCAAGTTCTCCTGTTGCTGCTGTTGCTGTAACGAGGCTAAAAAGGCGGGATTAAAAGGAAGTTGACCGCCAAAGAGGTCGTTCAGGTTTGGCAAAGACTGTTGCTCGGCGCTATTGCTGCCATTGTTGTTATTACTACTGCTGCTACCTCCGGAAAGCAGTGCTTCTAGAGACATTGGGAGAGGTGATCCACTGGTTGGAGGGTAGTGATGGTGCATGAACGACGAGGACGAGGATGAGGACACGGATGCCTCAAGAATGGGTGCCGGCGGAGTCGTAGCGAGAAATGGGAGTTGTGGTGCGCCGGCTGCATCGTTTGGATCCGTTGCTGAGGTAGCGGCTGTAGCAGATGCGCTATGGTCAACAGACGAGAGCCGTTTTCGAGAACGCAACGTCTCTGTCGACGTACTCGCGGCCATAAAAACCGCTGGAGAGGGTGACGGCGAACGCCGATCTGAGCGGGCTAATGATGAGGTCGAGGTTGAAGGAGACGGAGTTGGGGAGACTCGATTGGCTTCAAGGTTTTATCTTGGATTAGCGCACGTTTTCACTTGGTTTCGCGCGTTTGTGTGTGTGTATAGAGCCTAATTGCTCAAAAGCAACTTACGAAACGCAGTCCCTGTGATTCGGCTCAGACGGTTTTCTGCAGAGGCTAAGATTCTTTGCTTGCGCTTCTCACGTCGTCGTTCAAGCTTTTCCTGTTCTGTGAGCTCGGGCATGGATTGTGTTATTACGTGATTAAATTAAGGAAGACGTGGGCGAACGGCTTGGTTCAACTGACCCCCACACTCCCGGGTACCCAAGAGTACTTGCGGGCTTTCAAAAATACAGCTGATGGTGAAGGGGGGGGGAAGAGACGGAAGGATGCAAACAGTAGCTCACGTGAAAAGAGCAGCCACCCCCACAAAGCGTATGTTACGGATAACGTCGAGCCAAAGCATGAAGTTCATTTGCTCAAATTAAGGTTAAGCACATGGAAAGGTCAAAACCTCGAATGATCTTGACAATTCTCCCAAAATCAAAGTGGCACGCCACCCGATCAAAATCGGATACGCCATGAAAACTTTGCGCAAGGCAACAAACTAAATGCCGGAAGCGCTCCTCTAGTCCCATTGATTCTTTTCCTTCCATAATACACGTCCATCCTTCCGAAACGAATAATCACTTTCTTCTTCACCAAGTCGGGTAGCGACTCATTAATAGTGAATCCCTTTGTTCCCATGCATATTCCCTAGCGAAAGAAGAGAGGCATTATGATGAAAGATTCAAGTTCTATGCGCAGTTACACAACTCACGCTGACGGAGCCACTGTCTGGTTTTTTTTATGTAAGCTGATGTTTGTGTTCATCAGCTGCTGTAAAACAGCTAGGACTACATGTCCATTCGGCACAGCGTGGGCGTTCCAGTATTTCTAAGAACAAGGGATCGTGCCTATGTATTCTAATGAAAGACGGCTCAAGCGCTTTGAGGGACTGGAAGCGTCAAGACGACAATCTATCGATTTACGGAAAGTCAACATAACCTGCCATTGAAAAGCGCAATTCCAGCTTGCAGTCAGGAACATGTCTGACATTGACTTGCAGTTTCCTTGACGAGTTTGGCTTCCATATTAAAATGAGATGCAGCATGCCACGGTCCAAGAAAGGTAATTTGACAGTAGTTACAGTACCAAAGGTAAGAGCAAAGACAGCGTCAATTTGTGCAATCAATCTCTGCATCAGGCATCCATCAACACAGCTCAAGGCACCCGCAGTCTAGAAAAGAAAGAAGCAGGCAGAGCGACTGTAGCCGAATATTAGCTCAGCTTCCTTAAGGCTAAAATAGACGGGATGGATAAGTACGAAGATAGATTTGAACATTGCATATTCAGTAATGTAATATAATCTCTCTTTTTTCTTCCTACTGATACGACAAATTGATACAATTTTATGCGACCTTTTTTTTTTGTATTTCGTACAACATTGTTTTACCTCGATACGAGATTTGAAGCAGCAAGCATACGGGAAGTGAATGATAGAGAAAAGGATCAGATAAAGTTGCACCCATTATCACATGGCCGATGACTATGGTCACTGGGATTGAAGATATGACGCTGCTCAAGTACTGCGCTAGTCTGTAAACACCCCCAACGTGCATGCTGCAGACAATATCAAGACAGTCTTTCTCTCGCTTGTCTCTTCTAGTTGCGGAGGGGAGAATAACATTCAGTTACCCAAACTAAGCTATTATCCCTCACAAACTCACCCAAAAGAGACAAATGGGCCGTGTATAGATACCAGAGTCATTGGCCTCTTTGCCACAGAAAAGGGACAAAAAGAAGAAAAAGGGACGCCCATTATGCGTTGAATGTGCATTGTTTACGGTTGATTTTTTTTTTTCGTAACCGTTGCCGGAAAAGGAAAGTTTCAATCCTACAAAAAAAGCAAGTGCACACATTTAAAGAATCCCAAATACCCACTCTCTCTCTTCTCTTTTTTCTCGCGCGAACTCGATACGCCCGCCTACACTCATATTCACACAAAAGGAAAAAAGCTATATTTTTCAATCACAAATACCCTTCCATTTGATCTTTTTCCATTCGACATGGAAAATGTGCAGTCCTCGCTTTTGTCTGCCGAGCAATTATCAGAAAAAGGACTAGTTAAGGTAAGCAATACACGATTGTTATCTGGACATGGCCGTGTTGTTCACCTGGTGGCCTGTTCAAGTTGGCATGGTCATCACTTTACAATAACACCTCATGGACGAATTTCCCCGGTTAGGATGCCTACATGGCGTACCTCGCGATCGCCGAAGAGGCGTTGAAGACCTTTTATGACATTAAATTTGTATCTTCGGGTAAGTTGGAAAGGCGTGGGCAAAGTGCGATAAGGGCAAGGAAACCCGCTGGTTTCATAAGACGGATAGTAGAACTGAATTTGCGGAATATTCTATTCTACTTTACTTGCTAGCCATTGTGTCCCAACCGAAACAGTATTCTGCATTCATCTCCGCCATGCGTACCTGCCTGACGCATATCGAACACATCATAGAAACCCATTCACCCACTATTGTCACCACGGCTCCGACTGAGCAACCATCATCACCGCGCGCCGCAACCTTCAGCAAGATGCCTCCACCACCGTTGCCGCCGAAACCACCAAGAATACAACAGAAACCCACCATTCCACCGAAACCATCCCGTCCAGCACCCTCACGCCCTTCATCACCACCCAATACACCCTTAACGGGTAGGCCCCCTTTGGAAATAACAATTTGGATTGTCTGGTATGGCTGACATGATCCTTCTATTAGATACCCCGAGTAGCAAGGTGGATACTGGTCATCAGCTCCAGGTACCTATGCTGCAGTCACCCCATACCAAGCGTCATACATTAACGGATAACCAGCATGATCATAATCCAACGGCAGTACCGCCATCCGAGTCGGCTATAGAACGGCCTGTGACGGTGCCACATCAACCTGCACGTCCCGTGGTTGTGATCCGACCGACCAAGTCCGAGTTCCAGGAGTCTAGTACCATGTTAGACGATACACATATAGGAATGATCGAGCATGGGGCAATCGACCCGACTCATCTTGCACCGGCGCAAATGAATGCCGGCGATAGTCTGAGCCCGATGACAGCGGCGGGCCATGTGCCATTCATCCCAACTCCGCCGTTATTAGCAGCGTATCGACAGCAGCAGGCTCAGCTAGATGCGCTCGACGCAACGTTGAAGGAGTACAAGATCCAAAAGCAGGAGCTCCTGACGAAGACTGCGGGCGATGTTGAGGAGTATGAGCTTGACCAAGCTATCCTGCAGTACACCAAACAGGCGTCTGAGGTGCGCCAATCGTTAAATCGTGTTCGAACGCTCTATATGAACGCAGCAACGATTCCAACCGTACTTCAGTTTCCAGCGCATCTGATTGCTTACCAGGCCACGCTGATCGAGTCTGCCATCTTTTGTGCTATTCCACCCAAGGCGCTCCTCGAACACTCTGCAAAGAACCCTCACGCACGGATCGTAGCTTCCACTGATTTTTTCAACTACATCACTCGTATTATTGAACATTCGATTCTTCTACCCCAGGAGGCGTCGCAACGTGCACAGCACATAAACCACTGGGCGAAGGTGGCAAGCAAGTGCCTCGAGTTGAACAACTACCAGACACTCAAAGCGATTGTGTCCGCGTTAGGGACCCCTCCTGTGCAGCGTCTGCGGCGCACGTGGGCCTATGTGCCGAAGAAGAGCATGGCCCGCCTGGATTCACTGAATGAACTGATGAGTGAGTCGGACAATTATGGCAAGTATCGGGAGCACATGGGCATGGTGAAGGCGGACACGGTGAGCATTGATGGCGTTGGAAAAAGTGCCGCTGCCGTCCGCGCCGACCACTACAGCAAGCCTACGGTACCGTTCCTGGGCACATTCATCCACGACATCACGTATCTCGTCGCGGCCGCCAAGCAGGCCGGCATTCCACCTACTCAAGACCCACGGGTGCTTGAGACATTGCAGACGATGGAGAGGTTCGCCCAAGGCCCCAAGTACTCCCTCCGGCCGCCAAGCTGGTTTGTGAAGACCACGTCGTCGAGACATCACTTTGGTCTGTCGAGTGCGCTGCAGAAGGGAGCATCGCGTTTCAGCGGCAGCGTGTTCGGGTTCAGCGAAAGGGGTTCTTCGGATGACAATGAGACTGTGCGTGATAGTCTGATCGAAGAAGACACTCTGGATGAACAGCAGCAGATGATCACTCAGTATCTGCTCATGCGATCCTGGGTCAATCAAAGCACGGTTGATGAATTGAGTATGCTCCGGGAGCCCCCACGGCAGCAGCTACAACAGGGCTCGCCAGGTGCACGGTCAAGCACACCATCTTACCACCACCATCGTTCAACAACAGGCAGCACACACAATTCAAACTCGGTGATCAGCAACACGAGCAGTTCTCTCATGCGGTTCAGTACAGGTAGCGTGTCGCTCAGTAACGGTGCAGGCGACAGCCGAGGGACTAGTATGGAAGAGGTCAATAGCAGTAGCGGATACAATAGCAGCTACGAAGGCGATGCTGGCGGAAAACAGCATCAGCAAGGAGGATTCTGGCCATTTCGACGAAGCAGCGAACGTTCTAGTAGCGAAACCAAGTCACTTCCTCCAGAGAGTGTGTTAACGCATACGACGGCATCCGTGCAGAACCAAGCGCCCCATATTCCGCCTCGCCCTCCGCCGCGAAGGGTGAATGAAGACTAGTATAGGGTAACTTTTTGTGCATCAACAGCAGCAGCAGCGGTGGCAGCGGCTGTCAATAGCTGCTCCACCAACGTCGCAGGTCGACACTCCAAAAAAAATCTTCCTCTCGTTCCGCACTTCCTCTCTTTCCCTCTCTGCCCCCACCCCAACTCACAACGCTTTTTTTCTTCGTCGTCTTTTTGGCATTTTATCTCGCAACACGCATATATACACATGTATTATGTGTTGTAAATTCAGGCTGCATTGCTGTCGCTGTTCTTTTTCCAATGTTTCTTGTATCATATAAAATAAAATATACAACATGTTTATTATGCGACCAATGGAAGCGCGCAGACCAAAAAGGGTATGAGTATGTGTCATGCGACTCCACCTCCGCTTTTTTTTTTTAGACAGCGACATATACTCTCTCTCTCTCTTCCCCCCTTCTTTCCTTTTCTTTTTCTATCACGGGCATATGAACCTCACACGAACGTCTTCAAACTCAAGCCATGCGCCAGGCTTCCTCTATGCAGGCTTCAACCAAGATTATGGATGTTTTGTTATAGGACTTGACACCGGCTTTCGAGTGTACAACTGCGATCCGCTCATCGAACAAGCCCGTTCGGGTAATGGGGAGAATCATTTGCAGAAAACAGGAAAACCCCATGGGTGATCTAAACAACCCTGATATGCAATTAGAATCAGCCGAAGGTGGGTTTGGAGTTGTTGAAATGTTGTATCGGACAAACTATCTTGCGCTTGTTGGCGGTGGCAAAAACCCAAGGTACCCGCCCAACAAGGTGATCATTTATGACAGTCTCAGGGGCAAGCCCATCATAGAGCTTGAATACAAGAGCGAGGTGAAGAATGTAAAGTTACGGCGAGATAGGTGTGTGTGTGTGTGTGTGAAGAGAGATAGAGTGAAAGAGGTGTGTGCATGTGTGTTTCTGGGGAAGGGAAAGAAAGGGCAACCATAAGACTCATGGATGATATGGGTGCAGATTGACGGTGGTCCTGGCAACGAAGGTATTTGTCTACCTCTTTGGAGCTGCGCCAAAGCTCCTATACACATTCGAGACATACGAGAACGACCAAGGGCTTGCGTCAGTGTCGTCCGAGACGACGCACGGGATGTTGGCAGTGCCTGGGCGGCAAAAGGGCCACGTCCAGATCGTTGACCTAGATTCTCTGGGGTACACGACTCAGCGCGCAAACGAAACCATGCCAAATGCAAATGTGTCGATCGTTGCTGCTCATTCGGGCCACTTGAGCTGCCTCATGCTGAACCAGGATGGATCCAAATGCGCCACAGCGAGCGACAAGGGCACGCTTATTCGCGTCTTTAATACCACCACTGGAACGCTCCTCCACGAACTCCGGAGAGGCGTGGACCGCGCCGAGATCTACTCGCTATCCTTTAACCATGACTCTACACGCCTCTGCGTCTCCTCCGACAAGGGTACAATCCATATCTTCAACCTTGACCCCAAGGTGGTTATCGATCAGAACAGGATGTTTCCCAGAGGGCCGACCTACGGTGAGGTTATCCAGCCCCCTTGTCCCTCTCCAAAAGATCACGGGTTCACCAACAGCGGTAACAGAGGCAGCTCTCTCAGTTTCATGAAAGATCTGTTGCCAAAGTATTTCAGCAGCGAATGGAGCTTTGCCAATGCAAAGATCGTCAATGAAAGCAGGTGTATTGTGGCATTTGGCGAGGAGAAGAATACAATCATTGGTAAGAGCGTGTGAACGGTGATGTGCGAAGGTGGAGATGATTGATTATTCCACGGGTTAGCAATATGTGCCGATGGAAGCTGGTACAAGTTTTGCTTTCATCCTCATAAAGGCGGTGAATGCACACGCGAATCGTTCGAAAGGTTCTTGAAGAGTGATTAAGCCAACCGGGTTTCCTTTTCTCTTCTCTCCCCCCACCCCACGCACACGCAGCAATCTGCTTATCACCATGTACCTATTCGCATCCCTATTTTTTCTCCTCCTATACTTTATTTTCAAAAATAAATGTCGTAAACAAGATAAAATAATGTTCGTGCAAAATGCAAGAAAAATGTCGCATTGAATTATATAAAATTGTCGTATCAACAGGTAAAAAGATTTCGCATCCATCGATTAAACCCTGTTAGTCAGCAGAAAACACTACACCTTCTCCAATCCCAATCGCTGTATAGGCCAGTTAACCGCAATGCGGAATAAAAAGGCAGATACTTTAGCTTCGATGAGGGGAAAAGAACGTATGCTACCCAAGGACGTGTTTCCACGTTGCTTTCAAATGAACCAGGATGTCCAAAAAGTAAACGTATGCTGAAAGAAGAAAGAAAAGTTTATAAGGTTGATGTATAGAAAATGATTCCTTCTACAACAAAATCTGGGGCTTGTGAGTAGATACAGTTTAGTTCATGTATCCAACCCTTTTGTTTATCATCCTATGCAAATCTCTACACCAAATGTGATCTTTTAAAATTGTATCGAAATTTACACTGCAACTGTGCGGGTGTGGACGCTTTCAATTTGTTTGTCAATCCTCTGCTGAGCCAAATTACGTAAAGCCTGTCGATCCACTTTGCCTGTGTTTGTACGAGGCAATTCAGGGAGGATCTGGACACCGCCCTCAAGACGCATACATTCTTCAGGGACATGTGCATTGACGTACTGAAGGAAGGCTTCAGAAAATTCAGAGTCGGGTGGGCTCTCGAGCACGATGTAGGCGCGTGGAAATTCATAAGCGTGAACAGCGCTCAATGCACCGACAACAGCGCATTCGTGGACGCCAGGAAATGACATCTTCAGAGAAAATGCGCTATTAGTTCCACTTCAAAAAGAAAAAGAAAATAGAGAGTAAAAACTTACACAAACATCCTCAATGTGTTTGGCAGCAACCTGAGAGGGAATTTAGTCAAGGTCTGTTCCAACGTAATCGAGATATATACTACTATTACCGTCTTGAAACACGTTCTAATAAAGTCTGACGTACGGCCGACAAAGCGGAAATTGCCCTCGCTGTCTTCGCTGAAAATATCGGAGGTGTGATAAAAGCCATCGCTGTCAAACACCTCGGCTGTCTTTGATTCGTTTTTGTAATAACCCTAGTGATGCATGTAACTTTTTAGCTTCCATCAGCTAATAAAAGAACTGCTTTCCGCCTTTCTTTTTTATAAAACTTACTGACGCCAACGCGGGGCTCTTGACCCAAAGTTCACCAGGTTCACCAGGAGCCACATCTTCAGCAGACCGTCCGTTGAGTATTTCATAATACAATAATGAGCGAATTTGCACGATACCTTTTCCATTTTCGTCTACAATCCGGATGATGTAGTCTCCTTCAGAGTATCGCTTGCCCACATACTCTATAGCTATCCGATAAGATGAAAGGCTCCTCAAAACCTTTTTTATTCGTCCTCCTGCAGTCCGAGATCTTGCCTTTAATTTCGCCTGGATCAAGGGGGCACAAAGGCAATAATCCTTCCGTCGATCCGTAGACGAAGGCAAAGTTACAGACACCTAAACAATTCTTTGCCTTCTGGAGTGTCTTCACATGAATAGCCTGGCCACCAGTGAGGATGGACCGCAGGGATGTGAGGTTGTATTTCTTCAGCTGCTCCGGGTGTCTTGCCGCGAACCCTACGATCCAAGGACTAATAATCATGTCGGTGATCTGATGACGCTCAACAACCGAAAAGATGGTGTCAATGTCTGTGGTGTCGACCACATATTGTACCAAGCCCTCCATGACGGCGGCCTGGAGCGCGTGGGTGCCGGCCATGCCGTGGCCAAAATGGTTGATGGATACCATCCGATCGGAGACTGTCGGATTCGCGAAGCGAGTGTTCAACGTCCTCAGCCGCGCAATACCTGCTTGGTGACTACCAACGAAGAATGAATCAACATGTTTTTATATAACCCGCGAATAGCGCAATATCCATCATCATATAATCAACACCAATACCCTTTCTCACCCTCCCTGCAAATGTACGCAGAGGTACCCGTCAACAATAGATAACTTACGTGATGGTCACTAATTTACGCGGACCGGTTGATCCGGACGTTGTAAAGAAATAGGCAATATCCTCAGGAGCGACCTGAGGCAATGGACCACTCGCTCGATCCGGATGCGAAAAAAGGTCACTTAGAGGCTGCGTCACGTCGATTGTTGTGGAAGGAGATGTTTGAGTTTCTGCATTGACAGCAGAACCCATGAGGAAGACAGGTATCATTATCCCATATTTGTCCAATGCGCTGACCGCAAAGTTAATCAGGGAGGGATGGGTGATGAGCACACGGGGGCATGCAATCTTCAACGTAGCTCCCAGTTCGTCGACGGTTGAACAGATCGGTAGAATCAAGGTTGCACAGCCTAAAAATCGAGATTACCATTGATACCTTTGCCTTGCTTTACATATACGACATAATTACCTGCGGCAATGCTTCCGTGGACTGCTACAAAGTAATCGATCTTTGTGTATAGTCATTTGAAACCAAGAGGGAGTTATAGAGAACGTGAGGAAGGGGGGAAGAGTAGCGGATGTTCACAACAGGTATAAAGGAAAATACGTACATCGTTCGGTGCATAAACAGCAGCGATATCGCCAACCTGAAGACCATATTGATCGCGAAAATTCATAGCAACCGATCGGACGGTGTAACGCAGACTGTTGAAAGAGTAAAAACGTTCGGGCACAAGAGCATCAATGAGCAGAGGTTCGTCATCTGAAAACGGCCTCTGCAAATTGTTTTCAAAGATTTCCTCGTAGATGGATGTGGAACTGCGGACAGCGGCTTGCAACATATTGCTCAGGTGAAAAAAAGAGATTCGGTGAGTGAGGAGAAAGAGAAAGAGAGAGAGCGAGAGAGAGGAAAACAGCGAGGCTCTTTTTCAATTGTTGCCAGATGCACATCTCAGGAGAGTAATTGCATGCATAAATTCGCATTTACCATATTGCCGAACATTGGATGCACCCCAATGCGACTCTTCAACGGAGGAGAGCGTACATCCGGTCTGATCTGTGTTCGATCTCAAGCGGGTGCACTTGGCAACCTCTTTTGAGGGATATGGTGCAAATCATTGATAAATGGCCATAAACTTGTTTCAATTTGTCTATTAACGTATATCAAGTATATGATAGTGCTAATCGTGTCTGCTGATGCGCCGAGGGAGGTTGCAAACCCGGGATGCCATGTTCAAACGCCTCATATGCATCAAGCCCCTTGGAATATGCCTCGATACAACACCAAGCTTTGATATGGGAAGAGGTGGCATCAAGGAAAGCTTGGAATTTTTTCTTTCAGGCTCTTAAATGAATAGCCGCAGCGAACGCGGACTCGCGCTTTACTGCACCTCAATAACGCTCAATCCAGTTACATTCGCAATGACATTTTGGATTTATAGAGCTAAAAAACAACAGCTACATGCCTTCTACTGCTTAAATTGCTGTTGTGGCCACAGCATTTTGCGTCATTTTCCCTTTTCGTCTTTGCAGTCCATCCTCCACACTTTGCCAGATCGATACAGAAAGGGCTCTTCTCGATTCATGATCCGCATTCTTTAATGATACAGTACCTTCGATTTCTTTGAAGTACATAACGTCCTTCTTTTCACTTTTGACAGTTACCTTACCATTTCTTACGCCTTTAACACACGCTTTGCTGTATATTAAACGCCTTCCCCCTTCCTCAATGCGCTTCTCCGAGCTTGTCATTTTTGTGACTAGAAGCGCATCTGCAGGGACGGCAACCGGGGTTGAGCATATAGGTAGCATTAAGGTGGCATATCCTACTTGGTTTCTCACAGGATCATTGATCCGCCGCTGCAGTGGCATGCAAAGAGAGTCGATCATTTTTTTACAAGGCCATCAAGCAAATATGCCTTTGTCTTCATCCGAGTAGGATACCATGCATTGTTAGGGCCATCAACGGCTAGCTACATGACCCACTCGTAACCCACATATTCATCATGAAGGGATCATTGCCATCGACCGTACATGTGATTGAAGGGTAGCAAAGGAATAGTTGCGACCAGCATGGAGATCATCGATGATAAATGGCTCGTTATCTGCATGGGGTCGAGGTTGCAGGGGCCCAAAGTTCTGCTTATAAACTGTAATGGCGGTTGTCGCTCAGAAGCTGCGATAGTGCCTGCCATGAAGCAGGAATGGGAATGGAAGCGAATACGAGAAACCTAACTGCTTTACAAATGGCCTCAACGCAAAACTACCTCTTTTTTATCAAAGAGAAGAAAGGGAAATAGTAATCTTCGCATATATTTGAAAATGCAGTGGATAACGGTATTTCAGAAGTAGAGGATGCCTGTTGTTCTTGGACCTAGAGAAATTGGTTTTTGTGGCTCTCCGATTGCCAACCAGTCTTACGATTCGAAGACGCAATTGACATCGGCACTAATAAGGAACTCTTAACATAGGATGAGTTGATATGCAAAAATCTGTGATCCTCCCGAGTTAAAATGTTTTCATGCTAAGAAACAGCATTACTATTTCCTACAGCAGACTATGGCAACCGCATAAGGTGATCGACGGACGCATGATGGATGATGATCGTACTGTCGACACCAGTTTCCTCTCCTCCCCTTATATTTGTAAAAGAGCTATCTTGCAGAGGAATGTATTGTAATCTTTTTTTAGCAATAAGCATGAGAGAGGTAGCAATCTGCGTTTGCATATTGTCTACATCCGTATGTTTATCAAGGCCAATGATACTTGGTGAAGCATCCCCTCCTTTCTCCCGGGATTGGTTCCAACAGTCCGTAGCGAATTGTACATGCACGTGGCGGCGTTATTGATCAAACTTTAAGCATTTCTGCCTCTCTCCTTTGTTTTGTTTACCCCCTAAAAAGTAGCCGTGCCTTGCTGCAAGGGATGGTACCACCACCTCCTGGTTTCTGGAAATGATGTGCCTGGCAATACTTCTCTGACGACGATGACCGCATTTTCGCATATGCCCGCCTTTCCAATTTATATGGCGTAATAGTACCGAGCCGGTATGAGCCGCTCGGAGGAGAATGGCAGCATCAAAGGTGTATAATCCTTGGTTCTCAGAAGTCGATATGCCATGGAACCATTTTTCATTCGTGGGTGTGTATGGAATCCCCATCCTTGCAACGTATTCGCGACGTCGCTATTTTTTTTTTACTAGCTGGACGAATGATCGGCAATCAAGAAGTACGAACTCATCATCTCAATCCTATACGCATGATTCTCCCTCTCTCCTGAGCACCATCTGCAACAGACTTCATTTGCATGACAAGAAGAGGAATCAGGGCGGATCATTTATGTAGCGCTATGAATTGTTTAGGATGTTTGCTAAAGGGTTAGGAGACGGCCCATGGAGTTTCCGGTCAGACTCAACAAGATCCGAATTCCAGCAGAACTGGGATCGGGGAGCTTGAGACGCTTGGCAAAGAGTTCTCCCAGAAGTACGAGCACGGCCTGGAGGACTTGAAACAGACGATTCCGCAGGATGATGCAGGCCAGAACCCAACAGAGCGTGTTTCGATATGCCATCACCTTTCTGAACCCTCGTGTCATGAATCGACGCATCAGCAGCTCGAGTTGAGCTAAGATCTGGAGTGCCAGATTAGAGGGATGATGAGGAGCTGTAGATGTGGAAGGTCGGCTGGTAAGTGCGGTCTGCTCTGTTATTGTTGTAACCGTTTTTATCGTGGTGATGGAGCTTGGAGTATTTTCATCTGTAGCAAGCGCATTAGTTTGAAGCGAAATGGTCTCCGGCTTGCTCGTTCCTGAAGTTGCAACATCAGACTCTGTGATGGGCTCTTCAAGAGATGGTTCAGAGTCCATTTCAGGGGTATAAAGCTCGGCATCAAAGTAGATGGATGAGCTAGAGCTTGATCGGCTGAGCGGCGGCGGTTGTTCTTGCCGGCGAAACGTTGGATCTCGGTTCCAATCCCAGGTAACCGGGTCTGGACCTTCAAGTGCTGCACGTGCATATAACAGCAAGCAAGCAAGTAAGTCAACTTACCCCATTCCCTGATCCCAACGTCTCTTGATTTACCAGCAATGAAATCGGGTTGGTCAATCCATCTCGACAGCTCTGCAACCTTTGGAAAGCTGACGCGACTCTTTGCCTCCTCGGTGAGCAGGAGTTTCACCATCTGCCATATCCCCTGATACATCCACCCAAAATTAAGCAGGCATGCTGCGCCTAGCGAGGACGGATAGCGCTTGATCATTTTGATAAATGCGCCGGCAATTTTCCTATCCTAATATGCGCGGCGTCAGCTGAACACTGGTCATTCGCAATGATTGCATTGATTGACTTGCTCTGGGAAGAGATTTCGCCTTTTTGAAATCAATCAGCAGAACAGATTCGGTGACAATGGGGTTTTTCTCTCCATTTTTCATGCGGTCCATAGACGCCTTGCAAGTTATACGCCGGGAGGTCTCAAAAACAAAGGTGATAAAAGGCGACAAAAACTCGGAAGCATCCCCAACAATGTCTGGAAGATAGCTCAATTGGATGAGGACCACCGGCCGCCCTATCCGATCGTTGCCGTGAAAAAAACAAAAGGGGCCTTCGAAAAAAGCAGGGTTCTGGTCCTCAACTGTGAGAAGACCCACGTTCTTGTGTATCCGCCACTTGAGCGTGTCCAACATACGCGAGAGTGTGTGGGGTATCAAGAAACCGTTTTTACGCAAGTAACGAAAGATGGTTACTAGTAACATATTCGTCGGCCACGCAAAAAAGAAAAAACAATACGAGTGGACCAATCAATCGCGGCTTACAAAGTGTAGAAGCAAGTTATCTTACCTCGATCGTTGATATACTCGTCTAGCGCAGCTGTTTGATCAAATGAGAGCTTGTATTCTTGAACGAGTAGCGGCATTTCTCGCTTTAATGCGGAATGAATGCTGGCTATATCGGACTCATGCTCCTTGTAGAGTTCATTGAGATCCTCCATTCGCTTCTCGTCAACATCCATGGTTTTTTAAAGGAAGGAATGTAAATTGTGAGGATCAATGTGGGCGTGTGTGTGTGTGTTGTGCGAATGAAAGAATGTGCACCGACGCAAAGACACATGATAATCTACGGCTTTACTGGACCGTCCAATCAATTTCCCGGGTTACCTGATGTGCGCTTCACAAGATATGTGCATTAGAACTAGTAATATCTCTTTACCTCTCACATCAATACTGCAGTGATCATCGTTGGTCCATTTACACTCGGCTTAAATGGAGCCTTTTTATGGAAGCATAAATATAATGCATGCCTTCAGCGCTCTGCTTATTAAGCAAAATAGGGTTAAAGATCGTTCAATTCAAATACAGAATCCCTGAAAGTTGTGTTTCGAGCCATGTCAAGCAATCTATTTTGTGGAGTCTCAGCGTGTTATTATCTGGTGATATTTAATACCGCCTCTGTTATTATTGTCCACGTATCCTATGTGCAAGATTTCATGCTCAAACCTTGTAGTGGCTAATGTTCAACATCTATCAGATGTTATTTACTCTGTATGCTCTCTCTTGAATACCTAAGCTGGCGCACGGGACATCATTTTTTTAAAAAGTAGAATATCTTCCTGGATCCTCATAAATCACCCCATTTCAATCGTCTGACACAAACTTAACCCTTACATGTGAGTAATGGAACAAATAAGGAAGACCAGATCCAAATAGAGTGGCTTATTGAAATTGCTCTAATCGCCCACACCCCACGCGACTCATATAAGCGCAATAAACCATTAAGCGAAAGAAGGGGGGTGCTCTCTGGTTTTTATAGATATCCAGGCCTGCGCTTACTGAACTACTTGTTCTCCTTCCGCTACACGAAAGTGGAAGAAGCGCCACCCAAACTTTCATTTCAAACGAGAGAAGATCGGTATGCAATAATGGTTTCGCACGATTATCAGATTCTGTTCCTGATGAATACGTCTAGTACCGCGGCAACGCAATCCACGTCGCTCATATGGAACATATACATATATATATATATATATCTTGGGAATGAAAAGACATCCGGTTTTCTCATCATATTTTAGCTCCTGGGAGGATTTGCACCAAATTTAACCTGAAAGGGCCATCATCCACGACAAAGGGGAATTTCATTAACTCACTCTTGTGCGGCAATATGCAAGGTTAAAGTTACTGTGCTTTGTCAGACTGTGCGATGGTTACATGATGATGTCGAGTCATTGATGAACCACCGCAACACTCGGTATCTCATTTGTCTCAAGTCGACAGGGCCTACACACGATCAAGACAAACATGCGCGCACGTGGTCAACTTTCCCGTTTCGTGACTTTTTTATTTTTTTCCTTGGATGGGGGCCTGTGCAGTAAACAAAAAAGGATAAGAATCAGAGCGCGCTATGGTACCGCGACCTAAAAATCCGAATGGAAGCAAAGAGAGAAAAAGAATGACTTGTCTTTGGGGACTAGTAAGCAGGGTGAAAGAAAGAAGACAAGCGTTCTCCTGGGTGGGCTAGAACAAACGTGCTGAAATATGTCACACGTCAATAATAGCGGTTTCATTTGTTTTTAAATCTTATCGGAATTACCAATGGCCGATCGAACGTTTTCTAGAAGGCTTATCTGCACGGGAAGAAGAGGGTGACGAATGCCACTTTATTACATGAAATTGGCATAAATAAGCAATATAAGACAAGTAAATGTAACACTTGTCTAACTCGTAGTCTACGAGCATCATTTTATCTACGCGCACATATTATGTGCACTCACAGAGGCACTGGTTATCCCTAATCTTCCTCCGCTACCATCCCCCCCCAAAAAAATCACTCTCATATTAACATTGCCTCATTTTTCTTCTGTACATCAAATGAGCCGTCTCAAACAAATCGACTATTAAGCTCATTCCAGATATGCAGTTCCTTGTTACCTATTTAGGCGCCAATCAAGTGGAAACATCGGGCAGGTCTTCTCAATCCAGAATCCAAAATCTACAAACCAGATAATTCTTGATTATGGGGATCGGGGTTTCAGGATGTCCGGTGGGTCGGATAGAATGACGGGAACGGAAGAAGTCCAATGGCAAAGCAAAGTTGTATTCGACATATTAGATGTCCACAGGCGCATGCATGTACGTCATGAAGTTGTCGTTGTCATTACCAACGATGCTACTCCTGGGGATAGGAGCTTTTCTTTGTGTTCTTCTTCTTCCCAGATCGTGGGTGTAATCTCGGACTTCTATAAGTGGGGTACTCTTTCAGCCAGAGCATGCTATTGTTGCGATGTCTCATTTTGAGATGTTCCACCTAATGAAGCTGCGTCTCAACTCAGATCATTGTCAGCAGCTTGGCTCTATTTGGTTCCGCTCATCGTGGTCTGTCTCGCGCTCTGTCATTCGAATTATATATCATTTTATGAAGCTTAATTCGCAGCGCCATATCTTCTTTCTTATTCCCTTCTTTATTCCATCGAATCTGCTATCACACATCATCTCCCATGATCATGTCCGCTCGGCCATCAACTACGCAGGTCCATTACCAACACCCGTCATATCATCATCAACATCATCATCACCACTTGCCATATGTTCCTGATGCTGTTGCACCGGCTCCATCCCGTACAGCATCTTCACACGCCAGTAGTCATGTATTTGCCATAGACTTCATCATGAATCCTTGTGAGAGCGACAACGAAGCAGAGGATGAGGAACCAGTAACTCCTCTGACCTCCCAACCTCCAAGTCCCGCTTCAACCGTCTCGTCGCCCTCAATACCTCCTCCTCCTCCACCGCCGCAATCCTCTTCTGCTCCTTTGCTAGCAAGGAAGAAAACACATTCGATTTATAAAATATCATCGTCCCCACCACCGTCATCATTGCATGAACGTCGAGAAAGTACGAGCTCAACATCATCCAAGGTATCCAAGCGCAATTACCAACGGCATGACAAAACCAAGATCGCAAAACTCCTGGAGATCTATTATGTCCAGAAACAATCTGTTCGAGTAGCAGCGAAGATGGTTGACATCCCCAGGGCCACTGCCGGTCGCTATATTCAAAAAGAAAAGGCCTCACGGGAAGCGAACGCGAAGAAGTATGTCAACCACACCAACAAATGATGGAATCTGTCCCATTTGTTTATCTCGCCATCCTCCCCTTGACTTTATTATGTAAGTCAGATGCCTTCATGCACATTGGAAGACTATCGATTAAGTTGTTGTTCATTGCCAGAAAACACCCGATACATATGTATGCGCGCATACACGCGAGTGCACGCGCGCAAACGCAGGAATACAGTCATATAGTAAATATACCGGCACGTACGCATCCAACTCCCTCAGAACCTACGTCTCTTTACCGTCTTCTGCCGTCTTCTCTTCTATGATCCGACCATCTAGTTGACAGTCTCCCGTCTTTTTTTTTTCTCTTGCTTTCTTTTGCACTTTCTTTTTTCCCCTCTCGTTATGACCCCCGTTATGTATGCACAATCCAACTTGATTATCTGAAACAGTCTATCCGTCAACAACACGCACATCTTTGCTCTTTTACGGTGTTATGCGGTATGGGATAAGCTAAAATTCAAGAACATTTTTTTTAAAAAAATTCTTGGCATGTTTTTTTTTTTACTTGGTGGGATTTTCCAGTTGAGGTGACACATACATACGTATACATTCGCGGCGCTCTCTCTCACCCCACCACCACCAACACCACCACAAAATCCCCGATGATGTTGTGCTGGGATCGATGTCAATACCCCGTAACGTCGCACGCGCTCTTTTTTTAAGTGCATGAAAAGTTTGGGCGCCATGTAGGACCGCTAAATGAGACTTGATTGTACACCTCGGTACGTAGCACATCTGCTTTACCCCAATTCCATCCAAGTATTAGACCAAATACGACTCCACGAGCGGAGATAATGAGGTTGCTGCTGCTGCTGCTGTTGTTGTTGTTGATACGGTCGTCGTGCGATAACTCTTTGTCAAAACGTGTGCTCTCTTACCACCGCTATCCTTTTCAGCGCTCGTTTGTATCAGATGTTCCCCCTCTCGTATGGCTTCCGTTTGTGGCAGACACGCAACATTTATTTGATGCCATCCTACCTCATGCTTATATAAATCATTATTTGCCGCCGCCACATTCGAATGCACCTTTCCATCTTTTATTAGTACGCTGTATCCGTCTTTCGGTCAGAAGAACTTCGTCATCCGTTGTTGTACTACCTCAAACCCTAGTAACAAAAGAAGATCGCCTTTTACATAATGAATGCAGAGAGTTAGGAATAAGGTATGTTTGTTATCATTTACTCCATCGATGCGCTGCGCAATGCACATCTAAGCATTGCTACATCCACGACACCATGGAAATAAGCTATCGGGAGCAGTATGTGCAGCCGGACTTATTAGGCCAATAGATTACTTGTGCTACAACTGACATTAAAGAACGGCAATCGAGGGAAGTGCCCCGATCCAAATTCATTAAGAGCCGCACAAACAATAGCATCCGTGGCGAGTGCTTTTGGATGTCAAAAGTTCCCAACACGGCCTTCTCCTTTTTATGTTTATGTGTATAATTACACGCCCGGTGCTTCTTCTGGTTTTTTTTTTTGCGGGGATGTGGACAAAAGACCGTAAACAATTCATCCATCTTTTCTCTTTTTGGTAAACCCCGTTTAAAACAAGTCAGCCTACCATTAACAACGTCTCTCCTACCATAAATGGATCCCGACGGTTCCTCCAGCACTCCCCCCCCCGTCACTCTTTAACTGTGTATGGGGTGAACCAACATCGGAAGATCTCCTCTCTTTCTCTCCTGAAAGACGGTCGTCGAGTGCGCTTCTTAGAAACATGCTGTTTCGGAATCACCCATCCCTACAGAAAAGAGCGGTGCCTGAATAAATACATTCTTCAGGCACTCCTACCCGTGGAACTTGTCCATCTGCTAATATGAAAGGTGATCGACGGGTGTGTGACCTTCATCTGCCTACTACTTCCCCAAGAAAAACATACACCCGTTTGTTTTCTGTTCTTCAATTCTGAAGTCGGTATACCCTACCGCTACTCGCTACGGTACCCTTTCATATTTAAAAGTCTATATAAACGTCATGGTTTCAATACTTCTTTATTTTCTGCAGCGCGTCTATTGTGTGGCAGAATCATGATACAATAGGAAGTGATGTTTTGTATCTGTAAATACATCGGCAGTTCTAGCTCTCAAAAGGTTCAATGTCTAAACAGGCACAACGTGGGATATTTGCATACTGACGTAATGGATTAAGAACCGCGGGTGCTGCATTAGAT
This sequence comes from Dichotomocladium elegans, assembly GCA_025716815.1. Classification (NCBI taxonomy): domain Eukaryota; kingdom Fungi; phylum Mucoromycota; class Mucoromycetes; order Mucorales; family Lichtheimiaceae; genus Dichotomocladium; species Dichotomocladium elegans. The sequence continues at coordinate 519,322 of JAIXMN010000009.1, forward strand.
CTATCTCATCCTGGGGTAATCCATACAGACATGATCTGTTTGATAACGGGGTCTCAATACCGCATGACAATCCAACTATCTAAAGCGTGATCTCAGATAGCGACATAAATGCTGCAATCTGCTGTTGCAGCACCATGCATCTCGAGGGGTTTGATGCCACTGCTTTCCTCTGTTTGAGTACCTTCTATGATATGTTGGTCTATTTTTTGAAACGCTACATAATTTATCTGTGCCATGTTGATAATGGAGAGGATGTGAGCGCCATGGCTGGGCCGGTTCATTTGGTTCATTTGTCGTGTGCAACGCACGGCCTCTTCCCCATCCAACTCACCTCCCTCGTATTTTCATCTGAATGTAATGTTCAGGACATTGTCTGCTCGGTATTGCCGCTAGCTCTTTTCTTTTCGTAACTTCCATTCAAGATGATCCTTGGAAAAGCAACAAGTGAGAGATAAATACCCTCAGCTAACCAATCTAGGTATTTCTCCCCCCCTCCCCCCCTCTCTCTTTATCCATTTATTCCGTCGAAAATTCGGATCTCTATATACTTCATCTGCAAGTTGAGGATACCAGGCCGAAGAGAAAGAGCCTAGTCTTAGATGGCTTCGTGTAACAATCCATGGATTGGCAAGATTCTTGGGAATGAACCACCGTCACTGCCGCCTTTCCTTTCCTCGAAACGTTCGATCCGTGGGAGTGCTAAAGGGATTTTTCGATTCCAATGCACAAAAACAGATAGCGAGGGAAACAGAACGTATTTGATGATGCTCAGATGATCCCATAATGGAATAAGAGAGAAGAGTAAAATAGCAAAGTGAGAAATGATGTACGAGCAAGGGCGAAGAAACACAAGAGGTCTGATCTCCGCTTCAAGGAACCCTGCATGCTCAAGTAAGTAAGACGGACTCTGCGGGTCTCTTTCCTCTCCATACTTCCTATATGCCTTTGGACATTCACAAGTTACAGAGCGCGTCTGCGCGTATTGACGTTTCTTGCAAGCTCTGTGACGACGCAGAGGCGGGTGTTGTGCACATTGATCAAGCCATCGTCACCCCTGATCACCCGCTCAGACATGAGACTGTCTCTATAAACGTCCAGAGCACAAAGCATCCCGAAGGTGGATATATTCTCAGCTTCTGCATTACTGCCCGCAAGGCTATCGAGTTTGTTCAACTCGAGGCAAAGTACAATTTTGATGTCGGCGGGCAGCGGATGCTAGCAAATGGATTCCAAAGCTGGAGTCAAGCTCGCGAGATGGGTGCTGATGACCGCATTCCTGCAATCCGACAAACGGTTTCCAAAATGACCCAGTACAATCTTCAAGGGTAAGGAAGAAGAGCGCCTCTTTATCTCTTGTGGTCCTACCTGCTGACTCTTCCTCTTTGTACATTGTTCACAGAGACTACGATTTTTTCCCGCACTCGGGCGAAAGGGGTCATATCCACTCGAGTAGTTACACCCACTTTCGAGACGCACAGAACAACATCCAGTTTATGGGTTCGCTGAGCGAACAACATGGCTATACCTATTTCAAGGCCAACTTTGACAACAACACCCTGAGCATCTACAAGGACATCAAGGGCAAGAGGATGGATCCCAATACCTCCATTGAGCTTATCCGTGTGTTCATGGTCGAGGGCCAAGACGAAGCACACATGTGGGACTTGTATGCGAATTTCTTCCATGATCAACGCGCCCTCAAAGGCGATACGCACCTGAGGCATGTGAATGGGTGGACCTCCTGGTATAATTACTATGGTGATGTGAGCGAGTCCATCGTACTCGAAAACCTTGATGCGCTGCAGAAGTTCAAATACCCGATAAATATATTCCAAATCGACGACGGCTTCCAGGCCGCGATTGGAGATTGGCTCTCGATCAACAACAAATTCTCCAGCGATCTCTCGTTTCTCACCGAGAAAATCCGGGCAGCTGGCTATACCCCGGGCTTGTGGTTAGCCCCTTATGCCGTCGGCCGCACTAGCAGACTAGCAACGGACCATCCGGATTGGCTTGTGAAAGATCCGGAAACCGGGGAATCTGTGTTAGCCGGACCCAACTGGGGTGGCTTCTTTGCACTCGATATCTACAATCTTGAAGCCCGGAAATACCTCAAAAATGTCTTTGACACCGTCCTACACAAGTGGGGCTTCGGTATGGTCAAGCTCGACTTTTTGTTTGCAGCTGCCATGATCCCGCGCAACGGTGAGTAAGAGAAAGAGATGGTAACGACTGAAAGTTTTGACATGAGAAAAATATCTAGGTAAATCCAGAGGCGAGATCATGTGGGATGCGATGCAGTTCGCACGGGAACTAACCGGCTCGGATAAGTTGCTCCTTGGATGTGGTGTGCCTTTGGCCTACGCATGGAGAACGGCTGATTATTGTCGAATTGGCTCAGACGTGGCCCCGTGGTGGGAGGGTGAGAAATCCAATAAGAAGGATACAACAAAAACCAGCATTTCTGACAATTGTTTATAGACACCAAGCTCAAGCTTCTGCATGTACGCGAGCGTGTGTCTACGGCCAATTCATTGCGGTCGACGCTGAGCCGGTGGCCCATGTCAGACCGAATGTTCGGCAACGACCCTGACGTCATGTTTCTACGCGAGAACAAGAACAAGCTAACCATTGAGGAGCGGTACACGCTCTGCGTTCTCAACAACGTTCTCGGTGCATTAGTGTTTACTTCGGACAACGTGGCTGAATATGGGGATGACGAGCACTTGATGTACCGTGCCACCTTCCCCAAAGCGGTTGCGCATGTGCAGTCAGTTGTTGATATCGAGTCTGGTGTATTTAAAATTAATTTCAAGGTGAATGATTCGAACGGCACTGCGCGGGACTATACCACGTACGCCAATCTCTCGAACGATGATCACACGGTCAGGCTGCCCTCTGAATCCGCAAACACTCACCTGCTCTTTGGCACGAATCACACAATCCATCTCATGAACAGCAAGAAGTCCTCATTCTCGTCCTTCTTCGGCAAGCAGGACGCGATCTTTTTCCAGCCTGGATCGTCGATCGAAATCAAGAGCCACGAGACACGGACGTTCATGCACTTGCCGCCCCCGCAAAAAGATCAAGTTGTTTTTATGGGCTCGACGAGTCACATCGTGCCTGGAAGCGAAATTCAGAAGGTGGTGTTCGTACCGCAAGAGAATAACGTGGAAGTCGCATTCCACAAGGATAATATCAGGAAGCACACAGCCTACTTTACGGTCGGTGAATACTTGTTCGGTGACAAGTCCTCCTCTGTAGCACTACCAACACCTACATGGAAGGTCAATGGTGCTCAGCCCAACTTTGAGTATTTTGAAGTCTATGGCCAGGACAATCGCGACAGACGATCGCAGCGGAAGGTCTTGGTGGGTGTTGTATCTGACTAAGGGCATCAGCACATTCAGCGTATCTATGCATAGCCAAAATAAGTTATGATGCTATGTTTTTGCATGAGTGACCCCCCAATAAGAATAATCCATTCCATATTTGTATATTTGGATATCCCTGTGTTAGTGAATAGAGAAGCTGTTAATGACCATCCGATTGTGCACGGAAAATCGCAACTGTTCCAGGTATCCCTTAAACTTGGACAACGGCATACGTAATTGTACTGTACCTTCCGTGATGAGACTGAATGTTAAACTTGTTACGTAAGGTATTACCTACTATACGGGGGCCTCTTCTCACCCATCTTAGGGCTGGCTTTCTTTTTCACTGTAGCGGTGTCCTGTACATACACGACTGCTCATGCGCTATTGTGGATTGCATAGTAGCTTGACAAGAGCACGCTTCCTCAACAACACGACCCTGTCCATCCTAAAGGAATTGATTGCTCATATCAGAATGTTGAACGTCTATAGAGGAGGGTGAATCCATCCGAGAAAGCCAGTGTGTTCTACAGAAGCGCTTTTTAATTTGCCTTCATGCGCAACTGTTTGCGGGCTTCTATTTTGGTAAATGAGCGTATATCGAACTGCGCCCACTTTTACGGTGCTCATACCCCACCCAACCCTTCTGATCTTTTTCTTTCATAATGTCCGCCGCATCTTCTGTACCTTTCATCGACCTGAGAACGCAGAAATATGACAGACAATTGAGGTAGCCACCCCGCTATTATGAATCTTGCAGAAGCTTATAGCGTTTCTTACCTGTACACATACGCGGGCTACGATGTAGATTATGGGCAGCAACAGGTCAAAGTGCTCTGGAGCATGCTAAAATCTGCTTGTTAAATGCAACCGCAACTGGCTGCGAGATCCTGAAAAATCTCGTTCTGCCGGGTAAAAGAGGATTCTACCGTCCCTTCCCCCCTTTTTTTTTCTTCCTTCCTTTATGCTGACCATAGACAGCTGGGCAATATAACTCCATTCAGGCGTCGGAAGTGTTACGATCGTTGATAATGCCACTGCGCAAGAAGCCGATATTCATAACAATTTTTTCTTGGAAGCCTCCAACATTGGGCAGTCGCGAGCCCGATCAACTGCTGCTCTGCTGCAGGAACTCAATGACGACGCGACAGTGGACTTTATCGAGGAGGTAAGCTACATTGAACATGATTTTATGCATGTTACTCATATCCGCCACCATCCTGCCTAACATTCATCAAGTCCCCAGGTCAGCTCATCCATGAACAGCCCGAGTTCTTTGAGACGTTCTCAATGATCATTGCTACCAATCTGTGCGAGAAAGACATCGTTGTCCTTGCAGACATATGCCAATCAATAGGCCGCACGCTCATCGCTGTCCAATGCAAAGGACTTTGTGGTGTTTTCCGTGTTCAGGCACCCGAACACACAGGTATTGAAAGTCTGATGGAAGGAAGAGATTCACAACGGCGGAAAAAGGAGAAGCTTTTGCTGATACGAAGTAACGCTTGTACCAGTGATCGAAACCCATCCCGAAAACGTCATCGATTTACGACTTGGGTGTCCTTTCAAAGAGCTGGAGGAGTACGCGGACTCGGTTGATCTTGACGCCCTCGATCAAACGGACCATGGTCATATCCCGTTCGTGGTCATTATCTTAAAATATCTCAGTCTATGGAAGGCTCAGGTAACATTTCTCTTTCTTTCATGTGTCTACCGTTTGATCCAAGCCTTAGAATCATTGTTGCTTTAGCATGATGGGCAAAGCCCTACGTCGTATTCTGAGCGAAATCGATTCAAGGAGCTCATCAGGGCAGGGATGCGAACTGTAGATGAAGAAAATTTTGAGGAAGCGCTGTCCAACGTCTGGCGCTTGTCGTCGACTGAAACTGTAAGAAAGTAGATAGCGCGAAACGAATCTAGCGCATGCCTTAATCCAGATGGCCCGTCTAGGTATCCTCCGCCATCCGTACCATTTTCAATGACTATGAATGCCAAAACATCACTGCAACGGTAAGAACGGCAGTAATAAAGCTCACATTGTCTTCCCTCTTACGCACGCCGGAATCCTAGTCTAGCGCATTTTGGATTATCTGCCGGGCTGTGAAGGACTTTGTAGAAAACGAAGGCCAGGGTCAACTCCCCCTCCCTGGAAAGCTGCCTGACATGAAATCCGATACACCTAACTATATGAAGCTCCAGAGCATGTAGGTTGTAGTATCGAATTGGTATATTCGTTTTACTGATTGCTAAAGGATAGATACCGTAAGAAGGCGCTGGCCGATTTTGCTGCTGTTAAAGAGCGGGTGAATGGTCTTCTTCAGTCCTTAGGTCTCCCAACTACGACAGTTCCTGAAATGGCTATCGAAGACTTTTGCAAGAATGCGGCATATATCAAGGTTCTTCGTTATCGCAGTCTGAAAGATGAATACAGCATCGGTCCCTCCTCCGAAAAGCTCAGTACGTCAAGCACGCAAAACATGTCATTTCGCGCGGTCTGCTCATTTCCACATATACACTTAATATAGCCAATCTCGACGAAGACGAGAACATGGGATTCTACATTATCTTCAGGTCTGCAGAAAAATTCTTTGCGCACAATGGAAGATATCCTGGTAAGAAAGCTAAATGTTATAAGGCGGCATTCAGTATGTAACCGTGTCTACAGGTGCCGAAGGGGGTTCGAATAATGAGGATGTCAAGCTTCTTAAAAAATATGTAGCCGAGATGCTGGCAGAGCTTCATGTACCGGGACCTGAGACTTTGCTGCACAATGGGCTGATGGATAAAGCTATTAAGAATTAGTATGGGTCGTCTGAGGCATGAGGCTGTTTGATGCGGATGATGGTGCTAACGCTTCGGATAGTGTACGCTTTGCCGACAAAGAAGTGGCCAATATGGCAGCTTTGATGGGGGGACTGATTGCCCAGGAATCCATCAAGTTGATCACCAGGCAGTACATACCTATTAACAACACGTGTGTCTTCAACGGCCTCGCGTCTACCAGTAGCGTGTACGACTTGTAGAAATAAAAATTAGATGGGGCTTTGAAACAAGGCCATTGACCGCAATGTGGATCACGTGAAGTCTTTTTTTTTTGGCGGAGAAGACAAGAAAAGCTATTGAGTCCAGCAACACCCAAGGCCAAAGGCACGAGCGACTATGCATGGTATATGGAATCATTGGACAACAAAGACCAGGTGGCAAAAGATGTCGCGTAGAGATAAATCGCAAACGAAATTTATTGTGTGCCATATTTATGAGTTGTGTGTACCTGCATTGCATATTGCCTTTCTTTCCTCCCCCCTCTCCCCCCTCCTCCTCTCTCTCTTTGTCTCGTCTTTTTATATATATATATACTCTTACACTCCGTTGCTATTGTATTATTCCAACTAAATAACATGAAGTACAGTCATCAAATGCTGGTATGCACACCCTTTCTTATACAGAATGGAATGCTCCCTTTATCATTGTCATGCATGTAGTGTTACCCAGTCAATTAACAGCCACTTCCTTTCCACTCTATACAGACGTCAGAATCTACTCATTCAGAAGATATACGGCATGGATCACGCCGACATCAAGAGTCTGAATACTTAAATAAAGACAAACAATCTGCACTGAATGTACAGCGGCAAATGCTTCTACAGAAATGTATCAACAAACGGAAAAGGGTAAAACACTAGCATTCGAAATCTAAACCGAAAAGCGCCATGCTCGCCATGACAAGATCTACTGACTTATCTGTTTTGGATTGGATATGTGCAGCTCATCGCAGAAGAAACAGTCTCCCAACACCCACATCCATCGCCAAAAGATACCCACCGCTACGAGAGCGCCAAAAACGCACAGATCACCAGACAGGAAGACGTCAAAAAACCCAAACAGACCGGATTGGCAGCATCAGCGCCAGCTGGCAGAAAAGCCGAATCGGCTGAACAGGACAAGGCGCTTGTAGACAAGTTTCTAGAGGATAATGCAGACCGACGCGCTAAGAAAAGGAGCGTATCACCCGTACCAGTTCAACCCATCCTGGTACCGTCTCACCTTCGGGGCTGTCTTGCGTCAGGCGGCTATGTATCCCCGGCTACGAACAAAACGTCATCACCGCGAGCCAAGGACAAGGAGAACACGCTTAAGGCTAGACCGATCGTGGACCGCAGTCGAATCGGACGAAACATCGATGAGAGGGCGATCCATGCAGCACTAGAATATGAAGAGGGCGTCGAACGGCGTGCGCGAGAGGCCCGACTACGTGGAAACAACGACAATGCTGTTATGGACTTGACCGATCCGCTGCTCGTGGCCGAGTATGAGGACGAGATCTTTGCCCATCTTCGCGAGACAGAGGTTCGTAAAGCTCATGGGCAATCCATTGGGGGGGGGAGGAGGGAGCCTTATCACTCATTTTGCGAGACGCAACATCCATGCGCGCGCGTGCACGCGTTTGAATTAGATGGAGACGCTTCCTAACCCTTGCTACACATCCGATGATCCAAACGAAACAGAGATCACCTGGACAATGCGCGACGTGCTTATCGACTGGGTCGTTGAAATCCATTTCCTTTTCCAGCTCTTACCAGAAACGCTTTTCCTCGCAGTGAACGTCATTGATCGATTCCTTTCAAAACAAAGAGTTTCTGTAGAGAGGCTCCAGCTCATTGGCGTAACCGCCCTTTTAATAGCCACCAAATTTGAGGAGGTCTCCTCGCCACAACTCAAGGCCTTTCTCCTCATGACAGGTGACTCGTCCCTCACAGAGGAGGACCTCATCACGGCCGAAGAGCTCGTGCTAAAAGTGTTGGAGTATAAAATCTGCTACTCGAATCCCCTCAACTTCCTCCGCCGGGCTAGCAAAACAGGACCGTACGATCCTCACTGCCGAATGCTGTCCAAATACCTGATGGAGATATCATGTGTGGATCATCGCTTTGTTGGCATACCGCCTTCCAAAGTCGCAGCAGCTTCTCTGTGGCTGGCGCAAAAGATGCTAGAGAGCGGTACATGGGTAAGGGAAAAATGCGCATTTTCGTATATGCATACCCCTCTTTTTTCCCTCAACTAACATGTGTCATTTTTTCTAGACAGAAGATATCGCACGACTAGCAGGGTATAAGACCTCTGAGCTAAAGGTGGTGGTTATGCTCATGGTTGACTTTTTATCGAAACCTGTGGTCCATGATGCCTTTTACCGCAAGTGGAGCTCAACGCAACTTTTGATGGCCGGTGTCTATGCCAGGAGTTGGGTGGCCCGCAGACCATGTTAATAAAAACATCATCCACAGCGGAAGTCGTAAACTCCCAGTGTTACAATATAAACTTTGTTTTCTTGACCGTAATATAGTCAGGTATAAGTAAAACACTGCCTTCATTACGTCCCGGTGCTATTAACCATACAGTTTCCATGGGATGCTCTATCAAATCGGCTTGGCAGGAACGATCAAGACGCACGTAGTCACTTGCAGGAAACACCTACCTTTCCCCACACACACACACACGCGCGCGCGCGCGAGAATAGAGCAAGTCGGATGTATTCGAAATCTTGGAATAGGAAGCTTGGTTCTTGTACTTGCCGTGTTCATCTTTTATGATCATGTTATGCAAAATAATGACAGCAGACATGATATTCTTCATATGCGTCGAGTTCCGAGCACCGTGCGTACAGGAGGAGACCTAACAATCGCAAATCGAGCCTGTTGAACACCGGAAGACACGTTCGTTGTCTGCTGCGCCGGGCTTCTTGCACCTTCCCAATGTGCTGTATGCTTCCGGAAGGGGGGGGGAAGAAGCGCATTGGTGTGTATAAATTATCTTTTTTTGCTATGCTGCAGATCGTCTTCACGAATGGTTGTCCATGGAGACTATGTATTGTCGATCAAGTACGTGTAGTAATCCATCGTATATTTGTGGCCATTGACGGTGTATTCCACTTTTGGAGCTCGATTGTGAATGGCATCATCAAACGCTGGAAATCGGTGGAAGCTATTGATATCTATTACAAGAATCTGGCCTATACCCAAGAACAAATGCCAGATCCACGAGTTGTGCGAAGCAACAGCTTTCAGGACAACGTACGGTGGCAGTTGTGCATACCCTCAAGAGAATATTTCCTCCCGTCCTTTTCGGCAGTATTTCCACCCCCCTCTCAGCCCTCAGTGCATGCACGCTATGGAGCTTAGCAATGCCGACAAAGACGTTGACCTTTACCAGTAGATTCTTCAGATCTTCCTCATTTGGAGAATGTTCGTCCCCAATGCATTTGATTATCCCCCTCCCCGTTGCAGAAAATGCAAGCGCGAGTCTCTTGGCAAAGTCCCGGACGTCTGGATACTCGCCAACAAGGACATACACACCCTGTGCGAGCATTCGCATCGCGGTTGTTTCTTTCGTATACGGATGGTACGAAGACAGCGTCCTTCGTTTGCTGGAAAAAAAAAATAGCACGTACTTGCTTCCCAGCACATCCCATAATCCTCGAAAAGAGGTTTCTTTCCTCCATACAGAAGCGACTCCAAAGAAGCTGTCATCTCAGACTTGGGTTGAAGCAATCTTTCCCATCAGGATGATCTGGAAGCATACTCAGTTTTGGTCCACATATTTTTCGCTTTTATTTTGTGGGGGATTTTTCTGATGAATGGCGCGTTTCTTGAACCCAAGTTCAACGTGTGATCGACTCGACATGAGGAGATGCTCCGACATATCATCCTCTGAAAGCAAAAAAAGCGAATCCATTTTGGATGGCTCAAGAAGTAATTCAAGACAAAGCCTCGTGTCTGTCGTTTATTATTCTACTGTCGTTCAAGTTCACTTGTCTGTCCTTGTATGTCCCGAACAAGATGCAACTATGCTTTTTATCTTTATACAACTACCATTGCTCGGGAAGCAGTTGCAACTCAACAGAAGTGGGCGAGGGGAATCACAACTCCATTTAACTGCTGTCCAACGCTCTAATATACATAGAACATGCACTTTTTCCCCGCAAACAGAAAACATGGATCCACTTCTGACTTACCAACTCCCCGGCTCACATCAGGTGTACCCAGATGTGCGCAATGATGCCAAATCACGCTGGGCGAAGCAATTGGCATGAGCTAGTACGATCCAATGGCTCCTCGGTTATAAAGAAAGGGTGTGTGTGTGTGTGAATTACGATAACCCTGCCTGAAGGCAGCCAAATTGCACCCTCCCCCCCAACCCCCCACTGGGTGGTCCGGGATACGTTTTGACCTCTCTTTTCCATGTCTCGTAAGTGCGGGTATGATTGGTCAATTTACCAAAGACAAAAGGTGTTTGATCCGATACAAGATTCCATTGTTTTCTTGCGGTCCATGCGACATTGTCATTGCGTGTATAAAGATCTCTGGGCAAACCCCCCCTTTTTTTATGATTCATGCGATTTTTGCAGGAGAGTGTGGATATTTTATTACACCATCATGGCCTATCCGAGAAAGTTCCTCTTGGGGACATAGAGCTCTTCAAGGGATGCAATATCTTGGTCGGAAAGCACAAGATCAAATGCGCCGATCAAGTCATACAGGTGCTCTTCGCGGCCGATGCCAAAAATAGGAGCGGTGATGAAGGGTTTCGTAAGGAGCCATGCAAATGCAACCTGACAAATCGGGCCGGTTAAGCTTTATACAAAGATGAGCTTTTGCATCATTTACGTACCTGGGATGGCGATGCGCCCTTCCTTTGCGCAACCTCAACTAGCCGGTCGACGATTCGGTCGTCGCGCTCACGTTCGCCCATGCCACGGAAATGCGTTTTGAACATATCGTTTTTGCCTCGCGTTGAGTTGCGATTCTTGGCCGAAAGCTGACCGCCTGCGAGAGGCGACCAGGGAATACCCCCGATCCCTTGATCAAGGCAATATGGAATCATCTCGCGTTCTTCCTCCCGATAAAGCAAATTGTAAAGATTCTGCATGCTGACAAATTTGGTCCAGCCATTTTTCTCGGCAATGTTGTTCATTTTCTGAAATTCCCATGCGAGCATCGAACTGGCCCCGATATATCGGACCTTTCCCATCCTGACAAGGTCGTGGAGCGCCTCCATGGTCTCCTCCATGGGTGTTGCCTACGTGAATGTATGATTCGATATGAGAAAGCCCAGGTTGAGAGAACTTCCCCCCCCATCCCCACCCCTGGAAGCAGTGAGCCAGTGTGTGTAGAACAACTAGCAAACACTAGGTCTACGTTACCGTATCAAGGCGATGGATCTGGTAAAGGTCAATGTAGTCCGTGCCCAGGCGCCTGAGAGACGCTTCAACAGCATCAAAGATATGTTTTCTGGAAAGACCGAATTGATTGACCAACTCGGGATTGCGCATGAGGTCTTGAACGTTCAGGTTAATTGGCTCACGACCGCGCAAGACTGGAAAGAAGACCTTGGTTGCAATGACCACACGGTCGCGCGGCATACCGAACTGTCGGATTGCTTTGCCGAGGATTTCTTCAGCATAGCCATTCGAATAAGTGTTGGCAGTATCAAAGAAATTGATCCCGGCGTCATAGGCCTTCTTGATCAGCGCCAGCGATTCATCTTCGTTCTTTGCCCAGCCGTTCCACTCGGGGTAACCGTAAGACATGAAACCAAGGCATATACGCGATACCTGTTTGAATAAGGACCCAAAGAATTTCAGTCGAATCTGTCACGGTGTGCAAATTCACACTGTACAGGGCATTACCCGCAAGCCGGTCTTTCCGAGGCGAGCATACTGCATCTGGGTCGAGCTAGTAGGCTCCATCGTGAATAGGTCTTGGATGTTCGCGGGCGACGAGTTGGGAATGGTATTCATCTTTCAATACGTAATATTTATATACATCTGTCCATGCCCACCCGCACGTCCCTTACGTTATTTTGGGCACTACGGTACAATGCAGTATTTCTTTGCCTGCCGCAGCTGTAATTGCTACTTTTAGATATTAAATACGTCAGATCCCCTTCCTAAACTGTAAATGTACGCGTATTCGTGCATACAGTATACCCGTTTTAGATCGTCACTGGGATGTTTCACAGAGCACCTGAAGTCGCTGACAAAAGAAGCAGGCTTATTCGCACAGAATATACTTTATTTTCCAAACTGAATTTCGTACGCGAGATGAAAAATGGCATATAAAATCCGAAAAGAGCGTCGTAACCAATAGTTAAAATGTCGCATTCATGGATCAAACTATGTTACTCCTTTATCACAACCCGTGAACTTGCAACATCCCGCTCTTCCCCAACGGAAGAGGGCATACCCCCAAGGGGCTGTGGGTTATCCTGAATGCGTCAGCGATGACTGACGCGGTCGGGCTTCATGGGGCCGTCTCGATCGGCCTGAGCATGTACGTTTCGCGGTCTTGCCCGCCGTGGTCTCACGTTCCGCTGCAGCGATTCAGGTGAGCGTGGCTTTTTTCACGAGGCCGTAGGCACTTGTGCAGTATTTCCCCCTTCTGAAACCCTTGGCTGGGATGATGCCATCTTCCCAAAGACGACGGAGGATATGATGCATGTTGGAAGCCGCCCGCCCAGATCCCGATTCCATCACATCGAGTTGACGAACGCCCTCTGCCATGCCCGCTGTACAATACAACCATCCATATATATTTTGTCTATTTGGCCTACCAGACTTACCAAAGCCCTACTACTTGCAAGATTGCTCGTTCGATAGGCAAAAAACAGCCATGATTTCAACAGTTAGAGAGTAGGATAATGTAACCTAATCTCTACCTTTTGGATAGCCGAAAAAGGATCAACGATCATTCAATCCAGGTAACCTCAATTCATATGGGTAGTCATGTTTACCAGTGGCATTTGTGCCTGAGAGAGCTCAACGGTAAATCGAATACTGAATGTATTCTCTCAACAGCAACAAGCGCAGACTTGCTCATGCAAGCTACACTAGGTAAGTATACGGTGTGAGAACAGACGGTTTGAGGAGAGTACATTTTCTCATCGGTGACATAGTCGATAGAGGGATGAATTTGCGACAGAGAAGTTTGACAAAAGGTTTTGGGAAATGGTGGAAGAGTAGTGGGTGTATTTGCGGTTTAGACCGCAAACATCCCCACTCCCGATAGCTCAGACAGCCGAGTTCTCCTTTCTGAAAGAAGAACATCTTTGAGATTCTATTAATAAGCTAATATGAATACCACGAAGACTTGAGTAGGAATTCTAATTCTGCCAGATACTGTATAATGGCGATTTATTAGACTCTGCAGCATACCACCGTTAAGCAGCGCCTCATCTCGCGGAGGGTAGGAGCATATGATGCCGTCTAGAGGATTTCTTCGTAAATTTGGCTGTCACAATGGGGAACGGTACAAAGAGTTGCGTTCATCATCATGGTTATTTCTCAAAGCACTCAAACTTGTGAAGCATACTTGCGCGGTTCAACCCTCCTTCCTGTCTTCTTTATTAATCATCATCATCTGGTCCTGCCATATCAATATCGGGCATTAAGAACTCTTCAGCATCATCATCTTCTTTTGCTATCTCATCAATTGCGATTGTTGTTGCCGCTGTCTTGGACGTTGTTTCATCAGCCGACATCACTACATTCGTATCGTCTAACATGGGCGGCATCTTTAAGAGAAGCATTTCAATGTCCTCATTAATAATCGATCTCTCATCCTCCACAAACTCAACATCCGACATAGTCGTTACTGTCGTTAGTACCTCTTTCTCCATAACAGTTGATGATGATTGGTAAACCTCAACCACAGACGTAGAAGGAGCATTGGAAGTGCACTCGCTCGCAGATCTGTCCAAAGAGTCATGTGCGGCTGCAGAACTAGGGACGACCGGTTCCGGAGAGGCTACTGATACCTTAACCGCGAACGTGCTATAATTAGAGGCCTCCGCGGTGTTATTGCCCGGTTGAGATGATGGCTCAGTGTGTTGTTGCATTTCCTGGTCTTTTTCGTCATTGTCGTTGATGCGGACAGTTTCTTCTTCTGTCAGGTTTACGGAAATATCATCAGTCATCCGTGCGATAGGAGCAGACGAACGTTGAATGGGCGGCAGCCGTGTATGGATGCATAAATCGCATATATTCAGGCTACGGGAACAAATGGACCGAAGCTGTTGAAAGTTACTATGAGCAAGCGATGCCTTCACTCTTAATCATTGTTTTACCTCTTGCGCATTTTCATTCAATCCCGCGCTAAAGATCCGGATGGCATGGGGAAGCAAGCTTGACAGACTTGAAGTAGGTGGATTCAAGACTGATGACAACAAACACTCATATAATTTGGCCTTGATAACGATATCCGTCTCATCATCTTGATTTAATAATCGTGTTACCACCATCGAATCCAGCGAGAGGCGGAGTGATGCAGGCATCCCGCTGCTGCCATATTGGATGAGAAGCTGCTCGGCAGCATCAAGCGCAGACAATAGAATGTCACTAGTTTGATGTATCGTCGCTTCATAACTTCCGTCAAGAAGCGAAGGGGCTTTTGACTCCAACCGTCGTTTCTTACCGCCCTAGTAACAAATATTAAAGGAGGTACTGTTGAGATACAGAAATGATGGATAATATTCGCAAACGCGTAGACGGTCTTCACCTTGATGGTCGAAGGGGCAATGATGTCAACAGTATTCTTCTTATGTTGGGAACTGACATCTTCGTTGATAGCTTGTGCAAGTGGTTTGCAGACGACGCTGGCGAATGCGTGGCCGTAGTGCTGCAAACAGAGCGTCATCAAATTGTACACGGATATTCTCAACGACCTTTGAACGTGGATTGTGAGTGCAGAACAAAGACGGAATCTTGTTTTGGTGAAGAGGGATTCCACGTACCGTTTGCCGTTGCTTTCCGTCAATAGCCTTAATAGAATTCGAGAAAGGAGCTTGCCTAACTGTGTCATGCCCTTATGGGAACTATCAAACCCGATATATTAGATAACTTCTGTATACCATAATAGCTTTCCTAATGACCATACCAATGAATAACACTTGCAAGTAACTTGTTAGTGTTTATAAAAAGGGACGGCAATAAAGTCATAAGACTTGTGTATTCGTTTTGTGGTTTGAATTCTCGCATCTAAACCAATAAACAAAGTCAAATATCCGCCTTTTACCGCTTTCTGAGCTTTTATACTTACGGCACACCCTTCATATACATTAAATATTCTGCACACTAGCTGGATTATTTGTCCAAGTGGCACGACAACGGCTACTTCAGTTTTAATCCTTGAATGAATGCAGTCAGCTCACGTATGTTTTAGAATAATTGATATCAATGACTTACGTCAAAAAGGTCGATATAACGTCCATGATGTACTGCACTCGCTTGAGTGCCTCCGGGAATGCTTCGACGTGGTCGGCAGCGAAAGATGAAAGTGATTCATAACCATCGGGTCGGGTGGGGACCGTATCCTCTGACATCAGATAAAAAGTAGAATGAGCCCCGTGATCTCACCTTTGTAGTAATTCTATCTACCTTCGTCAATGGTATCAAACAGTCTGTCTAGCGCTATGTGTATCGTGCCTATGAGCTGCAGTACAGTCCCTTCCCATGCAGTTGGAGTTGATGTTTTTCCGCCTGCCTTTGACGATGTAGAAAGATACTCCCCGACCACTGCTGGATCCATCTGAACTCTCCCTTCCAAACTCGGAATAACACAGGTTTTCATAATCTTGTCCATTACATGGCGCGTATTGGATGGGAACAATCTCATGTTTGTTGTTAATGCAGAAAGCGCTATGGGCTATGTGTGTGTATGGTACGATTGTCTGTCAGTTTTTGCTCCATACTAAGCCCTTCGATCTTATCCCTTTCTGTACTAACCATGAGGGTTCGACTTGTTTTATGACCATCGTTGTCAGCACTGAGCGAAAGCAAGAGTTGATTATACCGTGGCATCAATTTTGATGTCACTTCCGCCTGTATTTCTGGTTTACCGACCGCTTTGGTAAATATGAGAGCAAGTACTTCGATAGCAACTGTATGGACCATGGTGGGCTCAGGACGCTAAAGGCATGCACACATACAGAAGATAAACATTAGACACACACACACACACACACGCACCTCTCTTAAAAAATGAAGTCCCCCTCTCCAGCATTTCCAACAAGTAACTTACAGCCAAGAAACCCAAACACTGACCACTCCAAGACAGCGCATGAGCCATGTACAATGCTAATGACTGCTCACATGTCACTTTGACTAAGCTCAAGGCAGCCCAACGCGTAGAGGCTATCTTGGACTGCAGAAGTGCATTCAATCGAACCGTCCACTTTCGCTTGAGGGCCACAAGTTCTTCAGAAGTTGCGTTGTGGCTATCGATCAAGAGATCGTTCTGAATGATCGAGTCGAGGAGAAATGGCGCAAACTCGTGCACACGTGTCTCGTCAGTGAGGTAGTCGGATATTAGCCGTTGAAGCTGCTGAATTTGTTTTGTGGCTTCCATGGACAAAGAAGACGGGCTGCCAATGTAAGCAGATCTAACGAGCTGAACAAGGGAAAAAAGTGCAAGCTGCTTTAACGTACGAAGGATAAATTCAAGTGGCTAAGCTCAGTTACTCGAAAGTTAGCCCGACCGACCAACTTGATTTTTCCCGGCTATTCAGCCAGTGGAACTTAATACGTTCGCGAAATATGAAATTGCGCGACATCAAAAATGTTTGCTTGCTGCAAGCCGCTGTGGACTACGTCGCCTTTATCCTGACATCCGAATCAAATTCCTTAAGAGAGTCATCACTTTGTTGATCCAAGGCATCTACTTTGTTGCTTGTTAAAGGCAGGGTCTATTAATGGATTTTTTTTTGCTGACAACCTATAGGCAGGGGGGATAGGATTTATAAGCGCTTTGTTGTATCCATAGAAAATCGCATATGATTTTCTTTGTTAATTATAAACCCAAAGGAATGTTTAGCAGAAGGTCGATCAGTAAAAACGGCAGGACGGGTGTGATCATTTGTCAAGCAGCTTCTATATCGAAGAGATGCTTAGGTTGTTCGTTAGCAACGATGAATTTGGTCCTCGAGCAAGCTCTTCTCTACATTGCGCAGAACCGTTGTTGGAAGTTGACATAAACAGCTGAATGAATTTACCGGTTATCAACATAAAATATCAGTTGTCTAAGGTGCTCTTTCCTTTTTCTTCGAACTCAAGATATTCCCAGCCGTGTACGCATTTGCCAAACTCACTGACCCGGAGAGCAGATATGGCGGACGGAGCATTTCTGAAAAATGTACTATCACAGCGCTAGCTGCGCCGCCCATCCACGTCTATAGAGAACGTGCGGTCCCCAAGTATTCTGCAGCGTTCCAACACATTTTTTCCAATGATCGCTTGTCTTTTTCTGCTGTTGTGTATAATATTCTTCGGGTGATGTCCTCCCATCCTGATCGCAAGCAGTTACCTAACCGCTCTAAGTCCTTTGGCTTCCCCCGACGTTGGAACAAATCGCTGAAACTTATTCTTTTCGATGGGAGCCCAGTCGTAACTTCCACGGATTGAAGGATTTGGCTATGTCCGGATGCTCGCCGGATGCTCTGAAACTGTACGTCGCACGATGTTGCTTATGTTTTTAAAACCCAAAGAATAACAAATAAACAAATCCAACATCGGATAACCACTATACAAGTATTGATAAGCCGCGTGCCGAGTGGATTACAGGTTCTATTGACGCATGGACCCAGACATGATGGACCTGCTGTTTTCTTATGTAATGTATGCATTTCTCAGGCCCCAGAAAGGTCTAACTATTCCCATCTATGGATATTTGATGATATCGTGGATATTATTGAATAATGGGACGATTCATAGTCTTGTGATTCTTCTTGCTTCGCCATATATCGCTGCTACCTCATTTAGAATGCGTGAACGACCCCTGGTTCTATGTTTCTTAAAAATGCTTTCCGGGTCCTTTTCATTCTGGAAGATCCATCGCTGTGCTGAGTGCATATGGATTCCTAGCTGGTTCGCAGCAAGCTGATGCACTCATAAGCTTTCTCAAACATCAACTTGAAACATCTTGCCTTGTCTCAGTGCCCTCTCAGTATATGTTGTACAGCTGACACTTGAACCCCACTCCTTAATCCTTTCGGTTGGAAGCATCGCACGGCAACAAGCTCCGAGTTACCGGTGCAAGATAGACTACGATGATATTTTGTGTGAGAACGAACAGATTGAAGTGGGTACACCTCCTTATCAATCGACATAGCACATACGCTCAGGAAGGCTACATTCCTCACTATGGTCCGGCCCATGTTCATTAAAAATTGATGATCAACTTGGAGTGTTGAAAGTCTATAACGGATCGACTGTGATACCTTATTTCCCAGTATGCGACATTGGATCTGTCATCTTGCGCAAAGATTGTTTGTCACTCTGCAATTTTGATTTTGGGAAAATGTCTACGTTGTTACTGTGGTTGTAATTATGTGAGATGATAGCAACTGCTGCAATTTAGCCGTTGCAGCGAGGAAGGCGGGTTTGGGGGAGGGCTCCTCGGGGTCTGATAGGCTTTCGGCCATGATTTTCTTAAGAGGGGAAGTATCACTGCACGGAATTTTGCTTCGCAGTCTCTTCTTTCTTGCTTTTCTTACCCAGCTTATGCACGCACCCCGCAGTGATTCGAGATCGCCAAGAGGCCGTGGTAATTCCAGAGGTTCCAATGGTGGAAACGCTCGCGGCAGAGGAAATCGTGGCCGTCGCGGCAACCGTGGTGGTCAATCAAGTAACCGTGTCGCGAACCATTCCTTAAGAGCGCTGTCGGACGAAAACAGCAATGGCGACGAAGGTACAAATGCTTTGGCACAGCGTGCACAACGATTCGGGTCGACAGATAATACGCAATTATACCAACAAGTAAGATGCAAAGCGACATGATGCATTTTCACCTCGCCACCCGGTATTCACGGATATTGGATCATAGATGAAAGCAATGAGAATAATTGAGCGTTCCGAAGCCATCAAAGCGGGACTAATACCAGACCCTGACAAACCAATGCGATTAGAAGACGCGATCGATTTTCTGGGAACCTGCCAGACAATGTGCCCACAATTTGAACAAGTCGAACGTGAAGTTCAGAATATGCTTGATCCTTTCGAGCTCGTAAGCAGTCGCCTAGCTTCAGGCGAAATTCGTCGTGAGGTGATCATATCATTCATAGACTCTCTTAACCATAGGATGACAGCGGTCAAGGCGTTAATCCTGACCGAGCCGTCAAAAGATACCGCCGTTCAGCTGCTGGAAACGAACAGCCACTACCATCAGATGTCCGGCCGCCACATGTATTGAAGGTGAATCATTGCGGTCGAACTGGAGCTACGAAGATCAGCTGACATCTTGTTGAGTAGTTCACACTGGACTATCTATTCAACGACATCTTAATGAATTACCCGTTGATAAAATGCCATGGCTTCCTATGGGATAGGACGCGCGGTATTCGACAGGATTTCACACTCCAAAACATACGTGATGAATCTGCAGTCGAGCTTCATGAACGTATAGCACGTTTCCACATCCTTTCACGTCATGAATTATCCAATTATGACGACGAAAAGTTCAGCGAACAACAAGAAACTGAACAGCTTCGGAAAGGTAAGGAGAGAGCAGGAGAAAAAGTAAGATCACGTACATTTACCTTTTATTTTTTTAGTGCTTTTAAGCTTGATGGAGTTCTATGATGATCTCCGTGAGCAAGGCATCGAGACGAAGAACGAAGCCGAGTTCCGCGCCTATCATATGATAATCCATATCCACGATCATGGAGTGGCGCGTCGCATGATGGGGTTGCCGCGTCACATTCTTCATCATCCTCTATTGCAGCGCGCCCTTAAGTTTTACGAACTTGTTCAGCGAAACAACGAAATAATGGAGACATCTGAGCGCCGGAACAAATTCACAAATATTGAAGCATCGCCTAATATGTACAGCAGAGTCTTTAAACTTGTCGGAGATCCTCATACTTCGTTTCTGTTAGCGGCCATGGTGGAGTGGCACTTTCCGGATATTCGTAAAGGCGCGCTGAAGGCGATGAACAAAGCGTACAACTTCCATCATCGGGGTGTCGAGGTAGAGTACCTTCGTCAGGTCCTTGGTTATGATTCAGTGAAGCATCTGCTATCCGATGCAGAGTGCTACGGCCTAGTATTCGACGTATCACCGACGCAGACAACAATAAAATTTGGACAGCGGACGAAGGGAAAGCGGCTATTCTTTGTTGGTGAGTATTTGTAATATAAAATTGAGTTTGATCTAATGATATACTAGAACCACTGTCAAACCCAAGGCCAACGAAATCAATGCTCCTGGTCGACCCAAAAAAGGGAAATCGCACATTCCAACAGATTGTGGACGGTGAAGGAACAGAACCGTATATCTCGACCATTCAAAACATATACCAAACCTTACCATCTAAACTGCCATCAAACGGCGGGCCGGTGCTAAATCACTTCCAGCAGGATGAGCAACGTATTCATAAAACGAGTTTCGTCGCCAACAAACACATGACACCAGCGCAGTTACATATACAAAAACAACAGGCCTTTGAAGAAGAGAAGGCACGACTGCAAAAACGTATCCGGGAGCTGGAAGAAAGAAAACTTCTAGAACAGCAGCAGCGACTACACCAGGCACAAAGCGAGAGTCTGAGAATGGAAGAAGATGCTAGAAAGAGAGAACAGCAGCGTGAGGCAGAAGAACAAGCGAGGCGAGAGCAGCAGATGGAAGAAGTTGCAGCTCAGCGAGCACGCGAAGAGCAGAATAAGGTGGAGCGCGAACAACGTCTTGAGGCATTACGAAAACAGGCAATAGCAAGTATTCAGCAGCATAAACGGAAGCGGCGCGAAGAAGTTATTGAAGGATTGGGAACCCAATTGACAGAAGAAATGCTGGATGCTCTACTTGAAGAAGAAAGTCGGATAGCAGCGCTAAAAACTGTCCATACAATGCGGTTGATAAAACGACGCCTCCTTCCGCGCATTGCACGGATACGAAGAAATCTCGAAGAACGCAGGAACAGGGTGGTCGAAGAAAACAATGTGTTCGAATTGCTGAGCAGGCTTTCGAAGTTATCTCCCAACTTAGGATCCGATAACCCAAGCAACCAAAAGAGCTGGTCTCTTGCGGTGAAGCAGTGCTTATTTGCGGAAGGTTCCGCGTTATTGCGTGCTCGACGGGTAAGGACAAGAACTGCCTGACAGATGAATAGGGCGTTTACTCAACGTCTAGAACAATCGCTTTAGCGTTCGGCTACACCACAACATGTGTGGGACACAGAAAACGTTGCGCTCAAGCTATACCGTTATCTTCAGCCTGACAGTCCTATAACAGCTCGCTCTTGCCTCACGGCTATGTGGCACATGTACATCCATGTTGACCGAGACTCGCCTGAATCGTTGCGATGGATAATACATAAGTTTGGTTTGGATGAGGAGTTTATGCGGCGAGTTGAGAGAATCCAAGGTCTCGAGATTGGGATTCGGGCAGTATATCCAGAGTCCCCTCTCTATAACGAAGCCGTTAGCCACACAGGCGCAGTCATCTTTGCCTTGTCCGAGCTTCGGGAAACAGCAGATGGAGATGATGAGTTTGAGTAAGTTATACTCTAGACAGAACGAGCTGCGTCCACTAAATTCTTGTTACTCTGATTAGTCTGGAATACTGGCGTAAACAAAAATCCCGAATTACGAATTTCACATCGCGCTTGCTCCGCGAAAGGCCAAACTTCAGGACGCCATTTTTATTCATGTACTGGCCAAGGACGGCCTCCCTCAAGGAAACGATTTCAAAGGTAGACAAGACAAGTTATGGCTAGCTATGGGTGAATGGCAACTGATCTTTCCCCCGCAACACCCGTTGCCAGGTTCCAGGACTGCTTGATCTGGACAGCAATACTGCAATAACGGCATATCACATTATGATTATGCAACCATTCACTGTGCATGAACGACTGCAGGAAGAGCTGGAATGGGTTGCAAAAAACACATCGATTCCCATATGGTAGCTACATGAATAAAAAGAGGCAGCGGGAATAGGATAAGGCTTTTACACGCGAGATAAGCTCGAAGCATGTTTACATAGATGGTTGCCGAATGGTTAAACCCCTGTAAAGCAAAGAAACCTAGGAGTGCCCTAAGAATAACAAAACGTAATCCGGTGGTGTGAGACAAGCACAGGAATCTCTCTCCCCCTCCCTCTCTACGCATCAGAATGAAGTGGATATGATGGACAGAAGAATATATTTTATTTAGCATGTATATTACAATACAGGTAAAGTGTATTATTAACAAAGGGCTGCTGATTAGATGGTAGCGTTACGGACCACAAGAACTGGGCATGGGCATTCGTGGATGCAGCGATCGGATACGGAGCCCAGGAAGACACTCTTCACAGTACCCAAACCTCTGGACCCGACCACCAGGAGATCGACGTGGTTGTTTTGGGTGAAGCGTGGGATCAAGACTTTTGGCTCGCCCCACAAGACGTGCTCCTCGCTGGAGACGTTGTATGTACGAAGCCTGTTCCCAAGAGCCTCAAGGCGGCCGCGGACGGACGAGCTGGGGGGAAGTTCTTGGGGAGCGAGGTCTCTTCTGGGCGATCTGCTTCCAAGAATGGGGGAGGTAGGTGTGTGGCTGCCGTCCGCTTTCTTTTCGTTCTGGTCTACAGCAGACAAAAGGATCACGTGGTCTGAATCCGGCCGGATAACATTCTTGATGGCCCATTCGAAGAGCTTTTGGGCGTCGTCTGAACCGTCGTAGGCAAGGGCAACACGTCGCTTGTCAGTAATAGAAGTGGCCATGGTAAAGGAATAAGGAAGAGGAAGATGTGTGTGTGTGTGTGAAATCTGGGATGCAAGTAACCCTGGTAAAACTGGGGGGGGTTGTTGGTCGGTGGGAAGACGGTTCTTATATACGAAACAATCGGGTCCGCTAGCACGCACGTACGCACGCTTCCTTCCGCAACGTTGTGAGACCGTCAGCAATTGCTGCCCAAAAACCCCTCCCGAACCCGACCCGGATCGGGGGGGAAAAGTGATGCCTGGCGAGATTTGTTGTTTCGGCGTGTCAGATGATTTTAGGTTTTTTTTGGGGGGGTGAGAGAGGAAGGAAGAAAGCTTTAGAAAGAAGAGGTGTGGTGCCACTTTTTCCCCCAATTACACAAAAAAGGTTGAATTTCAAACGTAGCTACAATTCCATCCCGTATTAAATCATGCCATATCGGCTCATTTGTTGCAAGTGGGTACTTTTTTTTTTCTTTTATGTCCTTCAGCTTCCAGTTGTTCAAGTTTGACGGCGTATGTCAAACAGTGGCACTGACCCTCTGTCCGCTGATCGGCAAGTCCGACGGGATTGAACCCATTTGTTATGCCCGCAACGTTGAGTTTGCAGGCATTTTGATATTTCAGCCCGGTAAAAGATCACTCGGCGCGCCATAAAAAGAAAAAGCTGAACTCAGATTGGGACACTAGCTACCTTCATCATTGACACGGTCGCTCTCATCATGACAAGTATCATGATTTATCATATCAAGACAAAATATACAGCCGTCGGTAAAGAAAAAGAAAAAAAGAAAACGGACGATAGCATCATGCGTGGCTCCTCCCCTAAAGCAAGACGTCTATGATCATAGGTCGGAAAGAAATCATCCTATTCTTTCACTTGTACACCCTCTCTGTTATTATGGAAATGCTGCTTGCAACAAGTATCATTCCTAAAGCATCGATTCTGTACCCAGTATGAAAAAAAGGGGGGAGACAGAACAAAGTGAATGCGCATGATACAAAAAAGTGACTGATCTGCTTAGTATTTCACAGCAGCACATCTTGGTCTGATCAGCTCTACATTCTGGTGTCTCTTGATCAATGGATTCCTGGGTATTCAATTCGCCGAAGATGGCACACCCCTCAGTCTTTGGGCAAGTCAAAACTTGAAGTTAAAGGGAAAGAGAGTCTGATCGATCGATCTCTTTCTAGTGGAACCGTATTACCACAGGCGTCGTCTTCACAATCGTCACGGGCATTGCGATCGCCACGTTCAATAACGTAGGACCCTTCCGTTATGAGTCCCCTATAGCCTTGTGGATCGTCTATTTCTTCTGCAATGGCGCTGCATTTGTTATTTATGTTCTTACTCAGCTCGTGCTGATTGCATTCACGCTCGAGGACCGATGGCCCATTGGCGACATTGCTTTTGGGACATTGTTTTTCGTCACTGGCCAGCTGACGACATATATCTTTTCAGTGTCCATTTGCGAGAATTCAAAACACTACATGGATGGCATGTTCATCGGTAGCGGCTGCAATTTGCTGGCGGTTATGATGGTGTACAAATACTGGGATTCCATCACAGGTGACGATCTCGAGTTTGCATTAGATTCCAAACCGCAGTACTGGCAAATATGCGAAACGCGAGGCCCAAAACAGTTAGAAAGCCCGGAAAATGATTTTGAGAAAGTTCCGACGTAATTTTTTTTTTACCCTCCCTTCCTACTTTCTGCATAAAATCAAAATGTTCAAACGAGCCTTTTCCACCGTCAAGAAAACCCATTTGTTTGATAAACTCCCGGGAGAGGGCACTCAGCCTCATAAAGGGGTGGAGCACTTGATGGGACCATTGAGGGCCACGCGGTTCGGTATGGCTCATCCTGTTGCCTCCACGCCGCAGGATCGTTTTGACGTTGCGATCGGTAGCAAAGCGCCCCCCCCTCACCCCGATACATATATCCACGCATGTCTCTTTCTTGCTGCTCACAGTGCTTTTGTTCCAACATCTTAGTCGGTGGTGGAATCGTGGGGCTAGCCACGGCGCGGGAGATCCTAAATCGATATCCGGACAAAACCGTCGTTGTCTTGGAGAAAGAACCGCACGTCGCTGGCCACCAGAGCGGCCACAACTCGGGCGTGGCAAGTAGTTAAAGCACGCACGCATACACAAACATCTGCTGTGCTCCACCCAGGCTGACTCTTCCAATGCTTCTCACTCACTTCTTTCTTTCAGATTCACGCTGGCATGTATTATATACCGGGGTCGAGAATGGCACGCACATGTGTGCGCGGCGCCGAGCTCATGTACAAATATTGCGAGGAGCATAACCTCCCGGCTGAAAAGTGCGGCAAATTTATTGTGGCCTGCAATGAGGGAGAGCATAACATGGTTGAAAAGCTTTATCACCAAGGCAAGGCGAATGGCGTCCAAGGTTTGGAGATTATCTACCGTGACCAGGTTTGTAAATATGAACATAGGAGCTAAATACCGCTGCTGTAAACTCATACACACACTCACGTATATATGCGCACTGCATCCTAGATCAAAGAGATGGAACCTAACGTGTCGGCGTTCAGTGCTCTGAATTCGCCAAACACGGGTGTCGTCAATTACTGGCTTGTGAGTCAATGCATTGCTGACGAAATTAAACGATCCGGGTAAATTTTTACTGGCTAGCCTCGTCATATTGCCACATTTGGCATTAACCGCCACTCGATTTAGTCGCGGTGACATCAAGCTTTCATTTGAAGTGAACAAAGTACACAAGACGGCAGATCGTTTAGTGCATGTAACGTACAAAGAGGGGTCGGTTCGTAGCCATTGACAGCCGTTGACCTATGCTCTTCTAGGTTCGAGGCAAAGAGCCTGGCCAGAACGGTCCGGAGCTCCATATCCAGGCAAACGGTTTAATCACCTGCGGTGGCTTCTATGCCGACAGATTGGCAGCCATGACGGGCGGTAACCCTCATGTACATAAGATCGTAACATTCCGAGGCACCTATTATCAGCTCAAATCCGAGTATCGCACCCTTGTATCACGAAACATCTATCCGATTCCGAGCGGTGGCGGCATTCCTGTCGGCGTCCATTTCACGCCAACGGTAACTGGCTTTCAATAGAAGGGTAACTATAGACGGCTGACAAGCAGTCTCTTAGGTCGATGTCCGACGTGGCCATCAACTCATCGTGGGTCCTGGCGCATGGTATGAAAACAAAAGACCTTCATTCTTTTGTCTTTGACTTACTCTTCTACTGCATTCTAGCATTACATTCTCGAGAGAAGGCTACAAGTTCTTTGATATCAATGTGGCCGATCTCATGAATTCGGCCACCAACACGGCCTTTTGGCAATTTGTTTTTAAAAACTTCTCTGTCTCTCTGGGAGAACTATATCGCGATCTGAGCAAGCATGCCTTTCTAAAGAGCGGCCAACGCTATGTCCCATGTCTTACGGCCGACATGGTCGAACCAAGCTTTTCGGGCGTCATGTCCCAAGTCTTTGAGGTATCCTGAAATTATGTTTTTATTTTTTCAGTCGAACATTTTCTGACCCTACACGTAGCCAGGAGGAGTAGCTGCGGGAGATTATATCATTGAGCGAAACTGTCTCGATAGGCTCGCCATCAATTTGCGTAACGCACCTACCCCGGCTGCTACGGGAGCTTTTGCAATTGCCGAAATGATGGCCAATATCGCTGCAGAGGACTTTGGGTGGGGTCCAGTTAAGAACGTATAATAAGCTCCTTTGTATTAGTCTCAAAATAAGCCAATTCAGAAGACGCATGATGATTCGGACTTCCCCCTTTGTACATACTCGGTTATGACGCACATATTTATAAGGCTGAAAATATTTCTAAATACATCGGATTTCGAAGGCATTCCGTCATTCTTGAGCCAGATGGTGACTTACCCATGGGCCGCATGGAAGACTGCGGGGGGGACGCGCGTATCCATGGCCGCCTTGACTACGACCCATTATCCATGTTGGTCTCGTTCCGTTTCTCTCGTTCTGTAGGTCTCTGTTGCTATTTTTTTGGGGGGGGGAGGGGTGGTACTATACAGTATAAGCCGATGTATCCTTAACTTCTTTTACATGGCCTTTTTCCGGTATGATCAAATGGGATACCTGCTTCTTCGGTAGTGCCATGATTTGGCGAACATCTGCAGGGCTGTTCCCCCCTTTTTTTTCACTAAGGAGTTGTTGCTTCTGTTGTCCCTCGTGCTTCGGCTCCACCATTGCCGCCATGATGCCCTGACGGTTGTCTCGGGCGCCGCACGTGCCTTGCCTATGCCCTCGTGCGCTCGTTGCTTCTGCTCTTACCACGAATTATCTACCCTTGTTACTTGCCTATTGTTTACCAGGATGCGTATACTTTAAGGCTGGACCGGACGGCTAAGTTAAAAAGGTATGGATATGGGCTACGTATTGGATTTCTTTTGCCGATTGCCGCGGACACTTTTATGTAGCTTTTGTTTTCGGTACATCTCTCTCCCCCCGCCCCGATAGCCACAGTTAAAAAGATAGTATAGCACAACAAGAGCCCTCTTGATATGATTTGTATCTCTCTGGTACAAAATAAATTCGGCGTTTTTGCGTTTCTGCATAATTTCAGACGCAAAGGGCCCTTATACCAACCACGCTTCGTTTCGGCGAGCTTTTAAGGGGGTGCTCCTTTTTTCCAATCCGTCCACGTTTTGGATCAACGTGGACTTTACCGAAACGTGCCTGTCGGATTCTTCTGAATAAGTAAACCCAAAATGCCCTCGGTCTGCATCGCTGGCTCATTTTCATTGTTAATATGAAAGAGATCGTCACAACCACGTAGGTGGCCAGCCGAAAAGGCAAATCGACAATGATACGCAATGGGCGGCCAAATACTGCAATCGTAATACTTGCCTGCTGTGATGACTTTGGCTTTTTGACGGAACAGAAAGCAGTGACAGCGAGATATCACTCTTTTTGTTATACTGGTGATTTACTATAGCGGTGCGACTCGGTTAGAGTCTACGGTGGCACTCTAACGGGTTGCCACTGTGCACAGTTTCGTACTTGGTTCGACATTGTTACCGAAGACATTAGGAGAGGGGAAAATAGGGGTTTTCCCTGGGAAGCTATTGAAGGCTGGACCTGCGCTCCTTGACTTGCTGATTTCTTCTACCCCCCCCCTGTACCCAACCAATGGCAGTTAAGGCAATCGGGAGAGAGAAAGAGACGGAAAATAATCCATGAGCGTTTTTTTCAAGACTGCTGTACCTTTTCTATGAGACCACAAGGAAAGAAAGGGGACATAAACAAGGCGAGTAAGACGGTGACATGGATCGCGTGGGAAAGAGGCATACAGACAAACCTGAATCTTCCTGTCTTCCTTCCTTCCCCAACTTTTTACAAGTTATTTAAACTATTATATTGAGTTATTACAAAGTAGGTTGCATTGCATTAATACTCCCCACTTATATGGACCAAATCGAAATGCTAATCTTTTTACTTGGCAAGACAGGGAGACAGGTGAAGGGCGAGATGGGGGGAGGTCATGCACAGGGATAAGAAAAAAAAAAAGAGATAAGCATGGCAAAGGAGGGCCACGTTTTAATCCTTCACGACCCCCGTTACTTAATTGAGAAATCCAAGCAGGCAAACGGGCGTATATAAAGCATCACCGTCCTTTCTCCCTCCCCACTTACACTTGATAATTGCGCACACCGCTCTACACCCCATGCGACCTGCACCTTTTGACCCTCAGAGCTTGCTCAACACCTTCATTGGCAAGCAATCTATCCAACTCATTTCTCTTCTCGGAGTAGGAGCGTACGGGGTTGTGTATCTTGGCGTACATGTGCCGACCAGTCGACGGTACGCGGTCAAGTTGCTGACCCGGTCATGTGCGATTGAGACGGAAATTGAGCTTCACTCTCGCGTGTGCTGCCATCCAGGGATTCTTCCCATCCACTGTGTCATTCGCGAAAAGAGCCGAGTGTTTCTGGTGCTCGAGTATGCCTCCGGTGGCGATCTGTTTCGTGCGATTACAAAAAGTGAAGGCATCATGGGCAACAACCGCGCCGTCCGCCACATTTTCCTTCAGATCATCGATGCTGTCCAGCACTGCCACGACCAAGGCATTGCACACAGGGACCTCAAACCCGAGAACATCCTCGTGTTCCCACATCTCAAGGTCAAACTTGCTGACTTTGGCCTTGCTACAAAGAAACTCGTGTCGGGCGAACTCAACTGCGGCTCGAGCTTTTATTTCTCACCAGAGTGCCAAGGTCATCTCACCAACCATCGGGGCTACTCAACGCGCCAGAATGATATCTGGAGCCTTGGCGTGATCCTCGTCAATCTTGCCGCTGGCCGCAATCCGTGGCGCCGGGCGAGTGTCGAGGACCCGGCATTCCAGCAATACATCAAGAATCCCTGTCCATCTTTTTTCAAGACACTGCTTCCCATGATCTCCGATGAACTCTCCATCTTACTTACCCGCATCTTTTGCCTCGATCCCGCAAGACGTATCTCTCTCCCGGTGCTTAGAGTTCACGTTTCGAGTCTAAAGGTCTTTGCCAACTCGACTCAAGTCATTCATCCTCTTGTCCACATGGAGCATCCGACACGCATAATTAGAGAACAAGCAGCACTGGCAGGAAAAACAACACATATTCTCGATCCGCCCAAGGTCACGTTGAGTCCCTCGATGATGTACAGCTTTTGCGATTATATTGATGGTTTTTCAGACGATTCCTCCTCCACACCTCCTCAGACGCCTCCTACGTCGAGTGCCCCACCTCCAAGTGCTCCGGTCTCCTCTCTCGAGCTTTGTCCCTTGCCTCCTCAGCAGCCACGTTATATCCCACCATGTAAGACGGAACATAACGGTGTCTACCACCACAGTTGCTACCCAGCGACTACCCGATATCGCATCATTTAGAAACAAAAAAGAATACCTGTCGCCTGTATCTCATCGACATTAACTCTTTTTCTCTCTCACACACACACTCTCTCCTCCCCCTTTTTGATGGTGCACATATACGGTATTTTCTTGTTATAATTTTTGTATCTCTAGCTTTATTTCATGTCGTCATATTATAGAAATGTATTTCACCATTCATCTCATCAACTTCTTCACGCATTTATTTCCATCAGCTTGCATACCCCGCTTTATTTTACCCTTTTTTTTTTAGAAAGCACTAGAAGCATTCAAAAAAAAATTAAACGTTGCTAATGTGAACAGGAAACCGGCCCAAGAATGTGTTTATGAGCATCATCAAGCGGGTACATACATGGTCTTATTAATCTTGGAAAGAACCATCGTTCGAATGAACGATGGATTGTAGCTTTTAAAACACTTACTATCGTCTAAAATAATTTTTTCTGCCCCACCGAAAACGAGGGAGAATCCAAGAGCATTGTTCGTCCCATGATGAAGAAGATACAATTATCATTGGTCAACCTTACTGATATTTATACCGATCAAGGAGATATGGACGCATTCCCTTTTTTTTTTTATCAAGCCATCACCCGCGCATTGCCGCTTGTAAAGAGAGTGGGATACGGATAAGGAGAGGTATACCAGGAGACGGCTGCCGAATACATAACACAAAAAAAAAGGCTTATTATACCATTCGTCGAATTGCCTCTGTGTACACCACAAAGGGACACATAGCGTCTTGAGATACCAGCGCACTATGTTGTATACTATTAAGCTCTAGACTCGTTAAATACAAGAGCCCAATTTCGACGACTTTGCGGATTTCCAATGAGACAATTCGATTATCGTTTCCCAAGTCAGGGAATCTTGAAAAACAGCTGATACTGCACTGTACTTAACTTCACGGCACGGGCTGTTAGTCTTCACTAAACGAACAAGTGTGTATTGTACAGCAATATCAATTCATCAGCCTGCCTTGATTGTATGTAGCGCAAGACTGATAGTGATGTGGAAAATCATCTCTCACTACATATATATGTTGT
The DNA here is from genome assembly GCA_025716815.1 of Dichotomocladium elegans. Lineage (NCBI taxonomy): Eukaryota > Fungi > Mucoromycota > Mucoromycetes > Mucorales > Lichtheimiaceae > Dichotomocladium > Dichotomocladium elegans. The sequence goes on from JAIXMN010000009.1 coordinate 550,364, forward strand.
GTTTGATGCATAAAGATATTCTCTTTCGCAATTTAATAATCATGGCTCTCCATACACGCAGAGAGCAACATAGGTTGCTGTGTGAAACAACAGATCGATTTTGAACCACCGTATATGCATCGATCGCACACGCAAAACGTCTCGGCCTCTATTGAACCGGGAAATATTATACACGGATGGGCATGACCGCCATGACGCAAACTTGATTGTATGAATAGAAAGACAGCGGGCATATGACGTCATCCGAATACGAATGCATGTAGGTTAGGTGGGGGGATGTCAAAACTCCGTGGATGATCGGGCTCTTTCAAAGACGTTCTACTATACCTCATCTAGCTTGAGACAATCCTACGACTCACGCTATAAGGACCTTATACATTAAAAGAAACATTGTATTTTTTTTATTAGAGTAGGGCATATGATGACATAAAAATGAGTATAGTGGCTATTGATCGATACTAAGAGATTGCTGTTGCACAAGTTCCTTGTAAACGCCATCCAACTTGAGAAGCTCCCAATGGGAACCTCGTTCAATGACACGGCCGTCACGTACCACACAGATCTGGTCCGCGTTCTAAGAAAGCCACGGTGAGCTCAATTTTTTCGTTTTGTATCCCATTATATTTACCTGAATTGTAGAGAGGCGATGTGCAATGGTGATGGTTGTGCGGCCACCTTCCTGAATGGCATTATCGATAGCAGCCTGTACAAGTTTCTCGCTTTCGCTATCCAAAGCGGAGGTGGCCTCATCGAGGAGTAAAATGCGGGGATTGCGGATAAGGGCACGTGCGATGGCGATCCGCTGCTTTTGCCCACCCGACAGCTGTGACCCCTTGTCGCCTACCCGCGTGTCGTAACCTTGCGGTAAACTTGCAATAAACTTGTGAATATTTGCAGCCTTGCATGCATTCTCAATGTCCTGCTGGGTGGCTGTTTCGCCGTCTGGCACACCAAAGCGGATGTTCTCGGCGATCGACATGTCAAACAGGACAGGTTCTTGGCCGACTAATGCCATGTGGCTTCGCAAGTTTCCAAGGGTATAACCCTTCGTGCTGGTATCATCCACCCGTGTCGAGCCGGCTGAGGGGTCATACCATCGTTCGAGCATGCCAATCGTCGTAGACTTGCCGCATCCCGAGCTTCCAACAAGCGCAATGGTCTGACCGGCCGTACCCTCGAGACTGAAATCGCCGTTGAAGATGGGGATATCCGGGCGACGGGGGTAGGCAAATGCGATCTTCTCAAACGCAACGTTGCCTTTGATCGTCGCGGGCTCGATGCCTTCCACGTCCGGATCAATCAGCGGCTGCCGGTCCAGGATTTCAAAGCATGAAAGGGCCGCGTACTTCCCCTTCACAATATTGGGTACAAAGTTGGCTGCGCGGCCGATACCCATCGCCGTGAACAAGAGCGCCATCTGAACGACCATCATTCCTTGGATATCCATTAGGCCCTTCTCGATAAAACGGACACCGGCATAGAATGCAATTGCGTTAAGATAGATCTGTATGGCCTGGGCTAATGCGAAACCAGCTGATCCTTTGTAGGCTTTACGGATAGCCAGCTTGTGGGGATATTCGGTCGCCTTGTAGTATTTTTTCTCAAAATAGTCCTGTTTTACAAGCGCCACCACCGTGCGAATTGTCTTGATAGCTTCTCCAGCCACCTCACCTGACTCGATGCCGGCCTTTTTTGTGTCATCCTCAAACCCCATCTCCACACGGGCCTCGTAAGCCTCAGCAGCCACCATCAACGGTAGAACGGCGAGAATGACAAGAGTCAGTGGCCAGCCGTGAAGGAATGCAATCAATAGACCTGTGCAAATGTTCCGCCGGTCATTAAATCAGCGGGTGCATAAAAAAAAAATGATATTCTGATGCTTACCGGCGACAAGAGAAAATATCACGCTGAAGACCTCGCCAAGGACTTTGGTGATTAGGTCGTTCACGTTCTTGGCATCCAGTGCGAGCATCGACGTGAGTGCACCAATGTTGTTGCCCTCCGAATCATAAAACCCGACCTCCTGCCGCATGTACGCACGGAATAGGCGACCGCGAAGCCGTTCGGTATAATACTCGCCCGCGCACTCGAAGGCACCGATCTGGAATATCTGACCAAACAATATAGCGATGGCGCACACCACAAAGAGAAATGCATACAGGTTAGCGCCCTCCATCGGGCCGTCGCCAAGGCCAAGGGTCGGGTCGACCAGGACACCAAACACTCTGCCAAGCACCAATGCGGAGCAGGGAAAGACAGCGCCGCAAATTGTACAGCCAATAAGGCCGACCGCAAGGATATTCCATTCCGGCCGCATCTGCATAAGCACCTTAAAAAAGGGAGCTCTTGCGCCTTTGAACTTTGCTTCGCGTTCCTTTTGCAAACGATCCTCCTTGAGTTCCTCCTTTCGGTCGTTCATGGACGATACATTGCTGTGCTTGGTAGACTGGCGACGGATGGCAAAGCCCATCTCAATCTTTTCTTCGGCGAGCTCGTCTTCGCATGGGGCTACGGTCTCGTCGGGTTGATTTTCAGCCATGCCAGTCAGCGTGTCCTCTTTGGTTGCGATCTCCTGCTTCTTGACCAGGCCAGCATAGACACCGTTTAGTCCAATGAGATGCTCGTGCGTCCCTTGCTCGATGACGTCTCCTTGGGAAAGAACAATGATGAGGTCGGCGTTGCGAATGGTGGATAGACGGTGAGCAATGACAATCGTCGTTCGATTCCGGGATGCGACCTCGAGGGCAGTTTGAACCAGGCGTTCGGATTGAGTATCCAAGGCGGAGGTTGCCTAAATGAAAGAATTTAAATTACATCGTGGCACAGAGTCAAATGGGGTGGTGGGGGGAAATGAGTATACCTCGTCGAGCAACAAAATCGCAGGATTTTTGAGGATAGCGCGCGCAATGGCAACGCGCTGTTTCTGCCCGCCTGAAAGCATGCCTCCGTATTGGCCAACTTGCGTGTCATACTTGTTAGGCAGCTGCATGATAAAGTCGTGGCAGTTGGCGGACCTGCAGGCCGCGATCAGCTCTTCCTCAGACACATGGCGCGTGGCACCCATCAGCAGATTCTTGCGGATCGACATGTTGAACAGAACAGGCTCCTGGCTGACAACACCGATCTGATTGCGCAGCCACTGAAGATTGTAATCTTTTATATCGTGTCCGTCGAGGAGAATATTCCCCGAGAGGGGATCGTAAAAACGCTGTATGAGCTGGATTGCTGTGGATTTACCAGACCCTGATGGACCCACGATGGCCACGGTCTTGCCAGGTCGGATGGACGCCGTAAAACCGCGCAGGATAGGGATATCGGGTCGGCTAGGATAATTGAAGTCGACATTGGAAAACTGAATGTCACCGCGGAGCCCTTCCTTGGGCGCCAGGCCCTCTGTGGAGTCTGTATCGATGGGCGGCAATCGGTCAATAAGCGAAAAGATGCGGTGGGCAGCAGCGGTGGCGCTTGCGACTGCCGAGAGGTTGAGGGGAAGATTGAGCAAGCTGAGGGTCGAGACGAGTAAGGAGTAAAAGACGATGATCACCTCGGCTCCTGTCATCTTGCCCTGGCGCACCAACTGGGAGCCGTACCAGAAGCTGAGACCGTAGCTGCAAAAGAACGTAGCCATAAACCCGCCAAATAGAAAAGAGAGCATTAGACCGCGTCGTACTCCTGTCTTGCGCGCAACCGCTAGCTCTGACTCGTATTTGGATGAGAACCGGCGCTGGAGTGAGAAAGAGTACACGGTACGAATGCCGGAAAATACCTCCTCGGCTATTGCGCCCGCAGCAGCGTAGATATCCTGGGCTTCCTTGGTAAACTTATCATAGGAGTATCCCATCAGACCACCCAGTCCTGCAGTGATTGGGAGGGTAGCGAGAATAACGAGGGCGAGGCGCCAGCCATAGACGAGGCCGACAATAATACCTGCGATCAGCTGGGCAGTCATCTGCAGAACACTACCGAACTTTTCGGAAATTCCATCCTGGATCATCTGGGTGTCAGTGGCGAGACGCGTAGTAAGCGAGCCCTCTTCGGCCTTGTCAAACCACTCCATATCCTGCCGAAGGATTGCGTGCATGTACAGTCGCCGGATCTCGCGGGCCTGACTCTCGCCGGAGATGACCCAGAACGCGTGCGCCAGATACGCACCGACCAAGGTAGCGCAGCCGAGATATACTAAGACGAGAATCGCGTCAATTGTGTTGCTGAGAATGCCATCCGTATTCATAATCGATGCGCCAAGATTATCCAAGAATCTGCCAAGGATAATCATCGAACAAGGCATCATGACTCCAACGCCGATGGAGCCGATCGACGCGAGGATGATCATCATAATATCGACCTTGGAAGCAAAGCGGAAGAGCCTGTGAAGAGGCACACCAGACTCCTTTTTCTTCTTCTTTTTCTTCTTCGTCTGATTACCGCTACTTGGATCGTTGTCTTTGTCTATATTGGTGGAATCCGGTTCTATCTTCTCATTTCCAGCTTCACGAAGCTGATGCTTGATTTCCTGGTCCTCAAGGTCTTCAAGTATCCGTTCACGGTTGTCTGATGCCATTGCGAACGGTTGGGAGATGCTGGTGAATGGCAACAACAGGCAAAAGATCGAGAAATCCGCAGTATTTATTGAAGTTTTGTTTGGGTCACCCGTTTCGGGAGAGCTAAAACGTGCCGTACCGTGTAACATGTTTCTCGCCCTTGGGGCCCCGGTTGAGTCAAATCACCGACTTGGGCCGAAAGGCCCCACCTCCAGATTCAGACCCGAAAGGCCGCACCGGTTCCTTGGGTGCATGTAACACAACGCCAGATCAAGCGATGCCAGGGTTACAAACGTCGCTCGTGTACGCCTCTTCACAATTTACCAAAAACAGGAGCCACGCATGGCTTGCGCAAAACGAAAATGAGAATCCGGCTAATGCAACCACCTAGCGCTGTGATAATGGCTTCAGATATCTGAGCAACTCTCTAACGTTCTCGATATTCGCAGGTGCGTCGTCTGCATTAGTACATATTTATTGTATGCCAACCGTATTCCTAATGAAAGCACATCTAAGAATCAGGAGCCAAAATCTGTCTAGATCATGCTGCCACAGGTTCGCAGGAAGTTGGGTCGTCATATTCAAATTCTTGTTTCATTATGACTTTTGATGATTGACTCATAACTGTTCAATTGACTCGGATCAGCCATGTGGGATATCCTCCACCTCATGTGTATAGAGTTCCGGATCATGTCTTCTTACATAGCCCTTCTGGATCCCCTCTCATCCATAGCATCCTGCACCGTGCTACAGGATACCTCAATCACATGTCCTATGCTACTCCTCTGACATTGTAACCAATCGCACAAACATGTCTCTTGGCGCCAAGTATGCGTTTTTCTCTCTACTGACATGGGCTCAGAATTGCCAACAGACAACGTGTTGTGTCATGATGATTATACAATAGAGGTATGTCTTGAAGAGCGCAATGTCAGAAGGTGAAGCATGTGGCTACAGTAGAAGCATTCTTACTACCTCTTCCTCGTTGCGCCTACGCAATATGGCCGTTTTTGGTGAGGATTCACGACGACTGCTAACATGGCAATAGGGTTCGTCATAGCCGTGAATTCTGGCTGACGCCATAAAAGTGCTGCGGACGTAAGGCATACTCGTTGATGATAACATCGTGTATCATTTGCACCGCCGATCTATACAGAACAATCTATACAAAAGTAAGTATAAATGAATGGACAGAATACCTAACAGAGAGCTGCGCAGACCGGGAAAACAAAACAAAACAAAAATTATCACCATGGGTATCCGTCCCAGCCAGCGAGCCGATGCGCCCCTTGGAGATTCGGGAAAGGGGTTGTCTGGGCTGATTGGCTTCTATTTATTTGTGTGCCCTGAAAACAACAACAGCGACAACAATAAAGTCTTTTATTTCAATGCCGCGTTGGCGTCTTCTGGATAAGCAATGGATTCGTCGTCTACTGCCCGCATGCGACGGCGATATGGCATTAGCACAACGGCATCTCGTCTGGATCAAGCAAAGTGCCACTGATCATGGCGGGAATGTTCAACCTGCTGTCGTCCAGCGATCCATACACGATCGCGTTGTCCACCACAAGCCGCTGCAGTACATTCTTGGTACGCAGCCCTTTGGTGATCTTGACATTGTTACCCGACCTCCTGTGCTCATTCCGCGGCAAGTTTTCCCCCTTCCCTACCTCAAGCCCATCCACTGATCTAAAAAGCTCATGCCACTTGGGAAAAAAAAAAAAAGAAAGATGGGAGACGGAAGAATGGGTCCACCGACTGGTCGACATGCTCCGGCCGCACTTGCTACAAGAGCAACAACAAGAACAGTCATTGCCATTCCGCATTCTCGACATCTGCACAGGCACAGGTTGCATTGCCCTCGCCTTGGCCTCCCAGCTGCCGAACGTGCAAGTGACCGCGATTGATATCGCGCCGGCAGCAGTTGCACTGGCAAAACACAATCAGACGATACACGGCATTGGCAATGTCACGATTACACAGATGGACGTATTTCATCTGCAACAGCAGCAGCCCTTTGATCTGGTAGTGTCCAATCCACCATATATTACACGTGACGAGTATGAGCATTTAAGCCCGGATGTCAAGCATTGGGAGGATCCCCGGGCTCTGGTGGCCGACGACCAGGGTTTAGCGGTGCATCAACACATTGCTGCCTTGTGTGCACAAGGCCTACTGAAAACGACACAACGACACAACAGTAGCAGTAGCAATAGACCAGCTTTACCAAAACTGCTTATGGAATTCGGAGGAACCCACCAGGTTAGCGCTCTGAAGCACATGCTGTCACCCGTATTTGACCATGTGGAGATCTGGAAGGATCTTGCGGGAAAAGACAGAGTGGTGGTCGCATCCTGATGGATACTTAACTATCAAAAGAGAGCCATTTTTTCCCCTTCATTGATACATTTTGCAGTATCGACTTGTTTGACCAAAAAAAAAAAAAAGCGGGCAAGGGTTTGAAAGTGGTATAGTATCTTTAACTACATTGTGCTGTATTATGTGCTTTTACAGACGGCAGCGGCAGAAGGCGCTGCTGAATTATTTATCCGGCGTGGTCCTATTGTTTTCTGAATCGTTTCCACACAGAGACCGTGCCCCTTTTGCGGTTTCCACGTCTGACAGCTCTTCTGCTGCTGCTATCGATCTCGTTTCTACGGTCTTGCTGTCTGGTGATGGTTCAGAAATGTCAATAGCTTGGTGTTCTCTCTTTTGGCTGGATGGTTGCTGCGTAGATGGAGGCGGATCTGGGCGACGCAGAGGATGATGCTTAGAGAGCACAGCGCTTACAAATGCTGAGCAAATAGATGAGCTATGGATTCTTGAAGAGAACCTCCTGCTCATTCTTCTTTTCTCTGTCTTACCTAAGATCATGAAGGCGACCAGAATATACCAAAGTAACCGGAGAGATTGAACGTACGTCTTGATGGTGACTTCATAGTACTCTGAGGGTAAACCGTTTCGGACGTATTCAGGTGACTCAACGACAGCCGTGACGTATTCCATTGGAATAACAAGGGAGAGCTTTTTACGGAGCGATGAGTTGAGTATAGAAGCTGAGATGGCCACGCCAAGTGCACTGCCGAGCATGCGTGAGAAGGTATTGAGACCGGTTACCACAGCTAACACCATGCGTGTAAAATAGCTATAAGCATCCTCCTTTGGCTCTTTATCTCTTTTTTTCTCTGTCGTCCTTCTGCTTTACCGATATCCCGTGTCTCTACTGCTGCCTGACAGGCAATCACCGTCGAACCCACAACACATCCCATGCCTACGCCGCCGACAATGATGGAGCCATAGATTTCTGTACAAGTCATGCAAACAAGTCAGGATCATCCCATTCCAGGCGTTGTCTCCCCTCCTCTCCCTACTTGCGTCCCCAGCTTGTGTCGACGTCAAAAAGACTAAACAGCCCAATGCACACAGAAAAGAGCGCTGGACCCATGGCAATCATGGGCCTGTACCTCCCGGTCACAGTGATAAGGCGCCCTGAAGTGATAGACACGACAGATACCACGATTTGCATCGGAATCATCCGAATACCGGACCACATAGCCGAGTCGCCGCGGACGACTTGGAAGTAGATTGGAATGAAGTAAAGTACCGAGAAGAAAACCAAACCCCAAAGGATATTGACAATTAACATGCACACAACTGTCCGGTTCTTGAAAAGACGCGGGGGCATCAGCGGCTCCTTCGCATATTTCAGCTCAACCACGACAAGAAGACCAAGCAAGGCGCCGGAGATGCAAAGGGGGAGCTAGATCATATATAAAGATTGAATCAGCCTCCAGTCTGACCATTCATCCAAAACAAAAAAAAAATTACAATAACAGGAACCGAGGCCCATGGGAATGTCTGTCCTCCAAAGTTCAAGGCGAGCAAGAACAGGGTTGCCGCACAAAGGACTAAGAAGCTACCTGTTTTTTGTATTAAAATCCATTGATTTCACATGGTGCTGGGCTCTTTTACCTGCATAATCAATTCGCTTCAGTTTTGTTTTCAAATCCTGTTTCTTCGTAGGTAGGTGCAAGGAAAAGAAGATAATTACAAGCGCAACGCCACCGATCGGTAGACTATAGGGATTAATGTTCGTTCAGTTTTTTGTTGATCTTATTACGATTGGAATTGCAACAGCAGAAGCGCCGGGGGAGTACTTGCTTGATATAAAAATTCCATCGCCATGATACCTGATCCGTCAGACTTCCCTATACAAGAACGCAGAAACCGGTTGGATCACCTTAGTGCTCCTATTAGTGGAACCACGTATAAATGCTTACTCCGACAAGAGGACCAACTACGCCTGCAATGGTGAATACAGCGTTGATGATTCTGAAAGTAAAAGATAAGTCATCTGCCTAGGGCCGAGGCAAGAGAGAAAGACTGTGTACCCTTGATAATTGCCCCGCTTCTCTAGCGGAACAATGTCTGAAATGACGATAAACACCTGTGTTACGCAGACACACGCGGGACATTAAAAATAATGAGTTATTCTTGATCTGTCGAAAAGGCAACAAGGACTTTTACCATAGAGAATATCTAAACAAACAGAAAATAAAATTACTCTTCTCGTGTTCACCTCATCGCGTAGTTAGAGTACGTACTCCACCAGCGCCGATACCTTGGATGGCGCGACAAACAATTAACATGATCATCGTCTAAATGGGCAAGGTGGAGGTTGGACAGACATAGGGCTATGAGTTTCCCAGTATTCGGATTGTAGACAGCCATCAATCAAAAACCTTGGATGTTGCACACAAAACCGACCCGATTTCGAAGATACCAACGCTAATCATCAAAATGTATTTCCGTCCAAAGATATCTGACAATTTGGCAAGAATCGGCTCTATAAACGCGTGTGCGGGGATCCATCCCAGGCACAGCATACATATAAGTCATATGCGAAAGCATTTGATGAATTGGAACGGTTGGGAACTTACGAAAGACATCTTGTGTAAGGATATAGCTATCATGCACATGATCAATCGCCTGCACACACATAGAGAGCGGAATCGATCACACTCACGAAGTCGCAACCCATGATGAAATGGCCATGGAATTGAAGTCTGATCCGATCTTTGGGAGCGATGTGGCCACAATCGTGCTATGTAAGCCGCATAAGAGTCATATTGAGAAACAGCAGGCTGTTAGGAGATGTGCAGATATCTTTGGTCTGTACCCGTCGAGTGCTGCCATGAACAGAGAAATCTGGAGACTGAAGAACACAATCATACGACGAAGCATGGCTCGTCGTCTGTCTTTTTTCTCATCGAGCGGATGATGATCGGTGGATTGAGCCCGGTCTGGTTTGGCAGTGGTGGGCTCTTCGGATGTTGTCATAAGGTAATTGACGAAAAGGAAAAGAGGAGAGAAAAAACAGGGAATGAGAAAAGAATGGTTATAAGCGTACGCAGATTCATGCGGGGGGGAGATCTTAAAGGCGCGGAGGCTCGGACGGGGTTGAGCGAGCGCTGAGCAGGTAGGTGACACAGCAGGTTCTTCCCCAAAGGATCAGGTATTATCCTTTACCCGAGTGTCTCTCCGCCCTCCTCTCTCTTTCTCTATCCACCACACCTGGTATGGGTCATCTGCTTGTACAATGGGGGAGGCGTGAGTTTTGGAGCGAGTCGCAAAGAGATATGCAGGGTCCGGGATGTCTTTGTGATACGGCATCTGGTTAAACAGTAGATCGCATGGCACCATAACACCCAGTCTTTTACACATCCACGCTCGTTTCCTTTCACGTTCTTTTGTCTTTTTTCCATGTCGCGTAGCATCTTCATTACGACCAACAAGGCACCCGTGATTGTCTTTTGTACAAGGAGCTGTCATGTGTATCGATATGCACGCTACTGCTGCTACTGCTGCTGCTACTGCTGCTGCTACTGCTGCTATTCCTACGAGGGAGGTAGCCACTGTTGAGGATCCACGCTCGTTGCTATTTTCCTCTTTTTATCTTCTGTACCATGTCGGTTCCACACTTAACACTCTGTTATCGGTGGCAAGTGGTTTTTTTTCCCTTCACTTTCCTCTCTTTACCGCCATGACGAAAACCCAAATAGAACATAAGCCTGTCAAGATGATTAGAACGGGGAAGGTCCGGTCTAAAGACAGCAAAAAGAGGTATCCAGCGATGACAAGATAAGGCAAGGAATAAACATTCCATATCAATCAGCCTTCTGTTAGCACAAATGGTCAGGTTCCCTTCAGTGTATTGTCAAATATGGTAAAATTCGAGGAATACCGCATAGTACAGGTACTTCATTTCCAAAAATAAATGATGACACACGCACAACGTCGCATAGTGGTAGATAAAATAATTTACACCGAGCTGTGCTGGTAACCGACCCCTTCGTGGTAGACGCCCGACAGCCCTAAAAGGTGCTCGCCCACACCTTTCCGCACCAAAGAAATCATGCCGCAATTGACCATGGCAAATGACGCTGGGATTCTCGGCTCATCAATCGACTCGTGAATTCGGCACCATTCTAAACGTATGTAGAAAGGCTCTCAATTCTCGAATGTATGTAGGGCAGCATTTGCTGGTCCTGCACTTGTCGACCAAGTACATACACTTCGGTAACGGGCGCTCGCCGTGCTTGAGATTGGCGCTGGAAGCAGTTCGATTGGGTACTGTCCAAGGCACGTGCCTTGGACAACGGCAAGACGTTCCACCTCGGCATGAGCAACTTCAGAATCCCTATATCATTGAGCTACGTTAGTAACCGGCGGTACTTCCCGATCTTGCGGATCTTATCCTGCTGTGGGTTGGCGTATCAGAACTTATGGCAGGCGCTGCACCCCGGACTTGGTCTCCCAGGGTTCAATGGCGACCACATGTACCGAAGAGGTCGTGGTCCTGCTGCAGTGTCGGTATGCTGACATAGTTGGTCTCGCCCTTCGGAAACCCGCCCTGAACTTAAGGCCGGAAAAAGATGGAACAGATTTGTTCAGGAAGACACATATCGCGCCCGCGGTCAGTATAGAGTAGGGGGCCAAACGGGGAAGTGAAAAAAGGATGAGCAACTTTGCAGGTCCTATACATAATCACGTCGCTTGTGACCCAGCGATCGGTGTAGATCGAATACTGGATGTGATGTAAGGTAGACTCCTCGAGGATTTTAATAAACACAAGACAATGGCGATCGAGAGAAGCCAATGTGCCTTGCTCTCTCGCTTCCGTGCCATACCGCGTTTTTGTTTGACGTGTTAAATTAATATATCGAGTTGCATGTGTTTGTCAAATATGATTCCATTCCCAATGTGCTCAACTAGATCACGACGCAAATTGCACATGTACTTCGCGAGCACGCGTCTCAACGAATCGGCTATGGGTGTCTCCAACATCATACCTATGAGGCCGTCGAGATACGGCGATATCAGCGATGACTTTGGTATCATTCAGCTCATCGTTATCCCCTTCATTTTCCACAATCATGTTGCGCAGAACCACATATCTTCCTAGACCTTGGCAAAATCTTCATTAAAGGAGTATCAGTTATGGCTTCGACATATATCATTTGCTATCCATACCATGTGCGGATGGTGAATGGACTTGACGAGAGCGGTAGAGTTTGGATAGATACCGTCTGCGACGGAGCAACCGGTGTGATATGTGTGACCGTTGACACTGAGGGGTACGAACGGGGTATTATCTTACAGAACTCTAGCGAACGCCAGAGAGCAGGTCCTGCACATGGATGTCATGCAATGGCCCACGAGGGAGTGTCATGTCCACAGGTCCGGGGGGATGCTACGGCTTCTAATCCCATCGCTGGAACCTTTTTCCTTGCCGACGTAAAAATGCTTGTCATGCTGTAGGGTACTTCTTCCAGGTCCAGTGTATGCAATCAATGGACTCTAGCATCCCAGGGAAGACGCGTTTCTCGCCAACAGCCATGAGACGCTTGACATCCTTCTCTTGAGGGAGCCGCAAGTATTCGGCCTCATACACCTCGACCACTCCAAGACAGAACCTCTTGAGGCATTCTTGGGCGGTGCTTTCGACAACTCGGACATATTCGTCAAAAGGATCTGAGGAGTAGCCGTAGGCGAGCCGCCGCAAAGCTGTGACAACCCTCTGCAGTGGTGACAGACCAGGCTTATGTGCAACATCCATCTTCTGGACAAAGATATTGGTCATGGCGCTCCATGTCGCGGACGATGCGCAGGAATAGGCTGCAATTCATTCTAAACTTACAGCGGAAATGTGATTCATCGTAGACAGGCTCATCGACGTAGTGGTCTTAGGAAAAGACGTTGATGGCCCTTGGTGCAGTTGCGGTTGATGATTCGATGCTCAACAATAGAGCCAACTTCCGAGGATGTTGTTCTTCGCAAGCGTATTTCTTGTCTTGCTTAAGCTCGAGTAAGTAACCCCCCCCGCTATCAGTTTGGAATAAGAAGAATAGAAAGGCACTTTTATTAGGGTTGCCCTCAATGGGTGGTGTGTGCAAATTACAAGTACAGATTATAATATAAATAGATGCTTTCTACATGGTTATCTCGAGCCGCCGGGTTCTTTCGGCGAACTTATTCTCGCCAACAATGAAACGAACCAAATCACTCAGATGTTCCAGTTCTAAAATGATTTCCTCTGTGCAAGACGCCATAGCAAACCAGCACAAGTTACGATAGCGAACCCATCGGTAGTCGACTTTGAGCTTGCGTTGATACCGAATCAGCCGTGATCGGGCTGCCCGTGCTGAAGGCATGTATGCCGGCAGAGGAATCTTGGATTTGAGTGAAGACTGGAGGGTATAGAAATGAAGCAGCATAGATGCAGTCTACCCGAAAACGGGAGGGGGAATAGTTACTAGCTTGTTGGAAGCACCATCTCCATAGGTTCCTCTTTAAACTCCCTTATTTACCATATCGCGTCGATGCGTATTGAGATCACGTTGGCATATCTCTCTCTTGACGTCTCTTGGCATGCCAGTAAGCGCTGTCCGGATGGACATTAGTCGGTCGAGCAAGTTGCGAGTCGACACAATCATTTCTGTATAGAAGGCCTTTGGAAAGGGGCCCTTGAGGCGTGGTTCATTGTCAGTTAGCTCCAATAGCACGTGGCACGCATTGATTGACTTCTGAATCGCGCCTTCCATTTTTTGGGCACCTTTAACTTCGTCATCTGAAGGCGGAACCGCTGGATCATGAAAAAGAAAAGTCCCGATTAAATAAGCATAATAATCACCCAGTTCGCCGATGATACTGGCGAGGGATTTACGGACGGCGTGTCTAGCAACAAATGGCCAAATCAACCTTAGATGCAGCCTCTCGGTTAGCAAAAGAAAACTGACGTGATCCCCTCAAGAATAGCGGTTACCAGTTGAGCGAGACGGCAACAATGATGCCGACTACCATGGTGATAGTACGTTTCCAGACGGTCACGGCGATCGAATCCGCAGAGACGCTCACATATCGACTAAGCGCCACTGCCATATAGGTCAACAGAACAACAATGCCAATCTTATTATACGTGCTCGCCAGATGGATATAAAAAAAGGGTATGCCTACCACAAACATGTCAGCCCATCCGCACTCCGTCGATTCTCGCATGGCTCAACCTACAGAGCAAAACAGCAAAACCCGCAAGCAGGTAAGGACTGCCTCCATTGGCCTCCAGGGCCGCCCACCCCGTAAAGGCACCTACGAGTGTACCGACAATACGCCAAAAGCTAGCGCTATACGTACCGCCACTAGCAAAAATCGAACGTCTCAATGCCGACTCTCATACAGCCCTCTCCTATCCATATATACTACCTCGTCGGATTCATGATGGCAATGACGGTCATACAAGACCATTGACCACGCACGCTGTCATACCATGCCGATGAGGATGGCACGAAGGACGGAATAGACAGGACTAAAACCGCAGCTGCTACCTTGAGGGCGAATTTGAAGTCATAATTCTTTGTGTACTGCAACGTCTGCCAGACCCTGTACCTCACGCGAAGAAGCAGGGGCGGCTTCGGGTCCTTTGGTATAGGAACAGCTTCAAGATCACTCCCATCGTCCATTGCGGGTGGTCGCAATGAATTATCATTGCTCGGAGCATCAGATGGCTTGCGTTGCATACAGCTCTTGACGGTGGCTCGGCTGGAAACGCGCTCGCAAGGTGAAAACATAGCGCTGCTTCCCTCAGACTTTGTCGAAGACATGCGCCGAGTCTTGCGATTCAAGGTGTCACAGGTCTTTAAGCGTGTCAGCCGATACTCATCCTGAATATCGTTTTTTTTGCGGTCCTTAGGAATCATGGCCGGACGTAGAGTGGCTATGAAGAGATGATGAGTGATAAAAAAGAAACAGAAGAGGGGGACTTCCTTACTCATTGAGTAGCCGCCCTTGTCACGAATACTCTGATGATTGGCAGTACTCGCCCACTTTCTCCACCACTTTTGAGTCAGCTGGGGCATATACAAATGTCGACGGTGGCGATCTCTACGTGAGGAACGCAGGTCATCCATTGTCGATGCCATACTGCCGAGTTCCTTAGCAGACTCGCGTAGTGAAAAGATAAAGAAGAAAACCAGAAAGAGTTCCTCACGCATATCCAAGTCCACCGTGTGGCCCTCAATGTTGTATAGCTGCTGCATCCGCTCGCTCTCCTCACGATCGAATCGGCGAATAGCCTCCTTTATTTTCTGCGTGCAGTTGCATTCATTCGGCTCGTGCGGTAGTCGACATTTCGGTAGTGATGCATTGTCAACCTTTCTCGGCTTAAGCTTGAAGATGTGAGTTAGATAGGATGACCATGTCTTCCAGATAGACTTGTCGTCGTCATCGTCCATGTCTAATTCGACCACGATGCTGTGACTCAGACAGTCCACGACCGAGACGCAGTCCATAGAGAGCCGCATTAACGGGTCACGCAGGCTTTCAAGGTAGGCGATCAGAAGTTCGCCACCAGTGTGATCAAAGGACCGGCTGACCTTGGGAGGTGGTTTGGGTTTGGGACCATTGAATTTGGAAAGGTTCAGAAAAGACCGTATTGAGGAGACCGATTTCTGGTTCTGTTCCTCAAAGTCAACGTCAAGCGAATTACGGCGCGATCCTGCACGTGATCCTGCACGTGAAGCGACGCGCGAGTTGGGCCTGGAATTCTGGGGACTCGTTGTTGACGCGCCCGTTGCCAACATGGCTGCTTTCCGGAGTCGCATTTCGTCTTCTTGGTTAAGCCAGCGTAGAGTGCTTTTGCGGGGTGTATCCTCAGGTTCCGAGTCAACGTCTGTCGGATGCATCTCGACCGGCTGCTCCTGCTGTTTCTGCTTTTCATTCAAAAGTTCGAGGGATGCAATAGCGTTCTCGAAGAGGATGCGCTCCGTCTTGAGACTGCCGCCGAGAATGTTGAGATGACGGGTCAAACGATCCAGTGCCTTTTGGACATTTCCAAGCTCATAAGGTCGGATGTAGGTATACGAGATCTCATACTTGGCCTCGTGATAAGCTGTTTTGACCTTTAGCATACCCCTGCGCATCTCCTCGGCAGTTTTCTCGACTACGTCCGCAGTGATCATTTCGGACTCGGGATCAAGGAAGAACTGTTTCGTAATCATATCGAGCATCTCCCGGCTACTGCCAAGAGTCTCCTTGAGTGCGCGACCTGTATGTGCATATTAAGTCACAAGGCCCCTCTTACCCGTCGGATCTCCCAAATCTGTACCTAATCCTTCCACGGCAGTTTCTGGCCAAACAAACAAATTGACTATCTGGGATAGCGCCGCGCCAGTCAGGAGCGGAATTCCGTAACGCAATGGCAGCCCGATTGGGATAGAGGTCTGATGTAGGCCCGGTGCGGCAGCAAGGCTAAATATCATAACCATCATGCCCTGCAGCGAAAAGAAAAAGAAGCGCGGGTAAAGCTGGCGGATCATCTGAGCGGCAAAGATACCGACAAACAGAAACGTGGCGTTGATGGCAGTTCCGGCACCGATCAGTTCCGGATAGTGGTTGTTGTAGGCTACGGAACAAGCAAGCGCCCAGTAGGTAAAGCCCATGGCCATGCAGATGCCCAGGGCAGAGGTAATGGTGGCATCAAACTGAGCGCCCATAGTCCTTCCCGGATGATTGAAGAGGACACCGCCTGTCGTCAAGAATACGCCAGGACCTAGGGCCTGAGCGACGGGGTGGATCAGACTGAACAAGGTCGAGAGAAAGTACGCTATCGTGCATTTCAGGATCCGTCGCACAATACGTGACGGGAATTTTTTGTGAAGAAACAAGATGAAGCGCTCCTTCTTCGACCTCGGTTCCAGATCATCGAGTGTCGTTACTGACTGAGCTGCAATCGAGTAGGCTCGGCCGACGTATTCAAGCTTGGGACGAAAAGAGACCCCACGTTGCGGTGGAGGTGTAGTAGTATTGCTGGTGCTCTGAGTATCGCCGCAAGACGCTGGCCGATCGTCTTCTTCATTGCTTGTCAAGCTTGGCTCTATTGTGAATATGCGAGGAATGGTCGAAGTCTGTTCCTGCGGCTCTTGATGGTGTTGATCATTATGATCATTACCCAATGCTAGGTCAAAATAGCTTGAATGGAATCAAATGGCACTGAGAATGCCGCAGTGTAATTGCATAGAGGCGTTCCTCTTTTTTGTACTCACCCGTGCCTTTCTTCCAATGGAGTTTGAAGATTGTTGCCATTCAATGGATTTAAAGACCTTTTGAAATGAGACCAGTTTATGTTTCGTTCACCGCCTGTCATGTTACTGAAAGGAAGCGCGTAAATTTGTGTGTTTGAAGAGCGAAGAAAGGAGTGGTGGTGGCGTGTATAATCTTCCCACTCTTCCCAAAGCACGGATGGCCCTTTTTGTTGGGAGTTGGTAAAGATGGACGGGGCGGGAAATTTCACACCCCCTTTTGTCTCTCGAAAACGTGGATCAGTTTTTGACAAACCGGGGATCACAAGGCTCGATCGGGCCAGGTTCCTATTGGCTTAAAAGGTTCCCAGTGCAACATTTAGCCATAGACGACAGAGTCACATCTGCACTCAACACCTGGGACAGGAGGAGACAAAGGTTTGCTCATTCAACTACGTCATTTCATGCTAGAATATCTATTTTTAAATAAATTTATGACTATAATGCAGATGCAAATGCAGAAAAATTAAGGATGGAATAATGTCATGTTCTAAAAGGTGGTCTTCAATAAGGGAAAGGGGAATATCACTGTCGGCAAGGCTGGATGGGCGAAGTTGGTGCAACGGGACATTCATTCTTCTCGTCATCTATCGCTACCTTGCTTGCGATCGATACTGTCTCAGTCTCGACCCGTCTCTCTTTGTTGACGTCATCATCCATGACCTCGACCTCAATGGCGTGTTGCGTGCCCGTCTCGCCTTGGTGCTCCTCTTCCTTAATAGCTTCCCGCTTAAATCGATGGATCGAATAATGCTTGGTGAACAGGGAGCAAATAAAGCCTATCTTCTCCGTAAGACAAAAGACCTGGGAGCCAAAGAATCATCATCCTCAACTTACCGCACGCGCCAAGGCCGATCAGGACATACCAGACGACACGCAGCGCCTTCACGTACTCGTCAATAGCAAGCTCCATGTACTCCTCTGGCAATCCGTTACGGATGAATTCAGGCGCAGCATAGATGATTGCGGCGAACTCGCTCGGGACGGAGCCACCAAGGCCCTTCTGCAGAGTCGAGTTGAGAATGGTCGATGCAACTGCGACACCAATGGCACCACCCAACACCCTTGAAAAGTTGTTGAGACCCGTGACCACAGCTATACAACGGATTAGATGTTCCTGCATTCATGCCTCGAGGTCGGGTGAAAGGTGGGGAGAAAGCGGAAAGAATACTTACCAATATCATTAGGCTCCACAGCAGCCTGCAGGCCTATAATCGTCGACGAGAACATCAACCCCATACCGCAACCGCCGATGACAGTGATGCCGTAAATTTCTAAGTAACAATAAGAATTAGATGCACAATAAGAAAGAAAGGCGGAATCCTCCTTTACTTACTGGAAAAACTGATATGGGCATCAAGGATGGAAAGGAGACCAACCATTAAAGTTAAGAGGGACATGCCGATGGTCATGAAAGGACGATAGATACCAAATTTGGATATTGAAATGCCGGCGGCCGTGGAAAAAACACAAACCATCATCTGCATCGGAATGAGGCGGATGCCGGACCACGTGGCCGAATCGCCGCGCACGATCTGAAAATAGATGGGCATGTAATAGACCACGGCAAAGAATACTATACCAAAGAACACATTGAGCGACAGGACCGAAACCACGCTACGGTTCTTAAACAGTCGAGGGGGCAAAAGCGGTTCGGCCGCATACTTCATTTCAACTACCACAAGCACGGCCACAAGCACTCCTGTGAGCACAAAGCAGACCTGGGGAAGTGAAAAGAAGTACGGAAAATCACATGATGAGTTTCTTTTCTCTAACATGTCTTGGGGAGGGACCTACAATTACGGCAGCAGATTTCCATGGGAATGTCTGGCCACCAAAGTTCATAGCCAAAAGGAAGAGGGTGGCGGCAGCAAGCACCAGCACATTGCCTGTCGGATAAGAACTGGGATTAAGTTTGAATTGAAACGAGGGTGATGTGTTTCCATACCGGCGTAATCCACTCGCTTGAGTTTCTGCATCAGATTTTGCTTTTCGGTAGGCAGATGTAAGAAAATGACAAGTATGACCACTGCAACACCACCGAGAGGCAAGCTGTTGGCGTAGTTGTACACAGCATGAATAAGCTCCGGATTCTTCTTCTTCTCTGTACCACTCTCCCATCCTTACTTGATGTAGAAGTTCCACCGCCAAGAAACGTAGTCGGTTAAACTTCCCTAGAATTCACACATCCACTAGCCGTCAGTTACACTGAAGATGTATGCTGTATAATATCACTCACTCCGATCAACGGCCCGAATACACTGGATATAGCAAACACGGCGTTGACGATACTAAGAGTTTCGTGTGAGAAAACCAAGTCCGCAGGCTGGCCTGACCGTTTTTCTTCTTACCCCTGATAACTGCCTCGCTTTTCAAGTGGAACCATATCCGATATAACAACGAATACCTGAAGCCATTGCGTATATGTGTTAACATTGAATTTATCATTATTTCGAGCGGGAAAATAAGCTCACCATCGAAAAGATCTAGTTGAAATAAAGAAAAGGAATCAGCACAAAAGGCTATCCCATGGCCTGTAACTCATCAAAAGGTAGAAGATCATACTCACACTCGCAGCACCGATACCTTGAATGGCTCGACAGACGATAAGCATAATCATCGTCTAACTCGCATTCTTTTTAGTAATGTTTCGTCCTTTTTGAGGATGGATAACTACCTTTGAGACACCGCTCAAGACCGAACCCAGCAGAAAAATGAGAATTCCGCCGACGAGAACGTATTTGCGTCCAAAAATATCAGAGAACTTTGAGAATAACGGTTCTGTCATCAACAGGTCAGTATCAATCACTCAAGAAGTTCTCGAAGAAACTTACGGAAAGCGTCGAGGGTAAGCACATAACTGGTGGAATAAAGGATAAAAAAGGTACACGACGTGTGAGCTCATCGGAGTAACAGCCGTAAACGGAACAAAGGTCTCTTTTTTTCACCTGTTTACCACCCAAGACACGATGGCCATGCCCTCGAAATCTGATCCGATTCGAGGTAGCGAAGTTGCAACAATCGTACTATTGCAGAGAATGGGATCAATTCGAATTCACAAGTGAGTCTTGCTTTCCACCTTCTTACTTGTCGAGAGCCGCCAAGAACAACGATAATTGAAGGCTGAAAAAGACGATTATCCGTTGAATTCTCGCTTTACGCTGCTGCTTTTTCTCATCCTTAATCGACTTTTTCGTTGCTACTTCATCGTTGTTGATCTGTTCCGTTTGGGGATTTTCAATGATGGTAGGATCGAGACTCCTGGTTTCGTTGTCCATATAATGTATGCTTGAAGAAAGACTTGAGGGGAAAAAAGAGGGGTGGGACGACAAGAAAGAGAGGACGATAAAAGAGGGCAACAGAATTTTTTTTATTTGATCCCCGAGGGCAGTACTGGATCACCGAACCATCGGGCAAGAAAAAAAATATCCCAACTTGTCGCGCAGCATAAATCACCAGACGGGTAAACGAGCCCCCGAATGGCCTTTTTGAGATACCCCGCATCTTTGAATTGTGCACATCGGATAGCACACATCTGTTTTCTACTGCTCCCGACTCCTTACACAGATTGTTTCAATTGTACCATTGTGCTCCAAAAAAAGAAATCACATACCCACAGATGTATTTTCCTGTTTGAGAAGCCGAAAGATGCGTGCCTTACTCAACAGAACATGCTCCTTATTAATACCGAGCCATTCGTTAGGATGATGTAAAACCCACGCAAATGACAGACGGCATCCCATCCAGCAATGACACACTATGACTAAAGTTCAACGTCGGTAACGAATTCCATTTCTGTCGCAGATTCTTTCCCGCGCAAACGTCTGAGATTCATTAATCTTCCGATTAGATCACAATTTTTTAAAAAAAAAATGGGACACCCTAATCCCACGTGGAATTCTTTTCTGGGGCAATGAGATCAACAAGCAAGCATTGATGCAATACGCGACATCAGATAGATGTTTCTTGTTGACGCAACCAGTCCGAATCAGAATCTTCTGTCGCATGGGTGCTGGTCGATTGTAGCCATATTCTCGACTAGCGTATTCTTTTTTATTGATTTGATCCCCCATATGTTAGAAACCTGAGTATTTCATATACTGTATTTTCTTTTCAAGCCTTTAATGTTGCCTAGGAACATCGTTTTATGCTTTCCAAATTTTGCTCCCTCTAACCAATTAAGCAGCGTGGCAAATTAAATTTATCTGCCACGTGGTGTTATTTTTCCTGCTAGCAGCACCCATGGGAAGTTCTTGCACCTTCCTTATTCACGCTGACACCATCATCCGCACGGCTGAAAATGGTATATCAGGTATGTGTGTTGTACTTAGACCCGCTTTATGGAGATTACGCCCCTTGGAAGCATTTGTTGTTTCTATTCGCGATCAACCGGAGCATAGATGCTACAGAGACGCCTATTATAGCCACGATCCTTGGTTTCACTTACAGAGATCATGTCAACCAGACAGAGGACGCCACGGAAAATCCTTATTTTGACGTTTTGTTTTCTTTTTGATTTTGCTGCTTTAATTTTCTATACTTCATAGATACTTACTTACGTTTCGAAGGGAGCCATTATCATCATAACAGTCACCTACAAATCGGGCATCTGTCAAATCGCGTCATCCTAGTTTCTTTTGACCTGCTGGCTGTCCGTGTACCTGTGCAACTTGGTAGAGCTCGGGCATGCTCAATTCATGCATCTCAC
Organism: Dichotomocladium elegans; assembly: GCA_025716815.1. Taxonomy (NCBI): domain Eukaryota; kingdom Fungi; phylum Mucoromycota; class Mucoromycetes; order Mucorales; family Lichtheimiaceae; genus Dichotomocladium; species Dichotomocladium elegans. The sequence goes on from JAIXMN010000009.1 coordinate 572,248, forward strand.
AAGGAACACCGGGATACCCGTATCAATGGCTAGACACTTATCATCGGTCTCTTGGTAGCTCGTAGTGTGGGATGTCATGTATGTTGGAACAGTCCGTATGATGGGCGTTCCTGTACTGCTTCCTCCGAGTGCTCTTGATACTCATGCTGTCAATATTGCGCTTGCTTCTGGGCTCCATCAGATTACCATCGGTAGTGACTCCATAGGGTCAGTTTAGCTTCACTTGCTACTAAGGTTTTTCTTTGCCTCGGGAATTTTGAGTATGATTCGTACAGGCATGGCGTTTGGCTGCATTGCTCGGAAGGACTTCCTGCGACGTCGATTCTTGAACGCCTTGGGTTTGAGGTCAAGAGCAACTACAACGTCTTCTCGGTTGGCGAGTGATTTACTGAGTATCTGCTTCGGGATGTGCTAATAGACAATCCACGTGTGCATGTGCAGCTGGCACAGTACCAGGGTTCCGGGGAGGAAGCATTGGGCTGATTCTGTCCCCCTCGTCTTCACGAATTTCAGATCATTGAAATGTCTTTTTTTCTGAAAACGTTTTGGCACCATAGTCGATGACATCCCCGGTGAATGCATACGTGTTTTTGTAAGCCTCAAGGATCGGAAACAGCTTAATGAGGATGATCTGCGATCTGATGAGGGGTTGCTTCGATCCAGACCTCTGCGTCCGAAATGCATCTTTGGCCTGGCGCACTGTCTTCGATTCTCTTCCTCCCCCCAAAGCTTGGCGTAACTTATGTTCCTTACCCTTGCGCACATTCAGCAGTGTGTTAAAGAATCATCGGAAGTACTCGCCAAAATTGCAGATGGAATTTGACTTTATAAGAAGTCACGACGTCTTTATCGCTGTAGGCTGCCTTCTGGGACACATCGGTGTTGACATATTATTCACATTCAAGATTTATAGGCCCCATGCAACGATCGCAATAAGGATGGATGTTCAGTTTAATGAGATTGGTCGACAGTTTGACCTGCTCGCCCATATCCTTCTTCCGGCCATAGTGAAGAAATGTTCTTAAAAGAGTGTCTCGCCGAGAAGCTCACTGAGTTGGTACATATCCATGGCGAGAAAATGGGTAATCCGCATCTGGCCGTCTATGGACACCTGGTACTTTGTCTTCCATCCATAGACTGCAGAGATATCATCATGATGTTAATCTCACCTTCGGCCATAGATGTACTGGTGACTCTAGTCATTACGCTACAAAGGATATGATGAGCTAAATAAAAGAGAAAATCGCATCGCAGGGAACTGACACATATGACATAATTCTGCAATACGATTGAGCAAGAATGCCAATGATGTATATAAATACGTGCAGCGTTCAGTCATCTCCGAGAGAGTTCATTTTCACGATCACTACATTACAGTATCCCTGACAAGGTTACCGCCTTTGAGGCAGGCCTCCATGTGGCTATCCCTGTTAGAAGGCTCTCTTTTGAGAGCCTCAACAGACAGATTGCTATTTCTTTTTTTAAAGATGCATGTGAGAGTGCGAACGTACTATCAAGCGGTGAGCCGTTAATATAGAATTGCGCAGATACTCTGACCACTCACTTAACATCGGCGAACCACGATCGGGATGAAAATGAACAAGCGACCGCGCTGACAATTATTGAAGAACACGCATGCGTCGTGAGAGTGCGTGTGTCTGACAAAAAATACGAATAGTGAGAAGTTGAGAAATTTGATCAAACTTGAATGAGGAATGGTAAAAATATACACGGTCGCTTTTGGGACGGGCAAAGCAATGCCTACTTCAATGTCTGTTATTTTTAGCTGAACGTTCCATACTATATAGCTCTTCGTTCTCCTGGTTTTTGAACTACAAGCGATATTACAATGGCCCCTTGTTATAGTGATATTGGTTGCAATGATATTTCGCTATAGGGATTCGCTTTTACGGCACCATATTGACCGGGCAGGGCTTATTCCAATTCGTTATTGTGATAATTCGCTATATTGATATGATTTGATGGGAACCAAGAGTATCACAATAACGGCGCATTTTCGACCAGCACAGACAGCTAATCGCTACACCGATTAAAAGCATAATGACAATATCCAAAATTGAGATTCCTGCATCAATTCGTGTACCGTTGCCAAGAATCCGCACAGAAAAGGGATGAACCGAATTACATAGATGTCAAAGCTATTGCACAATCATGATTGAAATTTAGAGCTATGAAATCCGTATCTAAGGGATCAGTATCCCTTAACAATGATGGGATCACCCACCGTACATAGGTTACCAATACCAATGCACTTCCATGACGTTTGTTTTCAGTCGTGAAGTGGTGTTTCCTATCGAGAGGACTTCCCGTAAGCTGGATTTGACCCTTCCGTTTTCATATATCTGTTGCTACCCGGATAAGGCGATCCCGGAACTTATAGAATGATGTCAAATCATGACGTAGTCGTAGAATGTATTTTATTTTATTTCCTATTATCTAACACCGAATAAAGTATCCTAAAACCAACTGCACGGTGGACAGAATGATATAGGTATCTTTTGAGAAAGAACGATGATTCTTTAATTTAATATGTATTGTGTTGGTGGTGATGTTATTGCCAACAGTGAGAAAGTATTCATAACATGCAAGAAGGAAAAGGGAAACATGCTTCCAAGAAAGGAAAGGAGTTATTTTTCAAACGACAATAGCCCGATTTGCAAAGTATAAGCTTAATTTGGGGGACACGCTCGGATTGACACTGGCATAAACAAGTCCACGCTGCGTCTCATCTCTTCTTTCTCCTCCTACCTTTGCTACTCTTTATTGTGTTCATGGAAAAGCCGTTGAACAAAAGCAGTAGTAATAGCTCTATCGGATTCGCTACCTACCAGCTCCAAGATTGCTCCGATCAGCCATCCAACGACTTCGCTTCAATCATCCTCTTCTTTTCGGTCATCGTCATTATCCTTTTATCCTTTGTATTCTACTTTTGGATCACGCGATGGCATAAAGTTCCTGCTCAGCAGCGACGAGAGGATGAACTCGAAGACCAAAAAGAAATTGACCAACTTGTCGAAAACTTTAAACAACAGGTTTACACTCTCTTTCGCATCCCACTATGGACCCTCCTAATGCTGCTCATCGTATCGAAACGGCACGGGAAAGCAAGCCCTATCTCGGCCGAGCAACGCCGCATTCTTGCCTATCGCCTTTATCACTTGCTCTCGTTCACTTTCATGCTAGCTACCATCATCGCTCTTGCCGTCCTCGTTGGCGCCAATACCGCTTCGCACAGCAGTCAGACCAGCGGGACACTCCAGGCAGCCCTTTTTGTCTTCGTATTGGGTGTCAACCTCTATTTCATCACTTGCCAACGATGCTACTACAAGGAACGCAGGGAACTATTTGGCAGCGATGACGCGCACATGAACGCAGTCTACAAAACTCGATTCGATCGCTGGGACGGCAGAATGTGGTCGAACTGGGTACAGATTGCAATTCTTATCATTGAATTTTTCCAGCTACTCGCCTTCCCGCTTCGCGATCTCATTACGGTCAATACGTTCGGCGACGACTCGGACAGCCAGCTCCGATTCTTCAGCTTTGTCTCCATCGTTATGAATGCAGGCGGATTTATGCCGGACATGCGAACACCGACATGGTATACGTATTCATTGTGGACCGTTTTCGCGGTGACCATGGTCAGCTTATTTCTTGCATCGGTTGTCTCTGTTGTCAACCGATGGCGCCCTTATAAAATTCCAGATCGCTGGGTTTATTGGTGCATTCCTGTGACCGTAATTTTTCTTTTATAAAAGAACCACACGTATGTCGACACACTAAAGTTTTGTTTTGATAGACATTACTGTATATACCTATCCTGGCAAGTGGCCCTTATGGACATCGCATACATGTATTGTTAATATTTCTACTTTTTTTTTTCTAAAAAGACCAACTTTGTCAGTTCAGCGGCCTGTCAATCCCTCAATGTGGACGCGAACGATTATGCCGACATGCTACGCTGCTCCGCTCCACATATTTCTCAGCCCGTGTACTTCTGGATGTCTCTTGCCGGTTATGTGGTTGCCTACTTTTTACTGACAGTTTTCGTATCCAGTTATGAGCGTATACCGGTCACAAATGAGATTGCCTTTAAATCCATCAGCGTCGCGTTTATCAAGAATATGGGTAAAAGCAGCAGCAGCAGCAAACTGCACCAGCAGAAAAACGGATTGTGGAATGCATAAAGACGCTTACCGCATGGCAACTATTTACTCAGGTTTACTGCTCGCTATCGTCTATCTTCTCGTAGAAACAACGACAAATCGCAACCGCATGCGCGCCATCTTGTCAATTGTTATCATCTTAACGATGATTTGCTACAATATCAAGACACAGCCGTGTTATGTGGACAAGGTAATGGTCGAGATCGGCACATTAGCATCACACCTGTACGAGGCTTAGTAAAGATCTATTTCCCAGATCAACTTCTTTCGAACGGCATCCTTCAGCTGTATCCTGTGGACATCACTCCTTGTGGCGATTCTCAGCGACACGAATGCAGCTAGGATACTTGGCCCGTTGACAGTCCTTTGCATCATTGTCGGTGGCTGGGGACTCATCATTGTGCTTTACCTCATAATATATTTTGCGTACTACAAGAGACCCATCGACTACAGCGACGACGAATACTTGGCGTCGGCCTCCGAACGACGCAGTATAGCGCGCCGCATGTCATATGCAGAACCACGGAGGCCAACCAGGGCCTTGATACCCCGACACATGGAGCAGGGCACTATACGTTCTACTGTGCCCTCCGTTCACACTACCACTGAGATGCAAGAGAACATGGTGGGATGGGCATCCCGGTGGTGGCGACAAAAGTGACATCATTCCTCCCTCCCTCCTACCCCCGGTTTTTCTTTTGCTTTTGTTTTCTTCATCTACTCTTTTGTGTACAGCCGCATAGCATCTACATAATCCCCCTCTCTACATATTTTTGTTTTTCGTAGCATTCAATCTTGTCTTGCGCGATATAGCAAGCTTAGTGCACATACATATAGCTGCATCCCCCGTTCATCCATCTCGCAAAGCCTTGAAAAGTCGCTTTATGGATTGATTACAACATCGAACGTTTCAGACTATTGGTCAATGTCCGCATCTAACAAACATGCCTGCTTGCACAAGTATTACACAACGTTACACCGCAGGCCTTTTTGTTTTCTGAAACGCAATGCCAGATTAGTCGGAATTATCCTATCTTCCATGCTGGCAGAAAAAAGAATTAGGATGAATGAACCCACTCCCCCACCATCGAACGCAGCATTTGTTGTGTCTATAAAGGTCGCTCATGGGATCCTGTATGGGCTGCTCTCTTACCCTTTCTTTCGCAAGGGAAAAGAAAAATAATCTTGTTGTGTTCACACAGAGTTACTAGTTTTGTTACGGACGAAAATGTTTGCAGCACACGAAAGACGGATCCATCTGTTCAGCTTACCCATCATCTGTCGAGGCTCGTAACCCTCTTGGTTCCACAATATTCGAGCCCAGGATGGAACTGTTGCCTAAACATGTTTCTTTTCTAGTTCGATTCACCTTCCACTTGTATTTTGTTTAATTCCAATACCCCAATGGAAATCACAATTCCCAAGGGCACGCATTTCCAGCGATTGCCATTCGATGTGCTTGCGCACATTTTCTCATTTCTCACTCAGTCTGCCTGTCTTGAATGCAGTTTAGTCTGTCGCTGGCTGCACGAAATTCTCCCAAGCTGTACACGCTCTGTATGGAAGCAGCTCTATCGTGAAAAACCTATTCCCATAGGGGTAACGCGTTTTCTTGGCTGCCATGTAAAAAGTTTTCAATATGACGATCCAGGCGATAGAAGCCGCCCAGAAGATATCAAAGCTTTGTATAAGTCATTTTCGAGAGTTGACCTGAGTGGACTTGAAGCCCTTGGTATGTATTCGCGAGGACAATAGGAAAAGCCATCTAAGTTCCATTTTCATTTTCAGCGTGTCACGATAGGGGTAACGAACAATTACCGGAAAGAGACTACTTTATCCAAGAACTCGGAACAAACAAGCTGAAGACATTGTCATTGAAAGGCGAATTCAGTGGTGGCAGCGTCGCGCTGCTTCTCGAGAGAAATGCGGAGCATTTGAGGTCGGTGAAGTTCTCATCCAGGGCCAGATGGTCCTTTTGGCCCGTTAAGGTCATGGAAATGCCGCATCTGGTCAAGCTCGAGCTGAATATGCTCCTTGCGCATGATAAACTCAAACACATATTAACGTTCTGCCCCAATCTTCGGTTCCTCGATATTCCACAGTCCAAGGAAGAAATAACTGCGCGCAGGAAGGAACTCGACATGGTGCTTACAAAATGCCCCCGGCTCCTTTATCTCGGCTACCGCTACCAGTGGCCACGTCGCTATATGCCGATAGACCTGGACCGAGCACAAGTGGACAAGCCTCGGCGGTCGCAAGACGCTGGAGGAGATACACCGCGTATTGCCCACCTTAATATAGAAGGCGCAGTCACACATATGGAGGAGACCTTCCTGCCGCTTATCCGTTCTTGTTCGCCGTACCTCGAGTCCATTGTCATTGATGGATGCGGATGGGAAGATAGCAGCTATGACTATTTCGATTGGTCATGGCTGATAACGGGTGGGGTCCATATGCCGCGGTTGCGATATTTATATTTCCGTACCGTCCGATTTGAAGCGGATGCATTCGTCCAATTTATCCGACGACATGCAGCCACGCTTCAGGCTGTGGGGATCCACAGCGTTTCCTTTGGCAGGGTGAACACAGATATCATTGCAGATGCCATTCGGGACATACACCGGCTCGAGCAGCTGTACCATGATAGTATCACTTTTACTAATGAGAAAAAGGAAGAGATTATTCGATCTCATTGCATGTCCCTCCGTACGCTTCATCTATGTCACAGCATCGCATATATCAACGCACTCGTTTTTTTGCAACTACCGCACCTCGAAGTTCTCGAGATTGACTTTCACCGAGTCAAGCCCGCAGACTCACAGGAATATCTTCGTCTGCTGGGCGATCTCCCGGATACCTCCCCCAATTTGCGTAGTCTCGCCATAAGCAATCTCGAAAGTATGCTCAGCGATATAATCCTCGAAACCATTGCTCAGTTCAGAATCCTCCGGTCCTTAACACTTTCTCAATGCTCCGGTTGGTCCGAGACTGGAATGGCTCGATTCACGAAGCTTGTTGAAAACAGGCTCGAGAGCTTTCGCATCGCAAATTATCCGTTCACGATTTCGAAGCAAACGCAACAACTCATGATTTCCCTTATGGGTTCGCATCGTATTAAATTCACGGATATACTGTAAATCAGATAACGTCGGTTTCCTTTTGTAGTAGATCAAACGACAGGTCGACTGGCAATACATACGTACACATAAGTTTACCAAGGGTGACCATACGTACATAGAGATGAGATGTTCGCACAACACCTTATATCAAAATTCACTATAACAATTACAATAATGTCGCACGAGATTGTCCATTACAACCGCGGATTGACCCGGATCTTTATAAGCTATGTTTAGTGCTTTTGTCGTTAGTACCCTAACTACTCTACTGTGAGTCATGTCCTATTGGCGCACCCAGTCAAGGCGGGCTCCTGGATCTTTTGAGCCCTAACCTGCCTACATGCTGAAATCAACTCCTTTCTATTAACAGGTCATATTCCTATTACCTAATTCGAAGGAGCGACATTGAAGATACTTTAGCAGACCTGATAAGACTCAGGGGCGATCTGACCGCGTTAAAAACTGGGAAAAGGCGTATGAACTTTTCGAAGAGCTGTGTATTTCTTGATGAGACTGCGTTCCTATAAATACGAAACGCACACGAGCCTAGTCTACGAAAGGTACTCCTGACGTTGTTGTTACTATAACTACAACAAGGGGTAAGACAGCCATAATTCTGGGATCCTTAGTACATCCGGCTTAGGCAAGGGTAGCGTGAAAATATCGCAAAAGCACAAGAAGGGAAAGGTTGACGACGAACACCGAAAGCTATGTGCCGGTACAGCCACACGCCACTCTATCAGCTTCTTGAAGAAACACTGTATGGGATGGATAAGTTCTCGGAGTTGAAAGGATGTTATCTTGTTATGGGTAATGCGCCTTTCCACACCAACAAAGATATTGCAAAGTATGTTGAAGATAGAGCATATAAATGTGCCTATCTTCCTGCATACTCTCCGAAGCTTAACCCAATCGAACCATCCTGGTCCGTCACAAAGAGCAAGGTCAAGCGGGAGAGATTTTTGGCGGACGAAACATTGACATGCTTTCGCTCTCTGGATTATAAGATCTTGCATAGAACACATAAGGGCGTGAATATCCCACGTTTAACGTGTCTTGGTTTTACAGTTAGCAAGCCAACCTCACTTTCCGTATTAGTATGAAGTAGGCCCCTTTATTATAGTTCATCATCTTTAACTGGATGAACCCAACAGCCCTTTGTTTGCATCCCCGCCTCGCAGTGCACTTGCAATAGTTCCACGTTAATCGCGCTTCCCGGGCACTGTATTGTCAGCATCGACTTGGCCGGTTTCTGTTTTATGTATATCCTAGTCTCTTGCTATATTCCCTCACAGTCGTCCTGCTTTTGCTACCATTTCCGTGCTTATCATCCTAGGTACTCGTTCCTATGAAGCGTTAAAAGAGTCGATGCGAACTTGGAAGTATAAAACAAAAAGCGCATTCCATGTTGCTCATTGCTCGTCTTATCGTGATTTTCCTGAACACAGTCCGCACATGGTAAAGAGCTGTGACAATTCCCATAAGGACAAAGCTGCCAAAGTTATAAAAACGATAACAGTACATTCCTCTTACGCTTATTCATATTATATGCCACGCAGAGGAATGAATCGCCGCTTTGCAACTGTTTCGTGCGAGAATTTCTTTGCATATGGTGAATGGAAACAGCAAGATATGCCAAGCGGTCTGGTGTGCAGCTTCTGTTCATCGATTTTGCATAATCGTTTGTTCGTTTCGGGCACCTGGTTTTCATTTGTGCTTGTTGTTGAGTTGGTTTAACAAGTCAAAAGGTCACAAGACCACTTTCTGTCCAGCGCACATTCGACATTGCGCATTCTTGCCGCAGACTATGCTAACACGCAACTCGCCATCGGTTTCTCTCAAATCTCGACGTGACTTCCAGTCCTTCCAAAAATCTCCTATTTCCTATACTCTTTGTTGCGTAATCTTTCCGTTTTGCATCCCATCATTTCTTCGCATTGTGCTCGTGTCATTTCCATCTCGCGCCTGTTGAATGTGTTATAGGAGAGCAGCAGACAAATTCTTTACGTCCCTATAATGTAATTTGGCTAGGGCAGGGTAGAACAGAGCTTGGTGATGCAACGATGTTCTTGAATTGCTGATTTACAAATGCTGCTGGAAGAATTGAAGAGCTGCTGACTGCACAGCGACCTTACCGCATTACGCGTTCAAAATTCAGCCTTCGAGTCAATCTTTGTTTGGCGTTGGATGTTTAGCGGCGGTGACCCAACATCAGCAGCGAAGACCATGTAATTTGTGCGCCGTGCACTTATTATTCTTCAAAGCAGGCAAAGGCTACCAGTTTCGCAAGGAACGTCTTTCTGCACGTACCAGAAAAGAAGAACCCCATATTGCTCTTTCTTTCCTGCTTCTACCTGATAGCTAACCGAGAATCTCGTACCTCTATTAGCATGCCTTGGCCGGACAGGATCAAAGACACTCTTTCACAGGTTGCAGCGTCTTGCAAAAAAGTATTGTCTTGTTACCCGCTGCCTCCGCTTTTGAAGACAATCCCAATAGGGTCTCGGCTTTGCCTGGTAGACAACCACAGTGTTGCGTGAGAGCTTGCTAACTTTTGTCGCCATACCATTACTCTTTTTTCCACAATCGCTTCGAAATCTGCGACAGAAGCTCCGTTCGTTCCAGTGATCTAATCTCCTGTGTATTTTTTTCATTGCGCTGGTAATGCTTACTTGTGACATATGAAGCTCGCTCCCCTACCTGTCAGCTATGTTACAATAATACAAAAAGCTAGAAGACAATGGTGCGATCGTCGTTCTCTATAATTGGACGAAATTGAGCTTGATGCGTGCCTCGGTTGATTAATGGCGGGCTTATAAAAGGATGCTTATTCACTCCATGTACTTTCGCGCCCTACATATCAACGCAGCATCCTTCGCTTCGCTGCAGGTTGATTCAGATCAACCATGGCTTGAACGGCGGAGACATTGTGTTTTCTTCAGCCTCTCGTTGAATGCACACAATTACTTTTATTTTTTTTAAACAAAAGAAAGGTTTCTTCTGCGATCCAGCCCCTACTAGTATTTCCTTTTTGACGGACGACTGGGCGCTGCTGTTTTTTTTCACACACGAGAACACTTCTTTGATTATCCCTTCCAATTAAAGGAAGCCGTACGGGCATGCATAATACCAAGTACTTGGTTAAAACCTCTCAGCGATTAATTAAGGATGTCACTGTGTAACGTCATGAACCTTTTGGTTAATCGTATTGCACTCAGCACTAACATATTCTGCACTTGTTTAGTTGCCGACGAGTGTGCACCAAAAGAGCACCGCTTGTTATGTATGACCCTTTGTCCAATATTATATCACTATGTGTTTGAAAACTTGAGCGTCTTCTTTATTTTTTTCGGGTTAAGATTTGCTTTCTCTGGCCATGTACGCTCCCTTTCTCTCCCCAATTAGAACAAATATTTGACTTCGTTACATCCACTTATGGCGTTGTAAAATTGATATCCCGTTTGCCTTTACTTATCCGCCGTCAGAAGATAAAAATTCTGTAATCCTGCTGAGGTGTTGCTTGGTAATTATTTGTGCTGTGGGCTGTTACACAGGGAGAAATCATGGGGAACCACTTTCGCCACAACACCGAATAATAAAAAAGGAAATTGTGGTGCAATGCCCACAAAATTTGCCATATATATATATATATATATACTATATAACGAGTTGAGATGTCTCGATTTATTTTATCGCTTCTGCGATCATGCTGTTCATTCCGTACGAAATACACGATAAAATAGCAAGGCTCCTCTCCACAAGTGATTGTTTGGAATGTTCACTTTCAAGCAAGTCTCTGCGATACATCTACGGTGTCAGAGCGTCCTCGGTTGCCTATCTAAAAAGCCGTAAGGCAGCGAAACTGTTCCTGGCATGCCTCGCGCGTTCGGCAGCATTTTCGACATACTCAGAAAAATTATGCTTCTGGGATGGAGTTTTAACAATGAGCCAGGTTATACCCAGTACCAACATCCTGCCCTTCTTTACATACTGACACACTTTTCTAAACAGCTTCCCCTCCTCAAGGTCTGCCGGAAGTTAGCATCTGTTCATTTCAAATTTGATGACTCTTGCAGCCATCAATCGCGTGTCATCCATGGCCTCCCAGACGACTTTGAGATATCTCGCCTGCGAAATCTCGGCACTCCCGAGGCCCTCCTGCGAACATTCCCTTCGGTGAACGATCTAACGATCGAACGCTGTCACCGCGGCTCGAAGGCATCGGTTTCAATCAAGCACTACTTGCGCGGCGCCGGGTTTGTCAGATCGCTTACTTTGATCAACATGTCCGCTGTCCTCGAATACTGCGAGTTGGATTCTATTCATGCTATGTGTCCTAATCTGGAAACCTTGATCGTCCAAGACCTGCAAGAGCCTTCCAGGGCGTGCTCCTGCCGCAGGCAGAAGGAATGGACGCCTAGAGGCAATCCTGCTGCTGTCAAGAACGTCAATATCGTTTCTTCAAAACAACACAATGTTCTCTACCTGCTGCACTATTTTGCGCACATGTACCCCCAACTTGAAACACTTGAACTCGTCAGCCACAATAAGAAGATCATCAAGCATGACATATCCATGGATGGCGCACCACAAAAATTTACAGCGAGCTGCATGCGCCTACGGACATTGCATCTCGAGGATATTTCTTTGAATGAGAATGACATTCATCATCTTTTGCGAGGTAAAGAAAAAAGAAGAGGAGGTGTTCTAAAAAAAACAGCTTCACAGATAATTTGCTTTCTTTTTGTTGCAGGCAAAGAACTCAAGGAGGTGACATTATTTTTCAAACAGGTGAATATCATTGATTCCTCATGCTATCGAATCATTCTGCAATCGATCCAACCAACGGTCCACACGCTGCGTCTATCCATCGCACGCGATGCAGTGAAAAAGGGTGTACTGTACCATAACCTACCGAACGGAAACATTCGAGAGCTGGAACTAAGGATGACGATCGATTTGCATCTATGTCCTCTTGATCTACCGTCGTTGCTCAAGAGCTTTCCGAATTTGCAAAAGCTGACGCTCGTGGGTTTTGGGATTTTAGCACCGCCTCGTTCTCGTGATCAGCCCCATCCTCTTCGTTCTCTGCGGCTTGCGCATTGTGATATTACGCCTGAAGTTTTGCAGTTCCTGAACCACAAGCATCTTCCTCGCCTCACGACGCTCGCGCTCAGCAATACGCAAGGCGGGATGTGCTCTTTGTGGTCGGATAAGGTTTCCATCCTCGACCTTGATCTTGGCGAATGCACTGTGACCTCCCTAAGTATCCACAATCACCAGGGTACCCCCGTCGATTTCTGGACCACAGACAGCGCATATTCAACTCGTGCCGCCATGGTGATACGGCTCGAGCACGAGCCAGGCGGAGTAGAATCACCTTCGCCTGGGTCTGAGCATTTCTATTATCTCCCCAGAAAAGAAATTATCCATGATCCTCGCTCTGATTGCGGCGCGCATGGCCCCGCGATGCACTATACAGATGACACGTACGCGCCGTTTCCCTCGCGTGGCAGTGAGCACCGCGCCGTCGCTGGCGGAGAGCATAAAACACAGTACAAATTTACAAACGCCGAGCTCACCCAGCTCAGAGCGTTGGTAAACCACGGCTTTCACGCCGAACTTTGTGGCGTAAATGATGTTCTTATCAGAAGCGCCAGAGATATTTGCACCACTGGTTTGGTAGTGGTGAGATGCAAGTCTCTGCACAACTTTGTTTTTGATGGGATTCCTCTGGTTGAGCGATCGCAGCTACTAGAGAATGACCATGGTGACATGGCCGTGACAGGCACAGTCAACGCGACGCCGATAACGATCCACTCGCCTGAACTTTTACCAGAGCCGAAGGATACCGATGTCCTGTTATGCCAACAACAGGAGTCTAACGGCAGAAAAAGACATGAGCGCGATTTCTCCCTACACGAACTCAATCCTGGTACTATCACGACATCGATAAAAGTTCACGGCGCGACTCAGCCAACACGATCCATCGATATCCACCCTAGCAAAAAATTCAGGCTATAGAAAAGAAAATAGATATGATGCGAAGAATTATCAATGTATATTGGCCATTATCTGTACCATAAGGCAAAGCGCTTGCTTTGCTGACTTTCCTTCGACTCACTCGAGTGCATCAAGAGTCCTTCCATTTGCATCGTCATTCCTCGCAAACGCTCCCCCTCTCGCCCAACTTCTCCAGGGAAAACCGAAATAAAACAAATGCTATGCGCTGCCCTCCTATCTTTTATCATCTTTGCAGCCCGCAAGCTCTGATTTGCTTGACAAGAGCAAGTCAGATCCAATCACCACCTTGATTATCGGTATCACTCTGTACAAAAATCTGGTGACCCAAAAGATAGCGAGATATTTGCACAGTCTGTTCAAAAGGCACCCGTGTTATTCTAGAGTTGAATGCAACACCATCCACTTCATTTTCGCTTTGCCTATGTTTATGCATTCAACGAAGAGGGCCCATTCATGTAGATTGTCTCCAACCGCTACGACACTCAAGGGCTGTTTCTTTCATATGCGACTTGTGAGACTGTGGTACCTCCGTCGACCTGTCGTGATTATCGCCCGTGCACAATTTGAAAATAGGATCCGGTGCGTGTTGAAACCGGAACGTGATAAACTGAAGGGGCATCGCGTTCTTTGTTGCCTACAGTACTTTATTTTCCAAAATAACAAGATACAGTGGCCGCCCGTTATAATGATATTCGTTACAACGATATTTCGCTATAGTGATACGCTTTTACGGAACCATACTGACCGGGCAGCGCTTATTCCAACTCGTTATAGTGATAATTCGTTATAGTGATATGATTTGCTGGGAACCAAGGGTACCATGGTAACGGGCAGCCACTGTAAATATTTTCGTTCAAAATACATGAAGTATATAATTGCCGTGTCAACAGGTAAAAAGTATTTCGTTAGTCAATATAAAACACCCCCATTACCGACCCGGCTCACACCAGGCATATCCAGATGGCACACGGCGGTACCCATGATGGGAAATTAATGGTGCGCCAGAAGCAGCAGCGTCGCCACGGCAGAGACAAAGCACGAGCGAATGCCAGAAGTAACGACAGGGACACACTGAGTGCACAATGACGGGCACGAAGCCAGCGAAAGGTGGGGCATTGGCAATTTACACCGGATGAGCGCGGGGAAAAGGAAGAGGAGAGCAAAAAAAAGAGAGCATCTGGGGCAGAAGCAACGCCGAAGTGACGATAGGCACAGGCACAGGCAACGCAAAGCGCAAAAAAATGGGACGAAGACACTGGCAAAAGTGAGCCAATTGACGTCCCCGTCGCATGAAAGCGATTCTGTTTCGGTCTCTCTTCATGGCTCATCAAGTACAAGTATGATTGGTCAATCTAAAAAGGAAGAAAGGTGTTAGATCCGAATAACAAGCAAATCGATATAAGGGTTTATACCGGATAACCCAGAGAAGAGAGGCCAAGGATGGATTTGATAAAGAGGAAATAGTTCTCTTATTTAGGAGAAATCAGTCATTCATGTTGATTGACAATGCTGAAACAAGTACGGTGATGTATCAAATGATATCCTCCTTCAGAAGACTTACACCTACGACTCTCATTGCCGCTATTTCACGATGCCTCTTGTTTATCGACCACAGCTTGTGGCAGACAAGTTTAAACGGGCTGTTTGATTTTTCATATTGTCATTTTGATGATCAAGATACCCGCAGGCGATGATTCAGCTGAAAACCATTGCATCAGGGGTAATTCAATTTATCAGCATGTGACAGACGAAGAAATATTGTTTGATTACGAGAAAGCATGAGAGTCCAGGTTGGTATGCGTCAGGGGCTGCATATTAAAACCGCTATATACTGCATCAACCTGATGTCACGTATCAATGGATATGTGTATAATTATACACACATTGTCAATGATACACAAATGTACATTCCACAAAGAACTCATTATCATATGTTTCGCTGATGAGTTGTTCTATACAATGAAACAAGTGACTATTCACCTGTCATAGTTACAGTCTATTTCTTTCTTTTATTCCAGGTCCTATCTAATACTGCATCATTGAATAACGGAGTAATGCTATTGCATCTCAAAAATCCTTCAACAATTCCAAAGAAATATGTGATCCAATATCTTCTCATATTTACTCTTTTCCCTCCTTGCCTTAACATATACATACCGTGATCGTCTCTCTAGAATTATCACCAGCCGGATCATAAGTTATTCCCCTTTGAAGTTAACTAAACACCTGCAAGAATGAGAGACGAATCCCTCGAAATCGCTCAACTTTAAGGTATGCGATGTTGATTCGGGTCATCAATATCTCACTTTCCAAGAACCTATTACGTTTTATTTTGCTCTTCACAACCGACCAAAACTGTTCAGCAGGATTGAGTTCAGGAGAATAGGATGGAAAATAGACGCATCGATATCCTCAAGTCTCGATGCCTTCAAAGGTATCCTCAGCATTATGAATAGGTGCGTTATCCATTACCAAACAATATCCCCCTTATATGTTCATATCTATCCATTTCATCCATGATAGACTTAAGAAAGCTTAGGTAGTGCTCAGTCAGAGTTTTTGTTTTCTACAGTCGATGTCAGTCATGTCCCCTCGGCGCACCTGGTCAAGGCGCTTTTGGCTCTTTGCATCGTTATTCCTGCCTACAGGCTGAAACCGAGCCTTCTTTAATGACATGTTGCATTCATTTTTCATAAATCGATGGAGCGTCGCTTTCGATACTTTAAGACCCTCAATCTCTGGAGCAACTGCTCTAGGACAATTGATAGGTTCCGATCAACCCTTCTAAAATAGCATTCTTATGCTCTTTGCTAAGAATGCGTGTTCGACCTCTGCCTCTATATTTCTTAGAAATGCTGTAAAGATCCTTTTTATACTGTGATGCCCATCGCTGAGCTGACCGAACTTGGATTCCTAGCCGTTTCGCAGCAGCTGATACAGCCAAGACCTTCTCAAATATCAATTCAGAATAAATGAGCTTACCTTTGTCTGTGTACATTCTATAGCCGCGCTTACAGTCTCCATGTTTTATCATTTCGCATGGGTATATGCCTATCAACAAGGTCAGGATTACCCCTGCAAGGTAAGCTACGCTGATATTCTGGGTGACATCAAACGGATTGAAGAGAGTACATTTCCCCATCAATGATATAGTCCATATATTCAAGGTAGCCATGCTCATCAATGACATGGCCCTGCCTATCTTTGTAAAAAAAAAAAAGGAATAGATCGCTCATTTCAGAATGTAAAATGGATAATACGATGGAAGCGTTTTGTGCGACATTTGCTTTGGGCAAACACGACTGCTCTTTTTGTGATCTTGCGACTTCAGAACTGCTAGGATGAGGCTTCAATTTTGGAAAACGGTGTATAACACAGTATGCAAATGTTCAACGTTCGCCATTTATTACGTACAAGAGCTGCGAATGAATCTATGCATTTGATCGGGTCCATTGGGGTGCGAGCTTCAATGCTTGTTTCGCAACGTCCTGCCTCAGACGCAGGATCTCCTGCCTGCTGCGGCGCATGTCCTCCTCAGCCTTGCGCACCTTGTCCGCCGCGATGACTGCACTATCTGCTGACAGCCCCAAAATGGTTTCTGAGGAGAAGGTGGAAATCATTCTCCTTGGCGAGAAGCGATGGTGATATCGATCTTCGCTTCCGACGGACGGTGGTAGGTCGGTAAGTTGGTCACCGATCCGGGCCAGTCTGTGTACCATCAGAAAGTTGGTCATAATAGCTGCAAGGATACAAAGCACCATGATCTGACGAGACTCAAGAGTTCCTGTGTATAAATGCTCAAGCACCTGTTGACTACGATGACCGTCATGTACACGCCCGAAAGGTTTTGCTGGATTGGCGGTTGTCTTGGTCCCGGTTGCTGCTTCACGGCTGCTATCTGTCTCTGATTCAATGCTACTCTCGGCGGTAGCTGCAGATTCATTGAACTCATCCGTATCAGCACACGATCCAAAATCGTTTCGGCCACTCTCTCCAGAGCATGAGGACAATAATCCATTCGGTATCACAACATGTGCCTGAAAATGGCGCATGCGCCACATGGCTTCCATTCGACTAAAGGCTACATCGCGAGACAGGAACGAAGCAAATACGTGCTACATATTCCACCATGTGTGAGTTTTTGCGTTCGATAAATGAAAAAAACTAGAGTCCACACACACACACATGATCTCATGTCAAGAATCAGACCTTCATGTGTGGTGTTGATATCTGAATGCCATTAGGTATAATCATGGCCGTCATCCTTTTTTCAATGCATGTGATATCCGCAAACGGAATCACAATCTATTTTTTGTTTTTCACAAAAAAAGGAGAATGGATTAATTGTATTGACGAAGGTGACGACAAATGCTATGACTACGACTGCCGTGTATCATACTCACATGGGTGACCCAACCAAAAATATTGGCATTAAAACACAAGCTGTGCTCCGTTATGTAAAGTTGGCCTTGTACCAAGATATCTTTTTGGAGAGCACACTTGTAGCCTAAAAAAAGATTGTCACTAGTTATGTACATACGAACACGAAGGGGGGAAGTATCTAGGGCAAGCCAAGACTTGCCTGCGATGAGACGGTCAGATTCAGGTACGTTTCTAAATAACTGGTGAAATTCGTGGTTTCGTTTTGCGCTCGCGAACGTATGATCAGAGGCCGCTGTGATTTTGTCCGGTGGAACTTTTTCAATCCCTTTCCAGACTGACGATGTTGCTGCTGCTGTTGTTATCTTAAAACATTTATTGGACCGCTCCTCATCCTTGCTGTTGTCTTCCAGTGTAGATTGCATCAATTCAGATACACTGCGGTACTCGGTCGGATCCTGTGCGGATGATTCGGGATAAACGGACGTGGTGGATGAAGACCGGTGGAAAGAAGGTAACGAAGCTTTGGTAAGAAAGAGGCGCCTATGGCGCTTGCTAGATTTCTCCTCCTCATTGTTAGAGTCTTTTCGAATTTTGTCTTTGGGAACCACCAGTTTCGCTGGGTTATCGTCCATAGCGATCGATGATCTTGTCATTATTGCCGGTGTTTCCATAATAGAGTCTGTGTACTTATGATCACAAGCACCCTGCTTATACTTTTGCCTTATAAGCAAGTGTTGTCCCGAAAAGCGCTTAAAAAGCCGGGGAGGCGAGCGTTTTCCTCGGGTCGATGACGATGAAATATTTTCATTACTGTTGCAAATAGGGCACAAAGTTGAGTTGGAAGTGCTCGGCGAGGGAGTTAGCGAGACTGTAGTGAACGATGAAAGGCGGGACGGATCAGACATAATAAAAAAGTTAGCCGTCTGCGAAAGGTGGAATAAAAGGAGGGAAAAAGAAAGAATGGGCGAAATAAGGAGCAATGTCTCTTTTTTGGTTTGTTCCTTTTGAGAAGTTTTGAGGTGCAACTTTTTACATACCAGCTCAGCGGCTGGATTTGTCCGCGAATGAACGGAACATAAAATTCGCCGCCTGGAATTCATTTGTAATTAGCATTACATAAAGAGCTGCATGGACGAGATGATTTTATGCTTTGCAGATTAATCAAGGGAAATGTCTATATGGTATGCTAGTGGGGGAGGAAGGGCGAGCAGAGCTGGGAGGTGAAACCATTCCATAAGATTTCTCTACCAAGTCAAGTCCTTCTTTGATGATGCCGTGTCATTAGGCAAGAGGTGTGTAGGCATGCGAGGCGGAGGAGTGTTAACAAGCGCGGGGTCCCGAGGTTGAACTACCTCCGGGAACGCCGCATCCCGCTCTATCTGGGAGAAGTGTTGTACCGTCTTCCGAGCCGTTGTTGTTCCTTCCTCCGCTGACAGGCTGGCTTGTATGCGTCGCTAGAATTATTATGCACAAAGAAATAAGACATTACGCCAAAAGAAAACGCATGATATAGTTGTATATACCATGTCTGTGCCTTTGCCAACACCAAGCTGTGGTAATCCTCGATTTAAGCCCTCGAGCAAAACACACGCCTTGCAGATATCATTGGATGACATGTAACCACACCGCTTACAGGTTTTCGGTGTAGGCATCTTGACATCCGCTTTGATTTCAAACGCCTCGCCAGAATGAATGATGTCTGAGCCATAAACATCAATCAGTTGCCATCCTTCTTTTCTGCGTGCGTTTTCATGACTTACCAATGATGGCGCTCGGCCGGATGGATTCAAGATCCTTCAAAAACGTCCTTGCATATCCACGATATGCATCCGGCGAATAAATGCACTCGGTGGAGAAATAATCGAGCTTCTTAAAGTAAGCGTACATGACAATTTCTTTTTCGTATGTGTATTTGAATGGTTTGGAGCGCCGGATATTGCTCTCACCCTGTGTCACAATCTCCGTGCACCGGCCTAATCGAGCGATATCTCCTCGGAAGACTATAGCATTTGAGCATTCCAGGGAAACAAAGAATGACTGCCCATATCCATTTCCTGTTCTCCAACACCTACTGTTCATTAGAATAGTCTCTGCGATATCATCTGCATTATGACCGGTCACAATATGATTGACGCCCAGCATGACTGAACCACGATCCAGCGCCTGCCGCCGAAACACACCGCAGAACGTGCAGTTATTTTTGCGGCCGACTTCTTTGACAATCTCGTCCATGCTCCAACCGTATAGATCCGCGTATGACACAATTTTAAGCGGTAGTTCGTATTGTTGCTGATTACGTTTTACAGTCTCAAGGGAATCATCTCGGTACCCAGTAATGCCCTCATCCACCGACAACAAGAACAACTCGATGCCATAATCATACCGATCATTTAGCACTTTGAGAACATGAGCAAGGACCGTTGAGTCTATGTCATCGGCATATGTCAGCCTCTATGCTGCGCGTAAAAGAGACGCTCTTTCTATTTATATATACCTTTGCCACCACTTGCCCCAATTGCTACTCGTTCACCACGATGAAACAGCTTCGCATTGACAATGGTATTATGGATTTCTGTTTCAAAAACATAAAAGAAGCATTCTTTGCAGATCGGCTGATTTGTCTTCGGCCGCTTGATCATGGCTCGATTCTTCGAACATAGCACGCATAGTTTGACCATTTTGGACAGATAGCGAAAGAGTTTGAGACAAAAAATAAAAAGGTAGACACATCAGCTGCTTGGATTTCGGATGACTGCTTTCCCACTGCGCAAGATGTCCAGCGGACCCAAAATCCATGCTCAAAACTTTAGGAGCAACGTAGTTCACGAGACAGCCTATGCTCTCCAAGGCGCTCTTCTCGCAACAAAATATATTAATTTCAAAGTAGCTTCATGAATGTCGTCATGGGTATCCACAAGCCAAAGACACTTCCAATCACACGGGTGAAGCAAGCAATCAAGCCGCGGTTATGCACTTGAACACCGACAGAATCGTGGAGAAAGCGTATTAGCTACTGGAAGAAGCGTCCGGGAATATATGCGTTCTGCACAACTTGGTTATTAGGCTACGAAAAATATCCCGATAATGCTTTCAAGAAACATAGAATCAACTATAGTATAAAATGAGTTCAATCTGCTGCTTGCAAATAATCGATTTTAACCTGTAAACATGAATAGGGACGCAAAAATGCAAGTGTGCCGTAAGCCACATTGACTTTAGAAGCAATGTATCTTTGTTGATGATTCCTCGTTGCATAGTAAAATGATGCAAAAAAGAAAGACTAAAGACATCTACAATTTTCGGAGCAATATCGCCGTTAAGTAACTTCAACGTAATTCGCGACATTGATAACCGCGTGGGAAGGAAAAAGAGGGTGAGCAAATTTGAAGTTAAGAATAGCCGCTGGTTCCAGAAGTCTATACTAAATGAGATGACAAATATGGAACATGTGAGGAACCATCAAGTAATGATGGACAATGCATCAGTTCATAAGGATATGGTAGCTATAAATATATCATGAGGACGTGACCAACTTGATTACCATATTGACACCACAGACAAATCTGAATAATATAGTAAATATACCGTCATCAACCCTGAGAGGAGGAGCTTTCTCCTTTGTTGTGGATTGATATGGTATAAAGTCTTACTTGATGTAAAGACCTTAAAGCAAAAGTAATCTAAAATCGATTACTGAGTGTTGACGCACAAATCGAAATTCTACAGTAGGCAGGGCATAGAACGTTTTTTTTTTTTTCATCGCGTATGCGCCCATAATATGACGATCTGCCTAAACATGGAACCTGTTACCAAGTGACTTCATACTAATGGCAGAATTCAACCAACCTTAGTAAAACCTGAATGGAGATGCCAGTCGCCTACTATAAACGAAGGCAATCAGAACGGCTAGAAGACAAGACGAGATCATCATTAACAATGGCCTTTGCGCTTGTTATCATTAACATACTTCTTAATTCAGTAGAAGCTATGTAGAGCGTATGGAGCAGATTTCTCTCTTTCGAATAACCAGCTTGCCTCTATCTTTTCACTCATCATATGTGATATTCTCTGATCATTTTGTTTGTTTGTTTGAAGCATTTATTTTATTTCCATACGTCATACTTTTGAAAATGGCGTATGAACACCAAATGATAAAATTCGAGGACCCTGATTAAAGCTATTGACAGGGTCTTGTTATGATTATTGATCATGATTCTGTGTGTTGGGGAAACGCGCTATTGTGCATATTATTTTTCTAAAAAGAAAGCAAAAGAGATTCGCACCCTCTTTGCCGTCCCATATGCTAGTGTAATTCGGGCACACAGTATTCATTAGTCACATCTGTTATATCAACCGAAGGATGCGGCCACGTATTACCAGCACACGGGA
Source organism: Dichotomocladium elegans (assembly GCA_025716815.1). Classification (NCBI taxonomy): domain Eukaryota; kingdom Fungi; phylum Mucoromycota; class Mucoromycetes; order Mucorales; family Lichtheimiaceae; genus Dichotomocladium; species Dichotomocladium elegans. The sequence continues at coordinate 594,350 of JAIXMN010000009.1, forward strand.
CGTTGTACAACAGAAAGGGGAGCATGTATGATATCATCAAGTAGGGGGGGGAAGCCATAGCTATCCTACAGTACATGATTGAAAGTTAAAAAGTTAGTTACACCTTAAAACAGGAGAATTTTATCCTATGTCGTGCCATGAGATAGCATTGATCACCACCATTGGGTATGTTCTGACCTCTCTATCTGCAACCTTTTCGTTTTCATAAACCCTCCTTCCCCAATACGGGAGAGATATACAATTACCTGCAATAAAAGATCTGCTCTGATCGGTTAGAAAGGTAGCGACGATAAGAGATCGCTTCCTGGAAAGAAACATTGACTCCGTTTACTTAAAGCACAATGAAAAATCCAGACAGAAAAAAAAAGATAGGAAAGAGTCTAGATGAATTCTTTTGCTGTCTGTGCATGCTGTCACAGGACGAGGTATTTACAGATCGCTAGGCCATATACATGCATAGACAGTGCATCTAGCATCTGCTTTTGCTCCCATCGACATCAATCACCGCCGATACCACTGCGCCCAGATAGATTCATCTAATGAAGACGGGCATGTACGTATGCTCTATGCATTCAAACAGATAAACAGTCGATGCTCCCCTTGGCATACTTCACTCCCTCGAAGCCGGGCGGTTGTTTTTTATATAATCACAATAAAACTCCTGATATATTTATATTATATATATGTATATATCACTCCCTTGAAGAAAGACCAGTTCCTCTTTTATAAGGCTCCAGATTTATTCCCAGTACTTCCTTTCTGCTACGCCATGTCACTTATCGTCCCCGCTCCTTTCGTATCGTATGGCCCACCGTTCAGACATGAGCAGCACACGGATTTATTTCACAACGCTTTTTCTGATGACAGACACTTGCTGCCTGTTTCGGGTGCCGACAAACCCATTTCGCCGTCGTCATCCTCGTCGATGACTCGGTTAACTAATCTCAAAAGTCGATTCATGAAAGTACTCCGGCTACCCACCAAGCGACAAAACGCGGTCGATCCTGACACAGCACGCACGACGATGATAATAGAGCCTCACTTTCATCCGGTCTTTCACTCCACCACTCCATCCCGGACGCTATCGTACGCCGGATGCATTAAACCGACAATGGCAACAAAAGGCATTCTTAAAAAGCAATTACAAGTCTCGACCGCAGCCACCCGATCAAAACGCAAAGTATGGTATAGCGAAGAGGTGACTGTCTATGATACGTTTGGGTCGAATGAGTATGATCGGTCTATGGATACCCTTGTTTCAAACATATGCTTGACGCCTGAGATGGTAAACAGCATCAAGGAGGATCTCAACCACTTTAAATTCAATGAAATGCAAGTTCACCCTGCCAGTCGCGTCTATACTCATTTTCTCATTTGAACAACGATTATCTTATGTAATATATATAGCGTATATATACTTATATATATCTCTGTGCCATTGCGAACAGCTATGTCATTCAATAAAACAAAGCAAACCCTTGTATGTCGATTATTATTTTTTCTTACCGATTTTTTAAAAAAAATGATGATGGTCGTATTTATAAATAATGCATTTAAGCTGTAAATATATATCAGTTATCTACACAAAAAAGAAAGAAAAGGAAAGGAAAGGAAAGGAAAGGAAAGAAAAGGAAAAGCATACAGCTGTAAAATACAAAAAAGAAAGGGGTGGGTCATACAAGGAAGAAGGGCCTCTCGAATCTCTAGCAAGGAGGAGTTAGAGATCGATAATGAGAAGACGAAGGAGAAGGGTTCAATGATGCAGTGTGTGGTAAATCAATTGGCATATAAAAAGACTGGTATAGGTACAAAACAAAGAAATTAAGGTACAAAAAAGGGACAGAGGGAATGGAATACAGAGGCGAATGAATGAAAAGAGATAGTACACAAGAAAGAAGGAGATGGTAAATACATACAGAAGACTTTTCAGGCTATGTAAACAAGTGGGATGGAGAGGGTCCAGAGCTGATACGAGAGGGAATTGGCCCTGAGTGTAACCCAACAACAAATATCAAGTTGTGTGTATGTGTTCGTGTGCTTTTGGGAAGAAGGCGAAAAAACGGGGCGGGCAGGTGAAATTAAGGCAAAGAACGTCTGTGAGGGTGTGCGAGATCAAGTATATACAAGAGAACGAGGTTAATTAGAAAAATCATTCGTGGTGAGCAGCGGCAGTCGACTTCTTGCGGCGTTGAGCTCGTTCAATAACCACTAACAAGGGTAAATGTCTAAGTCACTTGTCGTCTGGAGTGTGTGAGGAATGAGGGGTAGCTACTTACTGCGGCATTTTCTTCTGCCCATAAGGGTATCTGGACAATCATAAATTGTGCGTCCATCATTGGTTTTTGCATCCAAGTTAGCCTGCGCAGACCCCACCAGATATTCAAGGGAACGCCAAAGTCCGAGTGCAGCCGCATAATGCAGCGCCGTCCATCCTAAATGAAAGCGCATATGAAGAGATTAAGTTAGGTGTGTGATAATTTTTTTTGGCCGGTCAAGATTACCATCATTATCTTTGTGGTCAACATCAACCCGGTCGACCAAATACCGAACAAGCTTTTCGTGGCCGCGCATGAGAGCAATCTGGAGAAGCGATCTATTCTGGACACCGCCCACACCGCCACCCTGGTAGATATCCGTTCCCAAGAGGTCACTGAGTTCCTGCATGTCGCCGCGGATGCAGGCATCAATAAGCATGACCTGCGGGTCGAAGCGGACCTGTTTCTTGGCTGCACAAATGGATGGGACGCAAACAGGGCGCTCTAACACCGGAGAAGGCGGCGATTCAGGAACACGATACATGTCGTGCTGGGGAGGTGATGGCGACAGCGACGGGACCCATTGATGCGTGATGGGTGACGGCGGAGGGGTCCAGCAGTCATCGTCCTTGTGGTCCTCATCAATAGATGACAAACTCGAAAACGACGACGAGGATGAGGAGGAAGAGAATGTCATACGAACGTTTGCCGTAGCAGCAGCAGCATGAGGTGAGCCCGCAGGCTTGACAAAGTACTCATCCGGGATGGTCATGGTAATCGGGCTGCCAGGCGATGGCGGAGGGGTAGTCATCATGAGCGTTGCATGACGTTTTTCTGCCGCTTTTCGGAGAAGGACAGATGATGCAGCAAGCGGCTTTGGGTGCGATGATGGTGGAGGCTGGGGACGGTGATGGTGCGGTGGGATGGGCTTTGCCGTCATCATAGCTAGACATTCTTCTCCGGTGGCCAGGTCCACCGGGCTGAACATTCGGATATTCCGAGCGGTTGGATTGGCGCCCATGTCGAGCAAAAGTCGCACAAGATGGGGAAGATTGAAGAAGCAGGCCAGATGAAGTGTTGTGTTGCCCTGACCCCAGACGTGGTTAACAAAAAGGCGGGACTCGGCCGGAGTAGCATGTTGCTTGAGGACAGTCAGCAGGGTGAGGGCCAGTGAGCTTTTGTGCGAGTGCGTGAGCAAGGCCAGCTGAACGGCGTTGAGATCGGTTGCACTTTTGCCAAACTTGCGCACGGCCTCCTGTCTCACCGTAGGGGAAAACTGAATGACACGCGACTTTTGAGAGGGTGAATAGAGCGTGGGGTTGTTTGAGACACGCGAGTTCAGCAGGACGCGCACCATAACATCAGTTGGTGTGCGTTCGCACAGACGGATAAAGTCATCCTTGTTGTCCTCTTGGATAAAAATCTGCACTGTACGCCAGATCCGGAGCGGTGAGCAGCAAGAAGCAGAACCGCACTGTTGCTGGTGCTGTTGTTGTGGCCGGTGAGCCTGATGGATCGCCGTTGTCACCATCGTGAGCCCGTTGTTGCTATGAACACGTATATAGGATGTGGAAGAAAGTAGAGTTTCGATCTGTATATATATATATATATATGTATATGTATATGTATATATACAATTTGTTTTTATAAATACAGGTGTATACGAGTGTGGAAGAAAAAGTAAAGAGAATAAAAAAGATATGCGTGTAAAAGAAGGAATCGACAAGAGGACAATAAAATCTTTTTAGCTATTCACACAATAGAGGGGAGGCAACACGCTCCCACTGCCGCTTTTTTTTTCTTCCTAACTGAAATCAAAGATGAACACAAAACACGCAGGACATGTGGCCACCCCGTTTATCCCCTCCCTCCGTACACGCACACCGACTTTTCATCCCCACAACCTAACTCGTCAAATCGGTGGTTTTTGTTACAATGGTAAAGGTTGAAACGCCGACGAGAAAACTCTCGCACCTCACCAGTAGGTTTGCAGAGCTCCCAAGGACGCAACTTTTTTCTTTCAGTTCTCTTCCTCATCTACTCTTTATTTTTTACTATAGGCACCATGAAACATAGGACCCCGTCCTATAATGTGGAAAAACAGAAGCGACAAGTGAATTGGCCGTTCCGGGTTCCGTGCTGGGGAATTTCATTCTTGTGTGACCTAAACAAATAGAAAAGAAGGACCGAAGTTGGGCATTCCGCTCGAGCGTATTTTGTCTTTTAGGTCTGAGCCCCAATCAAATCATCGCGGACGTTCCTTTTTTTCGCCCTAATCTTTCGATCGCCGAGATCGTACGCAAGAAAGAGAGAGGTCACCGTTTTTTCCATTCGATCGGGGGAGGGAGCCAGCAATCACTAAAATGGGATTAAGGTTTTCTGGTTAAACACACAGAAGGAGGAAGATAACCATAGTGTCTGCTGCTCCGCAACCTTCCGCTCTCTTGGCATTATAGTAACACCTACTTTAACAATGCAGGCACAGCAACCACCAGGGATTACTGTGGAGCAACCAGGCCAAACTACTATTTTGGGACCCAAGGAGTTGGCGCGAGCGCTTTAAATGACAATCCCACCCCTGGTCGTTTCACAAAGTTGATTCTAATCTGCAGCGGTAAACAAAAAAGTATCTGTGTACGTGCGTGTGTGTGTGGGGGGGGGAGTGAAATGTAGTTCAAGAACATCACCGGATACGGAACACAGACTATCCGCGATACTTTGACCTGAAAACCGTTACCCATCAGTCTTCTCCTCAATTACAGAGAGAGAGAGAGAGGGGGAGGGAGAGAGAGGTGTTGGAAGTTATCTGCCATTGTTTAATCCGTATCGCTCTCAGAAAGCGCATGTATTTAAAATAGACGGGCACTGTTTATGTAAAGGATATGTACGCGGACAAAGTGGCCAGTGCATCACCGTTCAGCGTCTTTGGACGAAGATTACGGTCTTGCCCAAGTAATTGCCAAGGATGGGGATGAATCGGTCCAATTTGGAATAAGGGCGAGTCAAGAAACGGATAATGAATTGAAAGGAAACAGGGAACAGCGCGCCTACCGCCCGTTTGCGAAGCCTCTACGCAAGTCCTTAGTCCGCCATCGTTCTGAAGATCGTGGGCATGATGACATATTTTCTCTCGTTATACATTAGGCTTCCCATATTTTGATGGCTTTCTTGATTATAATACAATAACCACGCAAATGAGGGGTAAAAAGTGACAGACTTTTAAATATGTTGTAAGCTTCTTACCTTCGCAATGTTAAAAAGATTCATCCAATATACGCTGTTTTGTCCATTTACTTTGCGTATCGACGTGCAAAATATCGCCAAAAGTGATGTTCTTACCACATGACCTTGCTCTGTACATAGTGTATTATAAAACCCGACGTAGCTACGTACTTTTTGACTATACTGTAAATCGGGCAACTTAAAAAAAGGAACCTTCGGCATCGACTAAGCCCCTGTCCCTTCTCCCCCTCCTCGTCCTCGTCCTCCCAGATAGGAAAATACAAATTGAACAGAGAAATGCACTGCGCACATACAATCCCATACACAACAGGCACATTATACTAGCAGAGCTAATAGATGGATTTCATCATATCCAAGCTATTCCTTTCGCTGACTGTGCAGAGCATTGCCTGTGCGCCCTTGACATGCATCTATTACGTACGTGTATACATGGGCCAACAAAGCATCGCTTACGCCAGTAAGTGGAGAATGCACAGTTTTTTTAGTCGGTCCTTGTTCAAATACATTGAATTTAACATGAGAGACATAGAACGCACACGTGAAAGGGGTGCTGCTAATTTATTCATCACTAGTAATATTTTGAAAAGAACAGAGAGATAAGGTCGTCGAGAACTTCTTTGAGAAAGACTTGTATAATATACATACGCTTTAGTATGTCCTTTGATTCATGATCGCTTAGTAAGAACATGGTCACCTGAATCTATGCGGTCAATTCCAAGTCAACCGTGACAGACAAGGAGAGAAAAAAGCGATGAGTGTTGATCCGTGCTTGGGTATCACCAACACAGCTTTATTTATTTAGATATACATACTGAAAGAAAGATGAATCATATCACAGTGCCACTCACCAGCATCACGTTGGGCACTATCTACGTACATATCTTTACATCGAATCGCTGGTTTCCAGTCACCCGCTCATCACTCAATCGATCGATCTAGATGATGAAAGGCAATCCTCTTCTTCTGATCATATTGTTGCTAAATGTGCGGATGCAGTGATTTTCTCTTAACCCGTAGACAGAATGATAAGCCTTGAGCGCGAGCATCTTTTATCATGGAGCATGTCATGATGATCATCTTGCTGTATACATGTGAATTGCACTAAATGGTCTGAGCTCTCACTATTTCTAACAGACGAGGGGGAAGAATGAATCTGTCTTCTTGTTTACATGTCATCTGTAAATACACATGATGGACCCGCCCATTTTAAGACATTGTTGTTGCATCCAATATCTAATCCTTTTGCTAACGAGCATTGTTTATAAATGTAGCGAGCAGGTTACTTCATTCATGTACGCACTAAAGAGATGGTGTCATCCCAAAGCTTGCTTTCTTCAGGTTTTCGCCCGTGTTTCGAAATGGAAGCCATCTCTCTCCCCACCTCTTTTACACGTTGGGTGACAGTGGAATCCGGTAATTGGGTAGCCTCACCCTGAAAATTACAAAGCTGGAACATAGTAAATAAGCATTCTTAGTTTTCTAACGCCTCGTCCTATTTCTCAGCCTTGGTGACTACTCACTAGCTTGGTTTGGTAAGTTTGGGCTTTACTCCTGTACTCTCTTGTTTGTCGTGTTTTTGAGAGCAGCGCGACTGGATTCATGTGATAACGAAATCCATCCTTGAATGTCATGGGTAGGGAAGGAGCCATACAAGCAACAGCCATATAGATGAATGTCAATAATAAACATTCGTTCTTGAAACTAACGAGGGAAACTTCACACGGTATCGCAACGGCGGACGAGAGTCAAAAACCTTATTGATTATACTTACAATGCTTTCGCGTCTTTCGTTCTCTATGAAATTGAACGCATGCGATTAATTCTCTTGCCCTTCATTTTCGACATGCCCCTACGTCCAACAATACAAAAACTGTCGAAGATATTTCAGATTTTATTCACGCTCTCGCGCGACAATTTTCTGGATTGGGTTGCGCCTCGGTTCTCGCTCCCATTTTTGTCTTTTTTATTTTTTATCGTCGTCTTTGTAACCGCCGCCTGTTCCTCTCCCCCTTAACAGCCAACCCCTCTCACCTTTTTTTTATTGTGTAAATCCGATTCTGCACCTGGTAACGGTGCGCAAAAAACCGAATTTGCGTTATGTCAACAGAGAACTTTGCCGAGTCCACATTCGACAGCAGTAGTGAGGCGCCTCGAAAAATGCTTGATTATTCTTCTCATGGTCGAACCGAAAAGAAATTGCACGTAAGCATCGCTACCCCTTTCTAAATTTTTAAAAGCTGATCGCCATATCAATCCTCTCATTACTATCCTTTACAAAAACTAAAAACTAGCTATGGACCGGCTCTCGACACTCGTTATTTTTTGTCCTCATGGCTTTTATTGAAGCTGTTATAGTCATTGCACTCGAATCGGTTATCTATACGAAGTTTGTTCACAACAAGTAAAGTTATCACACACTAAAATATACACACACCATCGCTACGGTTGTCTCACGAATGCGCTTATTTGAAACTGACTCGACGACCTCCTCCCCTGTATCCGTACACCTATGGGCGCTTAAAAAAGTGCCAACGTCGAACTTGGTCGGGGCATCCCTGTTTATCTTCTCATATTCATCATCTGTCAAGTGTATCAGATTGGAATAGCATTGGACGCAGTAAGTAATGAATGGGCTGATGGTGATGGAGAAGTGATTAGACTGTTGCCAGGGGCGATTAATGGCGCAAGTTTAGGTACGGATGAAAAATACAATCCAAGTCATTGCGTTTATTCTATTGAACTTGTGCTGTCTCATTTACAGCGCCTTCCAATTTCAGCAGATTTCTGATGCTCTCACCAATCTGGCCGAGCTGGCTTCGAGCAACACCATTGCCCTCGATAATCTGCATTCGCTGATTTACAAACTTCTGGTCGCCAATGTCGTCATTATTGGGGTGTGTGAGCTCGTCTATATTTACCTTGGCGCGAGACTCTACCAGGAATTCGGGTAAGATAATGCCCTCTGCACGCTGCAGACGGAGAAAAGGGAAAAAGAAATGCTGAAGCAGTGATAATCGTTTATAGCTGGCGCATTTATAAAAAGATTGGTGCCGATCCCGAAATTCGAAGTAAGGAAGCCTTTCAAATATTTCAGTAAAAAATGCTGACATAAAGAACGCGTTTATTTTAAAGACATGTATCGATGGTACCAAATCCTGTTGACTATCCTAAAGATCGACATGTTTTTCTTTCTCGGCTATTCAATCCAGTACCTCGTCCTTGTTTTGCAGACCAGAGATTATGAATTTCCGCTGACCATTGTAGCCCTGCCATTGACGTGTCTGTTTCTCCTGCTTGCTGTCTATGCGGTAAAAGGAAACCAAGCTTTTGATGTTTTTTGCGCTATAGAGCTGATCCCTATATATAGGTGCAACATGAGTCGAGGCCGCTGATGATTCTTTTTTTTACGGGTCTCGTGGCGGGATGTGCTTACTTCATATTCAAGATATTTCGTATTTACGACCATAATCAGGCACCAGACAAATACAAGAACATCAAGAATTTCTTGACATTTTTTGGCAAGTCCACTATCTCTTCTTCCAATACATACCTGTAATACTAACACACTGATTCGCGCGATCGATTAGCAAGTGTATCTCTTGCACTAATCCTCTTGACTATTGTCAATGGTGCATTCTGCTGGTCCAACTTTAACAAGGGTCTCAAGGCACATCTCTTGCAAAACAAGACTGAACCTACGTTGACGCGGCATGCAGGCGATCGTACCCTTTCCTTGGATTAAGCAAGCTTTGTATTACTTTTATTGACCCTCCCTGCCCGCTCAAATGATATTTCTCTACTTTTTACTTCTATTTCTTCGCATTCCTTTCCTACTCTATTTTTTTTTTTACTCCTTCCAGTTGTTCCAATATGCATATATTCTCCTTTCCTCTTCTCTCCTCCTCGCTGCCTCGTCTTTCTCATGATGATGGTAACAAAGATATCATATTTCTCCTTTAGTAGTGTAGAATTTTTTGTATAAAAAGAGTAAAATCCTACATCATTGGATTGACCTGCTCAGATGTTTCGTTCGAAACAAATTAAGATTTTTTGGGGGACGTGTTCGGGCAAACTTTTTTTGGGGGGAGAGAGCAGTCACTGGGGCCAATCATATACAACGCTTTTCGTGTCTTATGTGAAGTGTGGTGTCCATTCTTTTCTTTGCTTCAACAGACCTTGTTCTATCGATAATTAAAACATATAATAAAGGCTCTCGACTACGCACACCAATGTCTCATCAACCGCCATCACAGCAGCCGTCCTCAAGCAGCGCGGAAAAATACGGTACACAGCAACCCGCCGGTGAGTCATCCAGCATGATTCCCCAGCATCACGCAGCAAACCAGTCCAACGCCGCCGCCGCTGCCATGGCTGCTGCTGCTGCGGCCGCAGCAGCAGCAGCAGCAGCGAACGCTGGAGCCACTGCACCCGGTGCGCACCCAGTGTTTGATCTTGCCAAGTTTTGGCAGGAGCAGTTGCATTTGGCCGAATCGTTTGAATCTGATTTTAAAAATCACCCTTTGCCGCTCGCGCGAATCAAGAAAGTCATGAAAACTGACCAGGACGTCAAGGTAAAAATAAAAAGAAGGAGGTGTGGAGAGATATAAGCGATGAATGAGTTAGGATATTGCATATATATATATATACATGATCGCGTATTGAGGCGTTCTATATTGATTTTGGCTAAATTGATTTCAATGAACCGATAGATGATCAGTGCAGAGGTACAAAGCAAGATAGTGAATCGGAATAATGGGTGACAGTGTATCAACCTGAGTCTGTCTTTTTGTTTCTTTCAAAGGCACCGATCTTATTTGCAAAAGGATGTGAGATTTTTATCACCGAATTAACAAAACGCGCTTGGTAAGTAATGAACATTGGATATTCTCTTTGTCTTTTGGAGACAAGTAACATATGGGTTTTAGGGTGCACGCAGAGGAGAACAAGCGTCGTACGCTGCAGCGCTCAGACATTGCTACTGCCATATCAAAAACTGACATGTGTGATTTTCTGATTGATATTGTCCCGCGTGAAGAGGCTGCCAAGGTATCAATGACAGAGATGGAGAAAGAATTACATAGGGAACTTGACTCACGTGGAGTATGTGTCAATACCATAGTCGAGCACAGCTGTGTATGATCAAGGTGCTTACACCAACTACTACCAACCTAATGTGCCACAATATGCATCCACTCAGGTATGAATTTTCGCGACATGTATTATGTATTGTGTTGGATGTCAACGCTCAATCGCTTCTTTAGCAAATCGATACTTCTGCCTATTACCCACAATTATCCCAATTGACTCCCGAACAGATGCAGCAGTACCAGCTCCAGCTGCAGCAATTTGCTGCCCAGCAGCACCCTTATGCCCAGGCACAACAGCAATTACCGCCACGACAAAATCCTACTAATCAGCCTGCAGCCCAGGCCACAACTCCTGGTCAGCCCTCAAGGGCAGACGGCGGTGTTAAGACAGAATCACAACAAAACCAACAGCAACAACATTAATGAACAGGTTACTCATTTTCTAGAAATGGTCGCGTCTTATGAATTCTTCGTCTTTAAAACCAAAGAAAATATACTCTACTTCAGTTTAAACCAGATTTTTCTGTTAGTTGAGAATACTTTTATCGTCAAAATAAATTTCGGTAAACTAATGTCGCATAAAATTGTATAAGGTCATAAGATTAGTAGCTCCTTAGACAGCTGAAAATATCATTGCCTTGCCGCGTCCAGATGGGTACCGAGCAATATTTAAAAATATTTTCAGAATTATGAATAAGTGCATTATCCATTTACGTAAAGAAGCTGAAATAGCGTTCAGTTGCATGCTTGCAAATTCGGATTGACCCGGTCTCTTTCTTTTCTTGCCTGGTGGTCGTGGAAAGTTTAAGCTATTTTCAGTGAGGCCTTTATAAAAATGGTACTGTCTTTGTTTTTATCTTCAGTACCCTAACCATTACGACATCCGTTTTCTGGACCGTGCCATACTGCGTTTCACGTTAATATGGAATCCCGATTCATCAAGGAAAAGGCATTTTGTTCTAAAGTTAATCTCCGTCATGTCCTATCGGCGTGCTCAGTCAAGACGGCTGCCTGGATCTTTGCATCACCACTCCGATCCAGAAGTTGCATTTGATTTACCTAAGTGGCTTTGGATACCTTCCAGTCCCTCAAATGTCTTGAGCCATTGGGCGATCAGTTGGTATGGAACGTCTTATATATCAACCCCCAGCTTAGTCTAAAATAACATAGTTTGTCATTGAGAATATGTGAGCGACCCTTGGTTCTTCGTTTTTAAGATTGCTGTCAGCGTTGTTTTCATATCGCAATACTCCCGTCGATATGCTTGACTGATGATATTATTTCTAGCAATTTTGCAACATCTGATGCATTCAAAAATATTGTTAAACGTAAGTGTAGAAATCTGACTTTGTTTCTCGCAGTGTAAGTGGTGCACCTGACGCACAGAACCCGAGCCTTTCATCAGAACAGCTCCATCCTTTTGCTTCGGAATCTGGGTAGCAATAAACTTGGAGTTATCGTTGTAAGATAGACTGGGCTGGTACTCTGCGTGAATGCAAAGGAAATGAAAAGAGTGTGTCTTCGCGTCAATGGTATACTCCACAGGATATACTCATCAATATCATGGCAGAATCCATGTTCTTAAAGTAATTATTACACTTATTTTGAATAATGCAGGTATATATAAGGAGAACGATCGACGGAGCCGAACAGCTGTACAAATTTTTCTACATATGATTTTCCGAGTTTTCCAAGTGGTATTTGATTTATCATCTTGCGCCAAGTTCCTTTCTCAGTGCATCACTGGGGAAAATGCCATAGCTTCATAAATCTCTTAATTGCTTGATGCCATTTGCGGTTACAACTGCTGCGCTATCTTTTTACCATAGAAAATATCTTTGTCAAATGCGACTTTTTGAGTCGGATCACAGGCGATCTTGACTCTAAAAAATTATTTCTGTCGGGGAGAGTAAAATGTAAAGGATTCCATCCGAGCCAACCACAACCAAGAGCACTGGCTTCGACAAAGTGTAATCATTGAAGAGTGCGTACCGGGGGAAGTGCGCACGATTCAAACTCACAGTTACACTTATATATGTTCACTTTAATGACATTGATCCAATACATATTATGCATGCTACAAAGGTCTAGGACCGCACTGACAAGAAAGAAGGTGTTACGTGGCTTAGGTACACGTATACTTGCTCAATCTCCTACGAAAGCATAATGGTCCTTTAGCAATCATCGCAATCAAGACAGTGAAGCGGCGATTAAAATAAAATGTGGTACGTGCGCTCGCCCACCTATCTTGTCGATCCTCTTTCTTGCTTGAGAAGTGCCATATGAACTGTATCCTATCGAGATATCGTAATGGGAGCTAATTACAAGGAGGACAAAAAAGTCGCGTTGTCACGACCAGCCTATCTTTTTAAAAGCACATCAAGGTTTATGAATTGTTCCTTCCCTATGCCTGCTTGCATTCTGAAATGATACGGCCTCAAATTCTTTTAAACTGATGCTCGACAAAAGATCAAGTTATTAGCGATAACAACGTAGCTTGGTCCACATTTCCATTCAACTTAATCGTGGTCATTGCGCACGAGATGAGCCCTTGATAGCATTTAAAGAGAACTAGAGATTATCCATGGGCTAACACTGAAGAAGCATCGACTTGTCCTCTTCGCATGCTTCAATAAAATTCCATCCATTGTTTCCAGAGCAACTTGCAAAAGAATGCTTCATATAATTCAGAGACTTGGTGTATTCAAGTTGATGCTCCGTCGATTTATGAGAAACAGATGCAACTTGTCATCAAAGAGGGCTCAGTTTCAGGCTGTAGATAGAAATAACAATGTAAAAATCGAGGAGTGCCTTGATTAGCTGCGCCGATGGGACTGGTATCATCTCTAAGACAAGTCTGATTTCATATCAACAAGAGATTCAGTAAGTAAGCATGGTAAATTAAAATAGGGGGCTCTGAGGTATTTAGAGTATTAAAGAAAAGAACAGCATCAATAATAGCTTTGGGGTCAACTGCGGCCGTAAGCATCATTCATTACAGCTTGAGGCCCCAGCTGCCCGCCAACCAAGAAAACAAAAGTAGGCCACTCGAAAGTTCGCAACTTGAAAGTAGTGCCGTTGGATATCGGTCAACTTGTTTAAGGCTACACTTGGGTAAGGCGCGCCAAAATATGGACATAGGAAGAACAGTCATTTGCTACGTAGTGGATAGTACACAATTATTGATAGGTCTGACGGTATCTGATGATATACAAAGCTGTCTCCGTTTCTCGGCCATGATTATTGTCATGTGTGTGCACGGGAAAAGATTTGGCAGTGTGGCTTCAAATGTCATCTACTGATATAACAATCTATACGTACATTACATGACTATTCCTTTTTTATTTGAAAACATAGCAGGCCGGTGGCAGGGAACAGCCCTAACACTTGTGACACATCTAGTTCTTACCCACGATTTGTGAAAAAAGAAGACATGCACTTACCCGGAAATTGTCCCGGGACATGTCATGATTTTGGCTAGTGTGCCACAAGATATTTTTTCCTGCCTACACAAGTGCATGGGAAACAAGCCGCTGTGCGGGACAGCACTAGGTCAGCATATCTTCCTTTAATGGAAAGTCCCAAGTATCAGCTGAAGAGCTGAGCCGCCCGCCGTCGAAAAAGAAGGTGCACTCGCCAAGTCACATGGGCTCCTCACGAGCCTTGAACTTACGGGAATGGGTCTTCTCAATTTCAAGAATATAGTTTCCAGAAATAAAAACTACTTAACGAGATATGCACTGCCAACCAGAGCTCCCAGAAAGTGTAGCTGAAAAGGCGCGTGCACACACCTCAGGCGGTCGGAGCATGTCAGAACTAAGCAGCTCTGTCTTATTGTTAGTGGGATCTACTGGCTAATGAAAAAAGGGAAAGCTGCAAAAGCCAAAGGGACGGTTCCAAGACAAGAAATGCATGTGACTCAATAAACTACTGTTTTTAATGACATTGAAATGCCGGGATTACCACTCGCTACAATGCGGGGCAGAAAAGGATGCGTAAGGGGTCGAGGGGGGATTTTATAGTCTAGATAAGGTCGGCGACGTTCATGGGCATTTCCTCAATCTGGGTGTTGTAGAATTGTTCGATATCCTGTATGAAGTATATACATTAGCATCAACTATCTCATAACCTTCTGCAATGCAACCAGGTACTTACGCGCATGGTGCGGACATCATCGTTGCTAACAAAGTTGATAGCAACACCCTTACGACCGAAACGACCACCACGACCAATTCTGTGGATGTAGTTCTCACGGTTCGAGGGCAAATCGTAGTTGATGACGAGAGACACCTGCTGGACATCGATACCACGGGCCAACAAATCAGTGGTGATCAAGACACGGGAAGAACCAGAGCGGAACTCTTTCATGATAACATCACGCTGGGCCTGGTCCATATCACCGTGAATGGCAGAGACGGTGAAATCACGGGCATGGAGCTTATCGGTCAACCATTCGACCTTCTTGCGGGAGTTACAGAAGATTACGGCCTGGGTGATGGTCACGGTCTCGTAAAGGTCGCAAAGGGTATCAAGCTTCCAGTCCTCCTTGTCGACGGCAATGTAAAACTGCTTGATACCTTCAAGAGTCAATTCATCGCGCTTGACCAAAATGCGGACGGGATCACGCATGAACTTGCTGGTGACCTCAAGGACATCAGAGGGCATGGTGGCGGAAAGAAGGACGACCTGGGTAGTGCCAGGCAAGAGCTGGAAGACATCGTAGATTTGATCCTTGAAACCGCGCGAAAGCATTTCATCAGCCTCATCAAGAACAAAAAGCTTGATGTGCGAGGGGTCAAAGGCACGGCGGTTGTGAATCATGTCGAAAACACGACCAGGAGTACCAACAACGACCTGGCAGCCCTCACGGAGCTTGGCAATATCATCACGGATGTTGGTACCACCAATGCAGGCATGGCAGTCGATACCCATGAAGTCACCAAGAGCAAGGACGACCATCTGGATTTGGAGAGCCAACTCACGGGTAGGGGCAAGGATCAAGGCCTGGGTGGCCTTGAGGGAAGTGTCGATCGACTGAAGGATCGAGATCGAGAAGGTGGCGGTCTTACCAGTGCCAGACTGGGCTTGGGCGATCACGTCGTGGCCCTTGATGACGGGCATGATAGCACGTTGCTGAATGGCGGAAGGACGCTCGAAACTTTTTTAGTTTTTGTGAACGGTGTCAGTAGACTAATTTTTCACTATCTCTTCTGCCACCATCTTTTGTTCTATTAAGATGACATACCCGTAAGCATAAATACCACGGAGAAGGTCAGTCTTGAGGTTCATGTTATCGAAGTTGTCGACAACCTCGTCCCAGGTGGACTGCAGATGATGTTGCTCGATTAATTTTATTTGTACACAGATTACAGTCTGTCATTAGCAAATACCTCGATTTCCTGGTCATTAAGTTCTTGCAAAGGCTCGTTGCTAACAATGAAAGAATCGTTGTCGGTCAGTAATTCAGCTCAGCCACCCATACTAATGACAGCTCCATGCACTCTCTTTTCAGAGAGTATAACCCAAATAACAGCTTTATAAAAGCTTTATATTGGATAACAGGTAGGGAGGCGAGATGATGGGGATTCATGTCAGTAATCGATTGCTTACCTCATATTGATTAACCTGTCTAAAGACTGGATGTGGAAAAGAGGGAAAATTGAATGATTTTTCTACATTTTAAATAAACATTTTTTTTGCTGCCGCAGTTCCCGAAGTCACATAGGAAAGCCCATTTGGGCAACTGAGTTTTTTTTTTTTTTTTTTTTACCTTTGCCGCAGTACAAAATTTAAAACGCTTTTCGATTTAGATCAGGAGTTGGTTTATACGTCCCTTCCTCAAATAAACTACAAAAGCTAGCTATCTACACCACTATTCTCGAAATCCAGGCATTGATAACTGATTCTAGGACAATAAACACACTTCATTATTGGCTTTCTTGAGCCCAAGCATCTCTTTAACGCCCTACGGATCCCGGGATCTTTGTGTATCCTTAGTCACACATACTGCTTTCTCCCCTCTCAACTCGTAACTCGTTTTCAGTATTTTATTCATTTCAAACACTCAATCGGTCATGCTTTTGGTCTTTCGGAGACCCTAAACGCCAAGGATAAGTAGAACTAAATATTCAATATATGACGACAGCATCCAATATCTAATTCATAATTAAATCACCCACTTGAATAGTGGTATTTCTGTGATGGGGGAAAGCCCTAGAAAGCGATGGATCCTATGTTATGCATAATAGAAAGTGTTATCACAAAATGGTCGTCTCAGGAGCTCCTCCGCAAAACACATCACATAAGTCAGCAATTCCTCGACAGTGTACTGGTGATGCAGTATACTGTAGGAATTTACTAGCGGTAAGGACTCTGTTGAGGTGGTCTCGAGCTCAAAACGTGAACTTTCATCATATGCTCACATTTTTTCCGTTGCTGCGCCGAGTTACTATGCCTTGTATAGGTAAGAAGACTCCTAAGCTGGATACCCATTTATATCTGGTATCATATGCCATTGCGCGGACGAAAGGGCCGGGAATAAGGTGATCGCCAAGAGATTGATTTCGCTCAAGTCGTATTACTTTATTTTCAAAAGTAAATTTCGCAAGAGAGGAAAATCATGACATAAAATTTGTCGCATGGGTAAAGAAGGCCGTTAGTCAACAGAAAGTACCAGATCCCTTCTTACTCTTTAAGTTACCCCGAAGGTAGCTAGGGGTGTGCCGGTGGAACCGGCACGAAAGAGGGAGGAAAGGAAGGATCTGGAGCTGTTGCGCATCGACGGCGGCGGAAGAGATGAAGGAAGGAACGAGGAAGGACGGCGACGGACCAACGACAACAACAGTAGCAGAAGCATTTGGGGAAGTAACAGAGGAAGCAGACGAACAAAAACACCTCGACGACGTCATGGTGGGAGACCTGCGCGGGTGCAGCCAAACTACGGTCCCACCCAA
Organism: Dichotomocladium elegans; assembly: GCA_025716815.1. Classification (NCBI taxonomy): domain Eukaryota; kingdom Fungi; phylum Mucoromycota; class Mucoromycetes; order Mucorales; family Lichtheimiaceae; genus Dichotomocladium; species Dichotomocladium elegans. The sequence goes on from JAIXMN010000009.1 coordinate 611,888, forward strand.
AGCCCATATCCTCTCCTCTCGAGTTAGGGCGATATCGTTATCTACAGATGGTCTGGAATATTAGAAGATTGCAGAGTGGACCAAGTCGGTATGATAGGGTAACTTATTGCGTTTTACTGTGCTCTTGACAACTGGCCAACACTGCTCAATCGGATTGACTTCAGGCAAATATGGTGGAAGGTATGCACATCGATATCCTCAGCCTTATGAACAAGTGCATTATCCATTCCAAATAATGGCCTTCATATCTTCATACTTGTCCATCTCGTCCATTGTATTCTTAAGGAAGCTGAGATAATGTCCAATTACAGTTCCTCTGCTCGTAACTTCAGATTGACTCCCAGGATTGTGGTTGTCTTTGCTCTTGTCTTTGGTATTGTAACCATTGCAAAAGTCTCTTTCTTGGGCCATGGCATGCTGCATTTCATATTAATATGGAATCCAGACTCGTCAAGGAAAACGTAGTTTTTCCTAAAGTCAATGTCGGTCCTGACCCGTTTGTGCACCCAATCAAGGCGCTCTCGGATCTTCGCAGCACTATTACTGTCTACAGGCTGAAACCGAGTCATTTTCAATGACACGTTGCATTCGTTTTTCATAAATCGATGGAGCGCCGTTTTAGATATTTTGAGATTCTCAAATCTTTGGAGTAGTTGCTTCTGGAAATAACGCTCTTATGCTCTTCATTAAGAATACGCGAACGACCCTTCGCGTTAGATTTCTTGAACATGATGTCAAGGTCCTTCCCGTACTGTAACGCCCACCGCTGGGCTTAATGAACATGGATTCCTAGCTGCTTTGCAGTAGCTGATGCACTCGAGACCTTCTCAAACATCAGTTTGAAAAACCTAACCTTGTCTTGGTCAATGTATGCTGTATAACTGCGCTTGATCCCCGCTTCTTTCATCCGAATGTCTGTATCCTTTCGCTTGGGAATGTATGTGGTAATAAGATAAGAGTTATCTCTGCAAGATATGGTCAGCAGATATTCAGTGCGAGGACAAACGGATTGAAGAGAATATATTTCTTCATCAACCACGTAGCCCAAAGGTTCAGGACAGCCACGCTCATCAACGACATGATCTTGGCCATCTTCGTGGAAAATAGGCTGCTCATTTCAGAATGTAAAAGTGTATAATAGAGAAAGAGTCAAAAGGACGAAGTTTTACAGAGATGGATTTGCCAATCGACATCTTTTCGTGGATGCATGTGGCATTTGCTTTGTCACCATGCGTACTCTGGACAAAACGCGAATTTATTTTGTGATCCTACGACTTTGATTTTGGAAAATAGTGTATGTCCGTTTCGGCAATTCGAGCCGCTGATTTGGAACGTCATACTACCGCACTTCAGCCTGCAGAGATTACAATCCTAGTCAACTTGGATTTCCCGCGAGCTTGGACCTGTCCAAGACGCTGCCGCAAGAAGACAATATCATTATGTATTATGAACTCACCCATGTGGGCGCCCGTGAGGCAGATATGCTTACCGTGTGTAGGACGCCCAGTTCCCTTCAAACACTCAGATTCGGACCGAACCTTGGCTACTGACTATGCAAATACAAAACAGTCTATATCATGGGTGACAGTGTCGCACAGCTGGATAACATCCTTCGCACACTAGAAGGTACCGACCGAACTACAAGGATGGCTATGTGATCGTCGACAATATCGCAGGCTAGCTCTCAACGAGAGAAGAGTACCCATGCTAACAATAAAGACATGAAATCATACGGATACGCACAAGCTCGTGGTACAAGTGCCTGCGGTAATTGCGAGAGCCTCTTTGTCTCTGAAATGCGGCTTGACGATGAAATATCTGCTTGCCCATATTTTACGTAAGCGTTAGCCAGCTATGGTGATAAGCGAAGGAGGCAATTGCCTACCACCGGGCTGAATTAACCAATGATCAATTACGCTTGACCGCTTGTTTATTCTACATTCATGGTTTTCAATTCGTTGGAAAGCATTTAAATGAGCGTACGATATGCTGAAGAGCAAAACCATTGTCAGGTGTTTTTAAAGCACTTTTGGCATACAAATCATGTGGACTACCTTGCTAATCTATTTTGAGAGACCATTACCTTGCCTATCGGGTCATTCTTACATCGACTTGCCAAAATCAAGGTACTGTTTTCAATTTCTTAGGCAACATGTCTGTGCAGGCACTTATTCTTATCTGAATAAACGCTAGTTTATCGTAAAGCTCATCTGTTCGCCAAATTCTAAACTATCATGATCGTCCCCGCATATGAATCATGGGCATAAAACTTCGGGACAGGTGGTTGGCCTGGTCTCCATGTTCAATGCCGTATTTCAATATCAAAGCCGATCAACCGACTTCAACAGTTCTGAACCAACAAAGCTGTGAGCCGGCATATCTTCGCGTACAGCAACGAATATTCCTAATTCAGTAATCACAAGAGGTCCTTTTAATTAAGATGTACAGAAACCTTATTACGTTAAAGAAAGTGTTATTTTATTCTGTTTCTCTAGCAAATGAAACCTAGTTCCTCTAATTGCCAAGGAGAGTCTAAGCTGAACGTTATGTGACTGACGCGATTGACATGCCAAACGCTGCGATACAATCGGCATCCAGAACATGCATACGGTACAAACCATCTGTAAATGCCTTGTTTAATTAGTATGGTAAAATGGTTGAGACGAAACAACGCGTCCAGTACGTTCATCAACAAGCCAATGAAGAATTGTGCGTATTATGCGAATCAGGAATTTGGATATGACCAATATGTATCCGTCATGATGTACATGGTCTTGTGTCTCATCTTTGTCAAATAAAATTAGATTTCAAATTTATGTTAAATATCTCCATCAGTTTATTATCGCTCAAACGGAGACCCACAAAAACCATGTGTTGCATCTGAAATCTGAATGGTGTAAATATCATGGCAGCGCCCACAGTATTATTATCAAATATGACCATTCGCAACAAAGTCTCAGCAAAGAGTCACTTCATTCCTAATGAATCAAAAAATCTTTGCTTCGTCATGCCCTAACATCTACAATAATAGCGTGTAGTTGGAGTGGTCTCTAGTGCAGAACCTCGGCAGTGGAAATATTCAATGATCCTCTGCCGTGACCTCGTTGACCCATCAAAGGCAAATCTTCTATTTGACTCACCGAAAATGGGTGAAGGGATTAGCTCGAATAACCAGTTCAGAACCCAGTTTCATTAATGCAATTGATATTGACATTGACTACGAATGTAGTTGGCGCTTGACAGAATACAGTACAGCATATCAGAATGACATTTACCAAAGTATGGAATAACGCACCGACAAGCTTGTACCACCCGTGCTACGCTGTAAAACTGATTATATGCGATCTCTCCCGGCATGGCTTCACGACATGACGAATGCTTTTCTACATCAGTGTGTACTAACCTCTCTGATGACAATGCGATCTCGAAAAAGATCATGACCGGGAGCTTATGGTCATAATTCAGAATGTCAGTACGCTATTGGGGCTAATTTTTTTACAGTGTTAAAGATTTCGGTCGTCATCTTATCATACTATATTGTCCTCGCTTTACAGCACAATGAGAGCATTGCAATTTCATGTCTTTGGGTCTTAGTTAGAAGATCCTTTCGCTCTAAACTACACCAGTGCGATCCATCTGTATCTGTGGAATCGCGCGATTATAATGGGCTGAATGATTATCGATGGGCTTATAGAAAGTAGTTCATTCTAGTTATGAGAAAGAGGCAGCTTATAATACTGTCGAAAATAAAGAAAAAAAATGTCGATATCATTCTTCACAAGCGGCGGCATCGGTATTCTTCTCGGATATAGGGCTCTTTGGCGCATACCAATCATTCTCTGATATGTCTGGAGGTTGATTTTCTTTGTGTTTGATAATGGTGCCATGGCCTTTTCCTAGGAAGTAAGTATTGGAGAATACCTCAACTTAAAATACAGCAGGCCCACCATCATGGTGACGCTCTTGATTATTCTCAGATCACACCACTATTACAAATTATCATTTATAAAGGCAGACTATGGAGCAAAACTTGGTATGATAGACAGTTGTTCGTGATGAAAAAGGTATCTACCCAAGCGAAATAAGGTTATTTCGAATCATGATGCTGGGGTGGGAAATCTGCGCTATTTTGATGGCCGCGTGTGGGGTATAAAGTAGTTGTCAAAAAGTCCGCTTTGGGCGTAAGATCTGCTGTTACTTTGAACCGTTTACCTTTTGCGAAGTCCTCTTAGTTTTGACATGGCAACACGCATCCTCTTTCGGAATCAGATATTCAAGAAATCGCAAGCTCTTATTCTGAATCAACGCCTCGGTTTCCACAGCGCTTCACGAAACCTTGCTCCGAAAGTTGTAGTCACTCGAATTCTACCACAGCATTCCCAGGCCCGTCTCCTTGCGCAGGATTTCGATTTGATACAATGGCAAGAGGATCGTTTGATGCCGCGCGAAGAGTTGCTGAAAGAAGTCAGGGGTAAGTTACGTGATGTTACGGATTTTTTAAACGCGCCGTTCTTAGGTGGCCGTCAACTTGGCCTGGGTGAACCTTTTATTGTTTCTCAAACACATTACTAGGTGCCGAAGGCCTGCTTTGCGTATTGGGCGATAAGATTGACAAGGAGGTGTTCGAAGCTGCAGGTATTGAAGACCATATTATCGGTTGAATTGGACTACAATGAACACTTGAACTTGTGATCTATAGGCCCTAGTCTTAAAACCGTGACAACTATGAGTGTGGGATATGACCACATCGATCTCCAGGCTGCCAAGGCACATGGTGTTCAGATTGGCTATACGCCTGATGTTCTTACAGACGCGACGGCTGACCTGACGGTTCTGCTGACATTGGCTGCGGCTCGGCGGATGAAGGAGGTATGGTGAAAAAGGCGGAATGGTGATGTGCAATAGATTCACTCTGTGTAATTTAGGGAATGCAAGCCGCTCAAAATGGCGAAGTACTGGATAAAGCGTAGTTTGAGCTTACATAGATCTAACGGAGATTTTTCTTTTCGGTTAGTGGCGTGAATGGCGTCCCAATTGGCTCTGTGGTTACCAGTTCCAGGGCAAGACGTTAGGTATGGTCGGTATGGGCCGTATTGGCCAAGCCGTGGCTCAACGTCTACGGGCATTTGGGATCAATCGCGTACTCTACTGGGGCCGTGGTGAAAAAGCCGAGCTTCGCGGTCAAGCAGAATTTGCCACCTTTAACGAGCTTCTGTCTGAATCGGACTACGTTGTCGCATGCTGCGCGTTGACGCCCGAAACCAAAGAAATCTTTGATTACGCCGCATTTAGCAAAATGAAGAAAACAGCGGTAAATATGTGTTATTGGCTGGCGTGGATGATGGGATTAAACAGATTTCTCCCCAGATTTTCGCAAATTCTGCCCGTGGTGGTGTTGTGAAGCAGGATGATCTTGGTATGTGTGTGTGGCTGTGCTTTTAATACAATATGAGTTGACCATTTCTATACTCGTAGTACGAGCTTTGGAGGAGAATTTGATTGCAGGCGCAGGTCTGGATGTGACAACCCCAGAGCCATTACCAACTAATCACCCATTGTTCCACCTTCCTAACTGTGTGATTTTGCCACATATTGGTAATATTAAGGGGTTGAAGAAGCGATCATCTAATAACGCTAATAATTTGGTGGGAATTAAATAGGTTCTGCGACTATCGAAGCCCGTGAAGTGATGGGTGATATTTGCATAGACAATATCCTTAATGTTCTACAGAACAAGAAACCTCGTTGTGCACTAGAATTTTAGACACAATATAAACAACGTCGATTCCTTTAAAACCATAATGATGCCTGTTGATGAGTGGGCAAATCTTAACCAGGTGACAATGCACGAAGCTTATCCTTTTCGTACCTTCTCCGCTCCGCTCTTTTGTACTACCCCTTATTTAACGCTTGCTTTCCTTTCCCCTCGCTCTCTTGTCGCTACACCTAACACATACAGACACGCACACACACACACTCACACTCACACACTCTCTCTCTTTCTGTGTTTTTGCTCAATTCCTCACTCTTTCCTCTCGTTCTTAATCCCGGTTAATTCCAGATATGACTTTTTCGCGAATGGAGGCAGCCCTTGAGGATGCTTTCATCGAATGGGTAATCCCACCCGCTATATATATACCTTCCACCTGAGCCAACTTTCTTTATAATATCTATACTAGATAAATACCTTTGATGGAAAATCATGCCCCATTGACACCATTGTCGAGCTTATTGACGGTGTCATCCTTTCCGAAGTGCTCATTGACATGTAAATCTATATGCTTTTGCGTCATTGACCGCACATCACGTCACATCGGCTCAAATAATCTTATATCTCGCTTCTCTGCCTTGTTACGTTGTAGCGATCCTAAATGGTTCAAACAACTCAGCAAGTCAAGTGCCGAAGCTAATGCTGTAAAGCGGAACAGCATAAACAGTAACGGCAGCGATAGCAATAATGGCGGGGATAGCGCATGGGTGATGCGACTCAACAACCAAAAGAAGATCCATAAGCTTATTACGCGCTATTTTGAGGAAGTTCTCGGGCAAGACCCCGAGCTCTTGCCAGCAATCGATTTGAATGCTATCGCAAAGGGCGCCAATCATCATGATTTGCTTCTCATGTGCCAATTAGTGGTGGCTATTGCAGTCCAGTCGGATAATAACCGAATGTACATCGATATGATCCAGAGTCTGTCGCAAAAGAGCCAGCATGCACTAATGCTCTCGATTGAAGAAGTATGTTCCTACTACAATCAAAGGCATATAAAAGGGAAAAGATCATGTTTCCGTTGTCTAAGCATGCGGTGGTATCTGATTTAATCTACTCGCTCTAGGTTATGAATAACTTTAACGGAGATATTGATAACCACCGGAATTCCCAGCTTTCGGGCAACTCTGGGAGTACAAGCCAGCGTAGCTTCTTTCTCGACGGGTGAGATATTTGTATATCAAAAGATATAATAGAACACATCATATGTAACCGCTTTAGATGATCCTGATTTTTTCAACGGTCATGAACTTTTAGCGACATGCCATATCGGTACCAAATCGAGTTTGATCGCATCATATCCGACAAGAAGCTAATCGAGAACACGCATAACCAGCTAATGGAAGACTATGAGGAGTTGCGAGATCGGTTTGTAAGCTGGCTAATAGTCGCGCTGAAGGATATGAATTCTGTTGACCACCTGACGCAAACACCTGTCTTAGGATGAGTTATTGAACGAAAAGAAAGAAATGCAAGCGCGTCTGAGAGATATGGAAGAAGCGATTGCTCAAACAAGTACCACCGGCAAAGCGGATTTTGTGATGCGCACCGAAATAGAGCATCTCAAGCAGGACTTGTGAGTCATGAACCGCTACGAAAAGGAAAACGATGGCAGTAAGCGCTCAAACTAATTTTCTAACTTGGTCAGAGAGAGATGTGAAGAACAGCGCCTAGAGGTTGACAATTTGGCAGAGACTCAGCGAAGTTCTATCAACGAATTGCGCCGAAAGGTCAATATAACCATAGTCTCGCGTTGGGCAAATGCAGGCAATCTAACCTTTATATGGTCGCTTATATGTTGGATGATAGGTGGATGAGCTGACAGTCAAGGCCGATGAAGCCGAAGTACTACGGGCAGAATTGGAGGAATATCGAGAGGCCCTGGAGCGTATGGCGAGCCTTGAAATAACTCTCGAAAAATACGAACGAGAAGCGCAGGAGCGGATGGATCTGGAAGATCAGATAAAGGCAAGTCATTATTATCATCCCTTGCCGAAACTACGGACTTCTAACTCATGTAATTATAGGCACTTGAGCAGCAAAACACAGATCTATTGAAGCGTAGCCATGAAGCTGAAGATGAGTACCGAAAGTTACTACGATTTAAAACTATCATGGGTTCCTTTGAGGAGCAGGTTCAGCAGCTGGCAGCTAGTAATCGAGAGCTTATGGAAGAGAAGAATCGGTTAGAGGAAGAAAACCGTACCATGACCCAGACATGTCAGTACCTAGAGCAAGAGCGTGACAGTAATATGGAGCAAGTCCAGTTTTTGGAGGAGCAAATCAAAGAACTTGAGCTGAGCGGTGGTAAAGAATTTAACATATCATATGTTAGGATACGTCATTCCAATCAACATCATATATTCTAGGCACATCTATTGAAAAAGCTATCAATCACCGAGCGAGCGTGGTTATTGACGAAGATATTGACGCAGACATGGAAGAGAACATGAAGAAAGCGAATGTCACGGAATTGTAAGCGAATATATTACGGCTTGCGTGTAATACGATCTCATATCATTGTTGAATAGACGGCTTAACATTCAAAGGCTGAAAAATCAGATCAAGGAAATGGAAAAGGCGAAGGGAATTTCTGACGGGACGTCACAAGATGGGAAAGAAAATGTGTCTACGAAAGAGCAGTTTGGAAACGTAAGATGGAAACAGCAAGCCAATATGATATATCGGCTAATAATTTTCTTTTTATCTTTGGCTTACAGGAGGACTATGCAGCAATTGTTAAGGAGCGTGACCAATTGCGACAGGAACTTGCGCAAATTCGGAATGGCATTCCTGACTCCCTCCTCAATGAAACTCAAACAGTTATGGCCTTCCGGTCCCGAATCCTTGATCTTGAGAAAGAATCGAAACTCCTCAAAGAATGGACATCTAAGCTAGAGGCAACAGTGCTCCAGGGCACGCGCAGTGTTGCTAAGGATAGCGATTCCCTTAAAACGTATGAGGCGGAACATGCCAGGATCCAGGAACGTTTGAACCGGTTGGAAGATATCACGAAGATGCAACTTCACGATATCAATCGTATGCTTGTGGAGGCGAATTATCTTCACGGTGTAAATAGCGATGGTTCACTCAAGGACAGACCACAACTTACGGAGTGCGTAAACTTCAGATATCAATCATGAACAATGGACTGACAAATATGGACATTTAGCGAGGACCTGGAGAAGATCAAAGAACAAAACGCCAATCTTCAAATATGCGTCTTACACTTACAGGAGGAGATTAACGAAAGCCAAAGCAAAATCCGTAAAGCGAGAGATGTAAGTATTTGTGATAATGCGAGTAATGTTAAGATTAATTCGGATGCATCTAGATGATCAAACTCTATTCGCAGCTTTTGGAGGAGATGAACGCGCGATTCAATAGTGTGCGCCAGTTTGAAGAACCTAACCCACATAGTCGTACTCCTCGCACTAAAGAAGAAGAACATGATCTGCTCAAGGTATGTTGTAGAGGCTGGCGTACGTTTATAGTAAATACTGATGACCATCGTAGAAACAAATCCATGATGTACGAGTTCAATCACGACGAGAACAGCAACTCATCATTTCTGCGTGGTACGATCTTGCGCGTCGCAACCACAGGGAAGTTATCAATCTTTCCATCCGATCGACCCCCTCCTCCTGGCTTGGCCAGCAACGCAAGATATTAGATAGTCAGTTGAGAAAGCGCTTGTGCTGATAGGTAGATCTATTTTGCAGTAAATAACATTGCTATATACGCGACTACTCTTTTCATACTGAGACGGTATTCCTTATTAAAGACAACTTGCCACACTGTATCTCATCCATTTGGTTCATGTGCGGTTACAACGAGGATTATTATGTACATTTTATCACAATGTTTGTCCGATAAGTGCTCTGCATGACATCCTTGAAGCTGAAACAGGAGATTGTCTACTGTAGTTGGAGTATTCTCGATTTATCTGAGCGTGCAAATCGAGGACTTTATGGCGTTAATGATCATAATTTATTTCAGCAGGTCAATGAATATAGCACGTGACTTTTGTAAAATGATACACACGCTCTGAGCGGACTAGCTGAGTGGAATAACAGTATTTGAGCAGTATCCTCCGCTTTACTGTCAAAAAATAAAATATAAAAAAAAATCTTCCTCGCCCTTTCATATATAACTCTTCGCCAGAACCATGGTCGAATTACGCATTTTATCTCCCGTAGCACCTAAATTATCGAACGACAACAATGACAAGATGGATGTCGATGACGAGGAAAAGCCTCATTTGGTCAATCCTGGTGAAACCGTGACCACCGATGCACAGTTCATGCGGTACGATCGATAATAATGCAGCTATATATTTCTCTGCTCTGTCCTGTACGGCTGGATCGCAAAGACTAAAAATTACTCGGTGCTTATAGTGGCCATGGCACGTATGCTGATGGCGAAAATGTTGTGGTGTCTGCTGTTGCTGGCCAGGTGGAACGTGTTAATAAGCTGCTGTCGATCCGACCTCTCAAAACACGATACACGCCAGAGATCGGCGACATTGTGGTTGGCCGCGTGACTGAGGTGATTACCAAACGGTGGAAAGTCGATGTGGCAGGCAGACAAGATGCCGTGCTACTTTTGAGTTCGGTCAACCTGCCCGGCGGTGTCCAGCGACGAAAGAATGAGTCTGACGAACTGCACATGCGACAGTTCTTCGCCGAAGGCGATGTCCTGGTGGTAAAGTAGTTTCTTATATATGGGTCAGAATGAGAACACTGACTAAAAGAGGCGGGGGGGGATTAGGCTGAAGTGCAAAGCTTTTATGCCGATGGCGCAATGGGCTTGCATACCCGCGGCTTCAAATTTTGCAAGCTGCGAAACGGTTCGTTCATTGTAGTACCACCTGTGCTTGTCCAGCGTTGTAAATCCCAGTTCCATACCTTGCCCTGCGGAGTCGATGTGATTCTCGGGTTGAATGGCTACATCTGGGTCAACAAGAAACTTCAAGGACTGACAGACGGTCACGGAGACGATGTCGATGCCACCGTCACATACTCGAGCAAAAACGACGCGATATCACAAGAGGAACGAGAGAATATTGCACGCGTATCCAACTGTATATCAGCACTTGCCAAAAAGTATATGCACATCAATGATACAATCATCATTTATACCTATGAAGGTAAGGAAGCGAACGGGGGGGGCATCTGTATATATGTACTGACGTAACTGACGGATACCAATCTACATAGCTTCATTATCATACACAGTCAAGGAGCTCTTGAGGGAAGAAGTCATTGATAATATCACATCGGAAGCCAGTGCTCAAATGCGCATGCCATGAGTGTGACTAATGCTGTAAATAGAGCGTGATCAATAATAAATACATCTCCATAATACTTTTAAGCTCAAATAACGGGAGATAGGCAGTGGGAAAATGAAGGGCAACAATGGAATTAACAGTTTTTCTTTCTTTACCCCCCTCGTATACAAGTAATGACGATGCTAAAGTTACAACTATATAATGCTATGTTTGAATCACTGAAGCTTTTCCCGCAGACCGTCTATGAATTCTTGGACCTTCTGGTCGTCTGATGGACTAAAGTCAGCCTTGGCGCGCTGCGTCAGGACGAAATTTGCCTTGATCTCGAGCTACACGAAAACCAATCAGTCAACCCTCTTCACTCTATCTCCGCTCTAGTTCCCTTTTTATGTACCTTCGATGCAAGCTGAAGAAGCTTCTTGTTGCCTTTAATGTTGGCCTTCTTACCCAGTGCGCTTGATTTTTTCACAAATCGCTTAATCTGCAAAAGTGTGAATAGTCCGTGAGTTAGAGCGCTTTTTCATAGCATATCATTGCATCTCTCTTTCTCCGCTAGTGCAAATTACTTACAGCAACAATTCCGGGTGTCACCATCTCAGGAAAAGAGATATGAAAAGTATAACTCTTGTAGAATTCAGTGATGCACTCACAAAGCTGTTCAATTACACCATCTTGGTATACACGACCGTGGAGGTATTGTTTGGGTGCTCTGATATGAATATCCCAAGACAATGGCTTGAGGGTGGATGGTTTTGCACGATTTGTCAGCTCACTGCTCTCAAAGAGTTGCATCAGATAGGGCGCCAATGGAATGTAGATTTGGCTGGCGCGGCCCATTGTGATCATGGATCGAATAATATGGAATCGTGCTGGGAAGTACTGCGCTGTAGGAACCAGCTGAATGGCGCCAAGCGCAACTTGCACCAAAGGATAGACAAGCGGACGCAGAGGCGACTCTTCTTGTTTACAATTGTCAGCCAGGACATTGGACCAAAAGTCAATACAATGAATGTATTGCCAGTTGTAAACGGTTTGGTAGGATTCCTATTATGAGCAATATTAGTCTTTCGCCTAGATCGATAACCGATTTTTTCCCCTTCCTCGTTGGCTTACATTGCTTTTTTGCTGCATGGCATTACGAAGGTGAATTGCAAGTTGACGGATATATACAAATGCTTGCTGATAGCTAAGTTCTTGATCAATGCTATATAGCTGAGTGGCCATATTTCGCATCAAGTTAATGGCCGGAAGGGTGTGCTCGTTTGTAGATTTGCAATTCCGGACGAAGGTCAAGTAAATATTCTTCAGGGACATATCAAGGTAGGTGTTGGGTTTATCCTTGTGGACTCGAGCTACAGCAAGTGATCGAACAGCCAGGAAACTTTGGATGCGAAGGTTATCCGATGAAGATGGGACTGACCATAACTCAAGCAAAACCTATGATGTGTGTCAGATTGTGTATATTCTCAATCTATTCGAAGTGCGGTTGTTACCTTCAAATACTCCTTGACCAGCTTAGGGAAGCATACCCAGTATGTTGAGCACTTTTCAGATTCTTTAGTTGCAACATAGAGCATGTCTGAATCCGTAAGGTTCCGCAGCAAGTGCAGAAGATTCCCTAGATATGACTTGACAATGCCTTCACAGAGTTGCCATTTCTTCGAGGCACTAGGATACTTGGCCGATTTGAGGAAAGCATCGAAAACGACAGGCGCATTTCTCAATGTGCCAATTACAACCATGTTAAACACTACGGCGAGCAAACGCACACGGTTAGTTGGCCCTATCATCCTACCCTGACTGTCGGTGTTTTTTTGGTATTTACCCTTTGGGCTATCGATTTTATATGCAAAAGAAATATTATCCTGTTCCTCCTCGTTGGACATGCGTGCAGCAGACTTAAAGGCGAGAAGAAGCTTCTTCATGACCTTCATGCTTTTTTTCGATTCAACCTGCTTGATCCATTCAGAAACTGTTGTCTTGGTGAGCAATTCTAGGCCATCGTCATATCTAACGTCCAACGATTTGTGGAGCTCGGATTCCTCTTCATCTTCATCCATGTCTTCATCTTCATCTTCAGCAGCGATTTGAGCATTGTCATCAAGGTCCTCGGCGTCTTCGTCGAAGTTCAAAAGATTATTTTCATCTTTTTGCAAATATTCATAGAATTCAGGATCGCGCTCCTTGAGTTCCTCGAGCTCCTGTTTGTGCTTCTCAATGTCCTCGATAAGCTTCTTTTTGCTGTCCTTAACATTCTCCTCCTCATCTGAGTCCGCTTCTGAATCGTCCTCTTCCGCAGACTCGTGATCTTCGGCGTCGTCGAGTTCTTCATGATGATCGTCTTGGTCGTCTTCGTCTGTATCCTCCTCAGCTTCATCATCGATGAAAGCAGCAATAGAATCATCATCCGTCTCCATTTCTTCCATCTCTTCGTCTTCAATGTCCGTTTCTTCGACATCATCTTTGACGGAAACGTCTTCCTCGGAAACGATCAAATCGTCGTCATCAGGTTTTTCCTCGATTGTTTCAAGCTCGCCGAGTTCCTATTGATTAGATTCATCCTTGATCAGAAAGTTGAATTGGACATCCATGATGACACAATAGAAATTCACCCTATCGATCTCGGAATCTTCATCACTACCGTCGAATCCTCCGTTGAAGAACTCCTCAACTGACATCCTAGAAAAAACGTGTTCATTCTACCATTCGTTTTCGTAGAAACCCAAGAACCAGGGGAGCAAGCGAGCGATGCCTTACTTTTTGTCTTTTTTCTTATCCTTCGACTTCTTTTTTTCCTTCTTGTCTAGATTTTTGTGCTTCGTCTCCTTCAGTGCAGCTATTTGGAGAATAAACGTCATTGTGAGCTTTGACAGATCCTTGCTGCACTCATTGCGTCCGTTTCTTTACCTTTTGCAGCAACAGGGGCCTCTTTGCCCTTTTTGGCGATCTTTTTAGACTTATGATCCTTCTTCGAGGAACGATCGTGTTTCTTGCTCTTCAGCTTTTGCCGAGATTCAGCTTTCGATTTGGACATGATCGTTGTGGTTGATCCAATGAGGTAAGAACTAAAAGGACGAAAAAAAAAAAAATAATTTTTTGGCAGCCGAGTTTGATTTTTCCAATTTTGGAAGTGGCTTTGAGAGAGCGCTCTCTCTTTTTCAGTTGAAACATGGGGAGAATCTTGTGCGCATTTCTAGAACTACCAATTATGGAGCACCTATTCCCGAGTTGATCTGCTGTGTGCTGCATTTGCTGGTTCGCCAGGACAGTAAGGCGGCTTCTTGCTATCAAAGGGACAAAAAATCGGTGCCACCTTAAGCAATCATGTGTTTTATCACTCGCAGCGCGCGGAGTATAAATATATCAAAGCATGCTGAATGCCCCTAATCCCCCATATAGGCGACTTGTTCACTGTAACGCACGTTATTGTCCTGGCGTCGTTGCCATTCATTCGCCATGAGCATCCCCGATCTCGACGGCAACGAAGCACTCTTACATCTCCTTGGAGAGTCTTGGGATGCTAAGCAATATAAATCGATTGAGTCTTCCAAATGGACGCGCGATTACCTTACACGTCTGACGTCGCTTCCTCTGGATGAGCTTCTTCGTGAGCCAGCCGAGCTTCGCGTTGAGCAGGAAAAGCTACGAATGGATGCTCAACAGCTTGCATTTAATGACTATCCTGCATTTATACACGCCAATACGTGCCGCCATCTCGTCGATTCCACGCTTGACGAGCTGCAGGGGCACCTCGGCGAGTTCCTGGACTCCGTGCCTGCGCTGAAGAGCGCTTGCGAAGCATTCGAGAAAGGCACAGCGGACATTATGGACGAACGCAACAAAATTACTCGTGTCCTTGAGCATCAGAATGTGCTTGTCGATTTGCTTGAAATTCCGCAACTCATGGAGACGTGTGTCTGGAACGGGTACTACTCCGAGGCAATGGACCTGGCGTCCCATGTCCGGCTGCTTTGCGTCCGCTATCCGCTCGAGATTGTCCAATCGATTCAAAAACAGGTCCAGACATCGGTAGATCTGATGCTTGTTCAACTCGTGTCCCACTTGAGACGTCCTATTAAGCTTGCGGCGGCCATGAACGTGATTGGGCATTTGCGGCGGATGGACGTCTTCACATCCGAAGTTGAGCTGAGGATGATGTTCCTCCGATGTCGGCACGACCACTTGACGCAGCGACTTGAGCGGATAAAACGCGGAGAGGGGGAGGCATTTGAGTATACCAAACGGTATATTGACGTGATGAGAGAGCAGATGTTTGAGATTGCTACCCAGTACATGTCCGTCTTCTCCCAGCAGGAGCAGCAGAGTATATTGATTTTGTCCGACTACATGATCCGGCTCCTGAGAGACATCCAAGCGCTTTTGGAGGCGCAGCTACCGAAGATCAGTGATACCTCATCCCTCGCCTCCATTCTCACCCAGCTCCAGTACTGTGGCATGTCACTCGGCCGTGTCGGGTTGGATTTCCGATATTTGCTCGTCCATCTATTCGAAGAAAATGTACGGCCCCTTCTGTTCGAACGGATTAACGTAGCTACAGAAACCCTCGTCCAGTCCATCGTCAACAACGCGTCTTCCCCATCGTCATGGATGTCGAGCAGCCGGTATAGCCCGAATCATCAGCTGGAGGACGTTCGCAGCAATCAACCGCCTATGCTCCTTGTAGATTATCCGCCACTTGCCATCTTCACAAATGCCATTCTTACGACGTTCAATGCCCTCCGCCTACTTCCAGCATTGAATCTGCTCGAACCGATCTCCAAACACCTTGATGCCTGTTTTCTAGAAATTGGAAGTGCTCTTAAGCAGTATGTGACGCAGGTGAGGGAAGGACCCTTATCTGATGAGCAGAGTGTTGTCGACTCGTTCGTGCTGGCCTATGTCCGATGCTGTGTTCCCTATTTAAGGGATTGCCTTTTCAATGGCATCTATGGCAGCGTTCGCCATGGGGCCGATATCTATGACAAGGACCTTGAGGCGCTGCTGGGTGTGACTTCTCAGGAGAAGGATGAAATGGTTGATGGTGATGTGCCGGAGAGTTCGCCGATAGACGCGGAGGAAAAGACGTCTTCCCAAGCAACAGCGCCAGACGGAGCTCACCAAGCTGTACCGCAAGCGAATGTTCAAGCGGCCGAGATATCCGCTGAAGAAAAGACCGCAGATGATACTATTCACAAAGAGAGCTCGGATCCCAACAAGAGCGAACCCTCCAGCAATTTTGAGGTGTACGGAGCCGCTCCCGAAGAGCATGACATCGATTTGCAAAAGCACCAAGACGAAGCAAACGGATCCCATAAAGAGACAGAAATAGCGGCGGAGAGGGATAGCGTACCTGCAGATCCAGCACAGAAGAATGAAGAAACTGGAACAGAAAATAATAGTATGCATGCGCAAGGCGATGGCGAAGGACAAGCAAATCAGAAGGAGAACGCACATGACACCAATGATAGCAACCCATCTGCTAAAGATAAAAGTGAAAACATTCCACCAGATGCCAAGACGAAGCCGTCTACTGAAAGGAAAAAGAGACACAATGGAAAAAAGAAGAAACACTAGAACCCCCGCCACGCCCTCAGCTAATAGTGTACATATGAATACCAGAATATCCAGTAAACCAAACTGTTTTGATCGACGCAGTAGTATATACGCACATGAGGTGCGGAAATGTTGCCATTATCAAGATCAATGATGAAATGAGGAGACTATGAACCGATTGATTCTTTCGAACCGACGTTCGTTGCTTCGTTCTCGCGACCAATAGCGTCCTCTTCTGCATCGGTCTTGTCGTTCTTGCGATGGATCAAGTAAAAGAGGACAGCGCAGACGCCCATTGCTCCAGAAAGGCCTGTGTAGAGCCACTTGAGTTTCGGGTCAACAGCAACAGAGACCAAAGCAAACGCTAGGAGCGCAGCGAAGCAGTTGGAGAACAAGAACAAGGCCATAACAAGCGATTTCATCATGGCAGGAGCCTTCTTGTAGGCGTATTCGAGACCGGTGATGGAAGCAAATATTTCAGAAATACCGATCAGAATGTAGGCTGGGACAGTTAATGCAGCAGATACATTATTTTTTTTGCCGGTAGGATGATCATAATAAGGAGGGCTGTTGTAGACGATGGTTTGAACGATAGCAGCATACTGTTATCATAAAATGCAAAAGTCAATGAGATTGCAACTCCTTCTCTTCTCTCCACCCTTTATCTAGAGGCGTTTTTTTTTTTTTAAAAAAAAAAGAGATACATACCGCCATTGCCAAGGACGCAAATAAAAACCCTATGGCAATTCGCCGAATAGGTCGCATCTGAATGCCCATCCGCCGAAGCCCCGGATAAAATATACGGTCAGCAATGGGGATGACAATGATCAAGGTAAGCGGATTAATATTTTGCATGATATCGTTGGCTATTGTTAGAAGAAAGAATTAGCTGTGGTTATTACGATCATGGTTGCAGACCGATATTTACGAACTGAGCCGGTAAGCATAGTCTAAACAGAGCAATTAGGCATCGGTACGTTCCTCCACATATAAAGTACCTACCGCGGTCATGGATACCAAATTATTGGTCATCTGGGAGTAGCAAAGCCAATATACTGGAAACCAGCAGAAGACAATGCATGCCTTAAATGTTCGTCGAAGTTCATCCACAAAGGTATCATCCCAGGTGATGTATTTCACGACCTCGGGGTTGGTTAACTTCATCTTTGAAGGCTTTGTTCCTTCAAGACCATACTTTGGAATCATTCGCACGACCTTTGCGACCTCGAGAAAGATGCTGCCCCGGGGCGGATGCTGTTTGTACAGTTTCCTGCCCAATACGACGATCAGGATACCGGGAATGAACATGCAGGTCGGTAAGAGGTACGCAGACCAGAATCCAACATTTTTTTCGAGAATCGTGGTACAGATGCCGGACAGGGCACCGACGTTGATACCCCAGTAGAAAACATTGAAGAGTTTCTGGTACGTTGCCTGGGGTGTAACGATCACCCGCTCCTCTTGCTCCTGCTTTTTCCCCAACCAGCTGACCTTGTGCTGCGTCCGGATAAAGGGCTTCTGTACAGTGTATTGTTCTGCAACGAGAGGCGACACATTCGCTTTGATCCCGCCCGTACCCAGGCCAATCACAACGAGAGCCACCACAAAGGCCGGGAAGGCAGCACCGCTCTCGATCGATGAAGGAGCCGACGATGCCGTCAGGATGATTAATCCTACCATGTAGATGCATGCAAATACCACAATGGTATTGTATTTTCCGAGGTACTGGTCTGCAATCATGCCCCCAATGATCTATGCAAAACAGTTGACAGACAAACAAAACAAACGCAAAGCAAGCAAGAGAATTGGGGTGTTGGGGGAGGGGGCTGTGGGGGGGGAGAGCGAGGAAATGACACATACTGGGGTAATATAGCACCAAAACCTTTAGGGCGAGGATGGGAGAGGAAACCGACCGAAGGTCAACGTTAGACGTTTGAATGAACAAAAAGATTCTAGCAAAGTGGACTTACTGAAAAAACGTAGTTAGGGCCGTAGCAACCTGTTGCCCTTTACCCAATGCGCCAGGCGTCTCTGCCGGATCTGAACGTAACAACAGATTATCCGAAGAACATCTTGCTGAGTTATGTATACAGGAACCAAAAAGATATGAGATCGACGTACATGATTTGGGCGGAGGCTGTTGGATGTAGTTCTGAAAGGGCCCGCTGAGACCATAGTAGGTAAACCGCTCGCAGAATTCAATGAGGATGACTAGAAAACCTGACTTTGGGATGGCATCTGCTACCTCACGTAGCTCATCCCAGTCCTTGGCTGTAGGGACTGGATACATCTCTCCATCCTCGCCACGAACGTATTCAACGTTTTCTGTTTGGAACTCCTCGACTACAGATTCAGAATCAGGAACTTCCTCTTTAACTTTTGGCATAGAGCCGGTGTGTTATGAAACAAGAAGGGGTGCGTAAGAATCTGTACAATTTTTATTTATTTTATGTCTATTGTTCGCGCTAACATCTCGCTTCGGTCGAGTAACCGCATTACCCAGGGGGGGGAGGGAAAGGGTGCATGGGACACGCCCTCGTAGCTTCCATCCCAAGGACAAGCTTGGGTATCCCCACTCCGCATAATTCAGGGCAATTCGATCGGATAAGAACGAGCGACAGGGAAATCTATCCACTTCTGCCGATAAACTTTTCGTGAGAGATACCCAAAAAAATGTAATCTTATCCGAGATGCTAAGCATCAAACAGGCATTACATCGTATGCATTGCTTCTCCTGTTAAGGTTCAGGCGTGACGGAAAGCGTGATTATTGTCATCCATATTAAATAGCGATGTGCGAGTTTGAGAACGTAGCAAAGTACTAAAGTCTGTCGACGAAAACACGAGCCGGTACAGGATCTTTCAAATGCTTGCCCCATAGACTTGACTGGTCGCCCATTGAGGAAACCACCGAACCACAAACATGGATGTTTTCGGGTAGTAGCAGACACTGACTGTTTCAAGGGCATTGGTTCTGTTAGGGTCGACCCCATAGCATTGCAATGGGCGACGTATTGATTCAGCATCATGCAACACATCTTTCGAAGCGATAGTATTGTAGAGAGCATGATTGGGCATCCTGTTTTTAATATGAAGGTTCCCTTTTTAGGGGGGTTTGTTGGGAATGGTCACGACGCGTTGTTGAACGACCCGAGAAGCTCAGGGGTGGTGTAAATGAAACCACGACATCTGGCACGCACATTTTTTTTTCTTAATACGTGCAAAAAAGGTAAATGAAATGCGGCTGCAAGGATGAAAGCCTTCTGCGTTATTTCGTTCTTCGTAAAGCGCGCATATATCCGTTTCATATAAGCCTAAGCATTCAAGAACCTTCGCCAAGCTCCATGTTTCTTGAAATGATTGTAAAGCACGTACTGTAGAGGACAGTACGACTTGTAGTCCAAGGCGAGGAGATAAATTAAAAATGATCTTACATGATGTTTTCATGCATTTCTGGTCACTTTACATGTCCAACGCTATTACCCGATTGAAAGGGAAACGCAGGAAAATGTCTTGATCAAGGCACTAGGAAACACACCGAACTCCAAGCAATGACAGCTTCTACCAAGTGCTGGATGTGTGTCCTGCATAAGGAGCGCGAAACCACCATCGTCTAGGGGTAACCCATCGTACGTGATATACCAGCAGAACAACTCTCGATGGCAGGATCAACGTAGGTTTTTTGGGTTCTAATATCGAAGGGCATCGATAGCGAACTTTTTTTTTTTCAGGCTTTTGAGCATGCAAGTTAACCCCACCTTGGTGCTCCACGCCGGGGCGGGGGGGGAGTTGACTGACAAGACCTTACTTCAAGGAAATCGACGATACAAGGTCATAAACGAAGGAAACTGGTGTTCAAACGGACCATCGATCATCCGATCATAAGTGAGCAGTGGGGTTTATTATTCAAACAGAGGAGCCTTTTTGAAATTCGCATTGAGTAAACCGAGAGATGGAGAGAAAATGGGTGTGTGCCTCAAGATTATCGATATTCCTTTTGCTCCTTATCTGTCCTTGAGTGATCTTTCTGGTTGCTCGCTGAGCGCGCTTTGCGAATTCTTTGTTGGCTTCAGTCTTGTCCGCATGGCTTTGGGTGCACGAAGCATCGGTTTGGGTCATCTTGGTCTACGTAAAAATGCAGTGAAGAACCATACAGTAGATAAGGGTGGGCTATTAAATCTGTGGTGGAAAGGAACGCCTGACTGGATTTTTGGTAGGATTCATGGTTAAGATATGTCGAGATAGATACAGTAACATCGTCGATGGGAGACCGAGTATTTATATGCTAGCCTTGAAGACATGCTTTAACCTTGACTGTTACAGTACAAGAGTGGAAGGCCTGCTGACCAATTCCACATACTGGTTTAATATATTAAGTAGTGTTTTTGTAGACCCCATGTTTACGCGGGGGCAATTAATAATGTGCAATGAATGACAATAAGGTCTAGGGTTATACAGAAGATGTATGAATTATAAAGTGAGAGGGGAGGCAGTATCGATCAACTGATTATGATATATAGTGCTTTTTTTGTTTATACAGTGGGCCTATTTCGTTGAGAACCGTCGAGGTCGAGTGCGTGATGTAGGTAAGGCTACGCGTGGACCTTCAAAGGGCGGTGGCCGCTTGCTCGTCTTGCGCGTACGCACGTAGCGAGTCGATGTGGAACGGCTTGCCAATAGCAAGGATGGATGCAAAGTGCTGGTAGTTGGATGCGGATGGACGCCGTGAAAGACATCAACGGACGTTCGGCGCATGCGGGTCGTTGTTAACGGAGACGGTGGAAGATCGAGCTGCTGGGGATCAATCGGGCTTGCTGCAAGGGTATCATCGCTCTGAATTGACTGAAGCATGCGGCGAGCTCGCAAAGACACCGAGTCCGAATGTGGTAATCCGCTACTAACCACAGGAGCACCGCTCTGAGCAACAATGCTTCCAGATCGTTGCCGGTTGCGACGTCGGCTGCTACCTCCCGTCGTGACCAGCCGAAGCTTCTTCATCAAACCATCCATGATAGCCGCATTCTCCCCATGCTCGTTGCCCACTAGTATTTGTAACCAATGTTAAAAGAGACTAAGAATATCGTCGTCTCATTGTATTCTGGTACTTACAACTATTGAGATCCACACCCTTGCGGGCAGATGAACCACTTCGGGCACGTGTGCGACGCTCTTGCTCCCGCTTCTTTTGCTTCTCAAGGCGCTCGACCTTTTGCCGTGCAGCCTTAACATCTACTGCGCAACGCTTTTTACAGTCTTCTAGTTAATAAACACTCCTTTAAAAAAGAACATGCCCATAATCGGCCATCACTCACCTCCCAGCTTGAGGTAAATTTTTTGAAGATTCCAAAGAACTCGTCTGGATGCATCTTGCTGGGGTCCTCACTGTAGAACTTTACTACCTTGTCATACCACTCGTTCATCTTGTTGCGAAGCAGGAAAAGTCGCTTGAAGTCGCTTTGTGCCTCAGCATGGAACTCGCGCATCACCGGGACGAACTTATCGTCCTCCTTGTGATTCTTCAACTCTTGCTCAAGACTGTCGAGAGAAGACTCCAAGCTGCGGAATTCGTTGAGCATTTCGGTCTTAGATACTATACATAGCCAATAAGTTCCAACATTGCTCCTGTGTTCGCCTCAAACAGTATACTACCTTTGCAGGCTTCCCCGCATTCCTCCAACTCCTCGAGGAAGTTGAGCATTTCTGGGAAGTTCTTGTCGACCGTGTCTACGAGGAAATGCAAAAATGTCACTGTGTTTGCCGAACCTTTAGTATCCACTAGTTTGTTGATGCTCGCAATCCTAATCCCGAACGCGCCGCCACGGTAAGTGTTGCCGTTCAAAAAGTTGCCAAGCACTAGGATCAGGTGCAATAGCTGGGTAAAATTTTTGGCATTTCGAAGCGACAGTGAGGCATCAAAGATTGCCGTCATTTGCTTGTGAAGCTGATGGTACCGATCTTTAAAGGTCGTTCGAAAGAGCATGCATTCTGCTCGTTCCTTAAATCGGTCTATATCCATCAAATGAAGGCAAAACTGATCAGGAAGAGAAAGTTCAAGTCGCTCATCCGATGACACGTAAGGTGCCAGTTTTCCCATTTCTTCCGCAGTTGGCGCGAATTTTATCAGGTTATTAAGTATTTGCTCATCGTCAAAGAACGGATCCATGGTTCGCAAGCGCGGGACAATCTCGTCAAACGGCACCTTACGGGTGATGCTGGTGATAAAGATATCTACATAAGATAATCAGCATAAACGCACGTCCTTTCCATGTCAAATTCAGGTCGTACTCAGGTTATAGGCCTTGCGTGGCTCTAGCGCATGGACACGTTCCTTCGCCCGCTTGACTTTGAGCTCGATGGCTGGTCGTTGCTCGAATGTTTTCTCGATGTCGTCAAAAACACCAGCCCGAGCGAGTTGGTATTCAACTGAGCCATCTCCATCGTTTGGTCGTGTATCCATTGTCTTTTCGATCTGGCCCCAAATAGTTTGCTGGATATTTAATTCATTTATCTTTTCCCATTCAATGAATTTCAAACGATGCTTTGGCTTGAATGCGCTTTGCTTTCGACCAATGCTGCCCAACATCAAAGGTGGTGGAGGAGGGCACGAATCTTGAACTTCTGACTCTGCACTGTCAGGAATTGGCGGGGGAAGTAGAAGCGAGGGATTGAATCCGGCCATTGGCGGTGGCGGTGGCGGTGGCGGCGGTGGTGGCGGCGGTGGAGGAGGAGGCGGGGAAAGGGCTGCAACCGCTGACGATTTGGTAAAATTGCCAGATTGGCCCGCAGGCGTGGCCGGAACAGCAAGGGATCCAGGAGAATGAGAGTCTGCATCTACCAGGACCGCATTCTCTTCGATTGTATTCTCAACACTCGCTGCTGAAAAGGACGATATAATGCTACTCGTTCGCTTGCCACGTCGGTTTGACACACTGATCCCATCTATCGGTGAACGTTCGTCGTTTTCCGAATCATCTGAAGCATTATCTAGGATTCTTCGTATGAGCATATCTTGCTGATTAGCTCTTCTGAAAAACGATGTTGTTCGAGAGCCTGAGCGAGGTCGCGATGTGGGTCGAAGTCCGCTGGGCGAATCACCTGTGCCGGATTCCGATTGAAGTTTGTTTTGTTTAGCGGTCTGGGCCTCCCACGCTCTAATATCAGCATCGACATTTTGCAGTTTGCGACTGTTGCGGTGTCCTCGGCGTTTATCCACGCTAGGGGTCCCATATTCTGTTAGTTGCCGGATAGCGTCGTAAAGCCGCTTATTCTGGGAATCCATTGCTTCTGCGGTTTGTTGATACTCGTGCTCAAGGTCGTTGAGTTGCTGTTGCAAAAGCGCATTTGCCTGATCTGAGACATGCAGCATTCCTTCCAACTGATCAATCCTTGCACGTAGTTCACTGACATCTAATGAAAAGACATAGTCAGCGTATTTTTCTACTTTAATTTTGTAAATGTCTGCATACATGTTGAATCCGAGGAAAGCGTTTCAAAGCTTTGGGAAGATTGCATTTGAAAGTCAACGCTTTCAAGTTCCTTATCAAGCTCATTTTCTTCTGCAAACTTGGATATTAATGCATCCACCGTGAGCCCATACGTGCCTTCATGGTCAATGCCCGCGCCGGTTTGTTGGAATACAACCTGGCTCACGACTGATTCAATAATCCGATAGCAATGGACACGAAGCTCAGGGATGTTTGGGATAATCATTAGATGCTGCAATATACTTCGAAGCAACCCGTAGGCTTCTGTTCCTGTGACGACCGACAGGATTTTATCCAGAATTTCGGGGGGATCCAAAATATCGTTGAGCACCATGTCTCCGTATATCATACCGGTATCTTGTTCCTCCAGTTCACGAAATTCTTCTATCTTCCGATGCAGAAGATCACTATTAAGCTGATCCATTTTGCTGAGAATACGCGCCAGTCCGGCTTGATACAATTGATTACGAAGTGATACGCGCATTTCTAAGTTATCCAACGCTTCCGGATCGACCAGAGCATTGATCAAAAGAATATTTGCTAGCTACACAGAGTTTATGAGTCATTGTAATATAAGACGCAATTATCGAATAATTACCGAATACTCAATCAAGTGCTCCTCCGGATTCTCTGCGATGCCGGTAAATCTGAAGTAGTCTTTTCTGGCACCAACTAAAGAGCCCATTTTGCCACGAGAATCAAGTACTTTTTCGAACGAATCTAGCCACCCTTCAAAGCGGTCTTCGGTGGCGGTAGTTTGCTTCAGTTCGTCCAAGCCATGTAGAACCATGGAGTGGCCGTTAGGTATGTCACAGTAGCATAAAAAGGTCATTGTGTCGCATGCAATGCGACGTGATGGCACATAAGGTGACAAGAGGGACAACGTAATCCGCTCAATGTAGCGAGGCTCTTTGAGGACTTCTTGGATGCCATGCTAGAATAGAATATTAGAAACAGATCGAGAATAAAAAACGAGACGGAATGGCTTACAATGCTGTTGATCATGCTCTTGAGGCATTTTATGAGCTCGAGCTCGATCAGACAGTCTTTTTGTTTTCTAAGAAGGAGGTAGAATCATAAGTGGCACAATCTTACCGGATGAGGAAGTGGCTGCCACGTTTCTGGATTACCTGTCAGGCTTTTTATGGATCCTCCCTAGTTCGCTTACAATAACTTGCATACCCCCTTCTTCAATAAACTGCTTTATCCAACTAGAAAAATTATAATGAAATTAGTAATGATAAGCTGACGCTCCTCTCTGCACAAGTATTATAACGGGGCTGCAGATATCCGCACGCACCTGGATGGTTTGCATTCTAAGCGTCCCACAAGCTCTGTGACAACTGCAAGACGGTCCTGACCATGGGGATCGCTCTTTTTATCGGATTTTAAGAGCGGTTTGACCATGTCTACTGGTGTCGGAATAGGCGATTCGGGTTGTACAGAGGAAGGAGGAGGGGGCGCGCTGTGCCTATTTGGTGCAGTCGCCTTTTGCACAGGCACCTGGTCTTGTTGCTGTTGGTGCGATTGGAACAAGTTGCGCGATGATTTTGCTCTACTGAGGTGATGATGATAGTAACTGTGACGAACTTTACTGTTCACAACAGAGCCAAGCTGCCGCGTGAGCTCATCTTCGTTATGCAAAAGCCATTGTTTCTTATCAAGCGAGAGGTCGTTGATATTTCCATCCGCAAGGTTCAAATCTAGACGGCCCTAGAATCCATCGGTTTTAGATTGAGTTTTTCATTACATAAAGTAGATGTTACCGCCACTTCCTGAAAGAGTTGCTCGATCTCTTCGTTTGAAGCGTATGGATGAAAGGATAAATCTTCATTGAGACTTTGACTGCGTGAGCTGTCGTCCATCGGGTGATTTGTAAACTCTGTAGGACACATCCATTAAGGGCAATCCCTCATTTTAGTAAGCACAGAAATATCCCACAAAGAATGGCGCGGTTGCCTGCTGCAGATAAAATACGCAGCTTTTTTAGGTATACCTATGGGCGTCCAAGGCTCCGGCGGCTCACCAGTAGTAGTCGCGATAGCGGGCATTGAGTTGTAAGACCGCGCCAGCGCAGCTCGTCTGGCAAAAATGCTGGAATGAGGAAGTGTGGGTGGAGAGGGTGTCCGTCTGCTGTCCTCCAGGGTATCAGTGGTGGTGTGTGTAGACGAAGAATCGTAGTCGTCGTTGATGGCAGCAGCAGCAGCAGCAGCGACAATGGAGTTGCGCCTCATGGAGTAATGCATTCGGGCATTGCTCTTGAGGCGCCGTTTGCCACTGACGTTGGAGTAGAGATCCATGGACAAACAGATTCTATTAGATCGTCATCAACGCACCACGAAGGAAGAAGAAAAGCAGAAAGAAGCGGAAAAAGGGAAGGCAACTTTGTGTTTCGAGTATTATACGGTGTTATTCAGGAGGACCGGTTTCCTCTTTTGGACAACCCTATTGCTTTCAGACTCCGGTAACCGTACGATGACCAGTGTACCACAGGTACTTCCTTAAGCGACGCTCCCATCATGAACGTTCGGTAGTATCCGCTAGCTTTCTTCATTTTCTCCTCCATAAACAACGCGATAAGTTGAAATGAAAGATATGGTAAGGGTGACGAAAATATACAGCCAGCTGTTTGCAGATAGATGGTCTAGCTGGAGAAGGATGATGGGAATGGCTATTGTGTCACAACATGGCATGCCACGTTGACCGGAATGATAGACCCGATCCTCTTCTCCCCACATCAAAGCTGGTCTCTATTCCCCTGAAATCGAAGTTGTCCTGGTGGGCATGTTTCAGTCTGCGGCATAAAGTACCGTCGTTTTTGACAACCGCCTTTGCTGACATATCTGACGCGTCGGGGAGGAAAGGGAAGATCTTCGGGGAGATAACAAGACTGCAACAATAAAGTTTCGATATCACTCCGAATTTTGGAGATCATTGCTTTGAATAGAAGGTCGACCGTCTGGGTCAACGCTATACAGCGAATCCAGCAAGCAATGTCGCAGCCAATTAAAGTGGATGTCGCTGGACAATTGAATGTGGAGCCTCAGGCCAATCAAATCAATCTCGCGTATTCAGAATGGAAGTCGTATTTTAGAAATCATGTCGTAAAGGGTTTCTTGGCATACAAAAATATATATCGCAGGCGCTTCTTTTGTGGGTGTTTTCTTTTCTTTTTCAATCTTTACAATTTAACATGAGCACAGAATTCTTATATGAAGACAGATTTGGAAACGTAGTGAATGAGAACGGTGGTCCTGAACCATCGACTACATAGTTGATCAAATGAATTTATAGTTGAGATGATTGCCACTCATTCTGAATACTTGAAACATTCGGCTTCTAGTGGATCTTCTCGGATTTGCCCAATGCCGATAGAAAAGTCAAAAGAGGATGACACCCTATGAAGGAAGCAAATATAAAACGGCATTATGTTCGATATACCATGCAGGATAAAGTCGGGTTTTTCAATCTAAAGATTGAAAAGTCTATGGGTGCGTCAACTGCAGCGATGCAGCTGGGGATTCATGTTCGAACTGCTTAGAGATGGGATAAGCAATATAATACGTGTCATGATAGCATTTTTGAGGATTATGAAAAAGTAGGACGCAACTGTATCTTGACAGAAGAGCATAAAGCGACTGATGCCAACTTCATTGATACTAATCCCTCTGCAATTGTACTATCGAAAGAAACAGTTCCAAAAACATTGAGGAGCGATACAATTGGGTTTGTAAGTGGAAAAATACAGACGTGAACTTCTTGTCGAATTGCGTGTTTCTGGACGAGTCTGCTTTTGATATTAATATGAAACGCTCAAGAGCTTGGTCCAAAAAAGGTACTCGAGCTATTGTCACCAGGCCTACTACGAGAGCAAACACGACATCTATATTGGGTGCAATCTCTGCTACCGGTTTGACTACAGTCAGTGTAAAAACCAGGACCTGTCAAGAAGAGAAAGTCTGAAGGATACATAAGCTTAGGGACTGTAGCAGGTCACTATATAGTCATGGATAATGCACCCATTCACACGCACGAAAACATAAGGAAGTATATCGAGTATCGAGGATATAAATGTGCGTATCTTCCTACTTACTTGCCTGAACTTAAACCAATAGAATAATTCTGGTCAGTGGCAAAGAGTAAGGTTAAGCGCCATAGGTTTTTGCAGGAAGACACTGTATCAAAAAGACTTATGGAAGCTTGTGAAAGTGTGGATAAAAGTCACTTCAAAGGGTTTGTTTCGCATTCTTACAAGTGTTAGGATAAATGTCGAAACAAAGTGTCCAAATAATGGTGACCAACGACATCATCAAAAGCCAGCAATGCAATCAGGGAAGCATCGATCAGGTAAGTTACCAAGCTTTATATTTTGTTTTTTAAGAATATATCATGAAAAATGTAAAAAAAAGGGTGTTCTGAGCTGGGTAATACCGTTTTTTTTTAATTAAAATCATCGAAATGAAATGGCTATAGACAGACCGAGGTAGAGGATATATTCAGAGAAAAAGGGATAAACAGAGGGTATTGTGCATAGTCTATATACAAATGACGGCTCAACCACAAAGTCGAATGCTCGAGACACTTGCAAGGCAACGGTATCAATGGCAATGGCAATTGATGACATAAAGAGATTCACCATAGTGCTCAGGTAATTGCTTAGCTACTGATTGTTGATTATGGCCATGTCTTCGTCGGCAAAGGGAAACACACGACAGATGGTGAGCAACAGCTCCTTGATCTGGCCCGTGGCCAAAGGAATCAATTCCTCGACAGTGCGCTTTTGCAAACGCGCCGCATTGCCGTGATTTAGCACGAGAATGCCAATAGTATGAAATAGAGTTCCCCCATGATTGTTACCACGGTCATTGTCGGCCAATGTAACGCCGTTTACGGTTGGCAGATTCTGAAATAGAAGTAGGACTTAAGTCTAACTAACATGGGCTCAGGTAGTGGGCCCGGAAGAACGGATGGTGTGTCAAATTTGCTTCTGATTTGGCGACGTTGATAGATCATATTGAACGACGAGAGGTAGGATGTGTCTGGTGATTCTAAAATGGCCAATGCTTCCTCCAGGCAGACTGAATCTAGATAGAGCCTTACGCAAAGTGAATCAACAGTCGATGATAATCGAAATGACATATTGCTTGAGCCAACGTATGGTTTCACTCTTGCATCAGGCGCATGCTTGACGTGATCAACACATTAGAGACTTGAGTGCCGATCAAGAGTTTCATGCCATCAGTACGTTGCAGGCTATTAGGCCAACGTCAGTATATTTTGTGTTGATTAGCGGCGGGAGTGACGCGTCTACCACAGTGTCCTTAAGGCGCCAAAAGCTTCGCGGTGCGCATCCACAATGCTTGGTTCGTCCATAGGCTTCTACGGTATTGACCAAGATGGCTTGCCCGTTGCCGGTGTTGTGCATGATGGCGCCAAAGAAGATCATGGCCGTGAAGTATCGCATTTGTGGGTGGAATTCCCAATCTTGGTTCAATAATTTGCACATCGCTGACGAGAGCTCTACATATTGTCGTCGACGAATTAATTTGCTGTAGGGTGATTAAGCAAGGACCCGGTCGAGGCCTGGAGTGGTTATAGGTGTGCATTTCATGCAAGGGACGCTCTCATCATCATCATACGAATGTTTCAATGGCAAGATGGGTAAGATTGAGTCATTGTCTGCCGTGATGTTGTTGATAACGCGCTCGTAGGCTAGGGCATTTTGTTCAATACTGTGATGAACATTGATCCGGGCTAGAGAACTTAGCCGGTTCCAGATTCAGGAACCGATATTTCATATCCGCTTGCGCGACAGGACATTCGCACCTATCAAAGGTACTTCCTCTACTCGGAACTCATCGCTGGTCTTAAAAGAGCATAGTAAAAAATGATGCTTCCATCCGATACGTCCTTATGGTATTAGTCACTTCCATTGCCGTTCTTTCAGGAATAAACATCAACCTCAAAGATACTTTTCCAGTTGTCTTTTTTGCTATTTTCTCTTACCCATCCATCACAAATATCATTCTTGTTGAAGAAGGCAAATGGTTTTAGGTCAAGGGCATCGACAAATTACAACGTCTTTTGCCGCCTGATTGTTGACAAGCATCGTGACTGCTTCATCAAAGTTTCTCCTCGACGGATTGATAGTGATAAGGTTGATGGCAATGTTACCAGCGTGAATCGATGGTGAAATTGTTGGCAGTGGTTCTTGAATTGTTGGTTGATCTTCTGGTTCAAAACCATTGTCATCCTCCACATTGGGAAGGTCATCCAAGCTTTTGATTTCAGTTTATAAACATGCACAAAATGAGTTGATGTTAAATGCACAAAAAACTATTGAAGCTTTACCTACGAACCGACGCGCCATGTTGTCCAAGGTGAATATCAAGGTGGGCGCCAAGATTGACAAGGTCGTCAAAACAATGATTGTAGCAGGGACATGCATATTTGACGATGGTTGCAGCAAGTTGGAATCTGGGCCTGCCGCGACTTGGTGACATGAGATGAATTTTCTCAACAGTGCTGTAATGCACATATAAATTTTGTCGTCTGGCGAAGCATTGCCCACAGTAGTGGCAACGATATTCGATGAAAACTTGCATAAAGCACACAAACAGAGAGCGACAACCTGGGGAGAAACCGCGTGAAAAGTGGCGTTAGGAACACTAGGGGCTTTGCGGACCAAATAGATTATGATTATGCAATGTTTACTTTTGTTTCTGCATCGAGGCGGCAAATAAGTAGGGTGGCGAAGATGGCAACGGCATTCATCCAGAAGCGTTCATTGTGATAGATGAAACGCCAGTGTGCTTGCCAAATAGCGAGCACTGCAGAGGCGATCACTGGACGGAGATCCACCCGGAGGTGGGGGACGACATGAAGCTGGGAGGGCGGGTGTAGGTGAACGTGAGCGTATGTTAACGCCGAAGGATGTTGAAGAAAACCATGGGCAATAGTGTCTCAGACTTGGTGTTTGATGGAACAATGCCAGAGGAAGTGTTCGCTGGTGTCGTTTTGGATGCACAAAACACATGCTGGAGAGGCGAAGGCTATGTGAGAGAGGCGGTGGAGGCGCGCGCGAGATGGGAGTTCGCTGTGGTAGAGGTGCCAGAGGATAGTGCGGACTTGATGGGGGATGGGGGCAGTTCAGAAACGCTTCCATGCAGAGTGAGAGCACGGGCGAGGAGTGGGTTCGATGGCAGTAGGCTGGCAAGTCGCAGCGTTTTGGGTGTGAGTTGGTCGAGAGTGAGGCCGTTGGAGAACGTTTGTAGCAGTAGCTACAGCAATGGGTCACTATCCACCGACGACCAAGATATTACAAGGATAACGATCACTATCAAGACCGCATCTTCGGCGACGATATTATTTACCACACTCACTTTCTCTGTACCATGATCCTATATGTATACAACTGTTATTACCTCGCTACTGTTTACTATAAACAAGGATGCCATGTGACGTCGGGCATCCCCACGCTGTATTATTATAATCATCGTTCTTTTCGTCGCGTTCGCGCTACCTCCACGCTGTATATCAGACGTTCTTTATAAGTAGTCGCACAACAGTGCCTATATTGTTACAGCGTTGATTGCACGAGAAAAGCTGGATAGGCGGATAAGGGCGCAACGAGGGAAGATGTGGGCTGTGAAATGGGCTGGGAGGCGGTTGGAGTCAGATCAAAGAAACAACAAAGTTTCTCGTGGATGGTGTCGGGGCTGACCAGAGCAAAGGACGCGCGAAAGCACCCTGATCTATCAGCTCGGCCAGAAGGCAAGAAATGACGGAAAAGACCAGACGAGGAGCTGAAAAGAAAAGCGTGCCTGACTAAAACCCCATGTAGGGCGGCCTGAAGGTCCCGGTGTTCCGAACTGCCCAGAGTTGGGCAGATCACTTCCAGGAGGAGGTCGGACACCAGGTCGGGCGTGAAGAATGAGAAATTTGGCTGGATACCCAAGCGGTCAGCTGCCGAAAACAGGATCTGCAGAGATAGGAAGGTCTTCGATACTGGTTGGCGGCACCCGGCGAAAGGAGGTGTAGCAGGGCGTTGACACATTGACTGTGGGGATCAAACACGAGCGAAGAATCGGCATCAGGAAGGAACCAGAAGGGCCTTCTTCCAAGTGCAGCAGGGGGGTGATCCATCGCCGTGATAGGGAGGCATGCTGGACGGCTGGGTCGAGGATGCCGAGACCACCATATTTACGCGGTCGTGTACAGACAGAAAAACTCACAGCCGGGAAGTTCCTGTGCTTGAGGAACTTGAAAGATGTGAAGCACATGCCAAATCCGGCCCAGAAGGAGCGAGTTGGCGATGAGTCCGCGGCCAGCCACCGAAAGACGCCGAGCAAAAGAAGACGCGCATATCGGGAGGCCTTGTCCACGAGCGTGTCATGAAGTTGACATCAGTCGCTTTATGCTCTTCTGCCAAGATACATTTGCGTCCTACTTTTTCATAATCCTCAAAAATGCTATCAGGACACGTATTATATTGTTTACCCCATCTCTCAGCAGTTTGAACATGAATGCCCAGCTGGTTCGCTGCAGTTGACGCACCCATAGACTTTTCAATCTTTAGATTTAAAAACCTGACTTTATCCTGCACGGTATATCGAACATAATGCCGTTTTATATTTGCTTCCTTCATAGGGTGTCATCCTCTTTTGACTTTTCTATCGGCATTGGGCAAGTCCGAGAAGATGCACTTGAAAGCGAATGTTTCAAGTATTCATTTTGATCAACGATGTAGTCAATGGGTTCAGGATCACTGTTCTCATTCACTACGTTTCCACATCGGTTTTCATATAAAAATATTGCGCTCTTGTTAATTTGTAAAGATTGAAAACACCCACAAAAGAAGCGTTGCGATTTATATTTTTTGCGTGCCAAGAAACCCTTTACGACATGAATTCAAAGCAGGCGACATGGTTTGTTGGATTCATTGTAGTATCACAAAGCGCGTGTTTGGTGAACATGTATTTCGAAATATCCCCAGCCATCCAAAACGCTTGGTATCCGCAAGGTTGCTACTTAGGCAGTTTAACACTATCTTGTTGCCTTGATTTCGGGAATGGGACATGTCTTATTTGGAAGGTATTATGTTCTGGCGACTAGGTGATCAAGTAATTATATCACGGATACATCCATACTTACCAAGTCAATGGCGAAACTAAATGGAGTACCGCATCACTCTAATAGGACAGAAACATCCGGGAGTACGAAGACCACTTGGTTCATATATCTGTGCCGGAGGAGGGAGTATCCGAAATAATTTCTATATGGTCATAAACCAAGGACTCATCAGGATGGACTCGATAAATACGAGCAGAAAGGGGCTCGAGTAAAGACAGAATCCGAACTATTGGAACCGCGACAGATAGCCATTAACCTGTTTGTACTAAACCTTCCGGCCAGCGAGTTTTGGGCCAAGCAGTTAAACTCGTAAACTTCAAAAAAGAAACCCCAATATTAACAACGGGTAATGTTGATGACCACGCAAATAAATAGAGTAGATTTGAAGAGCACTGTCAGAGCCGCCAGAGGCGATGTTGGCATAGCTCATTTGAAACGTCTGGCTTTTTTTTACCCTATACAAGTTTTCGTAAAAATGATACATACGACGTCCTGCCAGATCGTGTTCCCTTTGACTGCCGTTGGGCTAATGTCCTCTACACTCATCGTCTACGTTAATAGAGTAGGCGGCATCAGTGCTCATGGTCTGCTCGTGCCCACAGTGCTATTTTTTTGGTCAATGAGTATTGTCAGCTACGCAATGTTATGGCGTCTGTCCCCAGGTTATGCGCATCAGCAACAGGAAACAA
This sequence comes from Dichotomocladium elegans, assembly GCA_025716815.1. Lineage (NCBI taxonomy): Eukaryota > Fungi > Mucoromycota > Mucoromycetes > Mucorales > Lichtheimiaceae > Dichotomocladium > Dichotomocladium elegans. The sequence goes on from JAIXMN010000009.1 coordinate 645,805, forward strand.
CTGAAACCTGTTTTGTTGAAGCTAATACTGGCAAGCCACGCCATTGCAGACAATGTAATCTTATTAAGCCCGATCGCGCACACCATTGCAGCCGATGCAACCGCTGCGTTTTGAAAATGGACCAGTAAGTTCCTCAAGTTTCATTCTCTTTGGAGAAAGACAATCAAAGTGACTTCGGGTTTAACACGTGTTTTTTGATAGCCACTGCCCCTGGTAAATAGAAAGAAAAAGATAAGATTCGATATCACTAAATTCAAAATGAGCATAGGATAGGATGTTGTGTTGGTCAATACAATCAGCGGCTCTTTTTGATATTTCTCGGCTATACTGCCACTTACGCTCTGGTGAACCTAACGAGCCTATGCATCATCCGACGGAGTAACCTGGTTATGTGCTGGCATGCTTACAAACTGTATTGGTGCACGCTCTCTTGTATCTTGCGGAACGTATACCAGATAATCCATGGGCGCCATTATGTCCCATTATTGGCGGGTGTGCATGGTTGGGTGAGCAAAATAGGTCCAGAACCACTATTTTTTATCACGTTACTCATTCGCTCACTCACGGCGGTGCGATAAACTGATAGAGCCAAATCGATTTCCCGTTTGTTATTACTTTGATACAGTAAGACAAATGACGAAATGGAAAGCTAGTGTGCTCATTGTTGATTGATTATTTTCCTGATAGAGGATTTCTATTTAGTGCTGTACTTTGCGGCTTTACGGGTTTTCACCTCTTTCTTGTCCTCACCGACCGAACCACCATCGAACACTACGGCAACCGACCATACGAAATTCGGATAACAAAACAAAACGACAAAGGCGATTCTACCGCTGAGTTAATCAGGCTCAATGGTCGTGAGCTTCCGTTTTCTCGTGGTGTCGTGCAAAATTGGCTGACTGTGATGGGCACAAACCCAATATATTGGCTTGGTAATTTTGTGAATATCCCATTTTTGTTATGATCTACTGAAAAGGTTAGAATATAATGCATTGTGGTTCTATCCTTGATAGTACCAATACATAGCGACGCTCTCTCAAGAAAGAATCATGATGAGGTAGAACGATTCCGACAGGCCGTTCAAGCAAGGATTAGGAAAAGCATATGATGGTGATTCTGGAAGGCGATCATTCTACTTTTTCTACTATAAGGGAAAATAAGAAAGATCTGTTATTAGACACTGAAGTTCGCTACAGTGTTTTCAATCGACTGCTGGCTAAAGCAGGATGCTCAAACTGTACAAAGTTATATTGACTTTCAGTCCAGCTATCCATGCATTTTTTGGACAATATGAACTTTCCGAGCAAAAATTCCCTCGGAAGTACGAAGAGGGCATATTAAACGAAAGCAATACTCAGAGCTACAAACTTTGATTCAATGATCGAGTGTCTATCTCAATAGTAAGAACGGGCATTTCGTCCATTGAAATAAGGCCAAATTACAAGGATCGGCATTGCTACGACAAAATTTCAAAAGTCACAACTTTGTATTTTTGAGCTGAGCTTCCTTTCTCCCGCTGAGCGATTACGCTTCATATTACTCCACCTTACCTTCCCAGACCCGCATGTAAGGGCTTGTTGACATTTTATTTTCATTTCGAATCAAGATCGCTCATTGAGCGCCATTTTGCGTACACATAGTATGGAGAAAACGTCCACCAAGGAGTCCTCAAATGCCTCTGAGACGACCCATGTAGAAAAACGGCCTTCGGAAGCAGGAGCGGACAATGCGCCTCCTGAAAAACAGATCAAGACGGCAACACCTCAGCCTCCTCGACCAGAGCAACGAAAACCGCAGTATGAACTTAAGTATTCGCTTGTAGGGCATCGCATGTCTGTGTCGAGCGTAAAGTTTTCCCCCGACGGCAAATGGCTAGCCAGTTGCTGTGAGTTTTTAATACCAATGTTAAAACGCGCGAACAAAGGGCACACATATGCGCGCCTTGCATAAACAACTACAGGTTTTACTAATTTTGAGAATTCAAAAGCTGCCGACAAGACGATCAAGATATGGCATGCGCTGGACGGTAAATATGAAGCAACGCTTGAGGGCCATTCACAAGGTATTTCGGATGTGGCCTGGGCCTCCGATTCGCAAAATCTGTGCTCTGCATCAGACGATAAGACTATACGCATTTGGAATCTTGGCTCTGTATGTAGTTAGGGTTGACGTTGAATAAGTCAACTGACCACAAAGAAAAGAGAAAGCTCACTATTGTCTCTCCAACAAGCGTGAAACGACCAAGGTGCTCAAGGGCCACTCTAACTACGTGTTTTGCGTCAATTACAACCCCCAATCCAACCTGATTGTATCAGGATCATTTGACGAGAGCATCAAAATCTGGGATGTCAAGAAGGGTGAGCTGCATAATTGGGGAGAAGGAAATGGAAGCGAACGTTCACTGATTCATGGTCCAGGTAGGTGCATGAAGACACTACCTGCTCATTCTGATCCTGTGTCTGCTGTGCATTTCAACCGAGACGGGACCATGATTGTATCGTGCAGCCATGACGGTTTAATGTGAGTCAAAGACTTTGTCAAGATTAAAAGAGGGCTAATAGAGGACGACGTTTGCACAGTCGTATTTGGGACACTGCAACGGGACAATGTCTAAAGACACTAGTGGACGACGACAATCCGCCAGTGTAAGTTTAAATCGACCCATCGAGATATGAAGCCCAACTAAACACGTGCTTTAGTTCGTTCGTCAAATTTTCGCCGAATGGCAAATATATCCTGGCATCCACATTGGACAACACGCTGCGGCTGTGGAACTACCATACCGCGAAGTGTCTAAAGACCTACCGTGGTCATGAGAATAACAAGTACTGCATTTTTGCTAGTTATAGTGTCACTGGCGGCAAATGGATCGTAAGCGGAAGCGAAGATCACAATATTTATATATGGAATCTGCAGACGAAGGAAATCGTCCAAAAGTTAGAAGGTCACTCAGGTTTGTCGCATGCAGAGAATTGCTTCGAAGGAGGGGTACTTGCTCACAGTTTGATTATTAGACGTTGTGCTTTGTATAGCATGCCATCCCACCATGAACATCATCGCATCTGGGTCGATCGATAAGGACAAGTCAGTAAAACTTTGGTTTGATAAATCGCAGCCTTCGGCATAATGGCTGGATGATCCGTCTTTTTCTTTTCTTCCACCTCCCCCTCACTCAACCCACCAACTCACCTTCTTCTATTTCGTCCTCCTCGCCCTTTTATATAAAAAGCAAAACAAAAGCATATCCATCAGGCATACAGCGTACAGCTGAATAGATTTATTACAACCAATATGAGTCTTTATACTTAGCGAAGATGCCGTGTAGACTTGCTGCCACGATTCGCAAACAATGGTGGGAGGTTTCTGCACGCACAATAAGGTGAGGGTTGCACAAGCATGCATTTCATGTGCTTCAAGGGAAGTGACATTCATTCCGTGGTCATGCACTCTCATCAACCCCTTGAGGTTTATGCATGGCCAGCAACAGAATATCAAAGCAAGTAATCCACTCAACCCAGCATCTTGTGGAGCATCGGGTTATTCAATTATACTGTATAAAAAGGGAAAAAGAATGATATTGGATGACGATGCAAGTTGGCGTACCACGCAATGCGTCGTCAAACCAAAGGTGTGTACCGATTTGTTGTGAATAAACAGTAAATAAGCAGTCTTCCCCTTTTCTCTTATCAAACAGAGCGGACCACCAACCATCTGTTCATAGCATGGATAACACCATCACCAAGAAGCCGATTGAGCACGAAACCACCCGAAGCTGTCGTTGACTCTCTTGAAGTGATTAAGTGGTACCTCGGGATGACCGCCCGAAAGGATATTTCCAAAGTAAGGATGTTGGAGTGGGGCAACGAAGGGGCCCGAGCTTTTTCAACCTCCTCCCTCACACTCCCCCCCGGTATTTAATGAAATCCACTAGGCTACATTTTTATCGTTTTTTTTTCTCTCACGCGCTTTTTTCTTTTTTATTATAAAGAATGATGAAGCGATCTTCTTTTCGCGACAAGGATATTGCCTTGCTGTACGAATATGCTAGAGACGACCTCTTCCTCAATCCCATGGACCTGAACAAGCCCCAGCAGAAGCTTATCATGCATAGCCATCAGGAATCCAGCACTGTGGATGTTCGCCAAGCGAACAGAAATGTTATCAAAGCACCCTCGATTACTGCGATCTTTCTGCTCGAGCTCGAGGTGAAGCTGATCCAGATGATTAGTGGACTTCCCGCCAAACCACCAAAACATGTCATTTTCGCGTCGCTGGTAGGGCCCGTGCAGCATGCCGTCCGATGGACATGCCTTTTCGGGCTTCTTGTGCTGGACTATGTGAGTCGGGTACTCGGTGTCGATAATGAGATGGCCAAGTTTTTGCAGCAAAGTAGGTCGGATCCTATCATCATCTCACCACCAAACCAGCAACAGCATCATCATAATCACCTCCATGAACACGGCCATGAGCAACCTCACGTGGATCTTCAAGTGGTCCATCTTGAATCTTCAGAAATATGCGTTGAAGAGGAACAAAACAGCGACCAGGATCACTCACAGAAGGTAGAGGGCGAACATGACATGGGAAAGTATCGATGTACCGCATGCACGCCGAGCAAGCTGCCCGTTCGTACTTGCAAGTCATCCGTGCCATCTCGAGCGGGCAGTTCCCGGTCGGGTCATATCCGTTCATTGTCGAACAACATGACATTTCCGGCTAGACACGCGTCATCCCTGGGCCACAACCATAGTTTGCGCCGTATTGACGGCCAACGGAATCTGGCTAGTGTCAATCCATCCTCCGCGTCATCATCTTCCTCGCTATCCCACCACAGCGTAGATCACCACTGCCGCCATCATCATCATCATCATCAGCCCTTCCTTGCGGAGCCCCCGAGACGAAGCACGTCCACCCATCTTTGAATCATATTTTCGTATCAACCAAAAAGCTAACCTGCCCCACGAATCTCTGTACTCTTATGTCTCTGTCTGTTTTCTCTTAAATAACAATGGTATCTTTTATCTAACCTGTCCGGATAATGCGTACATCATACCGGCCGAAACACCCATCGCTCTTATTGGGCGCGGGTCACGTCGGTGCCTCTTGACGAAAACGAAACGCACCTCCTCTCATTTTGGACTGTCCGTGATACGTTGCACACGCTTTTCTTAAGTTCTCCTTATTATTACCTCTTCTCCTAATTCCCTCTTTTTCTTATTTTTCCTTCCTCCCACTCTTTCTGTAATCTTTATCTCTTCTATCCTAAAACCACCTACGCAGTCATGCAAAGCACCTGGGACACATTCAAGACGAAACCAGCAACGTCGAGCATCTATACGGACGATGCTGTTGTGATCTACGTGCCATCGGGCGCAGGCGCTCGCGGCAGCGCACAGATTCGACGCTTCTTTCTCCAGCCGAGCTTTAAGTCGACGCAAATCCAGGAAAAGGTGCATGCCACCCTCTTTTCAAAAGATCGCGTTATGGAAGAGCTGGATTGGACAGTCACATTCCAAGGTACCGAATGTACCTGGCTCGTTCCTACCATTGACGAGGGCCACTTGGTAAAGTCGGCAGTGAAGAATGAGTATGTGTATCTGTGTGACACGTGGCTTAATTAGCTTGTGTAACTTCCCTAGATGAACGCGACGATCAAGTTACCTGTGGTAAAAAAAAAAAAAGATATTGTGGGGAAGAGGGCGAGGGATAAGGAAGATTACTGAGATGAACTCTCTCCAGGTTGTTTCAGCCATTTTTGTGGACGACAAAATCTCAACCTTGCGTGTATACTGGGACCAAGCATCTGTGCTGAAGCAGTTGCGCGTGATCAGCGAAAGAAACAAATGGCCGGTGCGTGGGGAGGAGACCATCGATGCATTGCGCACTCCTAATCTTGTTGCGCTGAACCCTTTTGCTCCTAACGATGATCTTGCTGCTCCTGTGGTAAAATGATGATCCCTTGTTATTTCACCTACAGCGAAATTAATTAATCATCACTCCTTCCAGTCACCGCCACCATCCAACAAGAAGAAAACCTACGCTATTGACGGTAATTGCAATTCAAAAAGAATGACGTGACTAGAGAAAATTAATTCTCTCATTGTAGCTCCCGGACGTGCATTTGGACCTGTTCGGCCCGAAGACCAGGTGAGCCAGCCCATCAGGAAGAATTTGCAGGGTCCGGGTCGCAACATTTTCACATACGAGCCTCCGCAACCACGACCTCTGGTCAGCACGAAGCCTGACCGTCTTGGCTCTTCCTTTACCCTCAACCACGACGAGGGTACCAAGAGTACCACAACTCCGTCAGCCTCTGTCTCAGGAAGGAGAATGGTTCCCAAGCAAGTCAATATTTTTGGAGGCAATTTTCTTGATGAGGACCCAAATGCTGCCCTGTCTTCAAGAACAGCGCATCTCTCCGTCTCTGTAAGTGCTCCTAACCGTGGCAACAGATCCGCACCAAGGTAGGTCTTCGATTTTTCTCTCTTTCTTTTTATGAATAATAGGGTTCAAAAGAATAACCCATCATCACAGTAGAAATATTCTTGCCCATCACTAGCAAGAAATAACGTTAAATAATACTCAAGGCGCATGGATCATCATCTTTCTCGTCTCTTCCTTTCTTTTTTATCATCGAATAAACAGTTATTTTACGTGGTCAGCAAAATCTCAGCAGCACGGTTCATGTCGTTTCTAGCCGAGAGCAACGCACTCGTTACGGCGTCCCTCGTTAAATTCGGGAACATGGCAACCAATGCATTCACATTTTCCTCCGAAACATCCTACATGAATTGTTACCGAGAGAGTCATCCAATATCATTTAATTCGTTTTACCTCCTGGCGTGTTCGTGGCTGTACCGAAGTGCGCGTTGCAGACGCTGTTGTCCGTTGTCTTAATCCGCTTGAAGATGGCGTCTCGGGAACATACGTCGGTGGGAATGTAGAAGGATTACGAGCTGTTGCGGATGTATGTGTCGACATGAGCCGCATCCATTGTGGAAACCGCCACTTTTTCATATTCGCAACGTTAGATATATACATAGCCCCCGTCGCTAGCCCACATAAGCACGGTGTAATGATCGAAGTGTTTGCCAGAAGCATCTATGTTTCACAGTTTCTATCAGCATTCTGCGCCTCGACTTACCCATTTCTGGATATTATATATATATATATATATATATATGTGTGTGTGTGTGTCTATCTACCTGTGCTGCTGCGGCATAGACATACACTTTATCTGATAACGTCGATCCAAGCACCAAGAATTGTGTGGCTGGGGGAATGATCTGTTGGTACAGCAAAAGCATCGAAAAAAGCAATGCGTATCTATATATTGAAAGATTATCGTGATTGTTAGGACGCCATCCTTTCTTTCCGTATATCCAATATGAATACGTACGGCCCACTCATCCTGAAGTTCAGGAACCGTTGTGCGCCCGCCTGAAATAGCACCGAAGTAATGAGCGTGATAAACACAAATGCCTATTGGCCATATAAGCATTCGCATACATGCATATACACCTATTGTACTTACCGCATATTTGGCACTGCCACAATGACGTTCAACGATACGCATACGGTAGATTAACCATGTCCCCACCAGTGTATGTCCGAATGACGCAAAAGTGCTTGATGACACTAGAGCACGCCAGACCTATAACAAAGCAGCAAGGCGCCCAGGTGTAAAGAAATGTACGTGAAATAAACGTTAGGATATATGAGAGAAGAAGATTAAGAAAAGGGGTTTACATTACGGGAGGAAGCGTAGCAGTGCGAATGTTGAGGAGCGCAGCGGCCATGGAACAGCCCCCAATTGCCCCCACAAGGAATCTCGAAACAGGCGCATGACGAAAACCTAGGAAAACAGGAATCAAGAAAATGCGGTTAGATTGTTGGATACATATCTTTTATGAGCTATGGACCTGCTGGAGTTGTGGTATCCATTCTAAACTTGAAGGTGAAAGAAAAGCATTGTGTCAGCCTCATTCATGAAGTTTGACCATTAGAGTCCGACCGCCTCCCCTAATTTCTCAGAGAAAGAAGCATAGCGAATAAACGTAATTGTATGTCGTAGAAACTTCAAGACAACCCATTTTCTTCAAAGAAACGCTGCCCTGTTGCAATCCAAGCATACGCGACGCAAGGAAAAGCATGGGGGCGGGGAAGATGTGCGATCAATTCTTCCCTCTTTCTTTCTGTCTTTACTTGCGTCGCGTCCTTGTCTCAACTTCGGCGCATTGACGGTCTATCAGAGTGGCTGCGTTTTACGAGTAAAAGCGCACATGCGTACTTTGTCCACTATAAATCATTTGAAGCCCTCGTTTCTATTTACTTATATAAGGGCAAAGAAGATCGAGCTGACACGGATAAGTAGTAAATGGCGCCGAGCTTTTTCTACTTCGTCTGGGGCTACATACTGACTGCGAAGAGGTAGAGAGGAACCAGAGCTGCGTTGCGATGAGCGGAGTAAAGAAAGAATGAGCAATTCCACTTACAAAAATCAATGTTCCCAAATAATATTAAAACCGAGTAAAGCTTTCCGTACTTTTGTTGATTAAGAAGCGTGGTGTGCAAGCAAAAAAATAGCTTCAATCCTTCTCTGTATTCTGAATAACATCTCTATCAGAAGTTTTCAGCAAAAAGTTATACACCAGGAATGCAGCCGATCATACAAATGGACAAGAGTCCAGTGCCAAAGGATGCCACCATTGAACATGACACAACCGTCACAGCCACCAACAGTAGCCCCAACCCACCTCAGCAAAACGGCAAATCCTCTCTTGCGAATCACGATAAGAGCAACGTACAACAAACAGGCAATGAAGAAAAAATCGTCTTGCCTGTAGAAATGATTAGCATGGTGTCGCTTCGTGAACTCATTGGCAAAATGATTCGTAAAGCAACCGCTGATTTGTACACATTGACGGACACGTATGTCTATCCCGTTTCTTCTATCTCTCTTGACGCAAACACGCAGATGCGCGCGTACATGTGTGCATTTGTGCTCTCGCCCTATCTTGCATTTGCACTAATTGCAGCATTGACTAATTGACGATATTCAGGCTTCCTTCCCGAGGCGATGTCGAAAAGAAACGTGAAATCCTCAACTACTTGACATTTGTACGGAATCAAATGCTCAAACTACTTGTTCTCGTAAAGTGGTCCAAAAATGCAGAAGAGATACAAATGTGCCAAGTGCGTATTGAAGTCACAGTCTATCTATTACAATATGCTCACCTTGTTCTGTAGAATGTCATGGCATTTCTGGCAAATCAGAACCAGTTCTTCCACGATGCAACTCATTACCTTTCCATAATCCACTCGGACTTACCGAGAGCCAGGCTTCGGGAACTTGATATCGACACTGCGGTGGACGTCCTTACAACTGGTGAATATCTGCGTATGCCATCAAAGATAAAGGTAATTATCACAAGTCATCGCCGTTGTTATCGGTAAACGGTATCTGATAATCCTGTATGCGCCTCGCAGGACATGATGCCCCCGAAACCTCTCACTGACGGAGAGGTCCTTGACACCTTCCGCATAATGAACGATCTCATTCGACTCAGGCTCATGACAACGGACGCGCTACCGGACCCCTTCCAGAAGTATCAGATAGGTAATATCCCTGCTGATATCGAGTGGCGAAAATTATGCATACATTGAGCTTTTTGAACAAGCAGATAGTGGGCGGATTCGGTTTTCCATCAAAGACGAGTTTGACGTTTCACTCACGTTGATGGGTCCTCCTGATAATCAGCAATGGTGGATTGTGTCCTTGGACATTCACACGAAGTCAACAACTGGTAGAGGTGCCTGTGATCTGAACATATCACTCAACGAACAACAACTTGCAAACCTTCGGATCGCTGCACAGAGACAACTCGCCCCACCGCCACCAAGCCCTCCAACACAACCGCAGGAAGAGCCTTCCAGACCGCCACTTTTCTTCCCACTTGTCAACCTTCACGACTATCTTCACCTTTTCTGTCTTTCAACACAGCTCGAGATCATGTATATGCAGGCTGTCCTGATAGCGCGAACGCGCTGGATTGGTCAACTCGGGGTGCAGATTGACCAGACACGGACAAAACTTGTTTTGACATACTGGAAAGGTGGTTCACCCACTGCGCACTGGGCCCATCCCCAGGTAACCTAAAATGCATATATGAAAAGTGTGCTTAGGGGGGTTCTCATCTGTTTGGTAGAGTGAAGTGCTTCAGCACCCCGCAGAAAACAGTACGACAATCGAAGTATCAGTGACTGATGAAAAGCTGATGCAGCGTGGCCGATATACGGATGAGATCAATGTGAAAATTAACGTACGCGATGAGTTCCAGCGGCTCGTGGAGCGATGTGGCCTCGGTGCTTCTGTCATGCTGTCCAAGGTAGACGCCACAGACAGGCCCAAAGTTGTGTCGGCGCTTCAGTATCCAAAGAATGGACTTAAGCTATTGTGGGGTGGGGCTAGTGATCTGCACTCCGATAGAGATCTCATGGTAGGCAAAAGAAATGTTAGGTACGATAAAGAATCATCAATCTCTTATCTACATTTTTTGTATAGAACCCGACAGAAATCAACGTTGAACAGCTGCTTTGGCATGTGACTCTATACCACAGCCGTTGCATTATGGATAAATTCAGATATCTACTCAAGTACCAAGAAACGTACCTAAATAGCAACGGTTTGTATCTTGCTAGTCGTCCTCAAGAAAGCTCGGAGGAACAGACGAGCGAAGAAGAAGGTAATTCTAAACAAGACATTCGACTGAGAGACATAATTAGCTTATATAGTTCGGGTTAGATGATCGCCACGACGATGATATTCCATCGATTGTTATTCGATACCGCAACCATCGCTATATCAATATTAGTATGGATCTGCGCACTGGCCGTCTCAAGGTGCAAGAAGCAGGCTATCGTTTGGGCGAGGGCGACGGTAAGAAAAAGAAACGTTCTAATGTACTGGTTATTCATGCTGTTGCTCCAGCCAAGGTGAAAGAACTCGAGGAACGCCTCAACACTGATCCTGTGAATATTTCCCGTCATCTTCTCTGGCTCCGCTCTGAAGTGGTTATTCGAGAAATCATCGCATTTGCTAAGCAACTCAGTATGCAGCCCTTCCCTGCTTCCCAAATGTCACTTCGGCCGGACGACTTTACAAAACTTTTCGGTGATCTTCCTCCTGCTGTGATACCGGTGGATCCCAATGCTTCCGATGCGAAGCCACTCGCTGCTAAACCCGCCACCACATCTATCACAACTGCTCAACCAAGGCGAGCAGCACCTTTATACCCATCTCACTGTATATTTCTTCAATTTGCTCAGTTCGAGGATTGGTACCTCATCATCACCATTGTTCGCAATGAGGTCCACTCCTGGCTTTGCTGTATCAAGTGAGTTCAAAGAAGAGCAACCAGGAGCAGCGCGGACAGCTAACATACATACGGAATAGAAAAACATATGATCAAAGCGGCTTGTTCCAACTTGTTGTCGATACATTGCATGTCGATTATGAGAGCATGTGGAAGGAACATTTCTTACCCGAAATGGATGAGGAACAAGTGGAAAACAGTAAGCGACGAAGCTCTAATAGCGAACCTGAAGAAGAATCGTCGGAAGGAGGTGTACATAAGCGTAGAAGAACGGATGCTGGCATCGTTGAATACTATTCCCCAGACGAGAGCATTGACAAGTAAGGTTTAGCTGGTATGCCCGTATATAATGTGTCTCATTTTCTTTGTATCCTAGCCTCTCTGTCGATTTACGGTTCATGGCCAAGCTAGACTCGCTATGCCGGTATGTGATAGGACTGTGAAACATTGGTGATGGGGTGTTTTTGATAGCTAACGTGAATTTATTTGTTAGTGCATGTATTACAAATCGCAAGATTGAATTACAACTTCGTCGCCTTCGAGGACCTGTTATCTTTACACCCAGACCTCTACTTGATTCTCTCCCAATTCCTGAATCACAAGTGCTGAATCACCCTGCAGCTCAAAAGATGGAAGTCTTGTACGTACCGCAAAGAGACTTGCTACGGGCTTGCGTGATCAAAAATGTGGACGACAACAACACAACCGCGCACAACAAAGATATGCCGCCGCATGCCCAGCCTTGGCTCGATCGGATATCCTCTCAAATGCACAACAACGTAGTGATGCGGGCATCAGGATGGTGGGCTTGTGGCCGAAGTGAATGCTTTGTAGTGATCCAGGACAAGTTTGAATGGAAGAACATGCCGCTTCCCACACATGACATTAATGGTATGTGATTCATGGCAGGAATTTGGGAGATACCACCTGCTCATACGGGGCTTTATATAGATCACATATCACTCGATAAGTCTTCCAACGTCCTGTCATTCACATATACGGATATTGATAATTGTATCGAACACTTTCTACTTGATTGGGAAAGAATTTACATGATGTCGTATCTTGCTCGCCAGTGTAAGCTAAGCAAAGATATGGGTACGGGCATGATTGGCTGACAAAAAAATTAGCATCATCTGCTTGGCTGGATCGATACAAGGACCAACTCAAATTTGATTCCTTCGACACCAACGAACTTAAATTCATTTACGCTCAGGTAATTTTTGGTGGCCAGCTCATTCTTGGGGAGTGGGATTGTGGTTGATCCAGGAGTATAGAACTATTCATGCTCGATACGGTGGGACTCGCCAAGCAAAGGTCGAGCGCGGCAGTACGTTATGTCGCTCGGTGTGCTGGATGACGGAGAGTATTCAAAACATAAAGATCGACCCACTGTGCCCCACGTGTCCATGCAAAATCCCCATTGGCGCGTTGTTTCCTTCTTGCAAGACATTTTAAATGAGAAACGAGATCTTATCTATTTGATTCAGGTAATCAAGGCCGCAAATAGATGAAGAGAACTGCGGTTTTTAACCTTGCTACTGGTTTCAATAGATCATGTTCCAGACGTTCCCGCTCATGGCAAGCCTCGAGAAACTTGAGGTCGAAACAACACAACGAGGAGATATAGGCGAGATTTCGATTATACCACATACTGTCGATTCCGTCCGGATTGTTTTTCCGTCGTCGTAAGTATTTCACCACAATCATGAAGAAAAGATAGTAATCATCAGCCATCCCTAGTCATGCGCTGGACGTCCAATTCACGGATCCGCACACTCTCTGTGTACTTGATGCCGCTTTCCGTTACACCATGTATTCTTCCCTAACTTACCAGGAGAACGCAGCTGGTGTGGCACCCCTACCGTACGTAGCACCACCACCACCACCCCAAGCAAGCGGAGCCAGCAACGCGGACGAGAACGTTAAACCGGTAAAGTTAGCCCAGTCGTTCAACTTTCAACCTTTCAAACGCTTTGACGCCCTGATTGCGTCCCTTGAGAATTGGATTTTTGATCCTCCAAAGGACACGCCGGCGGAAATGGATGCAGCAACAGCGATAGCCAACTCGGATGAGGAACCAACGGCGGTCCCGTTCAAACATGGTCTTCTGTGCTCCGCGTCCCTATGTCACAGTGTCATAACACAATTGGGTAGCCTTGTATAAAACGAATTTCCCGTCAATAAAATGATTGGCCGGAACTCGGCCTGCTTGAGGTTCCAGATGGGGATTCCCCGAGCACTGTGCATAATCTTCTCTCTTTTAGTTCTCTTGATCTATCTAATATCTTGATGTACATTACCGAAAGGGCTTCAAAAAAGTACAGAAAAGCCAAGTCTAGAAGAGGGATATGATAACATCTCGCCTATTAAAAAATGGTGAAGCGTATCCAAGAGTTAAGCACGAAGAATAGGAACAGTACCCATTTATTAAGATGCATCCAATGGCAGTTTGGGCGTGTGGGGAAACCATCCCTCCCACGATTCTCTCTAAGACGACCCAGCCTTTTTTTTTTTCCAAAAGAAAAAATATGCCAATGTTCATCTTTGACCAGGGAGAAGTATGAGCTATGCGAACAGTAGTTTCCTATCTCAATGACAAAAACCACAAGATCTTAAAAAAGTTCTTTAGGAGGGTATGCAGATGGTATTTCACATCGACGGTCTAAAAATAACAATTACGCACGATGAAATCAACGCACGCTACTAGTTGATATGTTCACGGATATCCTGAACTTCCGGTATGAAACTCTGTACTATAGGCGCATTACCCATTGTCACATGATGACATCTATCATTCATCATGGTTTACTAGGATTTTGGGAAAGTGAGATATTGATCAGGGAAACATCGAATAGCTTAAAGTTGAGCGATTTCGAAGGATCTGTCTCTCTTATGTGTGTCTAGCCAGCTGATGTAACGCGGAAAAAGTATGATCTGACGAGTGAAAATAATTCGACAGAGACCATCACGGTATGATAAATATATCAAGAAAGGGATGAAAACCAATCCTCTGTCATGGATGTCGCCATGTGCACACCTGGATCCGCCTGGCGTGAGCCGGGTGGGTAAGTCAATTTTGGGGAACAGTGCGATGATCAATTTACCAATGAGGCCCTGTCAGGCAGCAACGTATGCCACTGACGAAAACTGGCTACGGGTGTATTTCGTTTTAGTGACCCCGATTGGAATGGTCGCGATCGTTTCTGGCTAGGGTAGGAGAGATTACTGTAGGTGTGTACCTTAATCCTATTGTCTGACCATTCGAATCATAACTGATTTTTGTCCATGTATATCGAATCTTGAAGGGCTCGATACAGCAGTAGCTCGATTGGCCTGTCAAAAAGTCGTCTCAACAATTGATATGCCCCGTTTCTTTTGTTTTGGAAAATAATGTACATATGCTGTTCATTAAAGCATTGTGCATGGTGCTACAGTAGATTCCTTTTAAATGTCATGGGCGCCCCCTCCTTTTTTTTTTGTGGGCATACGTACATACCCATTGCCCATCGCTGTGCTGAACAGGGATGCATTGTACGTATGTACAGTATTGCTCGCTTGAAAAAGTTCTGACGATGGGTTTGGCCAGTGTACGTTGCATGGCAGGACTTGAACCTTGTATAGGTATTTCTTCATATGCACGCCTATACTCTGTCGTTTGGAAAAATCCTACATACATAGCTAAGCAGATCTTCAATGTGAGAAAGATCCTTATGTTCGGTGAGTTGATGTGATGACGATCTTTCCGAGCCAACAGCCCAAGACTGAGAGCAAAAAGTGGAGTATACATGCATATAAATAAAGGACCTATTCTTTCAAAATAGTCAATGAATGGGTACAAGCACGACCATCAAATCTCGCCTGCGAAGTCAGTCTGACCGTACGCATACAGAGACGAGACATGTGCTCCATCGCATGAGAGATTAGAATTAGAATCTTTTCTTGCGTGCCCAACCCCAATGCTGGATGGGGAAAGGGAAAAATAGCGATAGAATTCCAATTTCAAAAGCATGGGTTGTCTCAACGTTTATCTTAAAGATCATCAAGGTCCTCAAACTTCCATAACGGTTCATCTTCATCGCCTTCCTCGTCATCTTCGAGTGCGTCCACGTCAAATCCTTCCATATCCTCAATATCTTCGATGTCCATCCCAAGGGCACCGGCCTGTCGCAATGATTTTAACATCTAGAAGGGAGAATGCGGAAAGTAAGCAACAGCTTTAGGATCGAAGAAAAAAATCTAACTCACGTTGGCCATCTCCGGATCGTCAGTCTCACCCCAGAGACCCTGTGATTCCGCTTCATCCATGCTGTCATCCTCATTCTCATCCTCCGGCATTTCGTTCTTTTCGTTCGCAATTTCTTCAGACAACCCCTCGTCTGCATTCGGTATAGGATCCGCGACACCGTCTTTAAGTATTTGAATCCATTTCTTTTTTATCAAGCTTCGAAGACGTTGATAGACACAGGGGTAATAGAAACCGGATATGCGCTAAATAAATCATACATGTCAGGTTTCCCTCTATCCCTACAATAAGAATGTGACCTACTGTGCACTTCGATTTGATGTAGGCAGGCGTGTGGATCAATTTTTGGAAATCCGGATCAGTGATATCGTCTATCGTCAATGTTGCAAAAGAACTCGGAAGAGTCTTGCCATCAAAAATGTAGCATGGAATATTTCTGACGTTTTTTGATATGCGTTAGACGTTCAGGTGGTAGGAGGGAAGAAACCGAATCTCCCCTTTCCATCCAAAGAAAAACATACATACATATCTTGCGGTGCCTGGGAAGCCGTTGTTTTCTTCGGACGAAGATAATGTTGTGGTAGCTTTATCTGCTGAACAGGAGAGGTCGGTGGACGCCTTTGATTCACGCGCGCGCCAACATACTGGTATTTGGCGAACGCAGGATCAGTACGTGGGTCAACACCAAAAGGAAGGAGGCAATCACGCCACGGACCAGACGAAAACGAGTAAGTCTGAACTTGCACAGCACTAAAATCAACCGTTATGTGTTTGATGGTTAATCCTAATCAACAAGGCGTAATTTCCTTTCTTCATCTCTCTCTCTCTCTCTCCAATACTTACGCCCTGTAATATTTCCTATCGCCGGGAGCTAATCGAGACAGCACAGCTGCCCGCGTCCAGCTAGGTCGCTCCTTGAACAGCTACGATGGCTCTCATTTAGGCAAAGGATAACAGAAAAGGACAATAAGGGTGAGCCGACTTAGCTGCAGATGTTTTACCTCGGCCACCTGCTTAGCCACGCGCTGTTCATTAGCCGGCAGAGCTTCTAAGGGAATGGAAGGCTCGGTAGGCACAGTGGGATGGTCGTAAGTGATGTATATCTTGTTAGGCATGTTTTTTTGCGAATAATGGATTGATTTGACGACATACTAACAAGGTCTGTTTAAGCTGCCTGCTGTTCCTCCTTTGTTGGGATCAAACTTACTGTGCCATCTGGTTGCCGCATTCGGACTTTGAGTACGTGCAGGTTTTGCTTGTACCTAAAATACTAAGATGAGCTGCATACAAAATCCTCCCCAATTTCCGGCTTACTCGTAAGGGAAGGGAATCTCGCGCACGCTAAACAGAGGTGGCGGCGGGAGATCGTCTGGACGGATAGAGTCGTTATCCTCATCCGCTGACTTGAAGGCAATGATTTCCTTGACTGAACCCAATTTTTAATGAGTACTGACTATCGGCTCTCATCTACACCTTTTTTAGTTACCATTTCCTTTCTCCATGTTTTGCCGGAGCTTCATCATGCGACTCTCTCGCGATAGAATATACTGGTAGTCAGACATACCTTTGGAAGTAGGTCATTCCAAAGGAGATTTAGCGCCTCTATTGCATCCTACTAGCCTCATCCCATTTGCTCATCCATTACCGCGAAACCGGCATATTCGGTTGACGATGCCGACAACATTTGTTTCAATTGTGCCGTTGTCTTCTGGGTCGTTCTTTTTTCGACGTCGCGTCACTTTCAGCAAAATGTTCGACGTCGGTTTTATGATGGACGTAATTGGGTGTGAAAAGGGATCTTTGGGCCGAAAGCGTAATTCAACAGCTTTTGTGGAATTATTCAGAGCCTGTTATTATTATTGCAGGTGTGAAATTAAAAGCGAAGAAATGAAGGGTACAACAATGTTTAATCAGTCTTCACAACGCGCTGAATATCGATTCGTGTCAAATCTTACGGAGACTAAAGCTTCCTCACCACCTAAGGTTTCCAAAGCACGATCGACATTCTTGACACGTCCTGGGTACTCAATGCACAAGAATTTGGCATCCGCAAGGGCAACTTTAGACATTTGGCCGAATAAATAAGTATGAAACCGTCCTATTTTTTGAGTTTGTAATTTTTCATATTTGAGAGCTGAGTTTTCGGTAGAGTCGGGGAGCGACTTTATGAATCTTTCAAAAAAGGGAAACTTTCGTTTCGGCTTGAATTTAACAAACGAGTTTCTCTTCCCTCTTTTTCCCTTTTTTATCAACACACACTCACACACACTCACACACACTCTCTATCCCCACCTCTATCCATGACGGCTGACATAAAGACACCCCTTTTATCCTCACCGCGGGCGGTTGAAGAGCATGTCCGGACATACTCGTCAGTAAGCAGTGAAGAAACGGACGTCGGCACAGACGAGCCAGCCATTGTCAAAGTGATCGAAGTTCGCCGTGAATGGCGACTTTGGCGAAGCAATTCCTACATCAGGTCACTCGCCATGCTGGTCATCCTTTTTGTAATTTTTAGTGCGCTAGAGTTTGCACTCTTGAAGCTGAACTTGCCGGCAGTAGACCCGTAAGTCTATCTGGTCCCAACAGAATATGCCTTGATACCCCCCTCTTATTATTATATTGTAACATTTATGCTCTCCGTGAACTGAAACCCCTTGAATTGTTCGGGATAGTGACGACCAGGATGCAATCAAATTCCCCAGGAACCTAAAGGATTTACGACGCCTCAATGGCATCCTGTCGACCTATATTGACCAGCACTTTATGAACGTATATGTCACATTCGTTGTAACTTACATCTAGTATGTCGGATTGGACACATGAGTTTTGGGGGACGTATAAGGACATATATGCTCATCTATTACAGTCTCCAGAGCTTCTCGGTGCCCGGGTCCATGTGGCTGTCTATTCTCGGAGGTACCCTCTTCAATTTTTGGCTCACATTGTTCACAGTCTCTTTGGTAAGTAAATTGCGGAGATGCGGGGGTTCGTTCTTGGCATGACCTATTTTCCAACTCACTCACTCGCGGGGGGGGACGAATGATCACACGCTAGTGCTCGGCTATTGGCTCGTCCATCGCCTATTTTCTTTCGGCGAGTCTTGGTTCCGTAGCGGTAGTTCGGCTAATTGGGGATAGGATTGCAAAATGGAACGAACAGGTAAATAATAATGCCGATTTTTAGTCCTGTAATAACAAAGGGGGTTGGCATCCATATAGCTCGTCAACCATCGGCAACACATGTTTAACTATATGGTTGTTCTGCGTGTTGCCCCTTTGCCGCCTAACTGGGTCGTCAATCTCGGTGCCCCCCATCTGAGCGTGCCGTTCGGTGCATTCTTCTTGGGGACCTTTGTTGGTAAGGTTGAGAGAGAAAGAGACAATGAAGGGTAGCTTTGAGTTAAGACTGCTTACAACAAATACGTAGGGGTTGCGCCTCCGTCATTCATTCACGTGCAAGCAGGCGCTGCTCTTGACCGGCTTTCGTCATCCGACGAACTGGAGTTAGTGACGCCGACTAACGTACTCTGTCTCATTGCCGTCGCTGTTGTTGCACTTGTCCCTGTTTTCATCAGACGCCATTACAAAATCTAACCATTTTTCATCCTTCGCCGTCATTCGCACTTCTTCCTTTCTTTCTTTCTGCTCTTGTTTCCCTCTCTTTGTATATTAAGTTTTCGATTAATGTTGTAAATATAGAACACGGTTTCTTGTCCTTGTCTAGTACAATCATTTCTTTTGAGAAGGATCTGAAACCTCTATATACATGCTCTCTATAAGCAGCGTCTCACACGGACTGGATCTGGATGGATTTTTATCTGACCACCACCATAGCGATCTCATGACTTTAATCTTTCTGGGGTACTTTTTTTCAGGAGAAAAATCTTTTACACACTCTATCTATTCAACCCGTTCCAAAATATGATATACATCATCTTTTGTGTATGACTCGAGTTACCCGATGAAGGAATGTGAGAGCCGGGGAGGGGATGGAGTACACTGTCCATGCGACCTACGTATCTCAAATGCAACTTGATGATGGCAATTGAAGACAAGGTTGCATATACACGCTGATACTCTGAAATAATGAAGAATGGGTACCATCGCTACGTACCACCCGGCACACAACCTTTTTTCTCTATAGGTACCATAGGAAAAAAAAAATTCCGGGAAACAGGCCTCGCTACCCCTATAAAAAGCGGGGAGCGTCAGATTTAAACGGGTCAGGATGCGAAGGATACCCTGAAGATGACGAGCTATGATGGAGAGTCAATCAAGAAGATGGAGAGAGAGAAGCGATCTGTCTGTCAAGAACAAGACAATCCATGTTTATTGATCTATTGCAGAGGGGGTCATGTGACCAAGCATCAGGTCCGAGCTTTTGCTCAAGAGACATTGTAAATTACGTAGAAATCGTTTTGCGCAAGCCATTGACGACTACACAAGTGGGACAAACGCCCCGAGGACAGGAGGATGAACAGACAACCCCATGTTTTGGTCATCTCACAACAAGTCGAAATCATTGTTGCATGAAGCATCCGTACGTTAGACTCGTCTTCAAATGTTAAACCCTTTCTGGATGCCCAAGTACATTCAAAAGCAGGAAAATGTGCTTATAACGTGTTGGAGTCATTCGATATGGATAGGGCAAACTATGAATGTTTTGTTGTTATCGTCGCTGCCGCGTAATTAAAATTCTCCAGGGTCGAAGCGTCATCCGTCGCGAAGCTGCATCTTCTTGAGATCAGGTTTCAAGATCTCTATTGCACGATCAATATCTTCAGAAGAGACCTATATAGATTATTGGCAACAGTATGTAAATAACCGGCCCAGTATGAGAACACAAACAGCTTTACAATGATATTCGCGCTTGTTGCAGTGCTTTGATACATGAGATTAATATGGGCTCCTGCTGCGAGAGGATGCGAGATGGATCGGACAATGCCGCATCTGTCAAGATCAGTGCCGCTTAGGTTGACCTGTATCACACGGAGAGAGGCGGGATCCCGAAAGAGTGCGTCCTCATCAAACAAGTCAAGAATGTCCTTATCAGCTAGAAGGGAGATGCCATCAGCAGTAGCAGTGTACGAAAAGAATCGGGCTTCATCTCTTCTGACAAACGAATAAGTACAATCAGTCACCCTTTATGTACAAACGCATCTCTTTCGTTTGGTGTGAGGTTGGGGGGGGTGGAGGTGGAATGTATGCCATTGAGGAATAGGTGGTGCTGGTGAAAAACAGGTTTACTCCTTCAACTTACGAGCGATTTTTCAGTAGGTCCGGATAGGATATGATTTTGAGCATTGTCATTGCCCAGGCCGACTGATGATGCGGGTTGAGACCCGCACATTGTAGTTCGGTGGGGAGTACATCGCTCTCAAAATATTCATCGTCTGGCTCTTGAGATATAGGTGGTGATCGGGCAGGTAGCAGAGGACCGGTTGCTAGGAAACCTTCAAGAGAGTCTTGATCAAACGTGAACCCATGATTCATGAGTGCCTCAGCAGCCTCACGAACCCTCCGCTCTTTGATCTATCCATTGGACCATAAGCACAAGCGCACCAACAGTATATCCTCCGTCCCAACACATGCCAACACAAAATCCGTTTGGTAAGTAGACATGTAAAAGATGGAAAATTTGCCTCGTGCCAACGGCTCGGATAGATCGCTTATTCGTTTCCCGCTCGCGTCTATGCCCACCCAGCTTTGCCTAAATACATTGTCATCCCGATCCAAAGTCTTCTTTCAACTTACCCTGTCCATTGGGGTCATCCACTTGGAACACCCGAAAAACATCTGGCGATGTTTTGATATCTGGAAACATTGAAAGATGTGGCAGTACATCACATTCGATGACGCGTTGGTTGGCCACGATGGAGACCTCGTATGCATTTTCTGTGAATGAGAAAAAGTAATCCGTCCTAGTGTTGAAATATGAGTATCTGTGCGCAGATTTAAGGATAGAACAATAGGATCCGCGCGCTTACGCCTTTATGTTATGAAAAAGGCAGGTCTTGACAATTGCATATGTGACAAAGGGGAGGCGAGAACGTGGAAATGAGACGATTTGAACACGGGAAGGCAGAACGGTGATCATGAGCTCCAGCTGAACACCACCAAGCGCGCGGTGCCTGCCTGCAAGTGCAAGAGTGAAGAGGAGATAGCGAGAAAAGAATGTTGCAAGTACATTGTGAAGCGACCTGCCTTTTTAGGAGAAGTCGCACCCTATGCAAAACTGATTATCCGGGGATTTTGTTTCCGGCCAGCACTAATTTTGTCCATGGTAAATCTACAAAGTGCGGACAGGTTGGTGGCAAGTGGAAGCCAAAAATATCTCGATGTTTTCTAGTCATGGTATGGATGTTCGGTCGATAATCAGGTTGGACAATCAAAAGAACAGAACAAGATGAAGAAAATCATGATCGTCTATCTGACAGCTAACGACCTCTGGAAAAAGCATCATTCCCTGTAAACGACCTGGTGAAAAATGCATAAGCGGAAGATGGAAGACATCAGCGCAAACTCACCCACCTGTTGGAGACCTGGTCTCAAGCCAGCAACAAGGTCACGGAACACACTCGGCGACGGGAACAATTACATTTCTCCAAGTATCTATGCGGATGAGAAAGAGCTCCTGGACATTGACCCGCTATTCGTGTCTACAAACCGATGGAGCATCGTATTGCAGATTCTTCATCGTGGATACGTGAATATCGTCTGCTTCTTTCATTGGAATGCTTGGGTGGGCCTTGCGTACCTGCCAAGTTCAGGGTTATCCTTGCATTGCGTAGGCGTTCTAAAAAAGCTAGCCAAAGTGTTTTTAAGAGCTGAATTTGATAAGCTCTTTGTGCGACATCTCTTTCGGTGTATGCGCAACGATTGTTGGGCAAATGCACCTTCTATTTATTTTCGGTCATACTGCGACTTCTGAATTGGGTGGGCATACGCCTTGATGCGCATCGTGCGTCCCTATCTAACTGCCATAGTATCTGAAATACCCTTGCGTCAGGTTATGGATGGCGTTCTCGTACATGTTGGGCGCGTGGTCCATAAACATGGTACGCGAAAACACGATTTCGGAGAATCGGGTCTGGACATCTTCGCATTTGTGAAAGACAATGTTATGGGCTCGCTTGTGTTTCTTCTTCAATCCTCCAGACGTGTGCTGCTGTACAAACTGAGCTGTTGATTCGACAAGATAGACCGTTGATGGCGGATAAAGCTTATCGGCACCCATGTCGGCGCGCATCGTCTTGATCAGGGCCCAGAACCATTGGTCGTGATCATCGTTTGAATTGGAGTTCTCGTCGTTTTTCCTGTAGCGGCCGATCACACGACTGATGATATCGTCTGCGACACTGCTCTCCTGCGACAAACTGACAGCCACGTTTTTGAAATCTTTCAGCAGCCCCAAACTCAGGCTAGGGACGATGTCATAGCCGTGGACGATGCTTGTCACCAGGCCGCGACCACAATATTCGCTCAGCTCCAAGGACATGACGCATGGCGGGCCGTAAGTGTAGCAATGAATCGGCCGACCGGATGGAAGACCCGACTGCCGCGAAGTTACGAACGGAACTGGATCGCGCGCTAGGGCTAGGGCTGCGAGCGCGTGCGGTTCGGCCTGGATGTTGGCCTGACGTTCCTCGCTCCAGAGGACAGACAATAGACTTGCAACACCTGCGCCGAGCGAGTGACCGCATAACACCAGTCCATAGCTCGGGTTGGCCATCAACCCGGACATGATCGCATCGTACACCTTGCCCTTTTGCGCTGCAAGTAGTTGAGCTGCCTCGAGCATGCCGCCATGAGCAGTATACGTCGTGCCATTATGCTCAAACTCCGCATAGTCGCACATCAGATCGGTGAGGACATCGCTCAGTCCAAGCGTTCCTCGGCACGTCAGTACGACTGACTGGGTCATGTGGTCCACTGTCACATAGTGAACGAGCGCATGCAGCTGCTGGTGCTTCATCGCTGAGAAAAGCGTCGTGTCTGTATAACTGGAAAGGAGAATGTCGTCTACCGACACGCCTGTGTGATGTGCAAATGCGTGATGGTTTGGATGATGCGAGTCAGGAAGTACGCTCGGTATGTCCCCGATCTTCAAGATCCGCATGAACGATTCGCCGTATGCTGCGCTTGCGTAGCGCATAAAATGCTCGATATTCTTGAGAATATGATTCCGCGGGAAGTTGCGTGGGTCAGGTTCGGTCTCGAGTGGTGAGCGCATTTTATATTTTTTGCGGCTATTAGGTACGGATGGAGATCGTACAAGGCGGCGCTCGACGAGCTGTGATGACCCTGAGGATGATGCAAGTCTATCACTTTTCCCCTTATGTTTCTGCTGCGAATTCATGGTAGACGAGGTAGATGGAGAGTTAGGGTTTGTCATGTAGGTGGTTGTGGTTGTGAGGGTCTGAGCAACGCTTGAAATACTGGTTATTGAGTTAGACCGGCCACGGTGGGTTCCTGAGATGGATGTACGGGAAGCCACGGCCATGGAGGACGATGTGGTCGAACTGTTAAACTGCGAATTTCCATGACGATCTGGAACGGGCGGAGCCGGTGATCGTTCCTGCTGTTTCTTAAGTGCCTCGGTTCCCTTTTGGAACAAGCTTGTGATGCTCTTGCGACGGCTCCCCTTGAGTTTAAGTCGCCCCAATGACGATCTGCGCTTCACAGCCCGCTCGCCAGATGACTGAATGCTGTTGGTTGTTTTAGACGACGAAGAGGGCGGCGAGGGAAGCGGCTTCACAACAGGAGATGGACGATCATCCCCGCTGTTGTACTGCGCCGATGTGGACCGGAGTGTAGTAGAGGTGCTGGTTTCTATAGTGGTCACGACCGGCTCGTCATGTAAACATGGGTGCCGACCATCTTCCTCACCTGATCCCAAGTCGAGGCTCTCTATGCTCTCGTGTTGCGCAAGGGACCGTCCCACGAGATCTTCGTGCCGGACTTGACGCTCCACTTTTTTGCGTGAAAATTTCTTCGACACTGCTGAGAGCATGATTTTCAGCCCCTTTGATGTTGGCTTTATACGTGTGAATGGGCTGCTAATCGATTCGGATGAGACTATTGCGGTCTTATCCTCAACCGGATGTTCAATCCATGCCCCTGGTAGGTTTTGATCCTCATGATCGATCACCGCCACAAAGGACTCTTGGTCCTCCTCGTCTTGGTTCACGACAATGTATTTGGCTTTGGGCTTGCTCCCATCGGCAGCAATGGGCTGGATCCGCGTAGTCTGGGTGGTCAGCCGCTGCGTTGTTGTAGTAATTTCATACATCGGATATTTCCAGTGATTCTCTTGGAGGGCTAACGAAAGCGTGCTGTCGTTATTATCATTTGATGCCAGGATTTCTTCAAGTTCGTGAATTACGTCGGTGGGATGCTCGTCTTCTTCCGCCACTATGTCCCGATCATACGTTTCTTCCACAACGAGACCCTTCCACATGAGGGAAACTTTGACAACCTCATCCATTGTCCTTTTGTGTGTGACGTTTTGGAGGATCGCAAAGGCGGTCATGGCTTTTGTCAGACCGCCAAGAATGGCCATTTTGCCTTGATTGGCCAGCTCGAATTCGGGATCTTTCATGAGCTCATGGTGTACAAGTGATACGATGGAAGCGATGGCTCTCGAGGTCTCGTTGGATCCGAAAATGCCGTCAATGATTTGAACGGATTCCTCAGCTGCCTGCGTAGTTGGGGGATGGGGTGGAAAAGAAAAAGTGGATAGATGTGTACATGTGTGAGTATGCGAGGGGCGCAAGTTACTATTTTTATCAATTCAGGGCCTTTGTTGTTTCATCCATGCCTTGATGCCCGTTTGGATGGTATTCGACGTGAATTGCAGTCCGGAAAGCGCGAATAGCTCGGCGAGCGTAAACGAGTGATGAATTATGTAGACACCGAGGCTGGTATATTTGTCTAATATTTGAAGAAACCCGCCTCTACAAGCAAATGAGTCACCCCCCTTTCTTTTCAGCCGTAGCCGAGTTTTTTTTTTTTTTTTACTTTTCAACGTCGACAGATGGGTCACTTTCGTTAGCTGATGATGTGGGGCTAGTCAATGCGTGAATCTTTTTGGCTGTGGAGATCGCAGCGACAAGGGCTTGGCGCGATAACCCAAAAGAAAAAACGGTGCTGTACTTCGCGGCCTCAAACAAGGCCTCCATGAATAACGAGGAACACCGTAAGGAAAGACGTGCGGCCAAGGAAACTGCAGTGATGAAATTGGCGATATTGCCGGGGAGTAAGGTAGTAGTAGATGCATAAGCAGGGTTGTAGGCGATGAGGGAGGTCGCCGCTGTTGTTTTTGTTGTTGTTGATTGAGATTCTTCTGTTGTGGCTGCTACTACTGCAGTCGACGTGGGCGATGCAGTTATGGTTGTGTCAATAGTTCCTGCGACTTGCATGTTATATATATAAACGAAGAAGAAAAGATACAAAAAAAAATGATGCACGCTCCTTTTTCTTTATTTCATTTACAGGCTGGAATGCTGCAGGGTTATTGTGCCACACTGTTTTACACGCCAAAGCATGTGATTCGAAACGTCTTAATAGCACATGAGGCACTTGATCATCCCAACCCCGCTCTCGCCCCCATGCGCAGTCAAGGCAATCAGCGGTCATTGTCTCCTTGGAACGTTACACGCCACCTCTTGTGCCTCCATGAGAGGTCCATGTTACACACTGTGGATCGCTCACAATATTGCATAGCATAGCGGGTGCATGAAACATGTAAGAAAATAATAGATACGAGAGAAGATGAGAGACGGGACGGCGTATCACGATTGACCTAGATATAAAGATAACTATCATTCTTTAGGACGACACGTTACTACATTAGTGGGTAGATACAGTTGCTAGCTCGACCATTTTAGGATTTTTTTTATTAACGACCATATGTGGGAGCGTGAGTGTGTGGGAATGACGCGGGAATTTATTTCTTCCAATGATCGGTGTAGTAGTAGATGATGAAACTCTCATGTTTCGACAGATGATAAGATGGGATGACAGTTCTTTCTTCGGCAATACCCATACGAACAAATATGGAGATAGTCGATGTGATAGTTTTTTCCCCTTCTTTTTTTGGGAAGCACACAAATATTCCATGACAACTGCAGCAGCAGAGCTTACCGCACCGAAGCTGCTATCACACAATGTGCTAAAGAACAGCCCTATATACACCCCCTGCGCGCACGTTATCGATGGATAAGTAATTAAAAGGCATGTGAGTATGATTAGCACTTGATGAATACGTCACTTGTCCTACGAAGCAATTTCTGTATGGCGCTTTCTGCTGCAACAAAGTAAATGCGCCGAACGGGGCGTGATCGCGATGAACATGTTCTGTCGCCTGTGTGGCGGAACCATTCCTTTTGGTGAAATGTTCATAATCAGTCGTTATGCACGCTGGGATAACAAAAGCCATTTGTCTCTCTTTGCGTATGACAAATCAAGACATGCGCGCAAAGCGCTCGGTAAAGTCGTTCTATCAAATTACGTCCGGTTTTTAACGGGCCTATCAATCCCTTCTTGTTCTGTGTACAGCCACCATGCTAAAATGAGTAGTCATTTCTTGACAAATATGGACATGGTCCCACTACTGATGATTATGGCTATCCTTAGTCTATAGATCATGTCCTTGATCGCAGCAGTTACTCGGATAGTTATCACGCATAGATCTCTATTTTTATGAAAAGGAAACGATTTTAGTAGATCTTTTTCTACTTTCTTTATTCTGATCTTATTTTTACCGACATTCATTATAGATACGATAAGTTGTCCTATTTAATTCTTAATGAATCAACTTCCTGAAAGACCGTGTAACTGCGCATGAGAGGGATAATTTTATGCGATTTTTTATATTCCGCGCGACATTGCATTGCTGAAAATAAAATGCTGGAAACCCACGACCGACCCCCATTATGCGATTACTGTACATACGAGCCAAATAATTTCCTATATACGAAGCATTAGCTGGCGTCCTTACAATGTGGGTTGGTGGGACAACTATTGGAGACATTTGTCGCAATGAGTAGAGACGCTTTATATACCTTCTTTTTTGAATACAGTAAACTCTAGCGGGTCTATATGGGTATGGTGGGTAAGCTCAGGCCATGTTCAATTTATTGTCCAAAACTCGGACATGCCATGGCCTGTAGCTGCGCTTGCAGCTGGCGCGATAGATGTTGTTGTTTTATTCACTGAAGTCTCAGCGATATTTTGCCATAGCTATGACAGGAAACCTCGTGAGCTTTTTACGCAGGGCCCAGACAAGTCATGTCTATCTCCCTCCCAACGTAGCGTTCGGTTTTCTTTATGTGCAGATGCGCGCAGTTGCTTAAGCCACACGATAATACGGACATTTGTGTTTCCTTGAAAAGGGGTTTTTTTTGCCATGCTTCAGGCAATGGCGGCACCAGTTTTTCTCTTTAGCCTTCGTCGGCGGTGCTGACTTTGGGCGTGTGGACTGTTCGGTTTTGTTGCGCACGACTTTGCGGGAGGGAAGGCTATCCTGTTCATGGTGAATGCGTTTCGTGGTGGGCATTGAACTATCACCTTCAGGATTCTGGAGAGCCTCACCAGTATCTTCTGCCCCATCGTAAGCATCGCATTCAGCCGGCAAGGATTCAATCTTGGCCTGCCATTCTTCTGTCATGTTACCCACAAATGTTTCCTGGATGAACAAACCGATTTCTTCGTTTTTATATGGCCACTGCAGCGTGGACTGGAATCTTTCAACGTAGTTCACCAGGGATTCATTCTCAAGTTGAACACAGTCGAGTATATTTCGGATACATTTTCGCTTTTGAAGAGGAGAATCGAACAGCGTCACGATGATCTGTCGCACTGTTTGCCACGTGCATGTCTGATCTGGATGCTTCCTGAGATAGTCATCAGTTGCTGTGGTTACTTTTTCGTGCTGGGTGGCATTTAATGCTTTGTCCAACAGTCGCAAAAAGTGGTCTTCCACACTTAAGCCAGCTTCTTGGACGGAACGCTCAAAAGCATCGGCCCACACTGCTGCAGACAGATACAAGTTCTTTCTTCCCGCGGTTTCGTCTTCTGAACCAAGCTCTTGCAGACAAGGCAAATCATCGGGCACTATAGAAGTTGGCAGCGGTGAAGACGGCGAGGTCGATGCTGCATCGTCCGGCGTAATGTTGACATCGCAAGAGCTTCCACCTGTAAGCTCACCATTGTATGGGAACTTTTTTGTCCATTCACTCCTGCGAGCAGCAAGTTTGTTATACATATCTTCTGCTTGCTTTTCTGCCGCTTCCAGCTGCTCTTTTGGGAAAGCCGGAGATCGGCGGGTCATTTTGGACCAAAACCGTATGCGATCTTCGACCTCTCTGACAAGCTGCCGACATTCTATCAGGGCTAATTCTTCTGCGTTGGCATTGACTGAATCAGGAGATTCAAGACTGGCTGAAGAGTTTTCATCATTTGATGGGACTATTGCTTGTTTTTCAAGGTCCATGGTGCTCGTTGCAAGTGGTGGTAGGAGCGATATTGGATTCTTGCACGAGGGATATTCAGGGGGTATTTGGACTAGTAAAGAGTATGAATCAAAGGGAACAAAGAACTAGCCGCTTTCCAAAGATCGGAGTGAGGACCGGCTGCTGGTATAAAGCAAAGAAAACCGGTATTAGGCGCCTCCCATCCCAGGGAGCTAAAAGATCGGTTTGCTTCCCAGTTCGGCCGAAAATTACCCTTATATGACTTCTGGCCCCCCCTCCCTCCTCCCTCCGTCCCGCTGCGATATTAAGACCAAAATAATAGTAAATGGAATTTGCTTCCATTGCTTCAGTTTGTTTGTATCACATGTAAGCGTTTCAAAGATCACAATTTCCCAAACCTCTCATGTCCGAAACTCGGAGAGGTAGGGTCGCTTCTTTTTAAAGCTCATTCTCTCTCGCTTTCTTCATTTTTTTTTTTTTAATTCCCTATCACTATTTCAGGCCACTATGCGATACCTTTCTTGGGCCTTTGCAGCCGTAGCCGCATGGACCACCGTCGTCTCTGCCGGACCTAGCCCGGGTTTTGTTGATCAAAGCTCGCTTAGCACCAACAGCTGGAACGCCCCAGTTGCTGCGCAACGCTTCCGTGTTCTTGCCAGCGACCGCGTCAAGGGGTACGCTGTCCGTATCATGGAACCCGTGTCATGTGAACAAGGAGTTCAGGTACAGTTGCTTGGCGTCCTTCTCTTCTGCGCTCAAACGCAAACGACCAAACTCATTAAGTTTCTCTCCATTAGTACTCGGGCTACATTGACAATTTGGAGGCAGACGATCACTTTTTCTTCTACTTTTTCGAGTCTCGTCGGTCACCCTCTACTGATCCCCTTGTTCTGTGGCTGAACGGTGGCCCAGGTCAGTTATAGAGACTATGTAAAATTACATGAGGAGACAGAACGCGTGCGACTGAACGACGTTGATGATGACCCTAGGCTGCTCCTCCATGATGGGCCTTTGGATGGAGCTCGGGTAAGGGACTTGCTCGCGAAAACGAAGGGAATAACAATCAAGGACTAACACAACTGGTTTAGCCCATGCCTGATCAATAAAGATGGCAATGGAACCACGTATAACGATTTCAGCTGGAACAACGTTGCAAACGTTGTGTTTCTCGACCAGGTCAGTGATCAGCATACGATATACAACACAATTCTTTCAATCTTACTTTTTTTTTGTTTTCCTTTTTTTTTTTAAAAAAAAAAAAAGCCTGTGAATGTCGGCTACAGTCACGGCAAGTCTAAGATTAGCTCATCGCAGGGATCCGCCAAGGACGTGTATGCGTTTTTGCAACTGTTTTTGGGAGAATTTACCGAATATGCCAAAAATCCATTCCACATTTCGGGCGAGTCATTTGGTAAGCAAAACCAAGCTAACTAAAACTGCACGGTTGCCAATGGTGTTTCTTCTACGTAATCTATATCGCAACCTAAGGTGGTCATTACCTGCCTGCCCTCGCATCGGAAATCATCGATCAGAACGCGGTTGCAGAAGAAAAAGGCCTTTTGAAGCTCAACCTGGAGTCCATGCTGATCGGGAATGGTTGGACAGACCCGCGAACTCAGTACAAGTACTACCAGGACTACGGATGTACACATGACAGTCCCTGTAAGACCACTCCATTCCCACCCTTCCGTCTCTTTTTTTTTTTTTTGCTCTGATAAGAAGCAGCAACTCACCGGGGAAGGGGGACTCTGATTCTTTCTTTTGTACAGATCAGCCTATATTTGATGACGCCACCTGCAAGAAAATGGCCGATAGTTATCCTCGCTGCAAGATGATGATGGATGCCTGCTACAATGTCCCGATCTCGCTCACTTGCGTACCCGCTGAGTTGATGTGCTCTCGATCAACCAATGATGTGTTCACCAAAACAGGGTTAAACCCGTATGACATTCGCAAAAAATGCGAAGGAGACAGCGGCTTATGTTACAATGAGATTGAAGCCATCACAAAGTACGCTAACCGACCAGAAGTCCGCTGGGAGCTCGGCGTAGATGAGCAGGCGGGCGAGTACAATGGCTGCGCGGACAGTGTGGGCTACCAGTTCGCCATGACGGGTGATAAGTAAGTGCTACTCACCAGCTCTGTTGAAGAAGAGTAAAGTATGTTTACTGTGTTCGCATCCAGTTCAAAGAACTTTGCACCAGATGTCGCCAAGACGCTTGAGGCTGGTATTCGCGTCTTGCTTTATGTTGGTGACATGGTAAGATGCGTGCTCATGAAGGGAAACAAAACCGCGTTCATAAATGCTTCTTTCTATTTGTCAACCCTCCGTGGTGCAGGATTGGATCTGCAACTGGTACGGTAACAAGGCCTGGTCATTGGATCTTTCATGGCATGGGCAGGCTGGATACCGTGCAGCACCAGATCAGCCTTGGTACATTCTTGATACCAATGAACATGCTGGTGAAGTTCGTTCATATGGCAATCTCACCTTCTTGCGTATCTTTGATGCTGGTCACATGGCAAGTATCTAACAAAAACGCTAGAAACGTCCTGCCTATTTTCTAATTAGCCTTCCGTCCCTGTCCTTGCATCTGACAATATAGGTGCCATATGATCAACCTGCCAATGCGCTCGACTTTTTCTCGCGCTGGTTGAAGAATGCACCCCTCGCTATTCCTCCATCCATTTAGTCGTGAGACTGCGATAACAGTTTTTATTAGTTGTACTCAAGAACTCAGCATAATAGCAAAACCGTTGATCCTTGACATCTTTATCTCATGGGATGGCTATTTTTGGGGGACAGATTTTAAGTTCTCCAATTCAGACTCGCAGTGGATAGGTTCGAATAATATTATACAGATCGAGCTTTCCCTAGCAGCTGAAGTTCTTGGCGTGTTGCGACAATGATAATAGTTTTTTTTAATGTATTAAACCATGAAGGCGTCCAGTGACAGCCCACAGACATTGAAAGGCTCCTGGCCATTCTCACGAAACGCGACTCGGAAGGCACGTGCAGGGTTGATAGTGGTGCTCCCTTCGGGACTAGTAGTGCCACATTGGAGGTTGATGTGAATTTGTTTTCGTCCTTGCGATACATTACTGTCACATAATGTCTGTGGGTGCATGCATGCGTGTTCGCGTGGAGAGATCAGTACCTTTCTCGTTTGTCATCCCCCCCCAATATCTTATATGCTCTGCACATACCCAGTTTTTCCCATCATTCGTAACCGAAACGTCGAAGAAGTTTTTGGCGCCATTGACCATATTGGGTGTGTCGATCTGAAGCTTTCTAGGTATCACGTCTCCTAACAAAATCAAGCCAAAATAATCTCCCGCCCTTGGATCTGCGATGAAAAAGAGTTTTCAATATGAGAGTTTGTGTATTCATACGTCTTATATGCTACGAATCCTGCCTTACTTTTGAAAGTGTTCCAACAAGTGGTGGGGTCTCGATCAACAGCCATCTGATATCCATGGGCGGCAAAAAAATCATTAGTGGGTAGCTCGCCCAATGTATCGTATTTTTGCTCCCAATCTTCGGTCTTGGCAATCTCATCTCTCCTGAATGCCAACTTCGAAGGATGTGGCATTACATCTATGTTTGTGATAAACAAACATCGATCATTGGCGCAAGGGGAACTGGATGACATGATGATAGGTCGGATAAACTTAGGTACTTCTTTCTCGCACACGCACCGTCCCCTTTCAGCCTCAATTTGTCACATGAATATATACCGTGCGTCTCGTTCATCCAAGGCAGGATCATCTTC
The DNA here is from genome assembly GCA_025716815.1 of Dichotomocladium elegans. Lineage (NCBI taxonomy): Eukaryota > Fungi > Mucoromycota > Mucoromycetes > Mucorales > Lichtheimiaceae > Dichotomocladium > Dichotomocladium elegans. Next base: position 678,676 of record JAIXMN010000009.1, read on the forward strand.
AAAACGTTCAAAATAGTCTTTTGGGGCTTCTGTCAAATCTTCCTCTAATGCACGGGCCATCCGCCGAGCGGCTTGAAGCTATACAAACACAAAGCTTTTGTTAACGACAGGCTCTGGCCATTCTCCCCTTATCCCTTATCCTTATGGGGATGTGTAAGACTTGCGAAATTTGAATAAACTCGAGGGCTCCATGGAGGTAATGGTTCTCGTAGCTGGTCGCCGTTGGCGTGAACAACTGGCGCTGAAATGATCCAGGGGTACTGATTTGTCCAAAGTGAAAAATAGTGCTCTGCCTGCCTGATTCGCTCCTTGCCAAGCGCTGACTTGCCCAGTTGGGTCAGGAACGTCTGGGCTTTCCACCGTGGCACGAACGAGCCATATTGAAAATCGACATATCCCGCGTGCATGGATATTTCTGTAAAAAAAAAGTAAATAACCATGAAACTCGGCTTGAGCATGTCCCGGGTGAAACACACACAGACTCTCTCTCTGTCGAATGCTGTACCTTCGTTGGAGATACGTCGTCGCATTTGATCCAAGTAACGATCAGGGGGTGAGACAGCATGAATAAGGTTGGGAAAGCGGATCATGTTCAGATATAATGTATCCATGGCGTCCGTTCTCCACTTATCGTCTTGCATAAAGCAAATCTCATGGGAGGCCATCGCACATGTTGTAAAACGATGGAGGCTGCCGAGATGCTCAGTAGTTTCATCATAGATCTTAATGTTGACAGTCGATGCGGTGTTGACATCAAGGGCGAATTGCTATATTTTTGTCTGTTTAAACACTTACGGCCGTACACCGATTCTACAGGCGCAATACAAAATGGGTTACCTCGACGCTGAGCGGTGGTGCGCTCATTGGGTTTTGAATGTATATTTCTTTAACGAAGGGATACTTTAAAAGATAACGGACAATGCTCTGGACATTTTCCACGTCTCGAGTGACACGATGAACGACTGCAGTAACGGGTTTCAAGTTTTCCTCGCTGGATAATGCGTTCATTGAAAAGGACTCCAACAAAAACGCGCTCCCTTGCTGTGTGCCGTCGCTATTGAGTGATTGGGGCCATGATGACAGATCAATGCGGTACGCAGCCGGTGGGCGAGGGATTGCTGGAGATGGTGTTTGATGAAAAGGACGAAGCAAAAACAGTGCGAGGATAACGCCAATAATGATATAGAGGCGTTTTCGAGAACTCTGAGGTAGATATGATGACCATGTGGATCGTGATGAAGAACGAAAGAGTGGAAGTTGTTTGTTGCTCATGGCGCCAACAAGGGACGAGCAAGAGGTTGTGTAAAGAGGGAGTGGGGTTGGAATGGGGGGAGGGGCAAAACGGGCATTTGTCCCGCATTCCTTTTTTGTAAAACGAGACGATCAGAGAAATATATCTGGCGCCGACCCCAAATATAAGGTATAGGCAAGTCTACAACCCATGCCTATTACCCGGCTGTGCAAGCGCAGTACAATAGGGATATGGAAAAGTCTTATCTGTCCCTGCCTATCAGAATCTTCAATCTGTGCGAATTCTCAAGCACCGCGTGGAAGTCGTTGCAACCTCATTCCTTAATGAACATCAGCATGCTTTGGAAAGTCGCTCACGCATTGGTTGCTACTGTTAGTGAGGTCTGTAGGATCAAAGGCACGGCCGGGTTAAACTTCGATGGAATAGCGAACAACCTCCAGTGCGCAGTATTGAAGTATCTTGACCCTGATTGTTGATTTTAGATCACTGGGTTCACTAGTCGAAATCAAATCCCTGGTGGCAAAAAATCCAATCAATGACAGTTATTATTATTAGTCTGTGAATGTTATACTAATAATGATTTCTATCATTATGTTTATGCACGCGAGCGAGACAAGCTCAAGGGAGGACGATATCAAATGTGATGAGTCACGCGGATACCACGTTTCGGTTCACAAAATGTTTGAAATGCTATAACAGCCACACATGTAAAGGTAGGGTAGCACTCTAGATTCTGCCGATTGTACCATTGAGCAGAAGTATGTAGAATACAAATTCAACAGCTTAGCCTCCTGAAATGCTATTCATTGTTGCTCCATAGCTCGGAGACGTTAGGGAAGGGAAGGGAACTATGCTTGAACCAAGAATCTATATTTAGCACCTCCAGCTGTCGCCGTGATGAGACCCCGCATAGAATTGCATAGACGATTGGAGTGTATACCTTTATCCTTGTTTTCCGGTTCAATAAGTACAGATTGATCTATATTTAAATATTTAGCGCCACTATGCCTTGCCAATCGGGTCGCTTTTCACGGCTGTTGACAAAGGGTGCCAGTTCTATTTACAAGTTGCTGTGGCGACGTTACACGTAATTATCCCAAGATGGTGCTGTGCTCTGGAACTGTGGCTAATGCTTCCTTAACTCCCCAGGATCGATTTCTGGTATTCGTCTGTGTCACATATATCATTGACGCAATCATCACGCGAGAACTTTCTAAATATTAAGCGCGCAGTTAGCCTTGTTTCGGATACACCCATGGCTTTGATCGGGAAACTTCCCAACATGGCATAGGGAAATTTATTTTATTTTAATTTTGAAGGTATGTTATGATTGAAGGACAAAAGTCAAAGGGACGGGTTACATTTTAGGTAATCGTGGTTAGGATGTCGGAAGAGCGAATTTTTATGCCCACCTCCCTAAAGTCCCAGCAGAGAGGCAGGCGGCGCAAGTATGCTGCTTGGCTACTTGCAGCATCAAGAGCAAACTAGCAACGTACAGCACCAAAGTGTGAATGGCATAGCGATTCATCACCGAAGATTTCATACGGACATTGATACCGTTGCCAACTGACTCGAACAGTAAACGAAAGTATGGTCAACAATGTTTAAATCGATTAGTCGAGCAATGCACGTATGCGCAGAACAATGAGCAGATGTATGCAAGCTTTGTCAGTCTATCGGGGACTGAATGATGCTAAGATATGTGTAAAAGGATGTTTGCGAGGCGCTGACACAGCCCCGTCTCTAGAAACAGTTTTGCAGTTAGAAAAAGATATGCACAAGGATTGTAGAACAAGCTTAATGCTTGACAGGACACAGCCTATATAAATGCTTACTTCTCGGGATCCACCACAAAAAAATCAATATCCATACAGAACGCGTATACACACACACACGTACACACATATATATACATACATACACATAACGATGAACACACCTGCACTCTCTGTTGATAACTCGCCCACTGCCAGCTTTTGCTCCATGGGCTCACCCCCAGCGCAATTCACTTCTTCTTTGTCAGCACTATACACATCATACCCACAGCCATTAAGCCTCTCCCAAGACCTTATCCAGCGGGCAGCCCTTGACGTGATCGACATCCTCTCGATCCATTGCAAGCATCTAGGCGGAGCGCATAACGCGCAGCTCGTATATGAAAGCGCATGGGTCGCGGCAATGTCGATCGACTGTGACCGAAATACGCAGATCGGTTATTATTACGAAATCCATCAGCAAGTGAACCGGCTGCTGCTACTCCCTCGGCTGCCACGATGCCATCGAGTAAACACACCCGATTCTCTGCCACCATCCCAGCCACAGCTCCTTCAACGCCACGTCTCCACCACCAAGGACCAGCGCATTGTGTGTCCTGACTGCTTGCGCTCGTTTTCTAGGCCAGACTCTTTGATCCGACATCGGCGAAGATCGTGTACTTATCCAAAGGACACCGAGAAGCCTCGGACATCAAGTCGCCACATTAAACACGTGTTCTCAATTCGACCCTATTAATTCACGCCGTGTATTTTCCCCTTCAGTTGTTTGCGCTTCTTAAGCTTTTCTCTTATTCCCTTCTCCTTATGCTTGATATGCGTATTTACCCACCCATCCTCCTATGCCTCAAAAATTCTATTTATGTTGATCTTTTTAATGCGAACATAGCTGTTTTTATATAATAAAAGTTTAATTAGGATATGAATAATCGTAGCTAAGATTGCTCCCCATGCACCCTTCCGAATTTCTGGGAAACGGGTCCTATGATCGTGTCACCTTGTGTGTTTTATTTTTATACAAAATCATAAAGTCGCACCCTGCAGTTCTGAAGTCGCAGGATCGCAAAAATAGAACCCTTGTTTACCCAAAACTCTTTACGCGTGATGACAAATCGAATGTCACATACATACACGGAAAGATGTCGCACGAAAAAAAGCTTTCCCTTTTATACACTTTTACATTCTGAAATGAGCAATCTATTTTTTTTTCCAATGTCGTTGATGAGCGTGGCTGTCCTGAACCTATGGGCTATGCCATTGGTGTGGAAATGCACTCACTTCAATCTGGTTGTTCTCACACTGAATATTTGCGTAGCATATCGTGCAAAGATAACCCCTGAGCTTACTGCCACACACATTCCCAAACGAAAGGATACAGACATTCGGATGAAAGAAGCGGGCATCGAGCGCAGTTACACAGCATACACCGACCAAAGCAAGGTCTGATTTTTCAAACGGATGTTTGAGAAGATCTTGAGTGCATCAGCGGCTAGGAATCCATGTTCGTTCAGCCCAGCGATGGGTATTACAGTACGAAAAGGACCCCTGGCACATTTTAAGTAACGTAGGTCGTTCACATATTCTCAATGAAGAGCATAAGAGCGTTATTTTAGAATGCGTCGATGAGGATCCATCCATTGTCCTTGGGCAGCTGATGGAGCAGCTGAAAAAGGAATGCAACTTATCATTGAAAATGGCTCGATTTCAGCCTCTCTACAGGAATAGCGATGCAAAAATCCAAGAGCGCCATGACTGGGTGCGCAAATGGGACATGACCGGCATCGACTTTAGAAAAACTGGGGTTTTCCTGATGAGTCTGGGTTCCATATTAATATGAAACGCAGGATGACATGGTCCAAGAAAGGGGCTCCTGCATTGGTTACAGTACCAAAGACAAGAGCAAAGACAACCACAATCTTGGGAATAATCTCAGCATCAGGGATCACTAAATGTAGCTTGAGACTCCCGCAGCCACCAATCAAGAAAAGGAGAGGGCAGGTCAATCTGAAGTTGCGAGCAGAAGAACTGCAACTGGACATTATCTCAGCTTCCTTAAGGCAACAATGGACGAGATGGATAAGTATGAACATACGAAGGGCCATTATTTGGTAATGGATAATCCACCTATCCATACAGCTCAGGATATCTCTGATACATCGAGTCTCGAGGATATCGATATGCTTATCTTCCACCATACTTGTCTGAACTCAATCTTATTGAGCAGTTTTGGTCAGTGGTCAAGAGCAAAGTTAAACGCAATAGGTTCTTGGAAAGCGAGATTGTTGATAACACGGATCAGCGAGGCATCCAATAGCTTAAAGCTGAGCGATTTCGAAGGCTTCGTTTCTCATTCTCATATGTGCTTAGTCGACTGCCGTAATGGGAACAACTGTGATCCGACTGCTCCTCCGCCCTCGGAGCTGTACCAGTTTATGGGGGTGCGTCCCTGTCCCTTCTCTTGTTGATAATGGAGACTCCTACACCCTCCGTTTCAAGTGTACTACGAGATCGAAGTACTCCATCCTCTGCAGGCTTGAGAGCTTTCGAATGGACATCGATGACCTCATCCCATCCGCCAAGATAAGGAACTTTTTGACCCATGAGCAACCCGGAACGTTTTGCCATATGATTTTTGCGTCAATCATTATGTATGACGGAGACCATGACCGGCGAAGAGGGAAACAGGCAAATGCAGGCAACTGAAGTCGTCCGAAAAGGAGAGCAAACTGGCAAAAAGCTGCCATATGTTGGATTGGATGAACGTTTGCAACGTAGTAGATGCTATCGCTGTCAAAGGCGTGGGTAATGGTGTAGACATCGAAAATGGCTGGACGGCGTCGAAAGCTTCTTGAAGATAAGCTGGGTTTTCGGGGACGTCGTCTCTGGATACGTTACGACCAGCTATAATCTGTTTAAATGTTGTTGCTGGTTTAATGATTGTCTCTCGGATGCGTTGACTGATTTGTCGAATATTCAGCAAGACATTAATGGCCTGCCGAAAGTGTTGGTCGAATCGCATTTGAATGTTATTAGTGTAAGCAAAAACCATCTTGATGCCTTCGTAATTTGCACGTTGCTGGGAGTATGGAAAGGATGGATCGTTTATAATTTGTATATAAGAGGTGTGGAGTCGAATATTCATCAATCAGATTCCGGCATCGAGTCGTTTCCTCGCCACAGCCACGTTGTTTGGAGAAAAATGTACTTTGATAGTGCGTATGCATGCATTGTCGTTATATTCACAAGGTCGACCAAATGGTTCAATTTTTTGCGGTACTCTGGGTCCTTTGGGGCCCTTGATGTAGTGTTTTCTGTTGAATAACAGGTTTTAATCCATGGATGCGAAATCTTTTTTACCTACTGATATGACAACTTTATACAATTCTATGCATCATTTTTTTTTTGTTTTTTGTACGACATTTATTTTTAAAAATAAAGTATAAACTGGCATAAACAGCCTTCTGGCCTCCTTGGAACCAGGCAACCAAGCTCAAAAATAGATTTTGTGTCTAAATGAAGTTATGCTCGCGTCAGAACTTTTCCTCAAATGTTGAGCCAACAAGTGGCTTCTCGAGCTTACTTCTTCACTTCATGCCGAAAGAGGGGCTTGCAGGACCGAAAGAGGGAGAGAAAGAAATGGTTTGAGCACCCACACCCACCTTACGCATTTCCGGTCCTATTTTTAGGTCAGGTTGGGAGGGGTTTTTTCCAACAAAAGCTCAAAAGTGGAGGAGCCTCCTTTAAATTGGAGCATAGAGAACGACACTATCCACCCTCCTCCCGGCACAAGATATTGCGAATGGGCGCTCATGGCAAGACAGACGTGATTCGATCCCTTGACTCGCTCATCTATTGCCACATTGCCTACTCTTATTTTCTGAATGCCAGCTTGGTAGCCTTGCTCCTCCGGGCCTTTTTGCAGCTTGCAAGTAATCGGGTACTATGTTTTTTTTAAAGACAAATGCTGATGCGATACACACACATACGTACGCACACGTACACGCACACGCACATATATATATATATATATATGTATACGTAGCCTTTGCTATCTACCAGCACGCCCAATCAAATGTTACAAACCGCCATCATGATGACGACGCTCGGGTTTCTCATTTGTCTTTTGATCCACAGTACGAGCATACCCGGCCAACCTGGACTTCTTATTGATTTTGTCGGTAACCGTACGTGTTGTGTGGAGGTCAATGGGAGATCATGAGATCGCGTAGGCCGAAGGGTTGTGGGGTTGTTTGGAATGGAGGTTTCTTTCACCCTCCCCCATTGACGATAAAATGGTGGCGATCTATTTTTATTTTCTAGAGAACCATGCGAGTATCCTGCGCGTTATTTTCGTAGATGTGATCATCTATGGTCTTCAGGTTGTCCGTATCCTGGCTACGTCTAACGATGCCAATGCCGCTATGACATTGCCCCAACCCCTGGTATCGGCCCTTCATGCCACGAATCTAGGCTTTGTGCTGCCGCCCGCCCCGGGTACGACCCAGCCAGCATCGACGACTGCACATGAAGAACAAGACCTGTTTTACAATCGTGAGCTTGTAATGGATATCGAGTTACGTTCCTCGCTTCAACACATTCTTTCTCAGAGAGCTGCGCAGCCCGATCTAGTAGACCGTCTTCCTGTATGATATCATTGTCGGTTGCATTGAATGATGATGGGGAGATATATACACATTTTATTATGATGATCAAGTAAAGGATATTTGTAGATGCGATTGGGCTATGTACATGTATATGTGGTGTAGAGGGAAGGAGGATTTAGACGCGGATAAGAGCCGATACGGCGGCAACGACCTTTTCTGGAAACTGATGACTTGCCATGCGGTCAAGCGTAGCTTTCGCTTTCTGGATCATGCCGTTGTCCAGGTAGGCACGCACCATTGCCTCATACGTACTGGGTTCTCGGACGACCATCCCTGGTTGGGCTGATGTCTTGTCGGACATGCGCTCAAAGAGCTTTTCGGCTTTCCTGACCCAGCCCTTTTGGCCATAGCCGCGAAGAAGAAGATTCTCGATGTACGGTGAGGCGCTCTTCTTGATGGAACGCGTCATCTGCTCATAGACGCTTTCGGCTCGCTCCAGCTGGTTATTCGTGATGAGGGTGTCGAGCATGGCCTGGTATGCGGTCTCGAGGGTGTTATCGCCTGCGCATGTCTCGACGGCCTGCGCAAACACGCGATCGGCCTTCTTGACGTCCTTCTGGAGAGTGCCGTACGCATAGATGAGCGTGGCATAGTGGGTGGGCTGCGGTCGGATGGTGTCGTCTCGGAACATGTCGTCGAGGAGGCGGTGGGCAGTGTCCATCGCATAGGGAGCGATCATTGCATGGGCCTCCATGAGAAGCTTATACGTATGGGCGGAGGGCGTGAGCCGGTGACGGCGAAGCTCAGAGAAATAGTACAGTGCGCGCTCGCGGTTGGGCTGCTGGCGCACGTAGAACTGGATCATGTTATTGAACGGTCCAATACGCGGCTGGACGCGATGGACAAGCATTTCGTCAAAGAGCCGCACCGCCTGCGCTTCCGAGCCCGCACGCACGCACGCCGAGATAATAGCTCCGTATGTGATCGCGTTCGGCGTGAGCTTGAAGAGCGTCTGCATCTCATCAAACAGCCGAAGGGCTGGCTCAAGTTTCCGGGCCTTCGCAAGCTTGGAGATCACGACATTGTAAAAGAATGTGGTCGGCTTGATGTGGTGTCGCTTCGCCTCCTCGTAGATGACCAGTGCGTCGGTGGCTTCGTCGGTGGTGGTGTTAGCCGCGCCTACGAGCAAACTTGCATAGGCGTTGCCGTCCGGATACTGGCCCATTCCCTTGATAATGTCGTAGTACGTCTTTGCCTTGGCCATGTCGCCCTGCTGTGCGCAGCCAATAAGGATGCTGTTCGTTGCAAGATAGACGGCTCGGGCCGCTCGGGCCGTGTCAAGATGGGCACGAAACGCAGCCACACTCAGGTCGTAGATCGCTTCGGCAGCAGCAAGAAAACCTTGCTTTCCAGCAAGAGCGATCGCGTCACGAATTGGCTCGGCCGTTGGCACCACCTTCGCCGTCTTCTCTTTCAGATACCGGATAGCGACATCGTACTCGCCTCGCGCCACAGCCTTGTGCACTTTGCGAGCCAATTCCGCTGATTGGCCGTTCCCAGTCATGGTCTCCTTCCACAGCTCGATGGCCTCCTCGTGTTTGGCCCGTTCAAGTCGCTCAAGCACCCGCGCAGCCAGGTCACTGCTTAAAGACATGCAACCGTTCCGCTCTTGGAAGGACCACAGGAGCTCAACAACGCATGACGCGAAGCTCTCGTTGTCCTGGATTGCCACCAGCCCCGCCTCGCAAAGCACCGAGAAATCCTTGACTGAGACCCGGTCGGTTTTCTTCTGCAAGCCGTAGCAGTCCATGATGGGCGTAGCAAGAGCGAGAGGCATTGTGGAAAGCGCATTGGCCAGCGCGCGAGAAACAACAAGCATGTCACTTAACCTAGCCTTGCCCAGCGCCTGGGCGGTTGCCAGAATCTTCGCCGCCGGATTGATCAGACGCGGGGCAGCTTTGGCGAGGGAACGAGGCGAGAGGATGTCGACGATGTCGACGAGAGCGCCCATGGCCTCGGTAATATGTTCGCGTTGAAGCAGGTAGGTCAGCAGTTGCTCCGAGAGGACCTGATCAGGCTCGAGCCCGGCCGCACGCATGTCTTTTGTAACAACCTGGAGCGCGCGCTCAACCGCATCGCATCTGAGGCATAACACAGCATAGTTGGCAAGATTACCGTACGCCTTGCTAAGGTCTTGCTTCAGAATCGCGTCATACATCTCCGTCGCCTCGTCCAGCGCATCCGCTTGGCAATATGCAGTGAGAATCGGCCCATAAGTACTTGCATCTTTTGGTACGGTCATGGATGCCACCACCTCTTTGGCTCTGGTCATGTCGCCCACAGAACAGTAGTGGCGGATAATGGTGTTGAAAGGTACAGCGGTTATCTTGACCCCGTCCTCAGTCATAGTATGCTCGACCATCCTCAGCGCCTCCTCAACTTCGCCGCACTTTAGGTACGCGTCGACCATAGCCCCATAAACCTGAGCGCATCGGGGTTCACCAGGGCTGGACGTTTTGTACTCGTCAAAGGTGGACTGGACACTCTTGATGTTTTTTGCGCGGCCAAAGACGTTGATGAGCGACGCATAAGTGATGCTGGTGGGGCTAGACATATGGTTGTAAACCGTCAATGCTCCTTCCGTATCTCCATGGTGTGACAGGACACGGAGCAGCTGGTCCAGGAGATCCGTAGAAAACGCACCAGCACCATGGGTTGCGACGGCAGAGGTAAACACAGCCAAAGCCTTGGCTGCACTATTTTCGCTCTGCAAAGAAGCCACGTCTTCCTCAAGGTCGGCAACAGCTGCAGGACCAAGCAGGAAGTCGCTAGCACGAGCGGACTGCCGCTTGAGCATGGCAACCGTCTTTTGAACCTCGACATCGCGCTTACATAAAGCGAGGATCACAAGCGTGAATGTGGCAGGCGTAGGCTCGATGTTGTCATTGAGCATGTCGTGGTACACTGAGCATGAAATGAGAAAAATCAATACATGGATAGCCAGAGGAGTATCATCATCATCTACCTTGCAGCATGGGTGTTATTGGTGTCCCTTCACGACGTAGACAGGCGTGCGCTTCGATCACGAGATGATATGTAGACTCAAGAACGATGTAGCCATCTCGCTTAATGCTGGTATATTCGCTGATCACACCCTTCAAATGGCCCTGGCGTTTGGCAGCCAGAAGTCGTTCCTTCGCGACTGCATCACTCACCGATGCGTCGTCGATGTTCTCGGGGAGTGTGAGAGGAGATGGCGGTGGTGTTGGTAGACCAGCATGGCTGTTTTCAGTGTGGTGCATTCGAGAAGAGGTAGCTTTTGTCTGAAGGTCATTAGAGCGAGAGGCGGATGATGTTCGTCGAGAGTGGCGTCGGTTATGGTTATTCTTGTGCTTGCGCTGGTTGACGCGGGTGGATGAAGAGTTTGTGGTGGTATGAATCATGATGTGAATATACAGAGAATGAAGAAGGGTTTTATTCAGGAAGAGTTTGTTATCTGCGAATGATGGAATAGACGGATGGCTTATATATAACCGGGAACATTTTATCTGATGGATGAGTGTTGCAGAGAGGGGTTATTGAGCAGATAAACCAATCACAGCACAGTTCCGAATCTGATCGGTTATCAGATCTGGCCTCCAAAATTTGCCCGACAGCCAGATTGTCCCCGTATCTGGGGGCAATTTTATCTGATCGGCATGATAAGGCCCTTCCCTGTGAATGCATGAACACACTGCTTTGCACTCGTACTTCCTTGTCATATGAGAGAGGGAGAGGAGGATGAAGGTCGTATACACAAACCTCCCCATAGTAGAATTGTACCGCCAGGATATATTGCTTTGAGGTCGACCCGTTGGATGTCTTCCTTTGACAAAGGGGAGGCTAGTTTGCTAGTTTGAATGTATTTCTATCCACTATCAGATCCAAGCAGATCTTGGGTTTATTGGAACGTGCATCACTCGTAAATGACTTAAATGTTACACGATTCCTGTCTAATTTCGACAGGATCTGATAAACGCCAAAAGATACCTTCCCCCCTTTTTTTTTCTCACAAGGCTCCATCATAAGGATGCGTTTGGTATGCAAATGAATAAAGCCATCCCTATGACTAATCCAAATTCTTTATGATTTTTCATCTTACTTTAAGATGAAGGTCGTCTTCACGGAGGAAATACAGATCGACGAACAAGATCGATAAGTCATATATTACAGGGGCCTTTGGGAGCTGAACTCAAGAACAGCCGAAGGCAGCTTCCCTATTTAATTTTCGTTCATAAGCGCTGTTTGTCATGGGAATGGATCGCTAACCAACGGACCCAAATCCGTCGGCTAGTAGCAACATCTTCGAAGGTGGGGTTTGTTTAATGACTATGTTCTATGGTTATCAATTCTTTGGTATAATAATAATAATATACGCACGGCGAAGTAGACAGCAAATTATTACGTAGTAGGGCGGTAGGGACGGAAGATTAGATGAATAGTTTTACTTGTTTGGATGATATGCGATCTCCAATTCGAGGATATCGGAATCGTGGTCTACGTGCAGTCTTTTCCAGGAATGCTTCCCAACGTCAAGCCCTCTCCCTTTCTTTATCGCATGGAAGATGGCGTCGTAATCATTCTGAAAGCGCGTTGTTACTGCACCAAGCGTTGTTTGGCCACCGAAGCACGTATCTTCGACGGTTGTGGTGCCTTCCTCTCTGGGATCGGGGTATGCTGGATCTCTCAACTTCGAATTAACCAGACCGGGGATTGTCCTAGGGCTAGCATGATTCACGATGAATGGACGCTGTTGTCCAAAGGTAATGGGGTCATATTACCTGAGGGTTACGGCAAGCATAGCGAAAAGAGAACCAAACGTGCCCCAGTAGTTCCAGACGATGGCAAGTATCATATTACCGATCGGGTTGGCCATGATGCGATCTCGCGAGGCACCGTAGATGCCTAGAAAGATGGCAAAACCGGCCAAGCAGATTGCAAAGCTGATAACGGCAACTTGAAGCTTGAGGATCATGCCCGATGTCTGCGACATATGGGCGCGGGCGTTTAAAAAACGTATAACCCAGATGCCGAAGTAAACGGCGGCGGCTGCCAGCGCGCCCGTGCAGAGTGTCCAAGATAAGTAAAGCAAGCGTTGTAATGTCTCGGCAGCGTAGAGGTGCGTACGGTGAATAGCGCCCGAGGCAATGTTAAGCGCATTGTTGACAACAAAGGGTACGATAAATAGGAACAGGCCTAAGGTGTCCACTGTGAAGGGCGAAAAAGGTAACCCTTTGCCTGAATTTCGACTCTATTATCTTGTAAATGCGCTTCTCGCTTCCTCCCTCCCGCGCGATCACCAACTTACATGAGCAATTGATTCGGCAATATTGACCACGTAGATTAGCAGTCCACCATATCCAAATTGCCAAGGAATGTCGAACATGACTACCCGGATAGAGTTAATTCCTTGTCAGCTGTCTAGCAAGGAACTGCGCAAAATAGCGTACATACATGTTCGAGGGATCATCGAGTCAGGCGCAACATCATACATCAGGTAGACAGCATTGACGATCCGGACTAATCGGGAATAGGTACTGTTACATTTAATGGAATGAGTCCGCTGATCGTTTAGCACCAGCTTACGGATATTCATCAATGTGCAAAAGACAACTACTGCTTCTACAGGCCGTGGTCGATAGTAGCCTCCAGAAAGCGTCGCGGAGAAATACCAGAATTTGAAGTTTCTTGACGCCAGCCGGTGGATAAGCAGGCCTATGCCTTGATTTTCATGCAGTGTCAGTCTCCTTCTTTACTGCTTGTCCGTTTATCTTTTTTTTTTTTTCACCAACCAAGAGTTGCTACTAGACTGGCGCAGATTACATGTGAAAGATGAATGTACCAGAGTTGCTGTGCTTCGGAGCAATCCGTAAGAGTGAGCCGCCAATCACAATGACAGACGCCATCAAAGCAATGCCGCTCAAGCGTCCTTCCGCTTTCCATAAGACAAAAGAACAGAGTTTTTAAACGGTCTTTTTTCAATCTATTTTGGGCTTTTGTGCGCAATACCGTCTCTCCAAATGCGCTTTACAACGCCTCAACCCAGAAGAAGAATAAAAAAACCATCACGCCCTATACAGATTATCAAAAGCTAGATGCTTCTCGCAGATACAATGAAGAATATGCACCGTCCTGACATGCGTACACACAGAGCTCAGGGAATCCTTGAAGCCAAATTATCAGAAGTTCAACTGTGGCGTCTGTGTAACAAGGCCACTAAGCCCACAGGTTCCGATCGATCGACTCTGCTTTACGTAGCACTGGGACTCCAGGGCTTTAGAGGGTTCGATTGAACAGTTGTCCGATGACATACTGTACATACATAAGTCATCAGTAGCTTACTCCATACTACGAATACGGCAACTACAAATAGAATAAGTTGAACGGTTCAATGTGAATGGGTTATCACCCCTTATTTTCGTCGGAAACCAATGACGGGGCTTCTGTGCAAGACTGGGAGGGAGTTTATCATTGGGGTATGCAGCAACTCAAGATATGTCAAAAAATAAATGGCGTATCAAGATGAAAAGGATTTCACATCGATTGGTTGAGAGATTTTAGTCACCAACACTTTAGCTTATCATGAAGGTATCCAGATGTGTGCCGGCGATAACCGACACAGAAAATCATCGCTGTTGGCGACCTCGTCCTGGTCCTCTTGGTCTCATCCTTTGCTCGTTGCGCCCTGATGATCTAGCCCTCCTTGCTAGACACCTGTCACCACCCGCAGGTGCTCGCCGAAACCTTTCCGGGACCATGCCATGCTGCGCTTCATGTTAATATGGAATCCAGACTCATCAAGAAAAACGCAGTTTTTTCTAAAATCGATGTCGGTCATGTCCCGTCGCGCACCCAGTCAGGTGTTCTTGGATTTTTGCATCGTTATTCCTGTCTACAGGCTGAAACCGAGCCATTGTCAATGACAAGTTGCATTCGTTTTTCATAAATCGATGGAGCGACGTTTTGGATACTCTGAGACCCTCAAATCTCTGGAGCAGTTGCTCCATCAGCTGCTCGAGGACAATTGACGGATTCTCATCAATCCATTCCAAAATAGAATACGTGAACGACCTCTGCCTCTACGTTTCTTAAAAATGCTGTCAGGATCCTTTTTGTACTTGATGTCCATCTCGGACTGAACGAACATGGATTCCTAGCAGCTGATTCACTCAATACCTTCTCAAACATCCGTTTGAAAAAAATCTGACCTTGTCTTGGTTCAGTGTACGCTGTGTAATTGCGCTTGATTCCCGCTTCTTTCATCCGAATGTCTGTATCTTTTCGCGTGGCAGTAAGCTCAGAGTTATCTTTGCAAGATATGCTACGCAGATATTCTGTATGCGAACAAACGGATTGCAGAGAGTACATTTCTTCATCAACGACATGGCCTTGAACATTGTAAAAAAATAGATTGCTCATTTCAAAATGTAAATGAGTATAAAGAATAGGATTCAAAGGGCAAAATGCTGACTAATTTTAAAAGAGATGGATCTGCCAATCTTTTTTGTGCGATATCTTTCGCCATGCCTGCAACATTTGCTTTGCCATCGTGCGTAAAGATTTCTGGTCAAAACTCGACTTCAGAATTGCTAGGACATAAAAGAGTCTTTCGCGGACCGAACTCTCTCTTATGTCGTAATTCAAGCCCAGCGAAATTTCGGGGGGTGGTTATCTGCTGCTTGAGGCCAAAGAGAGATCCTCCTCTTTTCCCATCCTCATTCAAGGTAAGACCTACTAAAGCACAGAGAGAAAAGCAGTACGGCTGTCATCGATGGATCAATGAACGGATGGATATGTGGAGAAATGGATGGATGGATACGTCGAGATTTTACGTATTTCCTTCACCGCTGTGGCCGAACGCATATTCGTAACGTCGACATTTTTCTCGATGCTCATGTATTCTGTCTCCGTTCGTTGCTGATGATCTGGCTGTCTTTTCATGCTCTGTGGAATGTCTTGGATTTCGCAAACGAGATATTAATATGATCTTTTTTTGTCATTCTATAGGGTATAAATCGTCATGGGTGGTACGTAGCTGAAGCATGTTGATGTGGAATGAATAGGAATTATTAATTATGTCGTTACAGCCTATAAGTATCTTGAGGAGCTCCACAGAAAGAAGCAGTCGGATGTTTTCCGCTTCCTTCTCCGTGTCCGCTGCTGGGAGTATCGCCAGCTGAACGTGATCCACCGTGCCTCGCGTCCCTCGCGCCCCGACAAGGCTCGCCGTCTTGGTTACAAGGCCAAGCAAGGCTTTGTCATCTACCGCATCCGTGTCCGTCGCGGTGGTCGCAAGAGACCCGTCCCCAAGGGTGCTACTTACGGCAAGCCCGTCAACGAGGGTGTCAACCAGCTCAAGTACCAGCGCTCCCTCCGCTCTACGGCCGAGGAGCGTGTCGGCCGCAAGTGCGGTAACCTTCGTGTTCTTAACTCGTACTGGGTCAACCAGGATGCCACCTACAAGTACTTTGAGGTCATCCTCGTCGATCCCTCCCACAAGGCCATCCGCCGCGATCCCCGCATCAACTGGATCGTCAACCCCGTTCACAAGCGCCGTGAAGCCCGTGGCCTCACCGCCATCGGCAAGAAGAGCCGTGGCAAGGCCAAGGGTCACAAGTTCAACAAGACCAAGGGTGCTGGCCGTTATTCCAACTGGAAGCGCCGCAACACTCTTTCTCTCCGTCGTTACCGCTAAACAGCTGCGAATATCATGGGCTTGGCTTCTTTCCATTGTCATTAAAGCAAAATAATCAACAAAAAAAAGTCTGCTATATCAGTCTTCGCATCTGGAAATCAAAAATTAAGGCTATGAGGTTTGGATGAGAAGAGGATATTTCTGTCCATTTGGGAGAACTAGTTTGTGTGAGCATGACTTGATCCACAGCCTTCATCAAGCTCCTGCTCTTCCTGCTTTGTTAATCGTGCAACTGCGGCGATTGCACGTAATTCTCGGGCATCTGTGCTAACAGGGCTACTGTTTCCTCCAAGTCGATAGGCGCCTGCTTCGTAGCTGATGTAGGCGTTGTCAACATCGTTGTCGGCATCGTAATAACTACCAGATGATAATACATGGCCACCATGCGCAGTCCAATCGAGAGAAACAACGTCCTTGTTGAGCTGCCGGTTAAGTGCATGAAAATTATCGTCATGGTCCCCCCAAACCTATAGTGCGTACAGATATATTGTATGGGTATATGTATTTTTATTTTCAGCTAGTAACCACTTACATTATGGGTTAGTTCGTGGAGGAGCACTTTACGTATAGAGTCGTACGTTCGGAATCCAGATAGATCGTCTGTCCGTAATCGGATTGAGATCAATTCGCCCGCGTTCCGATTATAACCAAGGATGGATCGCTCAAACGGCGTCAATTCGCTCAGCTCACCGACAGACCATTGACGTTGGTTCATGATGCCCCGGATCTGGAATAGGATAAGCTCCTGATCTTTCGGAAAAGAATTATCCTTGTTCTCCTTCTCCACATACTTACACCCCGATCATCTCGTAATCGCTCTAGAAGCTTTCGCGCAGCTTCAGGATTCGGAAATTCTTCAATGACGGAAATGCGATGGAAAGTATATTTGTTATTACGTGTGGAGGTCACAGGCCGCGCCGGCTTAATCCGGTTTGCCAGGAACCGCTGTGCTGTCTGACGGTTTGCTTCTAGTTTTTTGTCCAGATTCGCCACCTCTCTAAGTTGTTCAGGTGCTGTACCGATCAGCATAAGCCGAGATTTGCTGTCGATATGAATCGCCTCGAGGGTTGCATCGTCGACATCAAGCTTTCTGCCCTTAAACATTAGTTTTTGAGATGACATGGGTATGCCGGTTTCCTTATGCAAATAAGCTTTGAGCTCGCCCACGGTGGACTGAGAACTCCATTGTGAAATGATAATGGTGGTAGTTCGAAAGGAAACTTTAAAATCGAGTAAGGAAACCGACATTATTTTTTATTTTTTGAAAGGTGAGCTTTACAAGTTTTCCCCCCCCCTTTTATAGTCTGCATTTTCTGACTAAGCAAACTCTGATCTTTTTCTTGAAGATTCCTGAACGAAGCCAGATGCGACGGAACCAACCACGTCCCCGCTCGATACACGTACGGACATAAACACCTGCAGTTGCGGTGATTATGTCTACAGTGAATCTGATGGCTTATGTTCGAGATGAATGCGTGGCATGATACAGGTTTTACGTCCATCGAGAATAGCAGCCATCGTCTGCTGACGCCCCCATCAGTCGTTTTGGATAATCCATAGAGTACGCTCCTCTGGGGTAGCTTACTTTTATCAGGTAGGTCTATCTTACCTGAGGCTCGGTACTGGGTGAGGACCTGTAAGAACCCATCAAGGGGAAGAAGGCATATCCCTTTGCCTCAGGACCGTTGGTTTCTCAATGTTACATGCAATTAGATATTACCAAAACGGTATAGGTAAGGCAATGAGCAAACTCAGATGGGGAGGGGCCGATATCCAGGTGACATCAGAAGGACCAACGGTGGACGGTGGAGTTATGTCATAGACATAAACTGTATTTAATGAACGAACATGTACTCCTTTGAACGTCTGAGGATTTAGAATGTACTCTGATCGAGCATTGATCCATTGTTTAAAGATGAAAGCTATGGAACGGCTCTTCTGGTTGGCTAATTTTATGAGGGGATGGGGCTTCCCACTTTTACCATTTTTGTATCATCTGCAACCCTCTTTCTCTCTCCACCACCCCCGTGTCTAAACTCCGTTTCTCTCTTTTTTTCTTTTTTCCCTTGCTTCTTCTCTGAAGATATCATGGTCACGATGGGTGTAAGCATGCTTAATAGCGACAAATCCTAAACCATTCCAGGAAGGCTGATTCCTGGCCTATAGCACCACTTCCCTGCGAATCCGCTCGACCCTTCCCGGTGTATACTAAGCGATGACGACGACGACGACGACGTGCATCAACTAGAACCGGCTGCAAGGTACGGCTCAGACGGCGAAGAGGACGACTTCCCTATCCCAGAACAAGCTCTGGAGCTTCTCGAGTCAGAAAAAGTCATCAAATCTGGATATCTTTTAAAAAAAGGCGAAAAACGACGGGTAAACGATTTTAGTTTCCTGACGAAGAAAGACTATTCACATTCATTGGCAAAAGTCTTGGAAGAGGCGATGGTTTGTGTTAAAGACAACAAAACTTGCCATGTACAAGGACAACAAGGTTAGAAAGGCCCCGAGGTTCAGATCGAGACTGATAACCGAGAGGCTCAAATAATGTGTCTAGGAATATAAGCTCCTTCGGGTCATCGATCTAAATCTCGCTCGCAGCATTGTTCATGTCACATCAAAGACCAAATACAAATTCATGTTTGCCATCACCACTCCGAAACGGACTTACTATCTCCAAGCTCAGGACGAATTTGACATGGAAGCGTGGATGGCTACCGTCCAGAGGCGCATTGATGAAACCCCGCCCATGGATTACGGAAGTCCAACCACGAGCAACTTTCCCAAACTGACGCCTGTCAGCATTCCAAAATCCACCAGAACCAGTGACGAGCATGATCTAGCAGTTTACTCGACCAGTCGAAGCTACCCCCTTTCACCAAACTCGCAACTTCACATGACAGACGGCATACTGAGCTCAGACGAGGAAGATGCTGACGAGTATAACTGGACTACAGACATGGCCCATGCCCTCCAGGAAGAAAGTCGAAATAGGGTCATGATGGAAGGATATCTCCTCAAACTTGGACGAAATAAGGTAAATGAAGGGGGGGGATGGAGATCGCTAAGCGGGTATAGATGGATACACCTATAGATAAAGGAATAATGAATAGTAATTTACACTGTTTCTCTCTGAACAGGGATGGCGAAAGCGGTGGTTTGTGCTTAGACAAGATACACTTGCTTATTACGAGGACGACAAAGTAAGAGTAGGACTCGAGAACATTCATTATGGGCCGGGATTGACCTGGTGATATAGGAATACAAGTCACATCGGATAATCCCCTTAGAAAGTATTATTGATTCCCTTGAGATTGATCCAATAAGCAAAAACAAGCGATACGTCTTCAAAATCGTCATTCTTAAACGCAGCTACGTTGTATGCGCTAGTTCAGAAGACGAACGGTCAGCTTGGCTTGATGCTCTGAATGCGCCACTCCGACGCGTCCGATCGAAAAGCTCGACGCTGCATAAGATCGACACTGAGGATTCTTTTGAGGTAACCAGCCATATCTCAGGGATCAGCGGTGCAGGAGCCATGGGTGGTGCGGGTGGTGCATTGCCCGGCGGTGCCAGCAGACGCATGGTTCGAGGTGCATAAGTTCCCTCATCTCTAACAGGTATACCATACCCTCTATTTGCCACCTTTATACTTGCTCTTCTCGCTTCCTAATAAATAGTTTCGCTTTCTCAATCTCTCTCTGTGGGTGTATGTCTGTGTGTCTTTGTGTGAATGTGTTCAGGAGGCGATAAAGATTGGGTGAACTTTGCGTACAATTAGATATGGCTAATGCCGCAGGCGTAGAACGCATTTGAAAGGGATAACACGTACTCACATGAATGTGTATGCAGCATGTTGGCAGCATTCCTTCAATCATGGAATTTCAATACTGTATCCAGGACGGCTTCTGTGACTAAGCAACGATAAACGGACAACAAGAGCAATGCACACACACTCACACTCACATCTGAGCATAGTGGTTGATGGAGCAGATGCACTGATGACTCCAACCCGGTTTAGTTTAGGTTGTTACTTTCATGTTTTATTCAAACAACGCGTGTATAAAAACTTATGTCGAACGACTGCGAACAACTCTCTCGGAACGCTCCGCTGACATGGGTCCAGGATCACCCATACCCCATACCCAGCGTATACGTCCCGAGAAACCATACACGTACTCGAACCGATGATGCGTCAGTAGCTCAACACAGATCCAACAGTTGGTCATAAAGAAGAGCATGCTTGCAATCCAGATGGGTACAAAGGTGTTTTGGCCGAGAAACTCCAGATCATAAGCGTATTTGAGCCAGATTCCCTGTTATCGTGTACCATCATCAGACCACATACATACTCACCAAGCCGCATCTATCGTCACTTCTTCCTTACCTGGCTAGCGACCCATGCAAGAATCATAAGAAGCCCTTTATAGCGGAGCTGGATTGTTGTTGACGGCAGGATGAGTGGAAATAAGCAGATATACCACATAAAGTACTACAACGTGATCATTAGCAGTCGTTCTCGTAAGCACCCCGACTCCACTCCCAGATGCTTACCTGAGACGTGCACACTTTGTTGAATGTGACAAATAGGAAAGTTTGGATGAAGCAGGCAAAGAAAATATCCTTGCCAAATACAATTCCGGTCAGCGTGACCAGGGCGAGTTGAGGAACAAATGCCAGCAAGCCGATGATTTTTCCTGCCACAGGTGCGTCAAAGGCAAGATACATTTCATAGAACCACACCGAGAAATTGTGGCGATGGTCCTTGCGTGTGATATGGTAAAGATAGGTGTGGTGCATGAATTCGTCGCCGTATCTTTTTGAACAATTTCTCAGCATGGAGTTTCCCTCCCCCCCCCGCCCCTTTCCATCAGTAAAATACTTGCAGTTGGTACATAAGCCCGGTAATTGCAAAAAAAGTAAGTGCGCTCACAGCACCAAACATGATGCGTGTGGGGGTCAAGAACAAGACGCACTCACGCAGAACCATCCGACTTTTCGACCTGATCTGGTTTCCCAACGAGCCTTGTGAAATCGATAACCGCATCGATGCGTCCGCTCGAAGGGAGGAAGGTTCATGGATCTCAACGCGTGTGTTTTGGTCGTATAGATATCTTTGAAGGAGATAGGAGCAGTGTCGCTGATACGTCCACACGATCGGCGGGAACTCGATCGGGTCCCCGTAGCGCTTGTCAAGCAAGAAGAGAAGTGGCACGGCATAGATGATCGGGTAAATCTTAAAATGCACAGACAGTCCAAATAGGACGCATGCAGCATAGAAGCGCCGTATCATTATCCAATACAGGGTCCCCAGAACCATCGCCCCCAGGACTGATTCAGCATTGCCCCGGGTAGAGATATTGGCGACCATCGGATTCAGCAGCCACAATGCGTCAAGCCACAAGGCCTGCTTTGGTGGCATGCCGCGCAGCACCAGTATCTGATGGATGAGGTAGCCGACAACGAGATCAGCGAGCGCAAAGAGGCATTTCCCAAAGGAACGGAAAAGAAGGATGTTCGGAGTCAGGACCATCGCAAGCAAAGGCGTGTACCGATAGGTGGCGCGGTCGTATGGAGACCGGCCTTGCGTGATGAACCGTGCGGCATCCGTAAAGACAACGTAATCAATATCGGTATACTTAACAGTGAAATTGGCATCCTGCCATTCGCCGTAAAGCAAGAGAACGATGCGCAAAAGAGTTGCTGCAATGCAGAGGTTGGAGAAGGTTGCCCACTTGAAAGTACTCATTTTCTTTTTCAGATTCTTATTCTACCTGCATTGCTGGTCTGGTGGAATGGATAAGAAGGACAGAACGGCAACACTAGCGTATCGCTTTTCTTTTGCAGCTCACCTAGGACGTTGGACCTCGACTCTGCAGAGCGAGGCAAGAAATACGCGCTTCGACTTAAGGAGAACAAAAATGGAATTCTCCAAAGTCAGCCCATCCCTCCGATTCTAATCTCTCTCTCTCTCTCTCTGTGTGTGTGTGTGTGTGTGCTCGTTAGCAATATGGTGCGATAACAATTACGTCATCCCCTATATTCCTAAGTCATTGAGAGGGCCAACAGCTACTGACACGCCTCTGGAGAGCTTGCATCAGGGAGTGGGTGGTGGGGAACACCCTCTCCAATATAATAGGATGCGGGAAAACGATTTACCCGGTTTTACCCATATCCGCACAAACGCACACACACACTCACACTCACACCCCAGACGGGCGTGTCATGGTCGGGAGGGGCGCCACACAGCCATGGAAAAAGCAACTCGGTGAGCTATTGAAGACCACATCAAGCCCTGTTGTGTTGACAAGAAGAACTATCATGGCACAGACGATAGGAGAAAAAATGCTGCACTCTCTCTCTCCTAAAACAAGTTAAGGCTTCACGCTAAAAAACCTTGACTTGGTTTCGGTTTGTTTCACTCCCTTGAATAAGAAAAAAGGAAAGAGAAGCCTCTCCAAAAGAAAATAGCTTTCACTTACTTACAATTCAATAGCAGCGCATGATGACAGACGTTCATTCCACTTGGTCATCTTCACCACTGTCACCGCCGCTTTCGCCCGAAAATAACGCCATTCCAAGCGATCTTCTCGAGTCGCTTAGTCACCACTCCCTCTTCCAGCGTTCAAAAAATGGGGCTTTTCTTGCTGAAATAGCATGTAATATGAGTTTGCGGACGTATAACCCGCGCGATGTGATCATTGTCAAGGGTGAGCAGGCCAAGGCGATGTTTTTTTTGCTGCGGGGCCGCGTGGAGGTGTGTTCGGCCGACTTTGAGCAGATCTATGCCACACTCGACCGTGGCACATGTTTTGGCGAGATCGGGATTCTCTACGCCATTCCGCGCACGGCTACCGTCGTAGCACAGCAGAAATGCACGGTTGCGATTTTGACGGCCGAGACGGTGCGGTCCATCCTGCCGACGTTCCCCGAGGTCGAGCGGATCCTTAGGTTCGAAGCACAGGAGCGGATGGCAATGTTGGAAAAGAGCAGAGCACAGGATCAGGACGGCAGGAAGTCGAGCATCGAATATAATATCGATAACTTTACTGCCACGAGCGCTTACCGCCAGCTCCAAAATGTAAAATCATCTTAAAAAGCGGGACGGACACGCTCTTTAATACTAGCAAACCAACGCCACTCAACCCCGAATGTTAGGTATCGCTCTTCAAAGACTGCCCCGAAGACTTCCTTCATGCAATTTCTCTCAAAATGGAACCTCGCAATTGCGCTCCCAATACCTTGATCATCCAAAAAGGCGATATAGGCCATGAACTGTTCTTCATCGTGGATGGTCCGTCCTATTATTCCAAGCATGAGCAACGAACTTATAACCAACACGGCTGTTCTGTTAGGTACCGTGGAGGTGTTGGTCGAGGAAAATGATGTCATTGCAAGACTCGGACCAGATGCTTTTTTCGGGGAGATAGCCATCCTTCTCGATGTGCGTCGGACGGCCGACGTTCGGTCGGTGACGCCTCTAGAGCTTTATGTATTGTCAAAGAAGGATTTCATGGAAGTGTGCTCTTCGTATCCTGACCTTCAAGAACGCTTCAAGATGCTCGTCCGCCAGTCACATGATCAGATCCAGGAGCGTGTAAGTCTTGCATATTTGTCGTGGTGATCAAGCACTGATACTTATACAGCTTGCCAATAAGACTGCAGAGATTGCAGAAACTGTGTCAGGTAATGCTTTCTTTTTCTCCGTTCTACCGTATGGAGTATTCATGTTATGTCTGTAAAGAAGGAGCATCTCCCTCTGCTTGTATTGAGCGCTCATCCGTGTGTAGCACGACATGCGACCAGGACCCGACCTTGCCAAAGAGCAACGAGGTGATAAAGTTACGGGAGCGAGAAACTCGCCGAAGGCGTGCGAGTGTCGCCGTGTGGACCGATCCGGGTTTGACGGCAATGGCCGAGCAACGCGCCCGGTCTACTAATGCTCCTCCTTCACCGTCACCCAGTCCACCAAGCCCTTCTATATCCGTAGTATCCACCTTTATGAGAGACGCCGAGGACGATAAAGAAAACCACCTCATCAACCTCAGCGACCTTGTTCTCTCACGAATACTTCACTTCCTCGATTTCGGATCTCGTCTCCGCTTGGCTGCGGTGTCGCAGAAGTATCGTGCTCGCCTCCTCTCGCCATCGCTTCTTGTCTCTGTTGACCTGGGGTCTGTAAACAAGAAAATCAACGACAGCGTCCTCCAAGGCGTCTCGATGCTTATTGGTCCTCACGTCCAGATACTTTCGCTTGCCCACTGCTTCCACGTCACGGATGCTGGTCTTCTTACACTCCTTCAGCACGCACCGAACCTCCGGGAACTCAATCTGAACTCCTGCTGGCTCGTCACTGACAAAAGTCTTGCCGGGCTACCGAGCACTGTTGAGAAACTAGACCTATCAAATTGCCGCAAGGTCACGGACCGCGGCCTGTGCAGTCTACTTGACAGACAGACCAGTCTGACAGAGCTGACACTGTCCTATTGCAAAAACTTGACGGACCAGACAATGCGCTTGCTGAACAAATCAATCCAATATCTGAATCTGCAACGATGCACGAGCATCACTGATCGCGGTTTCTTGGATCTTAATGGTCCACTACCGAATCTTCGGTCGATTGATCTGAGCGATTGTAGTTTTCTGACAGACCGCGCAATCCTGCACCTCGTTGAGGCTGCTCCTAATCTCGAGCGAGTCAGCCTCTCATTCTGTTGTGCGCTAAGTGATTCTGCCATAGAAGCACTGGCGAAGCTCGAACATCTCCAGGCACTCGATGTGAGTTTTTGTGGGTCAGCTGTGTCGGACCCGTCCGTCACACACCTCTTGGAGGCCCGATCCAAGACGCTTCAAGAGCTCAATCTGCGTGGCTGCGTTCGGATATCAGGCGTTGGGCTCATGTCGGCTCTCGAGTTCTCCGAAAAGCTAAGGTTGCTCAACGTGAGTCAGTGTCCGGGTGTTTCTGACCAGGTCAGAAGTTTGTGTGGGCTTGCCAAGACAAACAGACATGGCCATTGCCTGTTAATAAAGTAAGAAAAAAAAAAATAATAATCATCCCCTTTCATTTATTCCACACCCACACCCACCCACCTCCCGCGGCTTTACACTGCCCTCCTCCCTTGGCGCGAAAGAAAGGCGGCGTTTCTCCCCCGCCTCCGTCCCTGCTTCCCCCTTGACGCCAATGGTTAAGCTTTTTCACCAAATACACCATAAGGCCGCTTGTGCGGAAGGGCGCCGGCAGAGGCTGACCGAACACTTACTGTCGGTTGGATCCTGAATATTCTACATCGACGGTGGAGGAGGCGGGAGCCTGGTTGATTATGCGGAACGGATCCTTTCAAAAGTCAGCTTTTGAATCATTAAGCATCTTCTTATGCCGGGCTTCTCACCGGATTCATCTCTCCTCATCAACCTGCTCTATTATCCAAGGTCTATTTTCCTACCCTAATCATTCTTCTCAGGGCATCGAACAAAATCCTGCAGACGGCAATGTGATCTTAGGAGCAACTATGCATTATGTGGATATGTGAGGGGAATGTAATTCTGAATGATCGACAACGACTTAGTATGACCGTAAGGTGCTATACGTAGTGGTTCTTTTTTATTCTTATTTGGTCATCAATACTCTTGCTGCTGCACTTCCGTCGGCCACAAAGTATACCTGATCATATACCATATATATCTATATATCATTTATAGCATTGCATAAAGAAACTAGGTTGTGAATCACGAACAAGCTAAGTCTCACACACGTCCATCTGGTGCACTGAAGATCTTCTATTTGTATAATCATGTTTGTGTGCATATGTACATTTCATGCGTCCCGATATTTACATCCATTTACTTCCTCCCTTTTCCTTCTCTGCGCAAACAGTCAGTTACAGTTCAAAAAGTATTGGCTCATGTCAGCTGACATTTCGCGTATGTGTAGCATTATAAAGCATGAAAGCAAACGACATATGTATCTTTCTAGCAATATTTATTTCCCTTTCTCATACAATAACTCGTACATGTCGAAACACCTTCATCATTATCATTCGGACGAACGCAACGTTTCTACAGACCCTACCATCCATGTAGAATCGTCCCGCACATCCGTAGAAGGATCCATTGAATCATCAGGTTCGTTGAAGCAAGTGAGTTGGATGGTTCTGCTCAACTATGCTGTATCATTGAAGCAAATCCCTCTTGTAGGCACATGCAATGCAGGGAATAATGTCCCTCGAAAGCAAGAATTGCTTCCGCCGTTGGACGGATCCCGCGGCTGGCTGGTAGTGTTTGGCTCGTTCCTGACATGGTTCGCCATATTTGGCTTCGTGATTAGCTGGTGAGCATAAACAAGAGAGAAGCAGAAACGAGTGGGGAGGGGAGGATCCATACAATGGAACTGAGCAAGGTGTCTTCAATCTTCCAGGGGTAAAAAAAAAAAAAAACTTTCTTGTATTCCACTCCGAACTCTGCATAGGTTGATTGACGATAAAAGCAAAACAAAACAAAAAAAAAGGCGTGATGCAGGATCATCTTGAACAGAATGTGTTTGGTAAAGGGGCCACGGTGAAACTCAGCGGTATCGCCACAATGATCAACCTCTTCATCGATGCTGGTGCCGTTTTGAGTCGGTTCATCGATCTCTGGTTGGGGACACGGAAAGCGCTTGCACTCGCCACTTGCCTCATTTCTGGCGGCCTGCTTGTGTCGGGATGTGCTACAGAAGTCTGGCACCTTTATTTGTCGCTCGGCATATGTTTAGCCTCAGGTGCTTCGATCAGTTATGAAGTATATAAATCAGCAGCGATAAGATCAAACGCCATGCATATTTAACACATACATAACGGTACATTAGGTATCCATGCGCGTCGTGCCACAATGGTTTTCTGCACAAAGTGGACTCGCCATGAGTGTCCTCGCTACGGCAACTGGTTTTGGGGGTATCGTCTTTCCTTTTGCACTGACTGCTCTGAATCAGCATCTGGGTTATAGCTGGTAAGTAAGCCTTCACGTATGTACCATAGTCCTACAGACGTTTAAAATTATTACATGCTCTTATCCATTGGATAGGACATTCCGCATCCTTAGCCTCGCCACCTTTCTTCTGACAGGTCTTGGTTGCAGCCTCATACGGGAACGTCGACCTGAAAATAAGTTCTCACAAAAGGCGAGCAATGTCATTCATCTGGGCATCTTTCACAATATCAATTTTTCCATTTGGTGCCTTGCAGCCTTTTTGCAGGTCATTTATTTATTTATCCCGCCCTACTTCTTGCCATGTTCGTTTAGACGGGGCGCGTGTGAGATAATTGCATGCTGGCTGATTGTGACTAATGTGTGCCTATCTTAATCACATGTATACACGTCGATAACACTAGTAAATGCAACATCTCTCGGCCTTTCAACCGCTCAAGGATCGAGCCTTGCCTCAATCTATTCTAGCGCTACCATCGTCGGAAGAGTTGCATTAGGGTATGTTTGTAAGCCCAACTGTCGAACAGCCAGACCAGAAAAATTAACGTCGCATCCTGCAAAAAAAAAAAAAAAACATTAGCCTTCTCGGCGATCGGATAGGTTGCCTTGAAGCAAACTGCATATACGCATTCCTCACAGGCATCTTCTCTCTCACGCTCTGGGTATTTGCTAAGTCATATAACGTACTGGCTGTATACTCTGCCTTGTTTGGACTTTTTGGTGGGTCATATTATGCGCTATGTAAGTGATGAAATACGGTATATCTGGAGACCCGGCACGAAGATCTGATTTGGTCTGAACACAGGTGGCCCGATCACAGAGTCCATAGTCGGGGTTGATTTATATCCTGGCAGCATAATCCTCCTTCTTCTTACAAACAGTCCGGCCCAGTTCTCCATTGCCGTAGCAAATGCTCTTGAAAATATCTCGTTTCTGGAGCCTTTCTTTACTTTTAAGTTGTTCACAGGCTTATCTGCCATTGGAAGCAGCATTTTAATGGCTGTTATTCATTACAGATTACGATTTTCGAAGCGTTCCTCTTAATCATGTGGTTATCGTTGTTTCAATTTCTGTGTGTATGGCCTTCAAGTTATGCTCTGTGCAAATACGGAAAGCTGCGTAACGACACTTTCTTCTTTTTATTCAATGGTAAAATAGTACATAGTCAGGCATAATTTCAGGGTGCATATAACTGTGTGAGGTAATAGGATTCATAACGAGCACGGGTGTCCAAACCATCAGATATCATTCACTACGCTGAGGGATTGCTGTAAAACAAGCTCTTTATAGACACCATCCTGGCTGAGAAGTTCCCAGTGTGTACCACGTTCGATGACACGGCCATCACGTACAACGCAAATTTGGTCAGCATTCTGGTATAAGAGGTCAAAAAGTGAGTAATATGCACCAACCTACGTACACCACCTTAACTACCCTCTGCGGCCCTTATGTACCTGAATTGTGGAAAGCCGATGGGCAATGGTAATAGTTGTGCGATGGCCCCCGTGAATAATCTTGTCAATAGCTGCCTGTACAAGCTTCTCGCTTTCACTGTCCAAGGCTGACGTGGCCTCGTCGAGTAACAGGAGGCGAGGATTGCGAATCAGGGCACGTGCTATAGCAATGCGCTGCTTCTGGCCGCCGGATAGCTGCGATCCTTTGTCTCCCACACGCGTGCTATATCCCTGCGGTAGACTGCTTATAAATCTGTGTATATTGGCAGCCTTGCATGAATTCTCAATGTCCTCCTGGGTAACGTCCCTCTCCTCGGGGATACCAAAGCTGATGTTCTCGGCAATCGACAAGTCGAACAAAACCGGCTCTTGTCCAACCAGCGCTGAGTGGCTTCGCAGGTTTCCAAGAGTGTATCCTTGGGTATTTACGTCATCCAGTCGTGCTGAACCGCTCGAGGGGTCATACCATCGTTCGAGCATGCCGATCGTTGTGGACTTGCCACATCCCGAGCTGCCTACAAGCGCAATAATCTGACCTGCGGCAGCCTTCAGGCTGAAATTGCCATCGAAGATTGGGATATCAGGACGACGTGGATAGGCAAATGCGACCTTGTCAAACTCGACCTCGCCCTGTACGGTGACCGGTTCAATGCCCTCAAGGTCAGGATCGATGGCGGGTTTACGGTCCAGAACCTCGAAGCACGAGAGAGCCGCGTATTTTCCTTTTGCAATGTTCGGTACAAAATTGGCCACACGGCCTATACCGATTGCAGCGAACATAAGCGATAGCTGCACAATCATCAATCCTTGAAAGTCGATCATGCCCTTTTCAATGAAGCGGACGCCGGCGTAGAAGGAGACTGCGTTGAGATAAATCTGCATGGCCTGAGATAATGCAAAACCAATGGAGCCGAGATACGCCTTGCGCAAGGCCAGCTTATGCGGGTATATAGTAGCCTTATAGTATTTTCTCTCAAAGTAGTCTTGTTTCGCAAGGGACGCCACAGTCCGTATGGTCTTGATGGCTTCACCAGCCACCTCGCCTGTCTCGATCCCTGCCTTGTTTGTATCGTCCTCAAATCTCATTTCAACACGTGACTGGTAACCCTCACCCACCATGATGAAGGGCAACACGACAAACATGACAAGGGAAAGAGCCCATCCGTGGATAAACGCAATCACAATTCCTGTATATTTGATTCGATTAGCCCCAATCCTTCCCTCTTTCCTCCTCTCACATTAAAGCTATATAATTACTTGCCAATGATACCCGTGCATATCACGCTGAAAATCTCTCCCATCGCCTTTGTAACCATGTCATTTACGTTCTTGGCATCCAGCGCGAGCATTGAGGTGAGCGCACCAACATTGTTTTCCACCATATCGTAAAATCCAATCTCTTGTTTCATGTATGCTCGGAAGAGTCGTGCACGTAATCGTTCGGTGTAACGCTCACCAGCGCTTTCGAAACTCGCAGTTTGAAGCACCTGGCCGATGAATCCGCCAATAGCGCAGATCAAAAAGAGGAATGCATAAAGGTTAGCGCCTTCCATCGGGCCGTCTCCAAGCCCTAGGGTTGGGTCAACGAGAACACCAAAGACCTTGCCAAGGACCATCGCGCAGCAAGGAAAGACTGCACCCGTGAACACGCACCCAATGAGGCCGATACACATCAATGGCCATTCGGGTCGCATTTGCATGAGGACGTTGAAAATCGGGTTCTTTGCACCTCTGAACTTCGCTTCGCGTATCTTTTGCAGACGATCCTCCTTTAACTCTTCCTTGTCTTCATTGATAGATGATATATTGCTGAGCTTGGTTGACTGGCGTTGCATAATGAAGCATGCCCCCTGCTTTCCATCTCCATGGCCGTCTTCCCACGCGACGATCGTCTCGTCCTGGCGATCCTCGCCCGTTCTATCACGACCCTCTTCTCTCATGGCAATCTCCTGTTTCTTGACCAGGCTAGCATACACACCGTCCATTCCAATCAGCTGCTCATGGGTGCCTTGCTCAACGACCTTGCCCTGGGACAGCACAATAATGAGATCAGCGTGACGAATGGTAGAAAGGCGGTGAGCAATGATAAGCGTCGTGCGGTTTTGTGATGCGATCTCGAGAGCTTTCTGAACCTGGCGCTCTGATTGGGTATCCAAAGCGGAAGTGGCCTATCGTTGGGTTTTTGAGCACACAAAGTCAACCATGGGGGGAGGGTGTTGGAGAGGGAAAAAGTGAATACCTCGTCGAGCAATAAAATTGCAGGATTTTTGAGAATAGCACGGGCAATGGCAATGCGTTGTTTCTGGCCTCCTGAAAGCGTGCCACCATACTGACCGACTTGTGTGTCATAACCATTCGGCAGCTCCATGATGAAGTCATGACAGTCGGCAGACCTGCAAGCATCGATCATCTCCTCCTCGGACACGTGACCTGTGGCCCCCATGAGCAGATTCTTGCGGATGGACATGTTAAACAGGACCGGCTCCTGACTGACGACGCCGATGTGATTACGCAACCATTGGATGTTGTAGTCTTTGAGATGATGGCCATCGATGAAAATGTCACCCGAAAGCGGATCATAAAAGCGCTGGATCAGCTGAACTACTGTGGATTTACCTGACCCGGAAGGGCCGACGATCGCTACTCTCCTCCCGGGCTGGATTGACACCGAAAATTCGCTTAGGACAGGAATATTTGGGCGGTTAGGATAATGAAACGTGACCTTGGAAAACTGTATGTTGCCACGGAGACCGCCTTTGGGGTGAAGACCTTTGGTGGAGTCGATGTCAATGGTCGGCCTGCGATCGATCAGGGAAAAAATGCGATGTGCAGCAGCAGAAGCGCCGGCAACAGCAGAAAGGCTGAGTGGCAGACTGAGTAAATTCATAGTCGAGACGAGCATGGAGTAGAAGACGACGACCACCTCGTCGCCTGTCATCTTTCCCTGGCGCACTAGCTGCGCACCGTACCAGAAACTGAGACCATAGCCTCCAAAGAGTGCGGCCATAAATGCACCAAACTGGAAAGAAAGAGATAGACCACGTCGAATGCCTGTTTTCCGCGCCGCTGCAAGAATATCTTCATATTTCTTGGAAAACCGTTTCTGAAGAGAGAAGGCATACACAGTACGGATTCCTGAGAACGCCTCCTCAGCAATAGCACCAGCGTTAGCATACATATCCTGAGCCTCCTTCGTGAACTTGTCGTAGGAGTACCCCATCAAACCGCCTATGCCGGCATTGATCGGAAGCGTCGCAAGAATAACAAGCGCAAGACGCCAGCCATAGACTAAGCTCACAGTAATACCACCCAGTACCTGGGCGGTCATTTGCAAGCAATAGCCGAACTTTTCGGATATGCCGTCCTGGATCATTTGCGTGTCGGTGGCGAGCCGTGTTGTAAGCGAGCCTTCCTCGGCCTTGTCGAACCATTCCATATCCTGACGAAGAATTGCATGCATATAGCGTCGACGAATTTCGCGAGCCTGGTTCTCGCCTGATATCACCCAGAGTGAATGTGAAATGTATGACAATATCAGATTCCCGGTACCCAGGTAAACGAAGAGGAGAATTGCATCGATGGTGTTGCTGAGTAGCGCATCCAACGTCATGATGGAAGCACCAAGAGATTTCAAAAAGTTCGCAAGAACAATCATCGAGCACGGCATGATAATGGCGACACCAATGGATCCCACGGAGGCAAGGATGATCATCAGGATATCAAGCTTTGAGGCAAAGCGAAAGAGCCGATGGAGTGGAACATGGGGATCCTTCTTTCTCTTTGCCTTTTCGTCGTCGTATTTCTTTTCTTGATCTGGAGATGGCGTCTGGGCATCTTCTGTTCCGTCGTTATCGAGCTGGCGCTTGATTTCTTGAGCCTCAAGCTCTTTGAGCCTCCCAACTTTCTGGTCTAGAGTCATTGGTAAGAGATTGATGCTGAGATCGTATGAAGGAGGTCTATTTAAATTCACGGAATTACCTTCAAGAGGATTGAAATCGTCTGCATATCATCGCCATTCTTGCATAGATCCCGGTTTCCGGTTGAGTCAAAATACGTGATGGCTCAAATAATAGACAGCTGTTGAAAACGGCTTTGGCCGCACATGACTGGTTCTACGTACATGATTTTTCTGCCAAGAGCTTGGCGCATGTAATCTTTAAAACCATGCCGTAGCAATTGGGACGTGTCGAACAAACGCGAATAACCTTCTTGCTCCGCATTTACCCACCAAGCTCCTTTTGCCACCTCACTCTGTGAGTTTATGTACAATTTACTTTTGATCTGTGTAACTAGAATGGAGAACGTAGATCAAAGGATTAGCCGTTGATGGGTTATGGAGACATATATTTTCCCTAGTGGTCCCACCGGCAAAAAAAAAAATCAAATGGATCCATTACAAAATATGTGAGATAGCACAGGACGTTTTGCGTACATATCACACATCTGCTATTCCCAGTAGTACCACCATCCAAAAAGGTTAAAGAAGGCTGTTTCAAAGAAGAGCTTTATAAACAACGACGAAAAAAGGCTCTTTAAAAGTGAAAACCTAGAAATCTTAGATAACGCCTTTCTCATCCAAGTACGTATAATACGCGAGAGTATAACACTTTGCCCTTGTTGTTTATCAGCAATCTTGTTCCTGCTATTGGAATGGATGGTCAAATCACAAACTGGGTGAAAATTATATGTGCTACCCCATCAAAGGATTACCTCCCGACGTTCGGGAACAAGCCAGGTGAAGCTGCCAAGAATCTTGTGTTGCCCTCATGTTGTAGTCTGGCTCAGGTGCCAATTGTTATACAGTAATACGTTCATCTTTTCGATGTACATGCCCTCAGCATATATAGATGATATTAGCTGGTATGTGTGATCCACTTCATGTTTTATTTTGACACATACCCGGTTTATGAATGCAGTAATTAACATTACCAATTGGTCGTCCCCATTTTTTTGAGACGTCTGGACATATGCCTTAAAATATCTTTCTCAGTAGCGACATATGCAAGCTATTATTCCTTGCGGTGATGGCAAATTTTGATGGTTTCTATTCGATTTTAGAAATATTAATCGAGGCACTTCATATTTTTCCTACTTGTAAGTGCCTCATATGAAGGTAATTCCGAATTGAAGTGACCTGCTCACTCGAAATACCGTATAATCTAAGACAGAGTTTCAAATCAAGATATGTCTTCTCACAAAATAATGCAATATATTGTATCTCAAATGTGCGTCCAATTCTATTGTTTATTCTTTGGTAGTATTGAACCTCTTTGAACTTCATGCGCTGTACGTACATGGCTAATACGACTCTTCGGAAATGTACTTTCTCACGAGTTATGTACCTTCGTCGCCAGCAAGCAAAAGTAGGAAATGGTAACTCTTGGCAATAATAACCGTTCATTTTATGATCTCATTAATTTTGCTGTGATAAAGTATCCTTTTTCGCCTTTTTTGATGAAAGATCGAATGCTGAGTCGACGTCAGCACTGTGCTTGATTTGTCACAGCATAGTACAAGATCAACTCCCATATCTCACCTGTCTTCTATTGTTACACGGATTAGGGACATTTGTTTTTCGATACATAATCAGAACGCCCAAGACTGGCCCAATCTCATAATCCAGGCATCCTTGCAGGTGATGATGATATGCACTATTCATTGCTTAGCTGTAAAAAAAAATAGGAAAACTTCACACATTGTACAGTGTTAAATCAAAATAAACAAGATAAGAAGGGAGAGTAACAAACGACCCTTTTTTGTTTTGATTGACTTATATAATGCAGTAAGCTCACTGACAAAAGGGAATACAGCCAAATGCATTTTGATCACCTATCGGCCAGCGGTCTGATCAAATCACACAATTTTTTGACGGCATACGAGAGAAACTCTCGTAGATTTTTTAGTACGTTGGAGCCGCCAGGCAGCACATTGAGCTTTTGTGGTAAGGAAGTATTCAAGAACTATTTGGAATACGCCAATACCTTGGTCATGGATGCCACGGATACCATAATTGTCAGGAATGAAGGTATCAATGAGTCGCTAGAATTTATTCTTATCAGAGTAACGTAATCTATTGGTGTACACGATCATTGTATATAGTGCAAAAAGACATAATTGCTCACGAAAAATGCAAAATGAAACCATGTTCTAGTAGATAACTGTATTGCAAAAATACATATAAAGATTCTATCAGGAATGGGGTATTCTAATTCTTGTCGGACTCTGTCGCATGATTTAGTACACTTTATGTTTACTTTGAATGAACTTCAACAATATCTAGTTGTACCATATCTATAATTACTAGATGTCACACACAGCTTAAGTCAATACTGGTCGCCGTTTACCAACACATTGACATAAGTGTATATTATTCAGTGCCGTAGAACCACCAAAATGAGCAGAGGGAAGTCGACAAAAAGCATTTGCGAGACTCTTGATGACAGCAAATAACAGGACTACCTGACAGGATGGCTTAGCCACATGGTACCGGTTATAACCAAAGAATAAAATGGATGCGAATTTCTCCTGTGGTGACAAAAACTTGACAGTTTTTTTATGTTGTTAGCTGAAGATTTAGCTACCACGTCTCAGACGTATGGTACTAATCAAGCCATATTCAACGCAGCATATCTAAGATTTCTCAATCGATAAAGAGCGCTGAGAACAGTCATACCAGCAATCTGCTCTGGAAGTTCGCGCCATGGAACTCTCATACTCCCTCTACTTTATGTGTGTTTCCCCTTATGTTTATTGTCATTCACAGTGGCAATGATCCTTTTAGGCAATGCTCCTTGTGAACTTAAACATACGCGTGTTCATCTGCATATTAAGAGGGTTCACAGACGTATGCCGACTCCTCTCCCGATTAATGTATATGCTTAAATTCAACTTATGTTATAGGCCATTTCCATTTGATTTGGGTACACCCATAAGGGAGAAAAAAAAAAGAAGGAGCATGTAAAACTTCATCTTTTTCTTGCATAAGACATTCTCGTTTACGAGGATAGGCTCCTTGTCATCAATGCCAGTGAACGACTCCCTCTTTCCTCTTGTCTGGCTCTGTCGAAGGATGTTCCTTTCTCCCTCCCTAAAGTAGCAGATTGATCGAGCCACTGACCAATTGTCATGGACGAACTTTACAAATATCGCATGGCAAGAGGAAATTCATCAAGATACCTACATCAAGGGGAAGGATCGGACCACTGGGAAAAAGGGGTTCTAATAATAAACTTTTGGTACTGAGGAAAAAGAATGCTTCGGTTCATTCTCTCTTTATCTGTCCTTTTCGCTGTCCTCAACATCATTAAAATATAATCCCGCGGCCTCTGTAGATCGTGTTAATACCTAGCAGATCAACAGCGACTCTTCTCAAATACTACCTCCTCTATTCCCTGTGTCATGATCCCATCCAAACAATCGTCGTTATCATTCCCGCTTGATGGAGGAGGAATGAGCACTACGATACCATTTTCTGCTCTTCATAATCCCTGGAAACTACTCCCTGATGCTACTTCGTCTGGCGAAATACCAGACCGGCTAGAATCGATGTTACATCCTTACGGGCTGTTATGGCCCACTCACAATATCTACCTTTCAAAAGCCGGCCAAAAGGATCGAACCAACAAGTCATTGTTGGCCAAACCATCCTTGTCGTCTGTCGCGTCCTCATGTCCATCCACGTCATGGATCACTCTGATGGGACATATTCAGGATGTCTCCCAAGGTCTCCCTATCGTCGTGTCTCCGGTCATATTCCTCTGGCTTTTTCTCTACTTCCACGATCTTTGCATTGTGTCCGCTTATCATGGCATCCGAAGTCGTTCCTCCTGCCATTGCAAACGGTCGTCATATACCAGAAGTACCATTATCGGTGAAGCAGTAAGTCGTCTCAATAATCCTTCACTTGCTGCTGCGTGGTATCACCATGAATCCCATCTCGAAACCTATCTGATGGATCCCCTATGTCGGTCATTGCGCGACCGCCATCGTCGCCATCGTCGTCATCGTCGCCAGCATCAACCGCGCGATTTTCAAAGGACTGATGGTCAGCCAGAGCAACTCATGGATCTCGCTCGTAATGCACTTAGTTATTTTGAAAGCACAACTCTCGAC
Source organism: Dichotomocladium elegans (assembly GCA_025716815.1). NCBI lineage: Eukaryota > Fungi > Mucoromycota > Mucoromycetes > Mucorales > Lichtheimiaceae > Dichotomocladium > Dichotomocladium elegans. The sequence goes on from JAIXMN010000009.1 coordinate 715,569, forward strand.
CCGGATCGTGCGAGCATGATTTACTTGTTACGGAATATCTGTATCTCATAACATACAGCTTTCGGTTCTCTACTGTACATACATTTATTGGTGCAACGTGCAAATAACTAATTCATGCAATAAACCCGTCTTTGCGGCACCACTCCACAACCAGGAACTGCCCTCATGTGTGTGTGTGTGTGCCCTTTTCGTAGGGATGATCAGCATTGGGAAATTGGAAAATGACATAACACTTTTTCTTGATAGCTATATCGTAGTACTACTAAGTAGAATGCTCCATTTGGAACACGTTCATGTATTCAATTAGCTTATTAATATGCTCCAGCGGCATGGCATTGTAGATCGACGCACGGATACCACCTAATATACATGCATATTTATACTCCGCTGCGTTTCTTTTTTTCTTCTCGACACTTACCAACGGAACGGTGACCCTTGAGCTGGACCATACGCCGTTCCTCGGCACCTTTGAGGAATTCCTTTTCCAGTTCAGGCGTTTGCATATTAAAGACAACGTTCATCTTGCTACGACAGCTGATATCAACCGGGGATTTGAAGAGGGAGAGCGAGTCAATGGCATCGTAAAGGCTCTTCGCTTTAGCCTCGTTGGTCTTTTGGATGGCCGCCAGTCCTCCTTGATCAATGAGCCATTCCAACATGAGACCTACCATGTAGATGGCAAATGTGGGTGGGGTGTTGTACATAGAATCGTTGTCTGCCGCGGTACGGTAATCGAGCATGAGGGGACGGAGGGGTCCGTCATTGAGCGAGTCAGCAATTAGATCTTTGCGAATGATCACGATAGTGACGCCTGCCGGGCCAAGGTTCTTCTGTGCACCGCCATAGATTACACCAAACTTGGACACATCAACGGGTCTGCTCAAAAAGTTGCTCGACATGTCCGCGACGAGCGGAACGCGTGGATCAACCTCGGGCACAGCGGGAAATTCGACGCCGTGGACGGTCTCGTTGTCGCAATAGTAGACGTACGCCGTTCGTGTAGGATCGGACAGCTGCCAAGTATCGCGGCTGGGAATCACGCCATACTTGCCTGTCTGTTTCTTGGCATCCGTCACTCGATTCACGCGTGCATGCACCTGGGCAGCAAGGCGGTCGGCTTCCTGTGCAGCTTTGCTCGACCATGAGCCTGTCACCAAGTAGTCCACATACACCTCACTTGCATCTGCTTCGCCCGTCTTTTTTAACTGAGCCTGCTTCACAGCTACCAAATTGTACACGAGCGCGGAAAACTGGGTTGTCGCGCCGCCTTGCATAAACAGAATCTCATAATTGTCGGGAATATGCATCAGCTTGCGCAAATTGTCCTTGGTGCGTGCAAGAATTGCACCAAACGGCTTGGAACGATGTGACAGCTCCATGACAGACATTCCCGTGTTGTCGTAGTTGATCAGCTCCTTTTGAGCGCGTTCAAGCACAGGTTGGGGACTATCGACGAGGGAGTATGTCAACAGGAGACAGAGAGAAGGTAAAAAGGACCCACTTACATTTTGGCAGGACCTGCACCAAAGTTATAGACAGTCTCCATTACGTTTGTGAGGGTTGGTGAAAACTGCTGAACTTGTCAAAAGGGAAAAAAATTAGATGGACAGTTAGATCTTTGTAACATAAATCCATTCCTGTTGGACTCCGCCGCTGGCTTGTATGATTCATTCTGACGAAGCATATCGCCACCTCTTTTTGTTCAGCCGCTACATACCAGGACACATCATATTTATTATCCTCAAAGGAGCAAGGATATGACTTTTTTTGATAGCATCTGTGTATCACGCTCGGCGTGGAACAATCCCACCTAACACAACGAAAGCCGTTGTTAACAATGAACCTGTCGTAATATACGCTTATGGTCTCGTGATCATGCTCAGAAGGGAAGCGCGCGTGCATCCTTTTCTTTTGACTTGAACTCAGCCATGGCTTCCTCAAAATTAGCTTACTCGACTAAATAAGACATGTTTGCCGCTAGACACCCATATTAATCTGCCTGTAAATCGACGATCCTGCATTTACGTACACAGCAGATTTAGAGGACAAAGGGTGACAATTTCCTCGTATGGAAAACCTCTTCTCCCAAGTGTACCTTTGGACATAAATAAAACGTCATTTCTATATAAATCGATTTTGCTTTTCCCACAGCCTCCTCTACTCTCCTCTCCTTTTTGTATCCAAGGCAAGTGCACACACACACACACACACACACAGCCTACATTCCGTTCTCATCCATCCGTAATTATTGACCGGATCATTAGTATCATCTCTCTCCTCTCACACGTTTGTGTGTCTGCAATTATGTATGTAAACCCATCATATCCTTCCGGAAATCTAGCAATTCTTTCTCCTGCAGCAGCAACGATGTCACCATCTTGTACTTACCCTACTGGTAAATGCACCGAGCATAATGATAATAACAATAATCCTCTGTTCGCTCAAAAATTGACTTCATAATGTATCCTTTAGCTCCTTCTATGGTGGGAACACAGACATCACCTTATTATCTACCGCCACCGCCACCCGTTGTTGTCTATCCACCGCCACCACCACAACCTCTGCTATCGGGTTGCTGCGATCATCCTCGAGGTTGCTGTTGCGGGATGTAAGTCTGGATAAAGGTATGGCCAGATGATTTACCCGCTCATGAAATGATGCGTGTGCGTATTAGTGTTGCGACTCTCTGTCTTATTTGTTGTTGCGATGACCTCTGCTATTGTTAATGTCTAATATATAAAGAATGATTGTGTTGCGCTGTATTATCTAACATTAACCCCCCGAATATAAACGAAAGAAAACCGTGGTGCTCAGGATAACTATCTTTTCTTCACGCAGAATTTTGAAAGCGCCTATTTCATTTCACAAAAAAATTTGATTCCTTATAGCTAATATACGGTCGAGTAATTTGGTTTCTTCACTAAAAATATATCGGTCCTCTTCATATTTTATTCAGCATAGTTGCTGGAGTACTAAATGGTTTTCCTGTAATCTCTTTTATGGACTGACTAGCCGTACCTGTACGTACCGAATGAACCATGGAAGAAGATGGACTGAACGTCCCTCCATTCCTTCTGGTCCCTTCGCAACTCCCATTTGTCTCTTCCAGTGCGCGCTGGAACCCTTCTCTACGTCACAGTCCCGGCTATTGCCGGGGGGGGATCCTTCGAGGTCTTTGGTGCAAATCGAAGGGTATGAGGAAGCGGATGTGCTTTCGATTAACTGACAAACCTCTACCCCATTGACTCAAAAATATTTTATCTATCAACAGGGAAAGTTTGTGTAATGTGATCTGTTTTTTTATATGGAATGCGAAACTTAATTGTGAAGATAAAGTAGAAGAATGCAGTACGCAAGATGGGATGGGGTATCTAGGGATATTGATAAAGTAGAGAAGAATGACAATAGAGGATAACACAGAGAGGATGAACGAAAAAGTGCAATGTACAGAAGCATGAGATACTGCCTTGTTTTGTTTTGTTGTATACATCATCCAAAAGTGCTCACAACATGTGCCAATTGGAGCAAGCCATCCGACGATGACGGCGACCAGTCGTCTTGTTGCTCTCGTTGCTGCTGATCATTTCTATTTTGATACTCAGCAATCGCCGGCAGCAGTTGCGTTTCACCAATCGATGGACCCAAAAGGGTGGTTAATGAAGGTGCTCCGGTGATATTGGCGATGGCATCAGCCGAAAATGTCAATGGTCGATGTTGATAAAACATGTCGATTGCCTCCTCCTCTGCAGCTGCTGCTGAGTGGATGGAGCTTGGGTCAGACGACGTCATTTGCTGGATGGGTGGGAGATCAGTCGTCGCCCTAGAGACGGTGGAGGAGGCGGACATGGACTTAGTGCGGGTCGAAAATGAAGAAATTTCGTTATTACTGAATCCTGGTGAGAAACTTTTACTGGCTGCTGCAATGGTGGTGGTGGTGAGGGCGGGTGATATAAGTGATCGACGATAGATGCTCAGGTGTTGATCAATGGTCAGTGGCTGCTCAGCACCAAGGGGTCCTGAAAAGATCCGGTGATGTGCATGCAGGCGGGGTCTCGGCCTTCCCTCCTCGGGCGCAGCAACGGCAATGTTGCTGTTGTTGTTTCTGCTGCTGTCTGTAGTGTTCCCATTCGAGAGCCGCTTATGGGGTCGCCTGGATTTAGGTGACATGTGTGTTCGATAATGCTGCATCATATTGTCCTGGCGAGAAAAACGGGACTGACATCCTGGGAATAGACATGGGAAGTTCTTTTCTCCCGTGTGAATGCGGTTATGACGGGCCAGATGGCCGCTGAAGGATGGACCATAGAAGTGAGCAAAGACATTTACTCGACCATAAACACAGAAACACGCAGGTTTTTATGGTATCCATCATACACACCTTGTGGTGAAACTTTTATTGCAGCCAGGCTCGGTACAGTGGTACTTGCGTTTAGTCGGTGACCCGAAGTTGTTGCTGTTGGGCTCACTAGATCCTGGGTACAAATCCCAGCTATTTTGCTGCGTAGAGCGTGTTACGACCTGCCCTGGAGGAAGTGGCACTGGCGGTCGGCTAACATCGAACATCGCTGCTTGATACTGACTATTGTCATCAATGGACGATCTGTGTAATAATCGCGGCTGCTCCTGAAAACCAGGGTCAGTATGTAGACTTGAGTGAGGCTCGTTATTTAAGAGACTGATCTGCCGACCAGAAGAGTCAGTTGCTGACAGAGGCTCTGTCGTTGCTGATACGGAAGCCGTCAACATATGGCCTTTTTGTTATTATTCTTAGACAAATGGAAGGAAAGATAGGGAGATAAGTGAACAGCAGCAGGTAAGAAAGAAAATGAGATGAAAAGGGGAAGAGGATGGGAAAATCGCAAATACAGAAAAAAAGGTACCTGTGACCAATAAGGGGGGTCCTCTCTGGGATGAGTGAGCTGTACCACACGCTCTCGCAATCGCGCTCTCACACGTATTTGTGTGGATCGTAGACCCTGATTCTTTTCATTTTCCTGCTCTTGTTTCTTCCTTTTTCAATACTTTTCCTTTTGACTTATACTCCTAAAATATGAGCATTTAGAACGATGGATTCTTTCAGATTGTGAGAAGGACCACTGGAAAAACTAGAGTGGATGTACATAAAGAAAAATAGTTAATGGGCGTAACAGGCCTGGATGGGTTATTGGGCCCATCTGACCCTGTCTCCTGAAATAAATCCGGCTCAGCCCGCAAGATCCCGCTTATGTAAACGTTACAGCAGACGGGAGAGCATCTGGTAAACCTTATGCGGGATGGTCGGTGCTTGACGAGATATTTTTCAAAAACAAAATGTACCCCTCGGTCATCGTCAAGAACTTTAATTGCTTTTTTCCCTTTTTATGCATGCCCACATGCCCTTTTTGCTCTTCTAGATATAGAAGCATCGCTTGAATTAAAGGCATGTTGTGCATAAGCATCTGAGTAAAGAGATATTCTTAAAATGCCGAACAAATCAATAGTCTACATCTATAGTGTGTGTTCTGTATTCTTTATTCAATCCTCTTCCTCTAGTAACTTCTCTTGAGAAGCTTATTAAAGATCTATATTTATCACGAGCTGGTTTCAGTAAACTTTGGTCGTGTTTTCTCTTCATTACTACATATAGTCGACTTCACTGCTTTATCTTTGCTTTTCCCTCCAGTAGAATCGCAGACGATAGCTTGCTCCCGATGAAAGCAACAGTTTACAGCCTGCAAGACACTATCAGGAATTCTAGAAATCATCTGCAACCAAAATTATAGTTGCAGAGGGGCAGGAAAAGAGAGAGCATATTTAGATAATCGATTATACGGGCGTTTATATACGAAGCCTTTAACTCCTGAAGGAAGAAAGCGACGAAAGCGGTAAACTTGAACATAATTATCTTTTTGATCAAGGGTTTTCCTGGGTCTCATGATCTCAGAAAATTGGTTTCATATTCTCTAACCCAGCAACATGAGAACGCCATGGTCCCTTAAGAAAGCGATGTCGGAGCTATACTGTTGCTTTAATGTTGGAGCTGGGTAGATGCAACGGGGACGTTATTTTAAGGAATATACGTACAATCTATGGAAAACTTTAATCCTTATTTTAGGAATGCAGCAATTGAAACGTTTCTATCAGGTTTGTCATGAGATTTACTCTATGCATGTTACAAAATGGTATTGCATATCCTTGATTCCAGATAGCAAGTAACATCGCTACAGCGATCTATTGTTATGGCTAAAGTGGTGGCGCTTAATTACTGTACTCATCACTTCGGTGCTGCCGACAGTGTATATCGAACGACCGTTTGCACTTTCCATCGCAATAGAGTGAAGATATCTACCATTGATTTGGCACCTAGACAACAGCGACAACATAACTAAAGAAAATAATAATATGATCGTAAAAGTCCTTCGTTAAATCTTCACACACATAATATCTGTCTCCAATAGCTTTTACAGTGCGCATCCAAATATAGTAAATCTTAATTGAAGGAGACACTAATGGCTATGTAAGAAGATCAGATGATCAAAATAACAAATTTCAGCGTGCGCGAATGCGAAATGAGCGAGGTAAGATATAAAGGTGGATAAAGAATATCTTACTTCTAATAAACCTTTGTACGCGGACATAAAAAGATAAGGTCCAAGAAAAGGATATATTGAAGCTAGAAGGTATCAATCTTTTTCCATATGCTTTTAATTTTCGTCGGCACTTGAGCGATGAAGGATAAAATGGTGAGAATATGGACAAAGCTGGATTTAGGAAGCCAAAAGCGGAGAAGCTTTATAGGTGATACCATTTTGATGGATCACGTCGCGCTTGCATTGCACACTAATCACAGCCAGCGTAGATTATCACTGATGCCACCGTTACGCTACTATTTGACAGTTTCATTCAAGACATTTGGGATGGTATTCCCGTTCCTGTTCATTGATTTCTTTTTTCGCTGACGGAAATTTTTATCACTTAAAGCACTGCTCGGCCTAGGATGATTTGAAATGTGGTTTTGCTGTTGCACAGAATGTGTGGGTAATTACGCCGGTCACACAGGCCGCACAGACTGCTTAGGTGACTACTTCAGATATTCATCAGTGGCACCATCTCTACGCTTTTCCAGATATTATTTTTTCGATTGGGTCCGGACCCATCCCAGTGTGTTTCCTGGCATTTATTTTGTAAGCCATAAGCTTTCTTTTCAATCCTGCCACTCTTCTCCGTCCAATGCTTCCCGTCAGTCTCAGTCTTCTAAGATTTATTCCATCAAAACATCGACTTATCCCGTAGGACCTTATTGGTCAGAACCTCACATATACACACATCCAGACTTTCCCATTGATTTTTGTAAGAATTTCTGGAGGACACATACCCTTTATCGAATATAGCGCCACAAGCTCCTATGCTGTTATCTCCATCAAACCCAGCTAATCAGCCGTCCTTAATATGTTTTCTGCGGTTGCTGCTGCGAAACTGCTGTACTGATGAACACTCCATTTGGTTCATCCAGCAAAAAAAAGCCCATCTAGCTATGTCACGATTTCTCGGCACTTCTTCTAACAACACAATGCCACGACCTACGGACCACGCGCGAATGGAACCGCCCGTTTAAGACAACGTCTACAGTCACCGCTGTGTTGCTTTCCGCCAATTCCTTGTTAGTATTGCCACTATCGCCTTGTCGTTAACAAGAACAATATGGATACCAGATGTACCAGTCTGAGGCAACTATATAGGCACATCCAAAAGCAGTATAGTTGCCGTGGATGGAGGTCGATCAACAACTTACCGAATTGTGGAATATACGGTATTCCAATCTGTCGTTTGGCGACCGTTGCATGCGTTCTTACACTGTAGCTGAATAAATCCCGTAAATGGCTGGAGTAGACCTTGCCGCTATTAAAAATCAATGTTTCTGGCAAACACAAGCGGTTAGCGTGTCAATTTTGTATCTTGGGATCTTCAAGCATTAATTGCACTTGAACTTTCCTGAGCAAGGCCATATCATTCTTAATAGCCTGGGAACAATCAGCTGTTGCTTTCTAGCATTTGCTTTCTTTACAGCGCCCATAAAGTAGGCAGATCTACACACATTGGCAGGACATATATCCAAGCAGAAATCGCTTTTGGATCAGAGTATCAAATGGCACATACGATGCCGCGATAGTAGATCATTCTAACTGCATGCTCTCCTCTCAGGACGCAGCAGAGTTGGCGACAGATGCAAAATCGCATACAGAGAAAGATACTTCACCACCCACGATGCCCGGGTATGTGGCATGGCACCAAACCTGACCTGAGGGCAGCGGACCGCTATATATATATATTACAGTAACCGCCAGTTATAATGATATTGCATTATAATGATATTTCGCGCTATGGTACGCTTTTGTGGAACCAAAATTGATGCGTCAGGGCTTACTCTAACTCGTTATAGCGATATGATTTCGCCAGAACCAAGGGTATCATTATAAGAAGCGACCAATGCATTATGCCCCTCGCCACGGCATCGGCACAACTTGATAAAAGCCGATCTCCCACGGCATGCGGCTTCCATAGTACGAGAAGACAATGGCACAGCGTCTTTCTTTCTACAGCTGCCTGCTCAACGACGGAGTGCGTCTCGGGCAGCATACTGATGCAGAAAAATGCTATGTTTCGACCGAAATGCATTTCAACGAGTTCTGGAAGCAAGATTTGGGCGAATGCGGATAATGGATCCGATACTTGTGGCGATACCACTCTCATGACGCACCCCATTATCATGCGTAAAAAAATGCACTGGTTGTGTCCTCTGTCTTGCACACAATATAGAGAATTGTCACGGCGAGCGCAGCGCTAGTTAACAGCGCGAAAAAATTGTGTTGCGAGTAGCGTTGCCCACTGTGGCAGGAGCCGCCGAACCCGTGTGGATCCACATATGGGACGTTCATGCGTATCAAAATTACTAAGACGGATACCGAGATTGATAGTTGAGTTACCTAGTTCATGGCCGTAAATGAGAGCGTCATACTCAGGTATAGATAGGTTATATTTCTTTGAGCGGAACACCTAAATCAAGTATTCTGCCAAAAAGACAGCAATTGCGTCTAAAATAAGGTGGTTTTCTCCAAATGCGCAGCAAAAAGGGTGTTGAACTAATATACGCCAATGACAAAAGAAATATTTATTGTAATGAGGCATGACGAAGAAAGAAGGAAGTGAAAACGGAACACAATGGTAAAACGATATCGACAGTACATACTACAGACTCATCGATCCTTGATATGTCCCGAATAGATACGAAATGTTAAGACGAAACGCCTAGATGTGTATATCTCACCTGGAGCGACAAAAGCTAGAGTAGTTGACATAGCATCCAGAACGTAAAGACTGCAAACCGCTTAATCCTGGTCATACATGCACGCCCATATGCATACGCACAAACCACCGTTAAATTAAACTAGAAGAGGCGGATAGCATGATCGATTTATCAATATATTAACGTAAAATAATAGAAGTCGGCTATGGAGGTGCCGGAGTGCGCTTTCTGACGATTGGATCTAATATGACGTGGTGATCCGGTATATGAAGGGAACTTGGCTGATAGCAGGAACTTTCACTGCAGGAACCTGCTGCAACGACAAGCGTCTAGCCAGCGGCTTGCGGTTCGCCGCCCAACATGTATACAGATACACGTTGACTGCGTCCAGAGAACCTCACATGTGGCACTCGATAAAGAGAAGAGTAGGCCGGTTGAGTGCAGTGCTGCTATAAAAGCAGGAGAGAGAAAGCCTTGCTCCCGCAGAGAAGATGGCCTTGTTTCTGAAAAGAGGAGGGTCTTGGATGAAGGAGGAAATATCTTTGGTTCTAGAACAGGAGGAGTCAGTATTGTCCATAACAGACAGTGAAGAGGTGCTTACTTTGACATGGAAGCATAGACGGCAGGCAGTGGTTGGGATCTAATATGACGTGGCGATCCCAGACATGAAAGGAACTTGGCTGATAGCAGGAACTTTCACTGCAGGAACCTGCTGCCACGACAAGCGTCTAGCCAGCGGCTTGCGGTTCGCCGCCCAACAGGTATACAGCTACTTGTTGACTGCGTCCAGAGAACCTCACATGTGGCACTCGATAAAGAGAAGAGTAGGCCGGTTGAGTGCAGTACTGCTATAAAAGCAGGAGAGAGAGAGTCTTGCTTCCCACCGATGGCCTTGTTTCCGAGAAGAGGAGAGTCTTGATTGAAGGAGGAAAGGTCTTTGGTTCTAGAACAGGGGGAGTTAGACTTGTCCGTAACAGACAGTGAAGAGGTGCTTACTTTGACATGGAAGCATAGACGGCAGGCAATGGTTGGGATCTAATATGACGTGGCGATCCCAGACATGAGAGGAACCTGGCTGATAGCAGGAACTTTCACTGCAGGAACCTGCTGCAACGACAAGCGTCTAGCCAGCGGCTTGCGGTTCGCCGCCCAACAGGTATACAGCTACACGTTGGCTGCGTCCAGAGAACCTCACATGTGGCACTCGATAAAGAGAAGAGTAGGCCGGTTGAGTGCAGTACTGCTATAAAAGCAGGAGAGAGAGAGTCTTGCTTCCCACCGATGGCCTTGTTCCGAGAGAGGGAGGGTCTTGTTTTGAAGAAAAAAGTGTCTTTGTTTCTATGACAGGAGTCAGTCTTGTTCATTAGCAGACGGAAAAGAGGTGCTTACTTTAATATGGAAGCATAGACGGCGGGCAGTGGTTGGGATCTAATATGACGTGGCGATCCCAGACATGAAAGGAACTTGGCTGATAGCAGGAACTTTCACTGCAGGAACCTGCTGCAACGACAAGCGTCTAGCCAGCGGCTTGCGGTTCGCCGCCCAACAGGTATACAGCTACACGTTGGCTGCGTCCAGAGAACCTCACATGTGGCACTCGATAAAGAGAAGAGTAGGCCGTTTGAGTGCAGTACTGCTATAAAAGCAGGGGAGAGAGAGAGTCTTGCTTCCCACCGAGAAGATGGCCTTGTTTCTGAGAAGAGGAGGGTCTTGTCTCCAGATGATAAGACGGCTGCTGCGTCTTTAGGCTTGTCAATATCGGCCGAGCCAAGAAGGTGCTTATTTTGGATCTGGGCTTGATAATATCTGTCATGCATAGCAGAGAGAAAGAGTATATTGCTTCAGCCGCTCTGATTGCGGCAAAGGACCAAGCGATTACTGCTGCATTATCATTATAGACTGTGGAAGTAAACGAGAAGTGAAGAAGAAGTGTGCGGTCCGGTGAAAAAATAGGCATGTGCGCTTTATTAACGAATGTCATTGGTTTAACAGTACTGGCCTAGCCATTTTTCTACCTGACTCGTTCTCACGCCGCCGCTGAAAACTTCCAAGCATGTCCCATTACCCTCAATACAATCGTCCCATTTATCACGGTGCACAAGAATTTACTCCAACGCAAAAAATCGCTTCATCATCGATGAAGGTCAATCTCCTTTTGTCCTGGTAGAGAGCAACAGTGAAGCAGAAATGACCGTGTGTAATACCCCAACGATGGTTCCACAGCTAGCTCTATCGGCAGCCATTCCGAAGCGGTGATTGAATCCGACATCCTCATGACCATTACTCCTTTTGGAACGGTTATCTGCTCGCATTCACGCGGTTTCGTTTTTCGCTTCCGTATTACGTACTTCATCCTACGAAAAAGAAACTGACCTTCATCGATGATGAAGCGATTTTTTGCGTTGGAGTAAATTTCTTGTGCACCGTGATAAATGGGACGATTGTATTGAGGGTAATGGGACATGCTTGGAAGTTTTCAGCGGCGGCGTGAGAACGAGTCAGGTAGAAAAATGGTTAGGCCAGTACTGTTAAACCAATGACATTCGTTAATAAAGCGCACATGCCTATTTTTTCACCGGACCGCACACTTCTTCTTCACTTCTCGTTTACTTCCACAGTCTATAATGATAATGCAGCAGTAATCGCTTGGTCCTTTGCCGCAATCAGAGCGGCTGAAGCAATATACTCTTTCTCTCTGCTATGCATGACAGATATTATCAAGACCAGATCCAAAATAAGCACCTTCTTGGCTCGGCCGATATTGACAAGCCTAAAGACGCAGCAGCCGTCTTATCATCTGGAAACAAGACCCTCCTCTTCTCAGAAACAAGGCCATCTTCTCGGTGGGAAGCAAGACTCTCTCTCTCCTGCTTTTATAGCAGTACTGCACTCAACCGGCCTACTCTTCTCTTTATCGAGTGCCACATGTGAGGTTCTCTGGACGCAGTCAACAAGTAGCTGTATACCTGTTGGGCGCCAAACCGCAAGCCGCTGGCTAGACGCTTGTCGTTGCAGCAGGTTCCTACAGTGAAAGTCCTGCTATCAGCCAGGTTCCTTTCATGTCTGGGATCGCCACGTCATATTAGATCCCAACCATTGCCTGCCGTCTATGCTTCCATGTCAAAGTAAGCACCTCTTCACTGTCTGTTACGGACAAGTCTAACTCCCCCTGTTCTAGACCCAAAGACATTTCCTCCTTCAATCAAGACTCTCCTCTTCTCGGAAACAAGGCCATCGGTGGGAAGCAAGACTCTCTCTCTCCTGCTTTTATAGCAGTACTGCACTCAACCGGCCTACTCTTCTCTTATTGAGTGCCACATGTGAGGTTCTCTGGACGCAGTCAACAAGTAGCTGTATACCTGTTGGGCGCCAAACCGCAAGCCACCGGCTAGACGCTTGTCGTTGCAGCAGGTTCCTACAGTGAAAGTCCTGCTATCAGCCAGGTTCCTTTCATGTCTGGGATCGCCACGTCATATTAGATCCCAACCACTGCCTGCCGTCTATGCTTCCATGTCAAAGTAAGCACCTCTTCACTGTCTGTTATGGACAATACTGACTCCTCCTGTTCTAGAACCAAAGATATTTCCTCCTTCTTCCAAGACCTTCCTTCTCTCGGAAACAAGGCCATCGTCTCTGTGGAAGCAAGACTCTCTCCTGCTCTATAGCAGTACTGCACTCAAGCGGCCTGCTCTTCTTTTTATTGAGTGCCACATGAGAGGTTCTCTGGACGCAGCCAACGTGTAGCTGTATACCTGTTGGGCGCCAAACCGCAAGCCGCAGGCTAGACGCTTGTCGTGGCAGCAGGTTCCTGCAGTGAAAGTTCCTGCTATCAGCCAAGTTCCCTTCATATACCGGATCACCACGTCATATTAGATCCAATCGTCAGAAAGCGCACTCCGGCACCTCCATAGCCGACTTCTATTATTTTACGTTAATGTATTAATAAATCAATCACTAATCGTCTTTTCCCCGATTTAATTTTGCATTTTTTGGGTTTTGTATCGTTCATGAGCTGCTTTCCTTGTGTGTCTGGATGTGTGGATAAGGGTCCGTTGGCTATTGTAGTGATACTGTGCCAGGTACTTCAAATTCATTCTATATTTGTTCAGGTCATATCAATATCCGATATGCCGCGTAATATCCAAAGATACAGTGGATACTCGCTTATGAGGGCTATGCAGGCGTGCAGCATCTGATGTCTAATATGGAATGTTACCGGAAGTTGGTGGTCATTATCCTTGTTGTGCCTTGGTCGTCGCTCATTGGAAAATAAAGCAGAATTTCTCTCTCCATAGGTACAATCTAATTTCCTGGTTATGTGATCTCTCTAACGTTGATATATTAAATTACTTCGTGCGCGAACGAACGCGTTTGAAACGGGTACATTTTCTCGCTAATGGTAGAGTCTACACATTCAAGAAAGTCTTGTCCATCAATTGCAATGGTCGTCCATATTCAATGTAAAAAGCTGAAAGTTGATATTGCTCTACGAAAGGTAAGCCTGACCAGAGTGTGTGTAACTGCTAGCTTCTATGGTACTGGGACTTTAGGATTGCTAACGTCGGGGTTTTAGGTTTGGAAACGGGATATTTAAGAGAGAAGGATCGTTTATGTCGTGCGCCGTATAGGTAACCGTGTGGAATAGGCTGTTCCCGATCGACATTGACGCGGCGTTTCGTGTACAATTCCATCCTTTCGGCTTGTCTGGGATTTGGGTACAGGCAAAAGGCTGTTGTTATTGGGAGAGAAGCGGCCCAATTTTTTGTGAATTAAGGAGTCTTTTGCAGAAGCGGCTGAGGCTGTAGTAATGGTAGTGGTAGTGGTAGCAATAGAATTAGTCGTAATGGCAGTAGTAGTGGCAGTAGTTGTGGTGGTGGTTTCGGCCTCGATAGCAGTAGCAGGTGGGTGGCGTCGCCGAGGGATCCCGCTGATACTGTTGATAGACGTGCTGTTGCCTTTGCCGTGGCTATTCGGAGAAAGCATACGGGATTGCTTTATTGCTGATGCTTTCTCTGCTGCTGCTGCTGCTGCTGCTGCTCCCGACCCCACCGCTGTCTTGACAGGTTCTACCCTGACCAGCGCTTCATTTCCTTTATTTTTTACGCCTTTGTCCAAGGGCCTTGTTGCCATATTAGCAGAAACATCCTCTGTAGATGGCACCTTACTGATTATATTTTCCTTCGCTGCGTAATTCGTCTCTTTCATTATTGTTGCTATTGTTATATCAGTCTTTCCTTGCTCTTGTTTTCTATGGTTCTCAGCCTCTGCTCGATGGATGTCTACAGTCGCTAGGGATTTCTCTTGTTTATGCGGAGCAATCCTATCACTAACGTCGCTACCCATCATCGTACTGCCGCTTTCCTGAGAAGACACTGAATGGCTAGGCAAAGGAGGGAGCGGACGCTCGATCGAAAACATGGGTGGCGAAAGTGACGGGACGCTTATATCGTTGGCACTAGCAGGCGTTTTTTCGACTATTGCTCTCGTCAGCACTCGATCGGACAAAATTCGAGTGGTTGGTAAATGCGGCTGTCGCTCTTTCTTTTCCACAATGGTTGCTGCTACTGATGCTGAACTTCTTTTCTTTTTGAAAAAAAACATATTGAGGAAGGTGCGGGATGGGGCAATAGGTATTTCAGTGAGTGAAAGAGAAGGGAAGGGGGGAAGGGAGGACATAGGATCAAAAAAAGAAATAGATTCCCTGTCTGCCAAACGGCCAGGAGGCAACAAGGAGGAAAAAATTGTAAGCATGCACAAGTCGCTGCAATGTAACCTATCATACATGTGTAAGCCGCTCTACTTTGCTTATTAGAGGCTGAGTCCTGAACTGGATACGATGGTGACTTTCACACAGAGCGCTTAGTATAGATCCACCATAACGGAAATGCGAGTAAATCATTTAAAAGGATGGTTAACTCGAAGTGCTCTGTTTAAATATATTGTGTGCTTATAAATTTTCATACACGAGATAAAAACAATGGCGTATAAAATACGACAAGAAAGACGTATCAACAGGTAAAAAGATTTCGCATTCATGGATTAAAGTATGTTACTCCTTCATCAAACCCGTGAACTTACAACACACCGTTCTTCCAACGGAAGAGGGCTTACCCCTAAGGGCTGTGGTTATCCTGAGTGCGTCAGCGATAACTGACTTGGAAAATTATTGGTCGGCTCATGACCGTCTCGATCGGCCTGAGCGTGTACGTCGCGGTCTTCCCGGCCTTGTCCACCGTGGTCTCACGTTTCGCCGTTCTGATTCAGGTGATCGTGGCTTTCCACGAGCTGCAGACACTTGTGCACTTCTTCCTCTTTGAAATCTTGTTGGGATGATGCCATCTTCCAGAAGACCACGGAGGATATGCTGCAAGCTAAGAGCCGCCCCCAGATCCCGATTCCATAACTTTGGTCGACGAACGTCCTCTTCTATGCCTGCTGTACAGTTTTGATTTGAACATCTATTGAAACATCACCATATTAGAAAATTTTGGAAAAATATATACATTCTGATAGCCCTTCATACCATAGCAGGCATGGCAGAGGGTGACTGGATTGTTGGCTCGTTTATATGGGCGCAGATTAGACACCATTTTGTACGTAGACAGAGGCTCATTACCGCAGGTGGGGCAGCGCTTGCAGGTTTTGTACTCGTCGATTAATTACATATTGCAATTGTTCTTCTTCAACAGTCTCCGAAAGCCTACGCCGCGGATAGGCACGGGGTACCTGGTATTTTGCGCAGACCAATTTTCCATCACGAATACAGCCTTACTTCCAAACTCTGCGTTCATAGAGCCAAGGAACTTTTCATCAGCTTGCTTCTTCTCGTAAAATGCGGACAGGCGAAGTTTCGAAATAAAAATTGGGGGTCCGAGTGGTTCGTTCCGGTTGCTGCGTAGAAAGTCTTGAGAATCGTGGAGACCTGGTTCTCGGCAGTGAGGTATCCCTCGTAGTCGAGTACGAAAAGTGTACGACTTTGGAACTGAGATAGATGCTCTTCGGCCAACACCACCTCACGCCACTCTAGCTTGACTCGTTCTCTCAACCTGCGGTACCATTTGATCTCCCGTGTATGATCCTGGAGCTGCTTTGTATAGCAGAAGATTTGGTGGCTATCGGATGAAGAGTTCTCATGAACGCGATATAACAGGCCCCTTCTTCCAGGATCAATGGTGACCCACTGAGATATATAACCTTCATTCCGGGTTATCTGTGAATTGATGTACTCGATATATTCGTTCTGGATCCCAAGTCTCTGTCCAGAACCAGATTAGAGGTTATTTGTTTTCGTGAACACTGTAATATCGACGCCCTCGGTATGAGTAGCCCCACGAAATTGGAGCAGCTTGGACCCTGGGGCTTGAAGGCTCTAGACTTTAAATTTACAACTCATCTCCAGTAATCCATATTGCTTATGTGAGATTCCATTTTGCACCCGAGGATATGGTAGCAGAGGTTTTGGTATCGATCTCTATGTAACATGGGAACCATGACCGACAAAGTGGAAAACAGTTGATACCGTCTATCCCATTCTTTTCACAGGCACAAGCAAGCTGAAAGAAAGCGTTGAAATGTTTATCGGGATGGGCCTTGGCATCGTAGTAGATACTCTGGTGCTGGAATTGGTAGTTCTGGGGGTGTGGGTTCAAAGTAGGTTGTATGATATTGTATGTTTCCCGACGAAACGCGAGCTCGGCAGGTATGTCTATCTCACAACACCTAGGCGGGCAATGTCCAGCTTAAATCCTGTGTAATGCCGTGTGATGGTTTCATAAAGGCCCTAGCGTATTTGATCGGCGGTTAGACCATGCGCGATTAGTTCCCGCTTGCGGTTGGCTTTTCGCTGACGAAGATTCCGGACGACATTGATAACAAACCGAAGCTGTCACCCAAAATGCATGTGAACATTATTCATGGGGGCGATATAGATCGAGGTGATTTAGTAAGATGAGCATTGCTGAGAATAACGAAACACTGGTCTTTTGTATCCGAATATCCGAAGGTACTCATTCCTGTGATGATTAATTACCTCTCGGATACGGGCAGTTTCATTTTGGGTACGACGTTCGGCTTTGTTGACCATGGATGTTAAAATTTGGATTGCGCGCTGCCTCGTTGATGAAAATGTATTTGGTAAAGGTGTATGTCTGTATGGTGGTCGCGTGGACAATATTCATTCAACTTGTACAGGCACTCACGGTACTGCTCTCGCTAGCCGATGCCCTGTATAGACGATTTCACCCCAATATGCGTCCAGTACGGTCAATGTTATGGTTAGTACACATGCATTCAGGAATGACGGGACCGGCGGCTGCGCCATTTGTTGGATGAAGACCTAGGGTATATAAGTTATTAGTATCTCAGAGCCGACCATGGGAGCAGATGTATTATCGCTCAACGATAAATGCGGTGCGGCTTTGCTATACTATTTTCTGTAGGGTATAAGCTATATTTCTATATAAGAATATACTTTATTGTTACCGTAATATTCATGTGATGAACATTGATCCATGCTAGAGAACTTCGCCGGTTTCACATCACTAAGCGCTGATATTTGGAAACTGATACGATGATGAATTGGACACATCAACATTCAGAAACCCGAAATTACATATCTGCTTGCGTGTCAGGACATTCGCACATATCGAAGGTACTTCCTCTATACAATGTTCCCCACTGATCTTAAAAGAGGACAATGGAAAAGGGTGCTTCCATCCGACACGCCCTTATGGGATTGGTCGCTTCCATCACCGTTCTAATAGAATTATTATATAAGAGGACTATTTCATTTTCAGGAATAAACCAACCTCAAATATACTTTTATAGTCTTTTTCTATTATTACTCTTGCGCATCCATCTCAAATATAAATGAGACAATGATAATAATTTCTATTTTATTCTCTAGGTCCAAACATCCGCATCTCTTGAAACTCTCAGAACAAAATATGAAATGCTATCACGCTAATCCAGAAAAAGCACCATGGGCATGAAAAAAGGTCATCTGGGGCGCCTCGGAAATGACCCTAACCATAAAGTCGACCTTGACCATCTGATTCAGCTGATATTGATCTTAAAGTGATCCTGAAGCGCAGTAACACAATTCACGTGTGGTCCGTTGGAACACCTTGCTCTAAAGCTCGTGTGCCTTATCTCTTCCCAGTACGTATTTCCTCCAACCCGACATACACGCGATGGCTCAAGGCGTGCGCTCAAGTCCACGAACAAACTCTAGATGCGCTTACCATTCCCCCAAAGAGGGAGCTATTCTGATTTTCCTCATTAAAGAGATTCGTCCGTATGTGGCTGACATGTTTTTCATATACTGCAATTGCCGCAATAATACTTGCGAAGCCGGTGCATCCGCTGGCGACTTGGTTGGTTGGTTGACTGGCTGGAGGAAAAGCTCATGTTTGCCCTCGATGAGCCAACCCCCGCGGTACCAGAGGGAGACACCTTATCATATGTCTCGACTTCCATGGCCAACTTAGCGTCGACACCCGCGCGCCAGACCCAGTCTCCTTTGTTATCAACATGATACCCATAACATGCCCTATGAACCTTACCCGCCAACTATACTCGACATACACCGAGCCTATAAGGTGCGACATTTTCGATGAACTGAAAAGTATCCAACAATCTGTATGCCATCGACTCTCCATCTATAATATGATCGCCCTAGGAAACGATCTCCTCGAATATCTATCACTGCTCTCGGTGCCCTCCCTGCCGCCGCAGGCAATGTTCTCTTCATCCCCTTTCCATCCTCATCAGCTATTAAATCGACCCCGTGCACATACCTTTTTCTATTTGATTGCTTGATATGCCTAACTTCCTGCCTCTCTTATGGTTCCTGTGATTTCTATCTCACCATCCTCGCCAGTCCCGTTTTTCCTCATATGTCCTTTGAGTTGTTTAGTTTCCTTTCTTTCAGAACCACATGAGAGCGGAGGAGCTGCGAGCAGCTAGCGTTCAAACATCGCATTAAATAAATGTCATCTCTGTCTGCTCTAAAGCTCATGAAGGTACGAGAGAAGCGGATAGAGACGCGAGGGTTTATGGCGGAGAAATTGACAAGTCCACGATGGAGTCAGGATGACAAGATATGCGTCGCTAAAGTTGATGAATGTGTTAGACTTATGTAACAAAGAGCTGGGATCCCACCTCTTTAAAGCATACCCACCGGACATAACACAAAATCGGTATCTCCGCCATCAACAAAACCGTTCTATTTAGAATACTGTAGACTTCTAAGGCCCTACTACTTGAAAGAGTGCTGGTTCGATAGACAAAAAAGCTATTATTTGAATAGGATAACGTATTTAAGATCTACTGTATGATAGTCCAAAAGGATCACAATCATCCGATCCGGGTTACTACAACGAATGTCGGTAGTCTGTTTGCCGGTGTCATTTGCTCCTGATAGAGCTCAACCGCAAATCGAATACTGAATGTATTCTCTCAACAGCAACAAGCGCAGACTTGCTCATGCAAGCTACACTAGGTAAGTATACGGTGTGAGAACAGATGGTTGAGGAGAGTACATTTTCTCATCGGCGACATGGTCGATATATTTAGGACAGCTATGCTCGTCAATGCCCATCGTGGTAAAATGTGTATAGGCAAAATGCCGAAAAGCTGGGTATTTTAAAGAGATGAAATTGCGACATCTTATTTCCGTGTATGCAACATTAGATTTGTTATATTACGCAGAGAATTTTTGGTAGAAGCGACTTCTATCGTTGCCGTCTGACGACTTCAGAATCGGGTGGCGTGCGACTTTGATTTTGGGAAATAGTGTATAATACGTTTTATAGCGGAGGGATAGCGTGTCAGCGAAAGGAAGAAAAAATGGATCGTGGGTTTATCGCGAGAAAAAAAGACAAGTTATGCGAATCGAATCTCGTCGATGCCCAGGCTTCGCCGGACTTGCATGATAGCTACCAGTTCCTTGATCGTCTCTTCGAGGATTACCACATTATTGAGCAACATGCTTAGCGAAATTTCAGTTGATTTGTCCATCCGTCGGGTCTGTGACGGGTTGACGGCCTTGGGAGCAAATGTGTCTTCATCTTCAGGATCAAGGCTGTAAATCGGCTCCTCGTCAAAGACAAACCTTGACGAAAAGAGGGGTTGAATCCGTATGTTCTGCGTCTTACGAGCATGAATCGCAAGCGGTGAGAGTGGGTTGGCAATGATGGGATTATGTGGGGCGGCACCAGTACCAGAAAGCCCAGGCATAGGGGCTGAAAAATAGGTCGCGCTCGACTTGCTCGGGGTTGGACTAGGTCTCATCATTACGGATGCTCGTCTATTGTTTGTGGGTGAGCTGATTGTCGGATGAGGTGGAGAAGAAGCATCAGGGAATAGCGAACCCCGCCGTGTTGAAGTCGAGGTGGATTGCATCATAGACAATGGGACAGGTTCGGTATTGCCTACCATAAGCCCATTTCTCCGTTGTTCCAAAAGCTGGTCAAACCCGTCGACCTCAGACCGGTAGCAGTCAATTTGTTGGGTGAGCATCTGGAAGAGTGTAAAGAAGGGAGGGTATGATTTAAATTGTGTACGTGATGTCACTTTGGCAGAGTTCAACTCGGCCCCATAGTCGACAGAACGATCGTCGTCCTCATCGTCCTCATTCACAGGACTGGTATCGTAACGGGCATATATATCATTCGCTCGGATAGAGCCATTGTCTCCGCCGTTATTGTTAATATCCTTTCCGTTTGTGTATGATATTGTCGGATCACCTCGTCCATTCAGTATCAATACATCGTCAGGCGTAGTCCGGTCGCTTTCTCTGAATGTCACCCATCCCTCGAGGCTTCGGTATGGACATATTGCAATGGCTGATATCACGCCCGTCAGCGCGAGATTCAATTCAGGTGACTGTGCAAAAAACGGGTTTAGCAGGTCGAGTAAGGTCTGCATGAGTGTATCATTGGTCTTGATACGGTGTTTGCGCATTGATGGAGACGGCATGTAGCACCGGCCGGTATGCATGATCTCCTTCTGATCATCGAAACGCTGGCCGTATTTAAAGCTTCGTCGGCGCTCGCTCTTAGGTGTTTGCGTACCCTGTGGTGCATCCTGTCCATTATAGCCGCCCGACATCGTCTGGAAACATATGTCTCTCTCCATGTGAGTCTCAACATCCTGAAGATAGTCCTCATATCCGAACGATAGCACATTGTCCGCTTTTTCGTCGTCGACACGTGCAATGAGCGAAAAATACAACTCAATCTCACGATGATGATGCGATACAGTCGTCAATGGACCTTTGTCTTCCTCATTCGTCGACACATTGAGAAGTTTAAGCGAGTACCGACAATGCCGTGTTATCAATGTTCTCAGCAACTTTAATGTTGCAATTACGGTCGGTTGAGACTTTGAATGCTTGAGCCGATAAAAGATCAGGTCCTTGAGTGTGAATCGCCCAAAATTACTGTGCATATCATCCCCGTCATCCATCAAGAATCCAACGACAAGATCGGACAACTCATCATGCTGAAGGATCTGAAGAATCAGGTCAAGATAGCTAATAACAGCTACTGAAGATCCATCTCGGTCAGAACATTCCTCAATGGTCGGATAAAGGATTTTTTCCAAAAAGGGTGTCCGAATGCTCTGCAGTAGCCGGGCTGATATTTCGGTATTGGGACACCGGATCAATACATCCTGGCAGAATTCAAAAAGTTTGAGGAAAGAGTCGAGCTGATACCGGAAGTCTGGTGAACTTGACAGCTCGGCTCCAGTTTCCGATGGCGGTTTTTTGGGAGAAAGTTCCTGGCCGAGCAGGTAGGACGCAAAGTTCGCGTTAATCTCAGCATCGTTTTTGATGACCAGCTTTCGCGGCAGCTGAGAGTAAAGTGCACAGAGTCCAGCACCCATTGTCATAGCGAAGTCTGACTCGAGAATGAAGTCCCCGAGCTGGTTCGTTGCCATCTCCACAATAAACAGCAAGCCGGTACGTGCGTAATCACCCGTTCTGCCTTCCCGATGGACGAATCGTAGAAGATAACTAAACAACAGAAACTCGTAATCAGGTTCCTTGCCCGCTGTAGGCGAGAAAGGCGTCGACGATCCTGCCTCAAGAGCACGGAGAGTGCTCTCGACATGTGACTGTCTCGTCTTCTGAGGTGTAGTTAACCATCGCTTGTCGTGGAAAAAAATGTTCAAAAGTGCGGGCCGGCCGTGGATTTTGGAGCAAATGGTATACATTAGATCGACAAGATCTTCATGGTATATGTCACTCTGGCCCTGGTCAATAACACAGAAGCGCAATAGTTTAATTGTCGGGCCATGCACCTCTTTGTGCTCCAGAAACCAATATCCAAGCAGGTCAACCATATTGGCAATCGTGCGTATTAACTCGCCTCGAATGCCGACCGGTTGATCCGATTTTTCAGACACTGTGACGAGTCGCCGAAGAAGTTGGTTCTTTAGCAGGTACTCCATACAGTCGCCGTACTCCATACAAGCTCCGGTCGCGTCATCGTCTTGACGCGCTTCTTCATCAACAAGCATATCTGTCATTTGCTGCAGCCGTTCGGGAATGTCTGTTTGTTTGACATGCATATTCGCTTTGCGATCCTCCACCATCAGAATGTTCTTTACAAAACAATAGCCATGGCATGAGTAACCGCATAAATGCCGAGCAGCATGATAAATGTCCTCAGCATCCGGTAATGGATGAAGAGTAGCAGGGAGGCAACTTACATGGACATCATTCCAGCAATCTTGGAATTTGGCCAGCTGCATAGCCCCAGTGACCTGGGTCTTCCGAGGGACGATGGTCCGTTTGAATTTTGAAAAATAGTAGTCCATAATGGACTAATCGCTCTTGTGTCCAACTTTTAAGACTAGTGAGAAAAAAAGAAGGTACAATACAAAGGCGGGTCATACTGCATTTTTTACTTTATTTTCAAAAACGGACGTCTGGAAAAGATTAATTTAAAATGGACATTCGCTAAGTCCTCAGTTATTAGCCCGCTTATCATCACTAAGCTAGTAAGCGAATGCCCAAAGCTGTTACAGAAAACTAAATCCCATAGAGATTGCGGTGGCCGCCCGTTATAATGATAGTGCTTTGGTAGAACCAAAATCGATAATAACAAAGTATCTTTCAACATACTGTCATGATAATTCATTATAGTGATGTGATCTGTTTGGAGCCAATCATATCATTGTAGTACGTGGCCACTGTATAAGCATAACGAGAGCGAGAGATATTAAGGGTATCTAACTTGGTATAAATGGTTTCAAATGGCCCTTAGGGATGTATGAACGCAGTATTGCGGTCATCCCTAGTCTATCACACAGGGAAAGGACATTCTCGTGACATTTCTTGAAAGGGGCGCATGCAGTTCTCCTCAGCAGCTGAGATCGACTGCGAGAGGGTGCACGGCAATTCCTGGGGGTGCAGAGCTCAAATCTCAACATGATTGGCTATGTCCACGTTCGACTGAACTGACACATAAAGTGAGAAGAGCTTCCCTGGTGACCGGACATAGTGCTTAGCTTTACTGAGCCTTCAATGCGCCCTTGTCATCCGAGAGACTACTCTAATGTATAACACTCTTAATTATTATTCTTGGTGTATTCGCTTTTCCTACGCAGCCGATATTTTTTCTTGGCTGTGCACATTTTTATTGCGTTTATAACTGACAATGGTATTGAGATCACCTAAACGCTAGGATGTCTATATTTGTCCATGCGCTTCCACCAAGCGGTAAGCGCGTGGCCAGCGTTCGTATCATTGAGGATAAGGCTTTTGAATAGCTCAGGACGAAGCACATCGACCATTTGAAAGTATGCAGCGAGGACGAGATCGGCGTAGCCGGCTAAGATTGAAGATATTTTAGGAGAAATTGGTAGTTGTTTCAAATTTCAGGTTTACCTTTCTCTCCGGTGATAAAAGGGTGAACCACGAGCACTCGACCAATTAAAACGAGTGCTTCTGTGACATTCTTTGCCAGGACATCTGGATTGCTTGCCATCTCTTCGAGTGTCATCTTGTTTCGAGACTCCATGGTTTCTCTGAACCAATCCTGAGTTTTCTGTGGGGTTGCTCGACGGTGTATTTCCATAAAACAGAGACAAACAAGATGTGGAAGTAGTTTTTCCGTGCAATACTCGAGGAAAAATTGGTGGATGCCGATCTGGCCGTTGAAGAGGGATGGAGTATCAGCATACGCCTTCTCCAGATACTGTGCAATTTCCCAAGAGTCTTGGATAGCAAAGTTGTTATGGGCTATATCGACGATCGCCGGGACAGTGGCACGTGCATCAGATTTGCTATAGTTTCATATGGAATATACACATTGAGTTATCGAAGATAATATACGCAAAAGCAGAAATATCTCTACTCACACTACGCTCGAAACTACACCCTGCACTTGGTCAAAAACGACCCATTCCGTTTCGTACGGAATACCCTTCCAATATGATATCTCTTTAATCATAGCACTTGCCTATTTCTTGGACTAATTGCCTGGTTCTCACCTTGAAATTGAGAGCAAAACGAGTTTTGCAGGTGTTAGGAGACCAAAACTGCGCAGGAATTGCACTGAGTTCTAGATCGTATAGTCTGATTTGCGTCATTTTCTTCATCCTCATGAGCGCCATAACACCTACTACTATTTATAAGCATAACATTTCAATCATGGTCCAAAACTGATGACTAATTGTTTCTCGACAAATGGCTAAGCCATGCGAAGCAACTTATCCTCGTTTATTTATCAGGTCATACCGTACTCCGCAGCATCAACCATTAGTTTATTTCTATACCAACATCAACCTGTTCTTCATGGTAGTTGCCCCACGGGACGTCAACTTTTTTCTGCTACCATCACTTTCATCTTTATTACTAAGAAATTTTTAGAGGCGATGTGGATGTACATAAAACTATTCCGCCAATCTGACAAAATGAGCATAAACGAGCCACCGGTGCATTTCAGTTACCAGTTCCACGCATAGACATGACACAATGTTTATCCGTTACTTCGTTACTGGAATTCCAATTGGGGTTTTCGTTGCAACGACCGCCCCTTAGCGCATATGGTCATGATCGGCACTTTGGGTCTCTGTTATTGTTGACAGCTTAAGATGGCACAAAAATCGCTAGGAAACAAGAATGATTTGCGAGTGACAAGTAACTTATTGCATGAGCGTAAGTTTGTGCGTCCGCTTTGTTTCTAAGTTGCAGTCAACCGCATTATATAGTTGCTTCTGATGCATTTTCATTTACTCTTGTACATGATGATGGAAAGTAAGCAAGTTACGTGCGTTAGGTAGGGGGTATTTTGTATCTGAATGTTTAGCCATCAGGATATGTCAAAATTGTGTAATTCAATGGCTGTCGTTTGACGATTTGGGGCACGTGACCTCTGCATCACAACTACGGCCTTGGTATCATCGAATTGGAGCTTCCAGACGGTCCGCGCTGGTTTCGTAAACGTCCGTATCAGCATCCCTGTTTTGAGATCCCACAGCTTAACCCTTCCATCGCTACCACCGCTGAGAATCCGTTGACTATCGACCTGGAGACATGTGACCGGATTGTCATGCGCTGATATTCTATGCTTGCACTCATAACTGTCGAGGTCCCATACCCGCAGACAGCCATCTGAGCCACCACTGACGAGTATGGATGGATCCGAAGGTAGCGTTTGAAGTTGGCCAACGAGGGACGTGTGGCCCTGGAGTGTTGCGAGGCAGTTGCCAGTGGAAGCAGACCAAACGCGGATGGTGGAGTCCAGCGAACCGGTGATGACGCGCGTGCCATCAAATACGATTGCATAGATCTGAGAGTGATGGCCGTTGAAGGTTTGCAGACATTGACCGGTGTCCATGTCCCACAGACGTGCAGTGTGATCGTACGATCCCGAGGCTACTCGGTTATCGTGAATGTCAAGACATCGGACGCTTGATTGATGGCCCGGACAGACGTGCTTCAGCAGGCCGCGCTGTATATCCCAGATACGCAAAAATGAATCGCGTGAGCCGGTCACTGCAACCGTTGCATCACGCATTTTCAAGCATCGGATAGTGGACGAATGGCCTTGGAGCACATGACGTTCAGTTCCGCTATTAAGCTCCCAGACACGAAGATCCCTAAAGAAAAAGTGGGGTTACAAAATTTCATCCTTTGCAAAATACAATCACCCTCATACCGATCACATCCGCCCGACACGAGTATCGTTTCCTTGCTATTGACCTTAATGAACTGCAGGGCCCAAACGCCGCCAGCATGGCCTGTCAACGTCCGTATATGGTTACCCGTTGTGCTATCAAAGACCTCGATTTTGTGGTTGTCACATCCAACGACAATATACTCATCCTGGACTTGTAGACTGGTGACTAAGGACGACTGAATTGTGTTCGGGCATGAGGTAATTTTTCCACCTCTTTTCCAGGCACCCTCAATACTATGCATGCGCCGAAAATGGTTGAGATAGGTGCCTTTGATAGATAGCGGTATATGGCGGCGTTGCTGGATCATTTGGGTCATACATAGGTCCTTCCATAGCGATTCGTCTTTGAGTAGCGTGTTCCAGAACACAGAGACCTGGGCGGCCCGAGTAAGGGTATAGGGGTCTTTGATGAACGACAAGATGTGGAGTGAGATTTCGGTCGGAAGTTCGCGCAAGAAGTCGATTTTCAATTTCGGCGCAATGAGCGAATGAATAAAGGCAAGAAGCTGATTGTCACAGCATTGGAGGAGCTCATAGAGGAGCAGCTGCTGTTGCTTGGTATTGAACCGAGTAAAGGTATCTTTGACAGACCAGATGTATTCGAGTCGTGAACTATCGATTTTCGACATGAGCTTTTGGGGATTGCCACCCATGGATAGATCAACGTAAGAGGATCGTAAACGCAGGGATGCTCGACAGGCACCGGACTCAATATCACTTGAGCAGCTGCTGGTGCTAGTGCTACTGCTGGGTGGGGTTGCAGGTGGTGAGAGGTCGTCGTCGGGCGGACAGAGATTCATGATATGGTGTGAAGAGACAAAGGAGATAAGAAAGAGGGCGTTATTAAAAAGAGAAGAAAGGAAGGGAATATTCGCTCAGTTAATGCAGTGGTTTTTAATTTACGGCTTATGCTCTCGCACAACCTGGATTTGTTCATAGGATACACCTTTCCCAAAAAAAGACAATAGACCAAGTCCCAAGGACTGTACTCCCTTCGCTTGCATTCGTTGTCGTATCACTGCTCTTTCTTTCCCTTCCCCTGTCTCCTTACCTTCTAATGCACCAATGATAGCTGACCCATCCTTCCTCACTATCTTCTCCTCCAGAGCGTGCGAAAGAGAGAGACAGAGACGGAGGGGGAGGGGGAGGGAAGGAAGGGAAGGGAAGGGAATGGAAGGGAAAGTCTCACTCACCCCATATCCATTCCTGAACGATTACATCCTCCGCTTTCTGAATGTATCATCATTCGCCAGGATGATGGTATCGGAATGAAAGAACTGGTCAGTAGAAAAGAAAGGGGACGCCCCTGTTTTGCGGCTCCCCCAACCTCGCAAACTCTTTCTTAGCCGCAGCTTAGTAAGCTTTGCCCTCTCAGCAATAGGGGGAATGGGGGGCAACAATACAGAGGTCAAACTCGTTGTCTCTCTAACGATGGTTACCACCGCCATCTTCCGGATTTATGCACGTAAATCACATCCTCTTTTGCAACTTGTGTTTACATATCCACCTCTGCGTCTCAAAAGCACTGCTACTCACAAAGTGGCGTCTTTGTTTAGTTCCATATTATCTTTTCCCCTTGCAGGTCTACCTCGGAATGACACGTCAAGAGAGAGAGAGAGAGAGAGAGAGAGAGGTGTGTACAGACCATATATTTTTTGATCTGCAATGGCCCATTAGGAGAAATGGGTAGAAACGCATTCGATCTTTGTAGATCATCCTCTGTTTTATACTTTGCGAAAATCTTACAGCCTGGAAAACATGAGATAGTGCTGCTGCAGTCCACCATGTACGATATCCAAGTGCCAATCAAGCAGCCTAGCTTCATCATGCTGTGCTGCTATTTATCTGGAACAGCCGCCCCATGGAATCAGGTCAGTGGATGCCTTGAATAGAAGCATCAATGATGTAGCCGCCTGATAGCAATTGCGTTGCACATGGTTGGCACTTTATCCATATAGGGAAGGATGACCATAACACCCGCACTTGATAATCCATCAATCAAAATGGGCTATCATACTCTAAAACATGAAATGCTGCAAAGATCTCGGTTCCCAGCAATTCGTAAACGCCTGATATGACATCGGCAATATTCTTATAACCATACAGTACTTTGACGAGCACCATCCTTTCTAATCTGAAGACACTGATCGTCGAGGACTCGATAATCATTTTAAACATCTACCGCCACAGGAAAGTAAGCCGAAGCAGAAAGAACTGTGTAATCAACATATTTATTTTAAAATTCGAGCACAAATGAGGGATGCGTCTGTACAATAAATGCGAGGGAAAGAAATACAAAACAGCTCCTGAATAATACAAGTGCCGTGAGCGTGCTTCAATGTTTAAATACATTTCGGTGGTGAGAGATGGAGATAAAAGGGATAAAAGAAGATGTCTAGTTCTTGCCAACGTTCTCAGGGCGGAGCTGACGGACAGTCTTCCCGGCTCGCCAGAGCTCAGATTCACGGATCTCAGCGAGTTCTTCCTGGAGCTTTTCGCGATAGTCAGGCTTGGAATTGCGATCGAGGGAACGAGCAGTTTCCGAGCCATTCTTAACTGATTCGTAGAGCTGCTCAAAGACAGGCTTAGAAGCATCGTGGAAGGGGCGCCACCAATCAAGAGCACCACGCTGAGCGGTAGTGGAGCAGTTCGAATACATCCAATCCATACCACGCTCACCAATCAGAGGATAAAGCGACTGGGTGGCTTCCTCGACTGTCTCATTGAAAGCCTCGGATGGCGAGTGACCATTAGCGCGCAAGACTTCATATTGAGCTTGGAAGAGACCCTGGATGGCCCCCATCAGCACACCACGTTCACCAAACAGGTCAGAGTAGACCTCCTTCTCGAAGGTGGTCTCATACATGTAACCAGAACCAATGCCGATACCGAGTGCAATTGTGCGATCACGGGCATGACCAGAGGCATCCTGGTACACAGCGAACGATGAATTGATACCACGGCCTTCCTGGAAGAGACGACGGACAGTGAATCCAGAGCCCTTCGGAGCGACAAGGATAACGTCGATATCTGCAAGGAATCCATTAATTGACCGCACTTTACTTCTCCCTCTCATCACATCCGGCCATGTAATTTACCCTTAGGAGGAATGATCTTCGTCTGGTCCTTGTAAACGACTGAGAAACCATGCGAGAAATAGAGAGTCTTGCCAGGGGTCAAGAGAGGTTTCATCTGGGGCCAGATCTCGGTCTGATAAGCGTCCGAGAGAAGGTTCATGACAACCGTTCCCTTCTCAACAGCATCCAAGACAGGGAAAAGGTTCTTGCCAGGAATCCAGCCTTCCTCAACAGCTTGCTGGAAAGTCTTACCCTCACGCTGACCAATAATGACATTGACACCATTATCACGCAAGTTCAACGCCTGGCCGCGACCTTGAGGACCGTAACCGAGGACGGCAATGGTGTCATTTTTGAATGTATCCAGCAACTTCTCTCTGGGGACATCTGCGCGTTCGTAAACAGTTTCTTCAACGCCACCAAAATTGAGCGTCTTGTAACCGCGCATAGGAGTCATCTATGATATCCCGGTCAGCATGATACTTCGTGATGGGCGCGCATTTAACAGATTTTTGAATTACCGAAGCCATGGCAACGGTTGGCTTCAGGTTGGCGCTTGCCAAGGCAGCAAAGGGCCGAGAAGCAGCGGGGCGGATGGCACGGCGTGAAACAGCGCGGAGGGTAGTAGCAAAAACTCTGGAAGCCATGTTTGTGATAGACAAAGTGGGGAAGGGGCGAGGGAGGGAGAAAAAGAGAAAAAGTGAAGAACTGACGTTCTTTATATGGAAAAGCAAATGTGACGGGTGGGCGGTTGGGATGGAATGCCCGCAATGTGTCCAAATCGATACACCCTCATACAGCCAATGAAGAAGAAGAATTTGCGAGATCAATCATGCACGGACTTTTTGTTATGATCTGATTGGTGTGACTCATTTCCGATCAACATTAATCTACACTTTCTCGCAACCAAGCAGCAGACTTCGTTACACATTTCAAATGAGGCTGTGTCCGACTGTCTTCTATCTGTCGTGCACAGCGGCTTTAATTGACGAAGTAACAAAATGCTAAAAAGATGAAGCCAGCATCTCTTATGAAATAGATCCAGTCCGCTTTGGACATGGGACATAGCGTTTTTTATATTGGGTCGGCGCCTGAAGTCAGACCGATGCAGGCCGAGAGAAAGAAGCTTGTTTCATCTAGCTTCTTTATTATTTTTTTTTCTATCTATTTGGAAGCTGACCTTGCCGGAATGGTCGTACCGTCAGTTTATAGCCTATCTTGGCGCCACCATACTTTCAAATGGACGAGTCGACAAGGTATTCAGCGGCAGGCAGCTGCTGCCTGCATGACCCATACATCATACAAACTCAGGCAGCCGACAATGGCTACACAGTGCGTTCATTCTAATATGGTTTATTCTCCGTTTGCTCCATATCTAAGCTAATCAATGAATAGTAGAAACTGGAGGTTCAGCCATACAGATGCTACTTGCGGCACCGCTAAGAAGGTCAGAAAACCCCAACCTTCCATGTATAAGAAGATAAAGCCAGAGATGGATGATTCGTTTGTGGGCATGTCAGGCGGAGAGATCTTCCATGAGATGATGTTGCGGCACAATGTCAAGCACATCTTTGGCTATCCCGGTGGTGCTATCCTTCCTGTTTTTGATGCGATCCACAAATCAACATACTTTGAGTTCATCCTACCCCGGCACGAGCAAGGAGCCGGCCACATGGCTGAAGGATATGCACGAGCAACGTAGGTCGCCCAGATAACGCGTTCTCTTTTTATTTTCCAACGAGGTATTCATGATAAGCAAAAGTGGCAAACCAGGTGTTGTTTTGGTGACGTCCGGACCAGGTGCTACGAATGTGGTCACACCAATGGCAGATGCACTTGCGGATGGCACGCCATTAGTTGTGTTTAGCGGTCAAGTGCCTACGACCGCCATCGGCACGGATGCGTTCCAAGAGGCGGATGTCGTCGGAATCTCGCGGGGATGTACTAAGTGGAATGTGATGGTGAAAGATATTGCCGAACTTCCTCGCCGAATCAACGAAGCCTTCAAAATCGCCGTGAGCGGTCGACCTGGCCCTGTTCTTGTTGATCTACCCAAAGATATCACGGCCGGTGTTCTTCGTCGCCCTATCCCTACTGACACCATGATCCCATCCCGTCCAACCGCAGACAGAATTCCCAACACTGCCGTGGGCGCATTTGCCGAAGAAGCCATCGCTGAAGGGCTAAACCCAACACTGAAGAGATGCGCTGAACTGATCAATAAATCCAAAGCACCGGTGATTTATGCTGGTCAGGGCGTACTTGGTACTCCAGAAGGATGGAAAGTGCTCCGTGAACTGGCAGATAAAGGCAACATCCCAGTAACAACCACCCTCCAAGGACTTGGCGCCTTCGATGAAATGGATCCAAAAGCATTGCATATGCTTGGTATGCATGGGTCTGCATACGCCAATCTGGCAATGCAGAACGCGGACTTGGTTATCGCCTTGGGTGCACGCTTTGATGATCGCGTCACAGGCAGCGTATCCACCTTTGCTCCCGAGGCAATTAAGGCTGCCAAAGAGAACAGAGGTGGGATCTTGCATTTTGAAATAATGCCAAAGAATATCAACAAAGTGGTTGAAGCGACGGAGGCCGTAGAAGGCGACGTAACCGAGAATCTAAAGAAAATTTTACCTAAAATCGAGCACTCTGAGAGATCTGAGTGGTTTCAGCAAATCAACCAGTGGAAGAAGCAATATCCATTCCACTACGACCTGCCTCTGACTGAAGACGATACTCTCAAACCGCAACAATTGATCGAGGAACTGAATAAGCAAACGATGGATAAGAAGGAAAACGTCATTATAACTACCGGCGTCGGTCAGCATCAAATGTGGACAGCACAGTTGTATCGCTGGCGATACCCTCGGACTTTCATCACGTCTGGTGGTCTGGGGACAATGGGTTTCGGTCTTCCGAGCGCCATTGGCGCGAAAGTAGCTCTTCCTGACAAAATTGTTATTGATATTGACGGTGATGCATCCTTTTCGATGACAGGTAGAGAAGACTCTAACGAAATGCCCAACAAATATTTTTATATTCATGCCATATTCCCTTTGTCATAGCTATGGAGCTGGCAACTGCTGCCGAATTCAATATTGGTGTTAAGGTGATGGTCTTAAATAACTCGTTCCAGGGAATGGTCAAGCAATGGCAAGATCTTTTCTACTCTGAAAGATACTCCGGCACTGTCATGAAAAACCCAGACTTTTGCAAGCTTGCTGAAGCTATGGGAGTCAAAGCAATCCGAGTCACCAAGTCCTCAGAGATACCAGACAAAATGGCAGAGTTCTTGGCATATGATGGTCCCATCTTGATGGATGCGGTCGTTTGCAAGCGCGAGCATCTGTTTCCCATGGTTCCGGCTGGAAAGGCGCTCCACGATTTCATTGTTCACCCTAAGATTAAGGAGCGTCTAAGTGTTGAAGAAGCTATGGTTTTCAAATAATAAAGAACACGAGAGCTAGGCATTCGTTAACTTATAAACGAAGATGTTTTGATCAGAGACAATGCTGTATTTTTTATGGAAAGAAAGGGTTTAAATACAAAGAATCTTCTACTATGGACCGATAACACCCAATGTTCTGGGTTTAATCTTCAGCCTCCACACCAGCGGGATTGTCATTGCCTTCGGTATCTTTAGAGCCATTTTGCGTTTCTGAACCGCCCTCTTCTTGTTCTGCGTCCTCGGGATCTATTGGTTTTTTGGGAGCAGGAGCAGCGGTCTTTTTACCGTCATCGACATTAACAGCGTTCCCTGGCGTTTTGACAGCAGGAGAACCGGGATTATTGCCATCTTCGACATTATCGGTGTCCACTGGGGCTTTGCGAGAAGGAACAGACTTTTTGTCGTCTTCAGTGTCCTCAGGATCCGCTGGTTTGGCGGGAACAGTAGCAGCGGGCACTTCGCTACCCTTCGGATCTTCGGAACCTTCTCCTCCCCCAAGTACAGCAGCAGCTTGTTCTTCATCGTCCACTATAGGAGCCTCTGGGTCCGAAGATGGTAATGTGTTGGAAGACGTGCTTTCGGACGGCTCTGATGAGTCATTGTCCCCCCGCTCAACGAATGCTTGGCGTTCACCGGCGGTCAGACGAGCGGTAGAATCGGCCGGAGCTAACTCGGCATAAGCATGATCATGGCTATAGCCAACAGGGGATGACTTGACCGAAACGGTGAGAGCCATTAACGCAGCGATAGTCAAAGTGATGAAGCGAGCCATTTGTAGTATTAAAAAGTCTTTGTTATACGAAGTCGCCTCTTAATAAATCTTTTCCTTTATTTATACTCATCGATCGAATCGCGGGATCACCATACTCCTGTTCGCACGGCGAACGAAAGGAAGCTTAGAGAGACTTTGGCTGCAATGTGCCTCAAAATTTTGTTTTACAGAATGCAGTAGTAGCTGGTCCTGTTGCCGTATCGAAAGGGGGTACTATATTTATGAAGGGAGCGTAGAATGTAAAGATGAAAGGGTTTGGGACGCAGATAGACAGGGGGTTATGCGTGTGGGTACATGGATGCAGTTTTTCAAGCCAGACTCAAATCGTACTAGGCATGTCATTTCTTTGAATATCTTTTACTATCGAGTATATGTCTTTTATGAGTTCCCAGTCGATTAAGAGAAGATGTCATTTATAAGACAATCAATTTCTGAATGGAACAGAGGCCGGTAAGATTATCGTAATTTTATAACACGTTTAACAAAACAATCAGCAATAAACAATAAACAATAAACAAAAAATATTCTCTTCGAAGCACATTTGTTCACTGTTATATTCGCAAAAGCACACACACATATATATGATATATATATTAGCATAAATGATCCCATTTTCGATATTATACAACATTCGGTTAAGTATTTAGCAGTAAATCGCCAGGTATCAATACAAATCAGTTTTACCATTATGAGGATACCATGCTCTATATGTGTTATAGCTGTAGTTACCTCCTTTGCATGTCCAAATCAACAAGTCTCTCAACAGCTTTTTGCAGCGATCAACAAGGAGAAAATGAGCTAACATTCGAACTAGGCATGCACACCAAGATGACGATCGTGAGCTCAGGCGAGTGACCCGGGTAACGATGCGTAGTGTCCGCGGGTAAGCAGACGATTGCGCCAGAAAGATGCATAAATGGAACGCAGATGTTTCTTTGTCTGGTTGGTCTTAACGACTATTACCTGGGGATGTTAAAACACTTGTGGAGAGAAGGTCAGTATCGTTAAACGGATATTGTAATAGTAAACTCCAGACATCCACGGACTAACAGTCGATGTTATTTTATCGTTTAGGTAGCTGTTGCCGATTACAACAGGCCGATTGCAGCCGATCCGTGGAAATATAGTGGGAACAAGCCATATGTAATGCACTATCGGAGGTCGATTATTTTCTTGATATTCATATGATGCGCAATGCACAGAAAACCTTGATTACAGACCTCATAGAGCATACATAGAGCAATTTGAAGAACATGGGTTAGACTAGGACAGTGACTAGCTAGCGGTATGACATTCGATAGAATATCGTTCCTTTCGTGCTTTACAGACATCGTGTTTTCACATAGCAGATCAATCTGCAATACATGGGGTAAGTGCAATCTTGATTCATTAAAGCTCAAAGTTCAAACGGCTGTGTGGTCGTTTTCTGCATAACTTTTTTTACAATAGAATAGGAGTCTCTCTAGCACCGGAGGACACCATTTGGCCTAGTATTAAGATAGAAAATGCTTAAGGAAGCTTAAGGAGCCAGCTCCTTACACCAGAAGGAGAGTACAAACAACTTTATATATTAGCTGCTGACGAAAAATTAGGTACATAATATGGTGCTCGAACATGAAGGTTAGATGACGTGATATACTATTCGGATGGTATATACCCATAAATTTACGTGCTTTCCTTACCAGAAGGTGTAGAATCTGTTTTCCTAACAGCGCTGAACCCTTATATCTGAATTGGAACAACTATATTGCACATGGGTTAAATAAGCACCTATATTAAAGCAGCATATATATGATATGTAGCAAGACTTCGGTCATCTACTCCCAATACCTTGGAAATTTTCAAAGTGGGGAATGCACATTACGCCATAAATGCTCTATTGACCGTATTGCAATGGTTTAGAAGAAAAATTCACAGGCTCTCTGGTACGCCCGAGGAACAGAAGACAGGCATGGTCTATTCTACAGTGGCTGGGTGCGTATTCCTACACCTGTTCAGCGCGACCGTCGGGGAGTTAAAACAGTTGAGATAGAGACAAGCAGTGCATTGAAAGCCGGGGCGGGGATAAAAATTGCGAGCTTAGCGTGCTTGGCTTCTCTTGACCATCATTCTCCAAACCATACGTAAACATAATGTCAATGGCTGTACGTCAAAGCCGCAAGAAAACTGAGTGGCAGATGCTAAATGTTTGATAGAGCTTGCTTGGATTGTCTACTCCTGTAGACATTGACGTTTCCCTCACCGATGCCGAGAATAGGAAGCATGTCGATATCAAAGTCGATAAGGACCGCACCGAAAAGTTCCCTGTGTATCTCGACGGGGAGTCTGTAAGCGGAAAGGTGAGATCACTAGACTTGGTTTTCCCGAATTGAGTTGAAGGAGAGACCTCTGCCTTTGACGACAAAGGGGTTAAACCAATATTGCTGCAAAGGTGAATATTCGCTTGCGCGGGGGCAAACGTCTGGAGCACAATGGCATCAAGGTGGAGTTTGTTGGCAGCATAGGTACAGAAAAATACATTTACGACAAGGGATCAGCCGGAAGCGCTCATCATTACTTGAACACATGTAGAGCTGTTTCACGACCGAGGAAAGCCGCATGAATTTTTGACCCTTTCCCAAGAATTAGCCGCTCCCGGTGAGATGCGTCAAAATACGTCGTTTGATTTCGAATTCAAGAGGGTAGAGAAGCAATACGAATGCTATCATGGAATCAACGTGAAGTTAAGGTAAGAAAACACCGACCTAGTTGGTTAACTAATCATCATAACATACAGGGAGCAGATACTATGTCCGTGTCACCATCTCGCGCCGTATTGCTGACCTCGTGAACGAAAAAGATATCTGGGTTTACTCGTACAAAATACCGGCCGATGCAAACAATTCAATTAAGATGGAGGTCGGTATTGAGGATTGTTTACATATTGAATTTGAGTACAACAAGTCCAGGTAAGCATCTTCGCGACTCGTTAGAGTGAACGGATTGGGCACTCATACGAATTGGAAAGATATCACCTAAAAGACGTAATCGTCGGCAAAATTTACTTTTTGCTGGTTCGCATAAAGATTAAGACGATGGAGCTTGCAATTATACGACGTGAAACGACAGGTGCTGGTATGTGCATTTGCTTTGAAGTTGTGGCTGTCAGTCTTACATTCCATTCACAGCACCAAACTTATACAATGAAAGCGAGACGGTGACTAAATTTGAAATCATGGATGGTTCTCCTGTGCGAGGTAAAAAAAAAAAAAGAAAAGAAAAGCCGGTAGCGATCGGATAAACCGAGAATGGTAGCTCATGCAATGGGTAGGAGAGACCATCCCGATTCGCTTGTTCCTTGGCGGATTCGATCTGGGCCCCACCTTCAGAGGTATGAGAACAGTTTATGGCTTAAGAGTTATTCATACTTAATATCTTTTCTAGACGTTAATAAGAAGTACTCAACCCGTTACTACCTCAACCTGGTATTGATTGACGAGGAAAATCGCCGTTATTTTAAACAACAAGAAATCACTTTATTTCGGCGCAAGGGTATGAGAGATAGAGGGTATAATACAATAGTATAGCCAGACTTACAAGGAAATGGTCTTTTAGTTGATGACGGATATCCCCCCGGCGAAGAAGAATCATCTGAAACCGCTTGAAGTATTGTACAATAACGATATATTCTCCTTCATTTATCTATTGCTCTTCAGTAAGAAGTTTTGTACAATTCGACTTGATGGCTCTCTGCGTTGGATTGTCTACCTTTAATTTTAGCGTTGACATTGATCTTTCTTTGAGGAGGCGTGCGCATGGTTCTCAACAGTATGGGTTCTTGACCAATGGGTAAATGGAGCGTTTTAGTGGCGGATAATACGAGTCCTCAAGCTGAAGTTAGACCCGAATCAATAGCCTGTTCCTGGCCACTTATTTCGATATCAGCAGACAGCGTCTTGAAAAAGCGTACCTCATCCCAAAAATAGAACAATACATATTGGCATTTGGTGCCCTTCAGGGCTCATTCGCTCATTTCCCATTCTCAAACCTATTTTGTGGCCTGCCCTCTCTGTGTCACACACTTTCTTCTCTTTTCTCTTTTGCTATATTATCTTCATGAGCGATTTTTTTGACCTTCTCGGACGAAAAAGGTCGAAGTCCCATAACAATACTTGTGCACAGGATGCTGAGCCACGTAAGTCGCAGCAATGGCCCATCAATTCCAGCAGTCTCATTTAGCGCCCCTCATATACAGGACCAAGGGGCTCGATCGACGTATCACCCTCATGGCGTTCAGGTCGACCACCTGAACAATTGTCTACTGATGCGGGACATGCCGTCACCTTTCCGCCCCGACAAACCGCCAACCTGCCTGCTGAGAAAAGGCTCGACATTATGTTCAATCAAATGCTCGTCAGTAGCACGTTTTTACTGGCAATAATGTGTGCAACCGGAAACTCACGTGGCATTCGCAGGACCGACGAGGAATTCACGACGATAAAGTGCGAAGGGAAATGCAAAATTGGGATATCAATAAGAAATGGTTAATGGTAAATCAAGACCGACAGGCCGAAATGATGACAACCGTATCTGCTCATCAGGAGGGCCACCACGCCAGCGTTCGTCGGTCACCGAGCACGTCGACGCGTGATAACTCAGGCATTGCCGTCCGGCGGCCTGTAAATACCCAACCTGCTATTATAAGCCCTTCGAATAGCTCTAATCTTCGGAGCAGCCGAAGCTCGACGACCAGCAATAACAGCAGTAGCAGTAGCCCACGGACATCCATCTCTGGCATGACGGATATCGCTGCAGGCGACCGCAACTCTCCCGAATTTTTCATCCGTAAACTCACAGAACCCAGTTTACGGGGTTTGACACCAGGTATAATAGCTCACCTTGAAGTCAGCTTGCGAACCCGACCAATCGAGTAAGGATCTCACCTGACCAGAGCGACTTCTGTATGATTAAGCTAAAATAATGACCGTGATTAATTTTTGAATATTAGCTGGGTTGCACGTTTTATACAGCTCAGAGGTCTGCACGCGCTAGTTCAGAACTTATCCTTGGTGAATCGACAATCGGATAGGTAATTAGACAAACAAACACATGCGTACGGAGGAGAGGCAATAAAGGATGGGAAAATAAATGGGTTA
This sequence comes from Dichotomocladium elegans, assembly GCA_025716815.1. NCBI lineage: Eukaryota > Fungi > Mucoromycota > Mucoromycetes > Mucorales > Lichtheimiaceae > Dichotomocladium > Dichotomocladium elegans. Next base: position 754,479 of record JAIXMN010000009.1, read on the forward strand.
TTCACAGGAAAGATAAAACGCTTGAAATCGAAACAGATATTGTTAAAGCAATAAAAGCAATAGCTAACACCAAGGTAACACACAATTTTATGCAAATGCACACCAATCCGGGAAACCTACTAACCCTTCTTGTTGATGAAGATCGGCGTCCGAGAAATCATGACAAACCAAGAATTTATACATGTCGTTGTCTTTTCCTTGCTCTCACCAAGTTGGATAACCCGAAAGCTTGTCTGTGACCTGCTGGTCTTTCTGTGTTATTGCCAGCATCGACGTGGACATGGATATGTCCTCCGTGGGTTTGCGTTGATGCAACAGAAGCAGCAAGACCTCGGCATATTTGATTCTTGGCTCAAAACGCTAGAGCGTACTATCGATGGTCGAGGAAAGCTGGGTTCAATGGTCGGCGCCAATGACGAGTTCAAAAAGATGGGCATGTTCAATACTGCAGACAACCATCTCATGGAATATGCAGCAAGTATCGATCCACTTTTGTAGCTAGGATAATGTCAGTTCCTAAATCTTCGTTCTTCTCTTAGCTTTCCAACATGATACTCGTCAATTCATTAACGACAATGCCGCTCGATGATGTCAATAAGCGTATTCACCTGCGAAATCAACTCAATGCAGCTGGAATGCAAGCCAGAGTGCTACCAAAACTATCAGCGTTGGACTATCATTGGCTCAATATGCAAATTGAAAATTACACCATTGCCGCTGAAAACGATCTTGACGAAGCTTTCAGTGACGAGATATCAATATACTCCGACATATCTCAGCCGAGCGAACTACTTGATCTGCTCTTGGAAGGGCTTTCTGATACACCCCGTGCATCTGAATACCTTGTAACGCTGCTGCGCTATCTCCTTACAATTAAAGGAGATCCGGATGTCAGGTTGGACAATTTAGTGATTTAAGAGCATTAAGCTGAATGGTTCTTTCATAGGACACAATATTACCACATGATCTGCGAGTTGGTTGGTCAAGTTGCTCTGGACCAGAGAGGTGGAATGTCATCCAAGGATTTTAGTTCCGTATTTGGCGTATCGGTTGATACCCTGATTCAAAAATTCAGCAATCAGGATAAAATCCATCAGCTCGAAGAAGAATCGGCGTATCATCGTGAACAATATATGAAGATTGTAAACGAGAAAAAAGAGCTTGAGCTCATGCTACAAGATATGAGAGGAAATGGGCGGCGAAGCTCAGGTTCACGAGTCATCCCTGGAAATGAAGACGATTCGCGCGGTAAAAAACCAGCATTCTTCTCTTTCCTCACCTTGATATATTAACTCTGCCTCTGTTTGTTGTTCAGCTGTTAACGTCATAAAAGCCGAGAACGCATCGCTTCGTGAATTGTTAAGAACATCCCGAAGCACGATTGCTATGCTACAGGAACGTCTGCGAGAGATGGATGCCATTACCGAGACTGAGGAAGAACCATTCGTGCCAGGGCTAGTTCTTGGCAATGAGTGGAAAATGGCGCGTAAAAAATTCATTACCCTTAATCCAAAACCATCCTCTAATGTAGGCCACACATAGTAGTACCTATAACGCTTTCGCAATAACTGCTCAACTAATAGGAAGCAAATACTGAGGTTTCGAAGGCGAATAATATAAGACCCTCAAATGTTGGTCCAGATGGCTTCCATATTCCTGGTGTGGTTCAACGTCGAGGGTCGGATCGGCGCGTCGTCGGAAACAAAAGACATGGCTACATATCACCAGAAGGTCTAACAAAGTGACATTACTATAATTAAGCAAGAATTACATTTAACAGTGTCCTTCGTATCTACAGATTCAGACCTGTTCGCTAGATCAACAGACCCCCCAAGCCCTATTCCAGGTGCGCTCATATAGTACACATAATGGTATACTTATTCAATATTGACTTTAACATTAGGTCGCCCTGCAGTACAACCGCAATTATCTTCTCCCGGTGAAAACGGGGAATCGAATTTACCCGCACCGCCTCCACCACGCAAGTACAACAATAATTCCTTCCTCGCATTTTCTCATATATTTATACATTTAGCATTAACAACTTCCTCACCGCCGCCTCCGCCTCCTCCACCCCCACGTAAGTTGACTATAGATTATCAATAGAATGGTATTTACAAGCTATCTAGCACCACCACCACCACCATCTGGAAGCGGTTCTCCTCCTCTGCCGCCGCCGCCGCCGCCGCCTCCTCCTCCACCAGCGGCAGCATCTGGGTCTAAATCCCCTGCATCCAAGACAGGTATATAATCGTGCTTCCAGTGAGTTGTGCGGAAGCGGGGAGGAACTAATTTGTTCGCTCTCTGGCTGCTAGACACCGTTCCACCTGTCCCTGGTGTCCCGAAGCGAAAAGAACTCAATTATTATCCTGCAACAAAACTTAAAAACTTTCAATGGCAGAAGATCCACGATAACAGAGTCGAAAATACTGTCTGGGCGCTTGAAGGGGTTGATGAGAAGGAATTTGAAGAAGTGCTTGCGCGATCGGGTGCGTTTGAAAAACTTGATATGACCTTCCCAGCGAAGGTTAATACCCTGTTTGAACGCAAAATCAAAGCCAAACTGGATGACCGACACGATGCCATCCGATTTTTATCCAAGGAAAAGAGTCGTAGCTTGAGTAAGGCCACTAACGATCAAAAAGTGTGGGGAGGGGACATGGCTTATGTTGATGCGTTCGATGACATAGATATTGCGGTCCTCCCGAAATTGAAACATTTTGAGAATTTTGCTCAGGTGCGCGAGCGCATCTTGGCAGTCGATGACGAGCTTTGCACGGACACCTTTTTGGGCAATCTGATTACCTACGCACCTAGCAAAGATGACGACCTTATTACCATGGAAAAATATATCAATGCAACAGACGACGAACGGCAAAAGCTTGATACCCCTGAACAGTTTACCATAGAGGTAAACTTCTTTTTTTGCTATTAACGGTATGAATCATTGACCATGTATTATTTATGGTACAGATGATGAAAATCTATCGTTATGAAGCACGACTTCAGTTTATGCTTTTCCGTGTGATCTTCTGGGAAAGATATGACCAACTTATGAAGGTGAGATCTGATTGCCTGTCTTGCATTGTCGGGCCATATATTCAAAAGTTAGATAATAGAACATGACCACGGTTGTCGAAGTCTCGGACTCCTTGAGAAATTCAAACAGCCTCAAGGAGCTTCTCTGCGTAGGTTACAGCTGATCAAAAGTAGGAGAACGCTCTCTAAAAATGTCTTTACTATTATTACTATCATTTCCAGCTCGTTCTGATGCTTGGCAACTATATGAATGGCAACAGCCTGCAAGGAGGTGCATTCGGTATCCGAGTATCTAGTCTTAATAAGGTAAAGGAAAGGGGAGATCCTACCTACCTTCTGTACGTGCGCTCACAGATCGAAAATGATGCGGTAGCTCGCTGATACAAAGGCATCAAATACGTCTAACATAACCTTGCTGCATGTCCTGGTGGGTATCACACGCCGGCAGTTTCCACATATTCAACGGTTCCTTCATGATCTTCGAAACGTTAGCCATGCTGCCCGAAGTAAGCTTCTAGGTTCACATCTCCAGTAAAGCCACTTATTAACGATTTTCTACCAGTCATGGCAAGTGTAAACGATATGATGGAACAGTACTCTGACATGAGACAGAGCCTAAAGAAATTGGATATTGAGCTTGACTCGCAGTGGAGAGAAGTCGAATTGAATGAGGGCGACCGATTTGTGGAAGTCATGACGAAGCACAGAAATGCGGCTGCTGAACGCTTTGAGGAACTTCAAACGCTATATATCAATATGGACGCCAAGTGGAAGGATGTTATGACCTTCTACGGAGAGAACCCTAAAGCCATGCGTCCCGACGACTTCTTCGGCATTTTTTCGAAGTTTCTCACGCACTGGAAGGTGTGTGCGCGAAACTTGCTGATAGGCAAACAACAACAAAAAAAAATGCGCTAATGACCATCTACAGGAAGCGGCAATAGTGGAAGAAAAGTACACGAAAAAGAAAGAGAGTGAAGAAAAGCGAAAGAAAATGGAGGAGGACCGGAGACAGCGCCTTGAGGCTCTACGTCGGCAGCAAAATAACGCGTTTGATATTGATGAAGATGGTATGTACAATAAATGGCGATTACTAACAAAATAAATGAGCTAAGCAAATGCATTTTGTCTTTCGCGAAGCAGACACAACAAGTCCAAATGGAACTATCAGCAAAGATGACCGACGCATGATGGACAATCTCTTGGATAAGCTTCGCTCTGGCGATAGTGAGAATAGGCAACGACGTGAGCGACGGCAGCGTCGCGTCCAGGAAAAGCCAGCAGAGGTGCCTGTTAGTATTGAGAGCGATCCAGGTGACATGGGAGCCATTTCTGCCGAAGATTTATTGAAGAGGCTACAAGCAGAATCTGTTTCCATGTAATTACATCCCCTCTATCTCTCTCCCCCTCCTCTGACATCTTCAAATGCTTTGTTTATATTATTTTCTCTATCATCCTATATTCCCCAGTATATAGGTTAATGGATCACTTCTCCCTTATAAATAATACACATACATTCATCCATATATACATACAGCAAACGTCGCATTCCGAAAGAACGGATACTATTTCTCATACTTAAAGTCATAACGGCTTAGTAAATGTGGAATCGCGGACAATTGTGCACCATAGCGGGTAGTATTATCGTACAGATCAAAGAGAGGGACGGCGAGGAGTTTCATATTTTTCGGCACGTAAAGGATTTCTATGGAAGAATAAGCCTTCATTCTGTACGTCAGTCGGCACGTAGCTCGCTTTATACATACTGTTCGCTGGTAAATGAACGAGATAGAGCATTTTCTTTTCCTTTGGTTTTGTAATGTGAGCGGGTACATATGGATACTAGATGCATATACAGATAGAAGCCAGATCAGATTACTAGTCTTTGTGCGTATGCGATGTTTTGTTCTGTACCATGTGAGGTTCGAAATTCGGGCGCCACCAGGTGCTCAGACACTCTCCAATTTCCCATTCAGGTTCGTTTGGCCAGTCTGCGGGATCCGCTGCTCCGAGCCGCTCGTTCAGGATCTTCTTTAACCCTTCTTTCTCATCTACCCCAGGCGGGAGATAATGCCCAGGTCTGCATCATGACTAGATTAGAAAGAATTCCATCGACCCTTGGGTGCTGCTGTACTTGCAGTTTAAAGAAGGCGTTGGCGATCTGAAGCATGAGGACGTGGGGATGGTTGTGCTGATGTACCACTAGTACAGCCTCCACTGTTCTTCGCATGCCATGTGCCTCGTAGTCATTTTCAAGTCGTTTTAAGCGCGCAGACACAGAAGAATCTTCTTCGGGTTGTCCATCTTTGGTGCCAAAGGTATAATTGCCTTTGAGGTTTCAGCAAAATCGCGCATTAATTGTTGACAGTCGTTTTCTTTTGTTGTACATATACATGTATATGCAGTAATGTTCGGTTGGATTTACCTAGAGGATATCTTGCTTTCGCATTAATCGACTCTTGCACCATCCAAACCGTTAAATTTCCCTCGTCATTTTGCAGGAAAAAAGAAAGGGAAACTCACAGTGTGATGTCTGGCATGGCCTCTGAATTGGACAGGAATGAAATGTCTATGCTGCGGGAAAGGGAATGAAAGAGTCCTTTTCTCCAACCCCCCCCCTTTCTCCGGTTGCGCAGCTTGAATTCAATTGCTGGAAGCGGTTGCGTACCTCACAATACTTTTTATTTTTTACGAAAGGCGCGAAAAGCAAAACGCTTTTGACTGGTAGTTAAACGTGAGAAATAAATATGAGCGTGTGTGTGTACGGGTGCGTATGTATAGAGATGGTATGCAAGAGAGCTGGTAATGAGAGAAGACGAGATACTGGGCTCATACGGTCGGATCATAGCTCCAGATACGCGCCCGATTGTCACCAGAACCGGTTGCGAAAACCGGGCGGCCGCTCTGGCTAATGGCAACCGAGATAACTAATGTTTTCGAGGTTTAACTTGTTGGATGCATCGACTTTTAGAGATAATACTTGTATATAATACCTGAGTTCTTATGACCCTGTAGCATAAACTGTGTCTGGCCGGTTTGAGGATCCCAAAACTGGACACTGCGGTCTTTAGATCCAGACACGATCCAGCGACCATCGGGCGTGCATGCCACCGAGAGCACGAAGTCCTTGTGACCAGTGAAGGTCATCTTGCATGGGCCTCTGGATCGATCACGCTCTACACCGAAGCCACGGCCCTCATTCGTGCCCAGCTGCCATAGCTTTAAAGTCTTATCGAGACTGCCGCTCACGAGTGTTCGACCGTCCGGCATAAAGGCCACCGAGTATACGCTGTCTTTGTGACCTTCGAGCCGCTCGAGCGCCTCGCCTGTCTGGATATCCCACACCCGTACCATCTTGTCCAAGCTACCCGCAGCAACACGACGACCATCTGGCGATACTGCAACGGACGTCACGCCGGGGTCTTTCTGGTCCTGGTCCGTAATTGTCAATGTATGCATACAGCTACTATCGGCCATACTCCATATCCGCACGGTGCGATCTCCTGACCCCGACACAACAATGCGGCCGTCGCGACTGAAATCTAATGAATAGATATCTTGCTCGTGGCCGGTAAGGCGATTGCGGATTCGTCCGCTTGCGATGTCCCAGATCTACAGAGAAACCGTGTTTTTGAGCCCTTATTGATTCTGGCCCATGTTGCGTCTACGTCTGTGCTCACTCTAATTTGTTTATCTTCAGCACCTGTTGCTAGGTAGCTACCGTTCGGACTAAAGCACACAGATCGAATATACAAATCCCCGTCCCTCTGCACGCTCTCGTCCTGTAAGGCGCACACCCTGCGAGATGTAGCGACGTCATAGATAAAGGTGGTGCGGTTACAGCCAGCCGCAAGATATTTCCCGTCTGCGCTGAATTTCACACAGCATACCACACTTGCATGATCAAGTGTGTGGATTAAATTTACTGTGAGATAGCGAGGGACCTTGGGATTGAAACTGCAGCGCGAATCGTTAGAAGGAAATCAGGGATGATAGAGTGAAGACAACTTACAGTGCAAACCAGTCTTTCCCTTCGACCTTCATGTTAGCAGGCACGCTCTCTGGATCGACATCGGCCAATGTGCCAGGAGGGACATTGGAAGCACCACCTAGCACCGAGCTCGCCTTGACTACAGCAGCCGCTGGCGCAGAGCGACCTGGTGTCAAGCCAGGCTTTCGTTTGTCTAATATCTCTGAATTGGGGGGATGTGGGGGGGACGGGCCAGATTCTGCGCCACGAGATCCATAACTGTAGGTTCCTGTAGGCAGTAATAATGAGCATAATCAGTCACGTAACTTATTTTGAACAGTGTGTACCCACCGTGCTCTTGACGTGGATAAGGACCTGGCGCAGGTGAAGTGGGGATGCGACCATCATACATGCTCGACGTTTGCGGCGTTCCTGAAGAGGGAGGAGGAGGAATGCGTGGCGACCCGTTCATATAATTCAATGGTGGCGGAGGACCCGCCGCAGGAGGCGGATGACCTTGATGCTGCTGCTGTTGACTCTGCGGTGTTCCTGCCGGAGGATGAGGCGGGTAACCTGGATACTGCGAAGGTTGCTCGGCTATAGACGGCGGTGGAACACGGTTTGACTGACTTGTGCTAGAGCCTAGATGATGCTGTGAGTTCATAATGCCTCCAAAGTAGTTGGACCCAGGTCCGAGGTTGGGCGGTGGAGGACCGCCACCATGGTGTCCGGTGCCAGGAGGGGCAGTGTTCGCCGGCGCTGGAGGTTGAGAACGATAAGGTACGGGTATCTGGGCAGTTGGCATTAGAGGCCCATTATTGCCACTACCGCCGCCACTACCGCCGCCACGAACTTGCGCATGATCCAGCTGCTGCCTTAATCTTGAAATTTCATCCTCATAGCTACAGAGAGGGGAGTTGGCTTTTAGAGAGACATTGGGGCTAACTTTCAAATCGATTTACTGTTCTTTTAAGCGAAGCTGGGACCGCTCGAGCTCATGGAGACTTTGCTGGAAGCTCAACATTTCTTGCTCCTGTGCGTTTACTGGCGGCGCCACAGTGAAGAAAGAGGATTGAATAATTTCATATTGCCTGGTGCTGTTCCTGTATCATGATGTTATAACAGCTTACCCTTATGCTCAAAGTCATCGCGTTGGCTTTTGCACAAGTACGCTTCTTGTGCGAGCTGATCGAATTCGACCCGAATGGCCTCAAGCATTTCCACAATGCGGCTCTGTGGATTGGGAATCATTGCACGATGGTTGTACACTGACATGGTTCTAGCAGCTGCAAATGAATAAAAGGCGCGACAAGGGGCGCGAACTAGGCGTGTTGCAGCTTAGGAGTGTCGCATAGCTGTCAAAGCACAAGCAACATGTACTTACACCGTAAGAAATACGCGAGGCTATGAAAAAGGCTGATGTAACTGTTTGGTTAAAGTAGGAATGATTGACGTATGACACCAGTTACGACGTTTGCGATGATCGAGAAAGGAGAAGAGAGGGGGGAGTGTTAAGGTACAAGCAAAGTGACTTGTGACTAGAACAACCACAAAAAGTGAGGAGACTATTCCCACCCTCTCTCCCCCCCCCCACCATCACCACCCATTTTCTCTCTGTAACTCTTCCAGACACATGCGTGCATAACTGATTCGTATACACAAGCACGCACACGCGCGCTCATAAACAAACAAACAGTACATATACAAACGTGCATCGCACACTCTCCGTCATCGCAGGAGCGATGAGTCTTTATGTATCTGCTCTCCTATAAACGAGAACAGCCCTTTGGTGAGCAAGATACAATCTCGTCATCCATTTGCGTCCTAACCAGAACCTTTTCGCAATGCTTTATGCCTGCTCCCGAGCTGTTTTCGTATTACTAGTGGAAGCGTTCAAACCCTATCGCTTTCCTTTTTCTAGGCTTGTCACGTTCAAACACGCCACAGAATCTTTGCTGCTCAAAAGCGCCTATGCCGAACACGATACATCCATTCAAGAACGAAGACTGTGGAGCATATGAACCAATTCCAAGCCATGTGCGGCCTATGCACGACTAAGCATAATTAACACGTTACATGGACAGGCTTCTTAAAGTAGAGTAGGGTGAGATGCATGTGCCGAGGAAGGGCTCTCTGGTGGCACTAATGGGGGCGATGGCTTCCACTAACTTAACAGCGCCCAGATTCCCCTCCTCTCTCTCTCCCCGAAAAAGAAAAAATTCGAAATATCACCCTTTCTCTTTTCCGTTTGTTTTGTTTCACTGCCTCTCTTCTTAAATGCAATTCTCACTACGCGATCAAGTCGATGATTTGCTGACAGCATACTCTAAACTGACTCGACAATTTTTCCAAACGCTCAGCACAATCGCGGAAAACGCTACTCTTCCTGATTCACCGGAATCTGCACCCGAACAGCTCGTCAAAAGCATCATAGACGTCGATGCCAAACTCCAGTCGGCCCTTGACGAGAGTAACTGCTTGCGTTCCACCTTCCTGCAAATGTGAACCAAGGCTCATATTGTAATTACAGTTGATCAGCATCAAACACGCCAGCAGCGTATCCTTCAAACTCAAGACGAAATTGGACGCCATCAAATCGCGCTTCTCACACTAGTCCAGCGGCTTCACCAGGTACGGGAGAATCTTGACGAAGAGCTCATTCGGGCCAAGAAAGAAAGGAAGGCTATACGCTATGCAGAGCAATGTAAGGACGATTGAGCATATCAGGGAAGCCGTCGTAACACAATTCCGTTTTGGATAAAAAAAAAAACAGCCAGTGTGGATTTTACGGATATTTTATCCTACGCATCGAAGTTATCAAAGTACACATCCGCACCGCCCGGCTTTGACCTCTTGAGTGCAGATGTGAAGGTGGACTTTGAAAAGCCATACCCTGATGAAGAACGGATGCGTCGCGGTCAAATCTATCGCCAACACACCTCGTCTCAATCATTAACGGATACGCAGGAAGAGCAATGTAAGTACATTTTGTTCACTTTCGTTTGAATCTGAATGGCCTTTATTCTGTTAGTCGAAACGCTTTCAACTGGGGCATCGGATCACGACCACCGAGGTTACCTTCCTAGGAGCACAGCAGAACCAGCAACAGAAGAGACACAGGACAATTTCTGGATCTTGGATCTCAATCCCGATTTAGCAACTTGATCAAGTGCTGCTATTTTCCCAACGCTTCATCGATACCATTAAATATTTGAATGTATTGATTTACAACTGTAAAGCCTGATAGATACAGAGGATTCTATTGAAAAGAAAAAGGAGCAGGGTGAATCATTTACAAGCCGTGAAAGAGAGAATAGAGTACAAAACGCACAAAGAGAAATTAGGAAGAATGAAGGGGAGTATGTATAATAAAACTATGGCCGTACAAAAGCAAAAAGACATACTAGCATTTTAAAAACACCAACATCTAATTCTTGTCATTGTCCTCTCCGGTACTTTCTAAAACATCTGCCCAGACCTTCTCCGCCACATCCTTTGACACATCAGGGAAGCAGACCTTGAAGACATCATCATAATAGTCCACTGGGATGCCGGTCATCCCCTCCTTGATATGGTCAGCAAGTTCTTCCCAATCTGAAAGGTTGTCTTTGGGAAACAAGATAGTGTTGATGTTGGACCGCTTTGCAGCGATGGTCTTCTCCTTTAACCCGCCGATCTTCAGCACTTTGCCGGTCACAGTGAGTTCACCTGTCATTGCGATGTTGGGGTTCACAGGATGGTTAAGGGCCAAGGAAACGAGGGATGTAACCATGGTCACGCCCGCAGAAGGGCCATCTTTTGGAACCGCTCCTGCCGGGCAGTGGAGATGGACACGCGCTTTTTCAAAGAACTTGTTGCCAGGGAAGTGCGTAGCCATAAGGGACTTTGCATACGTGTAGGCGATAGTAGTAGATTCTTTCATGACATCTCCGAGCTGGCCGGTCTTCGAAAGTCCAGGCGTCGACTTTGGCGACAAGGATGACTCCAGCACTGACTCAATGTACAAAGAGGACCCGCCTAGAAGAGAGGAAGAAAGGTTGGCAAACATAACGATAAAATGATCTACAACATACCCATGCTCGTCCATGCTAAGCCCATAATTACACCAGGAGGAGTATTCTCATAGATTCGATCGGATTGGAATATTGGCGGACCGACATAGTCCTTGAGCGACTCTGGAGTAATATCGAGTTTGATGCTTTCGGGAACAGCCAGCGGCTTGCGCTCCTGTTCAACTTCTTTTTTACCCTCTTTTTGGTGCTCTGATGCTGTGGCCTCCTCCTTCTCATCTTCGCCAATCTGTTCAACCACCTTGTATCCAGCTTTTCGGAATATTTTGTCAATGTGCTTCTTGAGATTGCGTACGCCACTTTCGCGGCAGTAATTCTTGATGAGCGCGTCAATAGCATCGGGTGTTAAGTTAACGTTCGCACCATCAAGACCTGACGCGACCTTTGCGGCAGGAGCAAGATATTTGGATGCAATGGCAGCCTTCTCTTCAGCGATGTATCCGGAAAGCTGGATCACTTCCATACGATCTAGCAAAGGACCAGGAATGGTATCGAGCACATTCGCTGTGCATACGAAAAGGACCTTGGATAAGTCAACAGGTACATCCATGTAATGATCCAAAAAGCTGCTGTTCTGTTCGGGATCAAGAAGTTCGAGAAGAGCTGATGATGGATCGCCTTGATGACCACGACCGATCTTGTCAATTTCATCGATGAGAATCAGCGGATTCTCCGTCTTAACCTTCTTAAGTGCCTGGATGACCTTGCCAGGCATCGCACCAACATAGGTGCGACGATGTCCTTTGATCTCGGCAACGTCGGTCAAGCCACCCACAGAAAAGCGATAAAACTCTCGGTCCAACGCGCGAGCAATGCTCTTGCCAATGGAAGTCTTACCGACTCCAGGAGGACCGGAAAGACAGATGATCTTTCCTTCAACAGTGCCACGGAGCTTCCCGACCGCGACAAACTCCAAAATACGATCCTTGACATCCTGTAAGCCGTAGTGATCTTCGTCGAGCACTTTTCTGGCGTGCACAAGATTGTAATTCTCATGGGAGCGTTTACCCCAAGGCACCTGTGTGAGCCAGTCAAGATAATTGCGTGTCACATTGAACTCTGATGCTGCAGGCTCCAAATGGGCAAGCTTGGTAATTTCCTATAATGAAATTCCATAAACAACTGGTCATCCTAGAAATATGGGCTTTTTCTTTTACCTCATCAAACACTTTTTTCACTGTTTCAGGCATGGATAGCTTGGTTGCCTTTTCTTTGAATCCTTCTACAAGCTTGTCTTTGCCGTCACTCTCAAGGCCAAGCTCCTTTTTGATCCCCTTCAATTGCTCCATCAGGTAATACTCGCGTTGTCGCTTGGCAATCTTATTTTCGACATCCTTAGAAATCTTATTCTGCAGTTGCGCATTCATAAGTTCTTTTTTGAGGACAACCAATGCTTTCTGAAGTCGTTCCTCGATAGGCAATGTCTCCATAACCTCTTGAAGCTCCAGTGGCTCCCCTGTTGAAACAGCAGCTGCGAAATCGGCCAATTTCGAAGGTTCCTCAAACACATTACCAGCAGATTGGGACATGGAGAAGCTGGCAATCTGATCGCGGAAGAGTGGATTGAGCGAAGCGATTTCCTTAAAAACAGAAACAATCTCGGAAGTAACGGCACGAATAATAGGATCCTTCTTGTCGTATGGTGGGTCAATGAGGTTTTCGACGTTTACTAAGGAAACAGCGTGTTCATTCGCCAGGAACGATGTCGCATACTGCTGGGTCTCGCTAGATTGTTCGGCGGTTTCGTGCACTTTGACGTTCTCAGGTGCTAATTGAGCCAATCAGTGGATTATGTTCATCTCGATGAAAATATACTTATGCGTACCTGATCCTTCTACTGCTTTGTCTTCAATATGATGTCCTTCCGCTTGTATAGTAGATTCGTCTTCTTGGATTTCTTTCACCTTGACAGCAGCCGGGATCTTCCCCTGTGTGTTGATTAACTCGGTAATCTTGATTCGTCGATGGGGATATAGTACTGCTGTCAATCCGCCCTCGTCATCCTTATTTTTAGAGGTCCCGCTGCCACCACTAGCCGGAAATACACTCGTAATCTGAGCAAAAACACCAACATCGTACACTTGATCGAGATTGGTGATGGTATCTGTATCGATATTCTCATCTTTAAGTAAAAATGCGCCCACATAGGGCTGACCACGCTTCAGGAGCTCTTTGATGGCTGCAGTCACATTTGGGTCCTTGACAACAACGGCCTTGTAGAATCCTGGAAACAACGGCCGTCGAGCAATAGGTACTGCTAATACTTGAGGATACACATCTGGTACAGTCGGTTTTTGGAGCTGGTTCTCGATCACATTGAACGCGAGTCGTGACGATTTGTCATCACCGTCATTCCCACCATTGCCATTATGTCCTGCACCGCCTGCTGCTTCCGATCCACCGGCCCCGTCAGGCATGGATGAGGATCCATCGCCTGCAGGATCCCGTTTTTTGAGTTGCATTGTGCTGACATGGCGTTTAAGAGCTGCTGCACTACGAATGGGCTGAAGAGCAACAAAGACTGAACCGGTGCCACGAGTCTTTAATGAATGAGCAAGTGAGTTGGTCCCCCAGATTGTAACTGTTGCTCGAGCGCCAGCAGCCGAAGAAAACGAGCGTTTGGAGCTGGCGGTAAGAGAAGCTGTGGGACTCAACTGGGATGCGATCGCATTATTGAGTTGCGATCGAGTGATCTTCTTGGATACGTGGACTAGAATTGAATGGTTCATTTTTCCAAACCTTCCAATTGACAATTCTATCAAGCTAGAAGGATTGGGGAGAGAGTAAGGAAAGCAAACGACGTAAAAATGAAGCGGGATAAAGAGTGGCTGACTGGGTAGATGCTCCACCCTGGTGCGAACTTCCCATCGAAGAGGCCACAGAACTCCGATGCATTGAGCAGTTCCAGTAAGTTCTATCTATCGTTTTGATACGCCATGGCGCGGAACCTTGATGTTTCTTCAACCGCACACGCTGTTTCCTCAAGCTTCGATAATGCCCCGTCCATTTGTCTCTGATGCCGTGGGACATGGACACAATTTACCTCTTTCCAATTTTCAACTCTCATTGTGACGAAAAGGAAGTCTTCCTTTAGATTAACTCTTCCGATATAAGACTGCATCGCTTTAAGGCTTTGTCAATTCTTTCATTGATTCATAGATCCCGTGATATATGCTCTATCTGCCTGAGAAACACTTCGCTGGAATCATTTTCACGTCTCTCCCCCTATGGGCGTTTACTGGAGGGTGATCTTTTGTCGAGTCAGCATTAGTTCGGTGGCACAATCGCCGACCATGCTATCCCGCCCGTTCTCCACGGATTATCACAACATGATGAACTCGTTTGTTTTTTATGCGAATGTGTCTGTAATACTCTTGCCACTGACGTTTCTACTATCGAGCTGGCTGCCCCCGAGGTCCGCAGCTACTGTTCACAGAGAACGCTCTTTGACAGGGCTTTGAGGGAGAGGGTTTAATGGCCGCCTATCCTCCATCCTGCATCCCGATCACCGTACTACCACCAGCGCGCTAAACAACCCCAGCCTAACTGCCCGATCTTTCTCTTCCGCCATGGGTGAGGACCGATGCTTATCACGCTAACAGCATTCTATTCTCCCCTCGATTCCTTTGATCCCTCATTTTTTATGCTCGTGGGAATTAGTAATCCCATGTTGTCGACGAACATACAGTGTTTTCAAATTTTATTAAAGTCGTACCCCAGCCAGTTCTGAAGTCGCAGGATTACAAAAATAGAAGTCGTGTTTTGCCCAGAAATCTTTACGCATGATGACAAAGCAAATGTCGCAATACACGGCGAAACTTGGCAAATTCATCTCTACCCATTTACATTCTGAAATGAGCAATCTATTTTTTTACGATGGTCAAGGCCATGTCGTTGATGAAGAAATGTACTCTGCAATCCGTTTGTTCTCATACAGAATATCTGCTTAGCATATCTTGCAAAGATAACTTTGAGCTTATTGCCACGCACATTCCCAAGAGAAAGGATACAGACATTCGGATGAAAAAAGCGGGGATCAAGCGCAGTTACACAGCGTACACTGACCAAGACAAGATCAGATTTTTCAAGCTGATGTCTGAGAAGGTATTGAGTGCATCAGCTGCTAGGAATCCATGTTCGTTCAGCTCAGCGACGGACATCACAGTACGGAAAGGACCCTGACAGCATTTTTAAGAAAGTAGAGGCAGAGGTCGTTCATGTATTCTCAACGAAGAGGATAAGAGTGTTATTTTAGAATGGGTTGTTGAGAATCCGTCAATTGTCCTAGAGCAGCTGATGGAACAACTGCTCCAGTGATTTAAGAGTCTCAAAGTATCCAAAACGACGCTCCATCGATTTATGAAAACCGAATGCAATTTGTCATTGAAAATGGCTCGGTTTCAGCCTGTAGACAGGAATAGCGATGCAAAGGTCCAAGAACGCCTTGATTGGGTGCGCAGACGGGACAGGACCGACATCGACATTAGAGAAAACTGCGTTTTTCTTGATGAGTCTGGATTCCATATTAACATGAAGCGCAGCATGGCATGGTTCAAGAAAGGGACTTGTGCAGTAGTTACAGTGCCGAATGCAAGAGTAAAAACAGCTACCATCTTGGGAGCAATCTCGGCATCAGGCATCATTAAATGTAGCTTGAGACTCCCACGACCACTAGCCAAAGAAGAAACAGAGCGGGGCAGCCCGCAGCTGCAAGCAAGGAAACTATCACTGGACATTATTATCTCAGCTTCCTTAAGGCTACCATGGATGAAATGGATAAGCATGAACATCTGAAGGTATCCGCGTGGCTACATTGTGATGAGCACAATTGTTCCATCAAAAAAGTTGATGTATAAAGGAAACAAGGATGAAAAAATGCAGTAGTAGAATGTTTCCCTAAAAAGGAACATGGATACAGTGCATTCATTGCAATGCATGCTTGACATTGAAGAGGAAGGTGATCTTGAACTCATCCACCAATTAGAGGGCCGGTTGCAGCGGATGAACCAGGAGGCCCTGAGCAGTGCCTACCCCTCACCCCGCTCTCCGGTAACTGTCCAACAGGCTGAAATCGATAACCTATATAACATTTCGTTGTTGTGAGTATTTTTGCTTATCATATGATATGCACTTCATAGTACCCCATCCACGCAGGTTGGAACGGGGACCTTGATTTACTATAAAATAATGAGGTTCGACCAAGCCGTTTTTCTTTACCACTTGCGTATTCTAAAACCCGTCACAAACACACTCGTATTACACATCTCTCTCACCTTACACAACTCATACAACCCAAGGCGAAGAACACAAAAGCACATTCCGACATTAGGACGGTAAGGCTTCTGGAATAAGACATGACTAGAAGATTTGTGCTAAGAGATAATATCACAGCCCTCTACTGGTGAAGACATGGAACAACCTGTCGACCCCACCAGGAGGAGGGGCGTAAACCCTGCCCAACCCAACCTCAGGCCCCCTGACCGTATGTTAGGTGTCAAGACCTCTATACGAGGCATCCGCTGGAACGCCGCCTACCGCCAACTGTTGATGGACTTGGTCGCTGTTGTCCATGCGACAACAACCCATGCGTACAGCTTCGCCAAGTACATCTTCCTACGTAAGCGCGAACGCGAGCCGGACTTCAACCTCCAACAGTTCCTGCACGAAAAGTTCTTCTCTGAGGTGTGGCTCTCCATGCTCGACAAGCGAGTTCGTCCAACCCGGGGGTTTTCCGGCGAGTGCCGAGCTCTGATCGGCGAGTTTTTGGAGGATTACCTCGAGGCCACCCAGTACCAACGGCCGCAACTCAAGAATTCCCAACAATGCTCTGCGTTCGAAGGTAAGAAGATGTTTGTTGCATACTGCAGCAATATCAACATGCGGTTCGGGCAGCACCTTCGGCGCGCGGTGAATGCTCTCCTGAACATTCGAGAGCGGAAAGCGGCGAGGAGACGTGAACTGGACGCACTCGGCTGGACCGAGGAGCAAATCCGCCAGGATATTTACGACACCATCACTCGCCATGCCACAGGCTTCAAGCTCGCCATTGCCCGCCGAGGTGTGCGGAGGGATGACATTCCGGCGGAACCAGCTTTCCTCAGGCAAGCGTTCGACCAGATCCAACCGGTCTTGGATGCTTATCCCCAAGGGTACCAGTTCCAAAAACAAAGCATCTACTACGACGCCAAGGCGCGTTCAGCCAACCACTTCCGGCCGTTCATAGAGCTTGCATATGTTTTCCAACGCAATGGTCTTCGCAGCTTCCAATGTTTTCCGCTTCGCCGATCCTGGGCCCCTTGCTATATGCAGATCGACACCACGATTCTTGTCCAGCATATTCTAAAGAGGCCAAGACACAACATCAGCCAGAAGTTGGCTCTGTGGGGAGAGGTTGTGGACTTCAACTCTCGTGCTTTCAGACCCCAGGAAGGCGGAACGATCGAGTTCCATGGCACAATCCATACTGATGGAGTAGGCGTCACTGTTTTCAAAAGGACAAACAATCAACGACCATCATATGGAGCAAAGTACCGAGGAGTCGAGGACCAATTATGTCAACATGCTGACATCACAGGAACACCAGAATATTGCTGGTAGGTGCGTCACCGTCGACCCTGGGAGGAGGGACCTCCTTTTCTGAGTCTCAGAGAATTCCAGGCCGGAGCGAGGTGCCCGTCTGACGTTCCGATACTCCAAACCTCGTCAGGACAAGGTGCGCAAGAGCAAGAAGTACCGCAGGTTATTGCAGAGGCTCAAGAATGAGGAACCTGAAGTCGTGCATGCCGAGGAACGCATGGCTGGCGAGCATTCCCGCGGCTTGGATCGTGCCGATTATGACCGCTTCCTGCTTGTCCGGTCCCAGGTGTCCCAAGTTCTCGAGGACTTCTATGCGAATACTGCCACCCATAATGCCGCTCCCCAACCTCTTTTCCGAAAGCTCCGTCTGTCGTCGTACATCAACAAACAACGAGCAGATGAGAAGCTGAGGGACGGTCTGATCAACAAGTTTGGCCCCAACGCGGTATTTGTGATGGGTAATTGGTCTGCCCCGAACACTCGATACCACGAGCCAATCCGCGGTGTTGGATTCCGGCGACTTCTCAAGCAAGGCGAACGTCGCTTTGATGTATACTTGATCGACGAATTCAAGACCAGCAGATGTTGCCCCGCGTGCGAGACTGAGAGCCTTTCTACATTCCGGAGGGTACCCAACCCACGCCCCTATCGAAGAGCCGAGAATCCAAACGTTATCTGTCATGGCCTGCTACGGTATGAAGCCTTATTCGCGGAGGAGTTTGATAATCTAATGTCGCTTATTTTGTGCAGATGCTCAAATCAAAACTGTACAGCAGGCATGGCAGAGGGCGCTCCTCGGCAGCGATTGTGGAACCGTGATATGGCGGCCTGCCTGAATATGATACATATTCTCAGGAGTTTTCGGGCCGATGGCATGGTCCCGGAAAGGTTTCGGCGAGCACCTGCGGGTGGTGACAGGCTCCTAGCAAGAAGGGCTAGATCACCAGAGCCCGACGAGCGAAGGGTTAGACGAAGAGGATCAGGGCGGCCAAGAGGACCAGGACGAGGTCACCAATAGCGATGATTTTCCGTGTCGGTTATCGCCGGCACACATCTGGATACCTTCGGGGTAAGTTAAAGTGTTGGGGAAGGGATACTATTTTCTGGTGACTAAAATCTCTCAACCAATCGATGTGAAATCCTTTCCATCTTGATACGCCATTTTATTTTATTTTCATGCGACATAATTTTTCCCCACCTGCGAAATTTATTTTTGAAAATAAAGTATCTTTATTTGTACGGCCATCCGCGTAGCACAGCAGACCATTCAATAACTTGGCGTTCGAAGGGATGCGCTTCGGTATTAAAAACGAATTTATCTAACGACATACTGCCCGGCGGACTAAATAACAGATACAAATATTTGAATGTTTCCGCAAGCAGGAAACTATGAGATGAGATATTAGAATGCTGTTATCGTATGGCATGAGTTGGATGATGGTATGTACCTTTCCATCGAGTCGATCTGGTTGCCTGCTATGCCGCCTGCCGCCTTCTCTCCAAGGTAGACGTTACGGACAGCTGCATATCCGCTGTAGGTTTTACAGTACTTCTCTATTGCTTGAAAGATTTCCCAGCCATACTCCTTGATAATGGTCTTAGCTGTACATGTCACTTTTTTCAATCTCAGTGCCGATTTGCTAGCTCTCCCACCTGGTATTTCGGATCACCCGTTATTCGGTAGAGTATAAAGAGACTTTCAATAGTCTCTGGCCGAAGTTGATATCTTCGGTCACGTGCAATCAGTCCTTCAGGATGAGGAAATTTGGGAGGAGGGAGATTATAGACTTCTACGTGTTCGCCGATTCCCTGTTTGGTACTGGACGTTGCATTTATACCATGCACCTCTTGGCTTTCTAGTAAACTAAGTGTTTCTTGGTATGTGAAGGCATTGTATGGTTTAAATTCCATGGGAAGAAGCCATGTTTCCGATGGTAGGCCTGTAGTAGATGACCGCGCCATGTAGACACACGTTTCGAGAAGACCTTTGGCAACCACGAGATCATCAGGACGCTCAAAAAGTTTAGCCCCCATTGCGAGCATGCCTGGAACAAAGCAAGTCTATTAATATCAGCATGAGAATTTCTCCGTTTTCAGATAATCAATCGAGCTGAATGTCTTACTAGAGCATCCATGCTTGTATAATGGCGTTGGGTACGTGTGTCGAATGGCGGCAAAAACAACATGTTGGAATTTGGTATCTGGACGAGCATGTGCTTCTTCATGTTGTCTATAGATCTTATATCTGGAAATTGTTCAAGACCAGTATCTCTTCTATTTGGGGGGGGGATGGAACGTAGAGGAGCTGGCTTACACATATTTCCATATTGATTGATGGTCCCTTCAGTCAGGATATACTCTTTAAGAAAGTACTGGTTGCATGCGTATCGGTTGGATTATCTTTGCTATCCACGTTATTCGTTTATGCGCCTTAAGTTACCTCGAATGCGCTGTCACCCATCGCACCAAAAGTGCAAACAGCTAACCATCATATTTTAGCCAATGTTAAGGGAAGTTTATCACATAAAGTACCATCCATAAAATGTCCACCTTTGGTAGTGGTAAGTTTCGTCGGATAAAGTCCGGGTATATTCAATCCATGGCTGCTATCCATCTTGTCCAATGCATCTGTCATGGCCTGTGCCTAGATTGAGAGTTGACATGCCGCCGTCGCATCTAAAAAAAGAAGACTTGCCTTTTTGGCATATATTGGATTGCTGGTATAATGCGACAGCATAAAGAACTCGAGCTGTATGGTTCCTATCTCAGCAAGAAGGGTCGTTGGATCCTCACTCTTTTTCCTGAGCAAATAATATTCCGAAGATGAGTTCCTGAGACACAAAGAAAATCAATGCAATGCGGTACCTCTTAGGGTTCCAAAAATGAGAGGTGTATCCTGCAGGATTTTCTAAAGCAGGAAGCAGGATCGTTTTGCCGAGTTCCTCTGCTTTGCGAAGGAGCACGTCATATTTTCTTCCCGACAACTCGTATGCACTCAGTAAACCGGCTAGATGACGAATCGTACTTTCAAAGATTGATACAAATTTGTCAACCACAAAATTGCTCGGCAGGTGGCGAATGGCAAATTTGAATTCGTCATCAAGCTCCATGACAAGCAAAGTGCTCAATGAATCTACAAGTGTGGTGCTCCATCCACCAAACGGGTCGCGAGACGTGTTGCTGACAGGTCGCAGCTCGTCGTGGCCGAGCGCATATGTCTCTGTCAAAGGTTGCAAGTTGGATAAGGGGTTCCCGCTATGACTTACTTGGCGTGATATACTGATAACTTACTGTACCCGTTCCATGCATGCAAGAAAGCTTTTTTGACAGCGTCCTGGCGTTGTTTTTCGATTTCTGTCTGTTGATCTGGGCTTTGGAACGTGAATTGGATCTGACGAAGACGAGTTTGGAGGGTGGGGGATCCTTTAAGTCGGCGTGGAAGCCCATTGGCAGTCGCGAGAGTGTCGTTTTCGTCAGTGATGGTGTAACCAGGAGAGTCGTCTTCCCACGCTGGGTGTTGTATGTTCGTAGACGCAAAGAAAATGTGGCAAAGAAGTGCAGCCACCAAGAACGCGATAAGAAGAGAGCGCCATCTGAGCAGGATCCCCATGTTTCCCAAGCCGAAGGAAAAAAGAAAGGGGCGAATTCTCTTTCGGTGATCCCCCACACCCAATTTGTCCTTCTCACCCCCCAAAAGAAATGCCCGCTAGCAAATCATTCAATACTCATGTGATGGGCAGCGAACATAGCTTAATCCAAATCGGGACAATGTTTTTTAACCTTGAAATGGCAGGTATGAGCTGTTGTCTCTTTCTTGCTCTTCTTCCGCAAATCCAGTCTTGTATTTTGATTGACATACGTATCGCTATGGGTAGCACAGCGTCCAAACAAGCCGCAGCAGCATCTGCACCATCTGCGGTCTTGAATCCTTGCCCAAATACAAACGTTCACGTCTTGGAAAACCCGATACTCATCAACCGGCACAACCGCAAGGCGGTTGGCTGTGACCAGCCGCACAGTAAGAAGAAGTTGATGATGCCGCTATTCCATCGCAAACCTGAACCAAACGAACTAAATGCCAGCGATAATAAGACGTCAAAGCGAAATAAGAAGCACAAAAAGAAGCAGAACGTCACCAGTCTATCAACAAAGCGAAACCCGAAATACAAAAGGGTAACAAAGAGCATCATCGGCAAGCCCACCAATTTCCAAGTAAGTTGAAATGGCTGCGTACTCTGTATGTAAAGCTGTTCTTCCTCATTCAAGTCAAGCATGTTAGTTACGTTGGAAGAGACGGGCCTATTGAGCCTCGTTCCCATGGACTTCTGGATGCAGGTGTCATTGATTCACTTCTTAAATAAGACAGCTAATACTTAGTTCGTAGGTTGACGATGAGGTGTTGGCTGGCCAACTGCTCGACATTGCCGCCCGACTGGATGCTTCTCCTAGCGACCAAGCGAAGAAAGAGCCCCAACCTAAGGACTCTGAATCCTCGTGTATACTAGAGCGCCCCCGATCTCCGCGAAGTTCAGGGCCTCCGCCGCCGCCTCCACCCCATTGGAGCACTCTGGCATTACGACAAATAGCGCTTTCAGAGCCTAGCCTTCAATCAACACGACTCTTCGAAGACATATCCGCTTATACGTCAAAGAAATATAACAAAGAACACCAGAACGTAGAAAAAAATTCCATAAGTAGACGAAGACCTCCGCGAAAAAACCAATCTAATATCCCCAGACAAAGATTCAACCGCTATTCGTCAGAAAAATTTGGAATGCCTCCCTCGCTACGATTGGGTCCGTCTCGATAAAAGAAATTTATTTGCGCAGCTCTTCCTAGTCAGTACTTAATAAATAACAATATTTAATGAAGTAGTATCATATTTAGACGAACAGCCACGATCTTCATTATCTCCAAAGCTTTGCCTATTGTTAATGCACGTGAATTAACATAGATAGGATCCATAGTGTTCAAATAATGGTCCTGCGCATCGGATTGTCCAAGCAAATCTACGAGCACCTTCGGGTGCAGGAATAAAGGAAGGTTGCTTGTTGGGTTGTGATCGGCAAACCTATGTCCAAATTAGTAGACATCCTGGAATCCACGTCCCTGCCTAACAAAGTGGAGCGACTACGAGAACAGGAATGACATTTCGCTGGGTACTTATAGGCGCTTTATTTATTCAATACGATAAGGTCAATAAGGTTCATAAGCTTAATCTTCAGGCAAGGAAAATCCATCCAGATTGGTTAATTGTTGGTCCATCTTAGGTACCCTCTCAAAGTGGGCCGCATCTGTGGCAGCGTCACTGCGTCGACTGCAAAATAAAGGTATATGTAAATTGTTTAGGGAGAGAGATGGGTCATACCCTTGTAGAGGTAAAGCTCGAGGGTAATCGCAGTAACAGAAATAGGGAAAAACAGATGTTTATCCTATGCCGCTATATATTGCTATTGTGTCTATGGTCATTTAGTAACATTTCCCACTTTATCAATAAGCATTATAAGCGCAACAACCCGAAGTTCGGCACTGCGTTATGTAGTTGCTGGAATCAGCAGTGAGAGGAGAAAAGGAATATAGAGCTATGGAAGAGGGTACTTGAATCCGCCGAACAGGCTTAAGAAGCGCTTTGCGAGCGATTGACTGACGGCAGGCACATAGTTGGGATGGCACAGAGAATGATACCACTAGCACCGAGGGTTACAGCTCATGCACGGATAAAAATTGCCAAAAAGTTCTTCTGGAGGTTTTCGCCAAGAGCGGGCTGGAGAAGGTTGTACATGTCAACGTGGGGAAGGCTTTCTTTGGTGGCACATCTGACGCTATTGGTTACAAACAAAACAGTGGGGCCATCATACCGCTAGGATTACTTCACTCTCAAGCACTACCGTATTAGCAGCGTAAGATTTGTTACCTCAAACTGCATAATCAATATGGCTTCTATCATGATATATAAAACATCGCGGTATGTTGGTAACATAATGTTTTGTTGGGACACACATGGAGCCTCATCAAGGAAAGGGCATTCGGAAATTGGACGTTAAAAGTATTCCGTCAAGTGCAGAACTCGGCTGAACAGGTCGCTCGAGAGAATTATTGAAGATATTGTTTACAACACTTTGTTTCGCGAAGCCTGGGTTTTTGATATAATTTTACCACGTTCATGAACTTCTTCAGCGGAGGTAGGGAGGTTTAACTGACATTAAGCCTTCGGACATAAGCACAATCTTTAACAAGATATAAAATGCCTAAAATGATATTTGTCTGTGCGTTGAGAGGATAACATAACTTCTCTGAGTTTCGGACTAGCGGGTATGTGTGCATATTGGGATAATATCCGGTACGCATTACGATATACTTTCGCGATGTCCGCAATCTCTTATTCTTTTTGGTAATGTAGTAGCGAACTCTATCAGCACCAAGGTCAGCTTCGCACTGTGGTTGGTTGCTGGAGATGATGCAATCGAACTTATGTAAAATATGCTGGATTTCTTTGCACAGTCTCGATAATTGATGCTGCCCAAGTTGTTTTGGCAGCCATTCCAAAACTCGGCACCCACGTTAATATTCCACTAGCTTATATTACGTTGTGCAGGCAGGCCCAATATAAAGTCATTTGATGCACAATAAACTGCAATGCATTTGGGTTATTGCGCTCATACGCATCCGCTCATATGAGCATTGCAAGTCTCAGGCTATACAGCCTACCGTGAGCTTTTCGTACAAGCATTTCTGGAGAATTTTATCTTTTTTGCTTTATTAATGAGTCTGACATAATACAAATTGATTTGACCAAGCCACAGTCAACAAGGATATCGGTGAAACTGAAGTGATTGATCGTATTGCCGTTGCCAAACTCATCTTCGATCCAAGGTATGTAAACTGTCTTCTAAGCGGACATGTCCATGTTTGCTGCTAGATAATGCTTTTTTATACAGGTCGTCTCAGAAGGCATTTATTATCCTTATATTAGGCTGACCTAAAGAGGAAGTTGAAGTGCGAGTCCTGCCCTCCAGCAACGGACTTATTGTCGAGCTTCCTGTGCCGATTCGTGATCTTTTTTGTTTGAAGTGCTTGCGCGATCTCAACATTATAAAGTGTGACGCAGTTGGCATGGAGGCAATGAGAGTAATTGTTGAGAGTGGACATGCTTGAAAATGAGCAATTCAATTTTTCAACCTACTTCAGTATTTAATGCACGTATAATGGCATACTTTTCTTTTACAGCGTTGGGTTGTTTTATGTATATTGGCTGCAGGTTGAATTGGTGAATTATTGAACTTAAGAATAAATATTCTTATAAGGACAGGAACTATTTATTGCAACCTAGCTGAATTATATTCTACATGTGAAGGTCTTTGAAAATAAAAGCAAATGTCTATAGCTTTTGCCTTCTTGATGGAAAACAAAAATGCATCTTAGTATATTACGATATTACAGCAAAACAATATCTGTGGTGTTTGTACATACTTCCTTATCGTGCTGTAGTGAAGGCTGACACAATCTACCAAAGTATCTTTACTTACAAGGATACTGAAGAGCACAACATGGCCTTTGTATTCTGTCGTGGTAGATAATTCCGGAGGTTGTTCGGAAAACTGGCATACTCTTGGTTTCCTGCTCTGTTTAAACTCAGGTTTATGCTATGCAACTCCAGATGTAAACCGGCATTCATGAGTCACGTGCCAAACAATTTGATAGGGGTTACTTAGAACCTATGGGTCAAGAAAATCACCAAATGCGTGGATGGTTTAGTGGTATAATATCCGCCTGCCACGCGGATGACCCGGGTTCGATTCCCGGTCCACGCATCGACTGATGAGATCAGAGACAACCGTCTCTGACCTTCTTTTTGTGGGTTCTGTCGTAGGTCACGTGACCATGTATAATTGCGGATCAAACGATAGCCAGAAACAAACAAGTATAAGATATAAAGATAACTTGAAGCTACCCTTTTATTGCTTGTAACGGGAGGGAATACTTATATGTTTCCTAACTACTGTGCTATTGCCAAATATAAAACAATGGTTACGTGGGTTAACGAGAAGTGACTATGTATTCGAACGGTAATAATGATATGACAACTAAAAAGGGAAAAGCCTCGCCAAATCTGCTTACGACATAAGCTATACCGGCTACTCTTTTCCTTTTCACGCTCTTCTCAAGTTTTATTATTACTTAGCAAACGGTAGAAGTATTTAATGAATTCTATATTCAATAAAGAACGTTAATATATTATCATCCTTCCGCTTATTGTTACTATTGACTCGGCGCTGTTGGATACAATGTAAGCACCAGCGGACAGTATACCGCACTTCAAAAACTGTTGATATTACTATGTCTGATGTAATGACGTCGCATCAACAGACACTTGGATCAACCGAATGTGGCATACTTCTTATTGAATATCAGTCTCAAGAGTGGCTACCATCAAGTCCAGTCCGGTGGAACATTTTTTTTTTCTCCCAGACGGTGCATATTTGTTTTGTCTGCATAATATCATAATTACTACTGAACTGCAATACTGTAAGTCCTGCGCAAAGCCAGGTACAAAGCAATTGTATACACACTAGATCTTAAAAAAAGGTACAATCATCGCGCTTGCGTATTCAGGTAGATTTGCACACAGGCCAGACCAAGAACCATGACTATCGTATGATATATATAAATTCATTGATATACGAATCAATGGCAATCACTGGAAGTACCGCAAAGTACAAATGACATTGCTGATATCGCTACACCATCATGGACACATATATCTTCGTCGGGTATGTATCCATGGATTGGATGGCGCTGGATTAAGATCTTACTATCCGGAGGAGCATGAAGACAATAATCCTTTCTTGACTTCATCACCTTGACTGAAAAGGACAAGCGTTACAACTCGGATAAAATCGACGGTATCCAGCAGCGGATTAATCGCAGCAACAATGAATAGTATAAAATATCCGAATAAGGCAGGTATGGATTCTCTTATTTCAGGAATGCCTTTCCTACGGAAAATCAAAGCTTACATTACATACATTAGCAATGTGCGCGTGCTATATTAACACGCATGCCATGCGTCATTAATATTGCCGCCTGTCATGCTGCCCTAAGCGGTTAAGCCAGAATGTGCCCTCCGCATTTTAAGCTTATTGGTTTGCAATGATAAACATGATCACAACAACCCCCCGGTTCACGCAATACTATTTATTAGAGTCAGAAATTAGTATAAAAAAGCTTACCACTTGAGCACCAGAATCATAGTGTTAACCGCATCCCAGAATACAGTATAACAGCCTCCGTCCGCACCTATGATTCAGGGTTCAGATGTAAGTAATATATACACAAGATCATCACTATGTCTACTCATGCGGCTTCATCGGAGCGCTGCATTTGACAAGGGACCTCTCCGAGTGGCCACGATGATTAAAAAGAGAAGGAAATTATACTACCGGTGACCGGTGCCTGTGACATTCAGTAGCATATCTCTTCAATTCATTTACGGATATAACGGAGGCAACCTACGGACAGAACAAAATGAGGCACAATAGCACTTTTGATAATTTCCCTGCACGCATTGAGAATTTGTCAAACCGCAGCTCGAAAAACGGCATGATTGGGGTGTTCATAATCCTTCCGAAAGCTTATCTGACGCGCGAGGGATTAAGCACAAGTCCCACCGAATCAAAAACAAGTATAATTGCGAGTTAGTGCAAAGAGATAGCATTGGAAACATGTTACAACAATCACCTCAGCTAGAGTAGGAATTAGTCCAGCGCTTCACTGAGGATGAAGTAGCGCAATATGATGCGTGGTTTGAGATACATCGTTTCAAATCTTGAAATAGGGCTAGATATCTAACTGACATTGGCATTGACCTAGCTTAGATATGTATCTTTCCCAAAAGTGATTCAATTTAGGATAATATCGAAGAATCTGAGATTGGATGGCCTTCGTCTGATGAATCGGCATCATTGGATTGCTAATCTCGCTTTCCAGCTTCTTCACACACACACACACATATATATATATCGCGAATGAAGTATCTTTTTTTTGGATACGCCAGCATCCGTGTACAGTGCGTTTATCCTGTTCCCCAAAGATGTTCGTAGATAAGCATTCGGGAACGCATTTCCTTGCAACTGCAAAGAGGTTTCAAGAAGAAGTTAGAAAAATCGGCGTGCTGTCCCAGGATAATGATAGATTCCAAAAGAAAAAAAAAAGAAAAAGAAAACATGGTGAGGGATCCCTTTGAATTTATATTTTAATCTTGTATGCCATACAATGTCTAGGAAAAATCGAAAGGTTCTGCGAGACGCACGTTCAAAAGAGAGATTGGTGCGGCGCTTTAGCAAAGCATTCGGCAAGCATGCGTTGGTGGGAAGACAATCTGCAATAGTCATGAGTGAGGTTCTGACAAGCGCTGCAGAACACGCGGTCCGATACAATGGGTACCTGCAATATCCATTTGACCATCTTCTAAACATCCCTGAATCTTATTAGAAAATACACTCAGGTGATGATAATAGAGTTCGGGCAGTGGTGAGCGGCTTCCAGCATTAATATGTCTAAACGACAGGACGTCACCAACGAACAGGTGGTTATAGAATATATTTTGTAACCAGTCTGATTCAAATACAAGCTCTGAAATTGCATAACAGCATTGATGTGCTACAGGATGGATTTTCAGGGTATACACACTGTTACATTTCCTTGAAACACTATCTTCAGCCCGCCGGGGGGGGGAGGGCGAAGTTCGACTCTGCATGAAAGACTGAAGTATATAGAAATTGCTCTTGTTCAAGGCAGTCTAACTAGCCTTTAGTAACGAACTCGCATAGCTTTGATCGCTCTGAACGCGGAACGTTTACATGGAATAGATGCAGTCAGCAAGGCGCTGTAAGTCATGAGTATCTTCACATTGTAAATAGCTACGATGTAGCGATGCTTCGTTCCCCTCGCTCTCTCTTTTCCTTCTAAAAAAGAAAGAAACACTAGATGTTGATAGAATTTAGATGCATGTATCATTGATTAAATATTTATGTGTTGATCTAAGCCAAAGGAGTGGATGGCGCGATCTCGCAGGCTATGTCTTGTGCAGCTAGCACGAAGCATCTCAACCGGGACGTGGATGATCTGACGAATCTTGCTGAAGCTATACTTCAAAGTTTACAACGGATCAACCACCGCGGCGCGTATCTCTCCGTCAAGGCATTCATATAGATTACCATCCTGGATACGTTTGTTAATTTATTTATCTAGGTACGCGGCTAACGAAACAAAACGCTGCTCTGCATATATTTATATACGTGACATCGCGCTTGTGCCTTCTCGAAGTCTTAAGCTCAGCAAAAACATCGGTTATGTCTGTACGGAGATAGGCGATGTTGCACAGGTCCATGTTGTATACATGGTTAGCCCAATATCGTTTCTCTTCAGCCTCATGGAAGAAAAGATGGGCCGTGCTTTAGTAGATGGCGGAAGAGAGTGGGAGACAGAGAGCAGTTCAACAAGATACAGGAACCACTGTGGGAAAAAAAAGAGCCTTTGCTGCAAGGTTATACAGCTGTAACAAAGCGCGCGCCGCTGTATAAGTACTTACCAAGAGCGTCTGATATATAGCCTGGAGGAAAGATGAGCGCGTCGAGAAAAACAATGATTACAGTAATGCAACATGGGGATGCCCGACGTCCCAGGGCATCCTTGCTTATATAGTAAACGATAGCGGGGTAATAACAGTGGTAGATGTATTGGATTGTTGTATAGAGAAAGTGAGTGCGATGCATAATATCGTCATCGAAGATGCGGTCTTGATTGTAGGTCATTGATGACCCGCCACTGTAGCTACTCCTACAATAGCGTTTCAGAGTTTTTTTTTTAAGAGAGAGGTAAACGCTCGCCCGAATAAAATAAATCAAGTATCATATTATTAACAAAACAAGCGTTTATTGCGAAGGAAGCGCGCAATGGTGGTAACCATAGGGGATATTTATATTTAAGCGTGCTTCTTCAAGGTTTCAACAATCTGGGTAAGGTTGGCGCCGATAACCTCACCGAGAAGTGCGCCCTTTCGGTAGAACTTGATGGTGGGCATGGCGCGGATGCCTTGGTCGGCAGCAACGTCCTGAAATGAGGAAAAAGATCAGTCCATCACGATCATTGCTCTGGAGTTCTTCTCTCACGCTGTAAATTGCGTTCGCAAGCACTTCCTCTCCATCCTTTACAAAAAGAGAATTTACTTACAGCAACCTCATCGACATCAACCTTGGCAAAAATGACATCGGTATATTCTTTAGCGAGGTTATCGAGCTTGGGAGCAATGATCTTGCAGGGGCCGCACCAGGTAGCAAAATAGTCAACGACGACCTTTTTTTGGAAAAAGAAGTTACTCATTGCCATCCAAGCTGGTCTTCTTAGCATATTAGCTCAAACAAAAAAACTTACAAGCTTATCGGAAGCGATGAGTTGGTTGAATTCAGCGAGGTTCTTGGGTGTCTGCATGTTTTTGAGTTGGGGGAAAAAAAACACCAAGCAGCCCGATTTCGCGTGTCCTTTTATATGCCAGGGTTTCGGTCCTTCTTTTCCTTGCGGGATCGGATTTTGTCATCCAATCATACGTGTCGTTAACTAAGGTGGACGTCATTAGTAATCATCGTCGGATACGGGACTAGATTTGTCTACTATTGGTAAATGAATTTGCCCGTTCTAGAAGTCTCCAAAAGGCAGGTTCACTTTCTATCAAAATGGATGTTCTGATCTTACCATCGGTACTTGTCTTTTCATATTTTTTTTCGAGATTACCAAGACCTGCGCATGCTATCAAGAGGCCGCGTATCAATCATTACATGATATTACTGTTAGCTCGGACAGCATCAGCATCGAGGACGCAAGATCACACTGAGATACTCGGAAAGTGTACCACGGGAAGGATTAGTTATATTTGGTTGTCAAATTCAAGCAAGCAGCTCGTAATTCTACTCAATTATTACGTCATCGAATTACACTACGTATATCGGTATTCTCTTTTTTTTTTTGTGTGTGTGTGTGTGTGGAGCGCAGGGAGCCAGTCTGAGAAAAATTTACACCGGATTTTGATGCGGTATTTACCAAAACACTTGTTGAATTCCACGTACATCCTCCATCCATTGGATAGTCCAGCAGTCGACTGAACAATCTTTAGATGATTAAGAACGGGACTAACCTGTGCTTATTGGAGAACTTGGCATATATTCCTCTTCTTATGAGGATAGGTGTCAAAAGCAAAGTTTACATCTCATTGTGCTTAGACTGCTTTTCTCTCCGCCGCTCGCTTATTGCTGAAAAGATCATTCGCAATCAGCTCCTAATGTGGCGTCGGCATGAGAGACAAAGGAGATAAGGAATTTTAAGAGTTTATTGCCATAAACGGATGCTGGGGATAGAGCAGCACGCTCATCTTGGTGTCCCAGGCCGATAATGGTTATCAAATATTACCATGTCGTTTGACGAGTAGCCTGCATTGTGGAAATCCATGCCTAACCCTTGCTCGGCAAGGACAGCCATGATGTCCTCTTCTGTAAAGCCTTCAGCGATGTTAATATTAAAAGCAGAATTATTGCCTGCATAAGAGCGGTGTAGAAAAACAGAGCCGATCAGTATGAACATTCTCACACTCAGAAGAATAATGAATATGTTACCGCCATAGAGCACATTGTCAATGGTAGAGTCCATTTCGGTTTTGGCTTCAGAGCGTCCAGGCGAAATGGCGGAGGATGACGGCGACGTATTTTCCTGTTCTACGGTATAGTCATCAAAGGGATCCCTGTCGTCGTCTCGGTCGGGTGTAGCCAGCGCAGACGATGTAAATGGCGCGTAGTTTTTCGTTCGCCCATATGCGTTGAAGGGCCGATAGCGGTTCGTATAGGAAGAAGAGAGCTGGGCGCCATAGTTGTTTGTATTGTTGCTCGGCGATGAGGAGAGTACGGAGTGATTGTTTGGCATCGACGATGAATAGGGTGGGTTTTGTGTTTTGGGCGAGGATGCCATTATTCGGGGTGAGCCTGGTGTCGCATAGGGGGAATATCGGCGCGAGTGCTGCGCGGCTGATAAGGGTGGCGATCCAATGTGCATATTGGCAATGGATCGATTCAAAGACATCGTGACCGAATTGGGCGAGCCGGGATGTGTTAACAATGAATTTGGCATAGACGAAGCGTTCGCTCCAGCATCACCCATCAATGGAGATCGGGGCATCGCATGGATCGTCATTGGAGACGAGCCCTGGTACGAGCGAGGGCGGGTGGGCTCTTGGCGGGGTGAGGAGGCAGGCGGCGGCTGAGAGTGACGTTGCGCCTTGCCGTTCCGTATAGACTTTATCAAGTCGCGCTCATCCTGTAGGCGCTGGACAAGAACCACTTTCTTCCCAGTTGCTGGCTTCCCGCGTTGTCTCAGCATCTCCTTGAGTTCCGATACCGTAATATCGTCAAAGTTCACCTTTTCAAGCTGGTCGTCGAGCTGTCTCTGATGCTGCTCGGCATCGACGGGAATCGCATTAGTTGCCCGTTGCACGCGCTGAATCTGAATAGGCATTGTGCGTGAAGGAAAGGATGCAGCATGTCCTCCCCGGTCCGTGCTCATCTCCTGACTATTCCGGAGAGGCGATGTGCCTGCAAGAAAAACAGCTTCGTTATCTATCCGACCGGTAGACAAAGTGGGAACCGAAGATCCAAAACTTGCGGTGGGGAATGCTTGCTGTGAGGACGTCGACAGCTTTGTAGAAGTTTTCTGAGCAGCTTGGCGGTTGCCGCTTCCGCTGCCGCCGGACTTTTTATAATTAACTCTAAATCTCGCCTGTAACTCGTTCTGCCGGCGTTGATGGTCTATCTCCGACGATCTGCCGTCGCCGGCGTCGTAGGAGGAGGAGATGGGTATAGGGCTGCTAATCCGTTTCGGTTTCGCGGATACAGCAGCAGGGGACATTGGACGAGAGGAAGAAGTATTTTCGGCGGTCTTTCTGGGTTTTGCATATGCCTGCAGCGTAATGTTCGGAGCGGGCGTTGTGGGCGGATAGGAGAGGAGGATATCATCATCGTTGACGTCCAACAGAAGATCTCGCTCAAGGCGATGGCTGGAGCCTATGGTATTGTCAAATTCATCGAAAAGAGCAGATGTATTCGATGCGTTGGGACCATCCATATACTCCTGCTGGGCTTCGCGCTGGAGCGTTTCCCGCTGCTGTTCCTGCAAAAGCTGCTGCTGTCGTACAAAATTTGGGTCAGATAGAAGGATGTCCTGCTGACCGAGAGATAAAAACATATCAAGATCTTGTCGCGGTTTGCCATCAAAGGAAGATAAAAACTGATTCTGAGCAGTATTGTGGTTGTAACTAGAGCCGCTAGTGTTGGTGTCCCAGGTCGGCACGTCCTTATAAAAATCGTTCATGTATATATCTTGACCAGATAACGAAAGCAGGGTGTCTTGGGAACAATGAGGGTTTTGCGAACTCAGCTTATCGTCATATTGGTAATAGATTGCATTGTCACCCGCTGTATGCTGAAATTGCTGGTGTTGCTGTTGCGATGAGGAGGATGAGTTGGTGGGCTGAACGGGAAATGAATAGTTTCCAAGGTCTATGTTGGTATCCTTCGCACTGCGATTGTTTGGAATGGCGCTTGAATTGTTGTAATTATCGGAAGTATTCCCACTCTCATAGTAGAACATGATAAATACTCATGTAGTCGCGAAGTGGAGTTGACGTGAACACTTGGAAAAGTGGGACTTAAGGAAGGCACCAAGGTAGAAAAATAGAGCGGGATATGAAACTTGGTGTTCTAGCCAATCACCCCAAACGGTACTAGGCAGTTCTTCTCAAAGGGCCAAATATGCACTCAATAGCAAGCTAAACCATAGGATGAGACATTTGAGGGATAGTGCGGGATGCCTGGGAAGATGGAAGAAACGGCATGTATAGCGTTGTGGTCCTATATAATACGATGGAAAGAGGTTTGGTTTTGGTGAAATGATAAGGCTTTATCTATGCTTCCCCCCGCTGATAGGCTGAGGCGTTCATTATCGCACGCTCTCACTCTTGTCTTTTATACATATCTCTATGTGCTCGGAATATCGATAGTAGTTATAATAGTAGTTTGGTCATGCGGGATCCTATATCTGAGTAAAGTTGGATTCATTGGCTCTCCTTTTCCTCTTTAATAGGGTCTAAAACAGTTTTCGCTCTTTCAAGCGCATGTTGAGGAGGAGGGAAAAATGCAATAGAAATAAAAAGTTATGGTAACTGTTTCCCTTGACCTCCTTTTTATTTTCCATGGGATTTTTATAGTATCTACATTGGATATATAAAAAAGCCAGCGGATGTCGGACTTGGCAACCGATCAAAAAGTTATCAAATAACTTAGTTTCCGTCGCGCTTGTTTTTTATTTTTCTGTTTTTTTTTACTTATTCTTTCTTGCTTCCCACCCAGCACAACAAACATGAACCCTCTCCCCCCTCAAGTCCAGGTTTTGTCCCCCACCCCACAGCTCAAGGGACTTATGACGATCATTCGATCAAAGGAAACCACCCGTTCAGACTTTATTTTTTATGCCGATCGTATTATTCGGTTGCTCGTTGAAGAAGGTAACCAATCTCGATCCTGAGTCGCTCAAAGCCACAATGCATTCCCTCCCATTGCCATCCCTTCTCAATGCTCATGATCAACCATCTACTAGGCCTTAACCACCTTCCTGTTGTTCCCAAGACTGTCCAGACGCCCACTGGCATTGACTACCAGGGCCTCGACTTTGAAGGTCGTATCTGTGGTGTTTCTATTATGCGTGCCGGCGAGTCGATGGAACAAGGTCTGCGCGAATGCTGCCGGTACGTATGAAAACCGAATGTTCCTCCCAAGCTTTTCGCTTTAGTGCTCTGGAGGGAACAGGCACGTAACAGGAACGCGGACTGACCACCCATACTCAATATTTAGGAGCGTTCGCATTGGCAAGATCCTGATTCAAAGAGACGAGGAGACCCACATGCCCAAGGTAAGCATATGATAAAAAGGAAGGGGGAGAGAGATATACATGTCTGTGAGGCCTTGTCGCAGCAGAACAAAAAAATAGAGAAACAAAGCTTGTTGGTGAAAAATAGTCGGTGTACTTATTACAGAGCTCGTGTGTATGAAAATGGCAGCTCTTCTATGCGAAGTTACCCAAGGACATCGACTCGCGTTACGTGCTCTTGCTTGATCCTATGCTCGGTAAGTTTTGCTGGGGAATCAAGATATTGGGCCCACCTACTCACGAGGATCATATAGCAACGGGAGGATCAGCAATTCAGGCTGTCAAGGTGTTGCTCGAGAACAATGTTCGTGAGGAACGTATCATCTTCTTAAACCTGATGGCAGCGCCCGAAGGTATCGATGCATTCATCAAGGCTTATCCAAAGATCAAGATCGTCACTGGTGAGATCGACGCCAGCTTAGACGAGAACAAGTATATCATCCCCGGCGTGGGCGACTTTGGTTGCAGGTAAAGTCAAGCGAACGAATCTTTGCTATCGCAATGTAACTCATCAGGTCCCACAATACCTGTAGATACTTTGGTACTGACTAGCTGAATCAAAATAAATAAAATATAATTAAACATAGCAAATAAGCGAAACGCATCATGGCGGGTAAAAGCCACGTCCTTTTCTTCTAAAGGTTTCCCCTCCAGCAGCCTATTAAGTGATATTAGTTTCAACTCGATATGGGACGCGGTGACCCACTAGTAAGTGCGAGGTTCATGCGCGTCCACTATGCAAGTCAGAACCCCATGGTGACCCATTGCGAATCGATGATTCGGATCGAAGATAGAAGAAAAGCATGCGTTGTGGTCATCGGAGCTGTGGGAAACGTGACTTTTAATATTAAACGTAGACGGGCTCTGCATTTATTAGGAGTTTATTTACAGCCGGCGATCATCATAAAGCATGAACGCTTCCTTGCAAACCAATCGTCATCACGGCGTGGCCTTATGACTTTCAGAGAGTTACTTTGCATGAAATAGGATCCATAGGATGATAACTCCACGAAAGAAAAGATAAACAATGTCGAATGCCCAGAGAGAGGAAAGAAACGGGAAGATGCGATTTAAAAAATAAACATTCTTATCGGACATTGATTCGGCTTCGGAAGAAATTACGCCCGCGTAGTGTTCTCTCATCTGTCAAAAAGTTTTTATTTATTTTTTGCATAAAAGGAATTATCCCATGCAATGAAGAAAACAAGGCCCGATCAATTAGTAGCAAAACGCTGTTGGATGGACCGAAAGTGCGCTGAGTAGCGGGTTTTCCTCATGTGACATTGAGTTATATTTGACCTTTTGTGTAATACGCAACGTAGCATAAAACGTGTCCTACCTTCTCAGTCTAGATTGCTCTTTCCCCCCCCTTCTCTTCGAGGAAATGGGGGGTGTGTGTGTATGTGGAGGGAAGGAGGGGTGAATGCCGTCATCGACGTTTTTCATGCAAGCGAAATCCTTCCTAAATGTAATTAAATGACATCAGCGTGTCGCTATCTTCGGGGAGCTGTTGCCAAGATCATCCGGATGGAATGTTTTTTTGTTTGTTCCACGTTTAAAGGCGAAGATCAGTGTCGGTACACGAAATAATCCGGAAGTCAAGGTGTCGCAGTTGTTGTCTTCCTTGTCCATAGTGAAATAAGGGGCCATAGCGCCCGATGGAGTTGTCAAAGTCAACCCTATTTCACCGAATAAGGAAAAAACTCCTGTTGCTTTACTTGCACGTCAAATGATCACTTCAATCGTTGACACATAGCACCATCCTGGAGATCCGCAGGAATGCATTCCAATGCTATGACCTATTTTCGTCTCAAATGCCCGCCACGTGGGGCTAGTTCTGATAGAGTACTTCCATTTGCGAAGAACAGGCGAGAATTGGGTAACAGTGGGATGATGTGTATCGGAAACAAGGCCGCCGATGACCTCTTCAGGGCTTTTAGTTGCATAATGGGCATTTGATAAAAAATACTTGTGTGAGAGCCCAAGGCATGGATAAGTCCCGGGAGTCAGTTTTCCCGCGCGCCCGGAAAGAATTCAACCGCAGCTAATCTCCCACACACATAAAAGAATCCGTCAATAGAGACGATGCTTCTTCGCTGTAAGAACGACAGACAAACGATGGAAATGATGTTAGCAATACCTCACCCATCTGAAGAGTATAAAACGTGTCGCTTACACTCGCACTTCAAGCCAGAAGGAAAAAGATCAAGGCTTATCGGGTGGGGGGGGGGATTCGGTGGCCGCTTGCCTAAAAGGGTATCGGACCAGTCCGCTTTGATTGCAAAAACTTTTCCCCCCTCCCATCCTTTCTTTGACCCTAGCCGTATTCCCTTCTTCATCATCCCTTCCCTTTCTTCCTCCCTCCCTCCTACCACCTACCGACCCCTTCTCCCCTCCATATGCCGCTTTCTTCGAATCTGTCATCATCACGCCCGCACTCGCTATCCCAGCAAGTGCTGGTTCACAACCTCAGCGACCGACTCCAAGCGGCGGATTTCAACACGCCCGCCAAGATTATCCAGCAACGAAAACTTAGTCCTGGTCAACACCAGTTCGAGAGTGTCACTCCAGACGTCTCCATCCCCGGAACACCAGCATACCACGACCATCTTTACGACTATGAACTGAGCAACGACGATGTCTCCACCTCCACAGGTGTTGGGACTCCAAAGCAGCAGCAGCAGCAGCAGCAGCAGAATAATCCTCCCTCGAGCATCGATACCCCGACCTCCCTCTCGCCCCACCAAAGCGCTGAAAAGGAGCAGCCACCACCACCAACAAAGACAAGACCCCAGCAAACCTCGTCTGCTACTGCACCTAGCCACTCTTTCGTTATCCATCGCCCTTCTTCCCCTCAGATCGTTATTTCCTCGTCTTCCTCGCCATCAACACCTACTTCTATATCCCGCCCCGGATCACTTGGCGCTCACCACCCGGTCGAATACGATGATGACGCGCGAACCATCAGCAGTGCAGGCTACGAGCCCACCCCGAGCGCGTCGACCTCGGCATCGATTCCCAGTCGCCCGTCGACACCGTCCCAGTTTATGTTTCGAAAGCCCGAGTACAACACCAAATACAAGCAGACGCATTTCCACCATTTGGAAAAGAAAGATACCATTTTTCATGGCCTCAAACGCTTTTTCAAACACGATAAGCACAAGCACAAGGAGCGGGAGCACAAGATTCGGTCTACGAATGGCAGTATGACCGACTTGAGCTTTGCAAACGAGTTCAACACAGACATCGAGGGCCGCTACGGCAAGTGGGGTATGTTTGATCCGACCAACAAAGTTGTTTATCCTGGGGAGGTGGGGAGGGGAGTTTGCAGTGTTTCTTACCCTTTTCCTTGCACTAATTAGGACGCTTTGTCGGCAAGGGAGCAGGTGGCTCTGTCCGCGTGATCCGTCGTAGCACGGACGGTAAGACATTCGCAGTCAAGCAATTCCGAAAGCGAGCTCCGGGGGAGAACGAAAAGCAGTATGTCAAGAAAGTCACTGCCGAGTTCTGCATCGGCTCGACACTCCATAACCCGAACGTTATCGAGACACTGGATCTCATTCAGGAGAAGACGTCATTTTACGAAATCATGGAATATGCGCCGAATGATTTGTTCAATATTGTGATGAGCGGTAAAATGACGGGTGAGGAGATTGCTTGTTGCTGGCGGCAGATGCTGAGCGGTGTCCAGTATCTTCATTCAATGGGCATTGCGCATCGGGATCTCAAGCTGGACAATATGATGCTCGATGAGCACGGAATTGTGAAGCTGATTGATTTTGGATGTGCGGTCGTGTATAAATACCCGTACGAGGGCAAGATCCACAAGTGCAAGGGCGTGTGTGGATCCGATCCCTATATTGCGCCCGAGCAGTATACCCAGCCGGATTACGATCCTGCTGCTGCAGATCTCTGGTCGTGCGCCATTGTCTTTATCTGCATGACCATCCGCCGTTTTCCCTGGCGGATACCCCGTCCTTCGCAGGATCAATCCTACAAGAACTTCATCTCGCGCTCCACCCACGGCGCCGAGCGCCTCTTCAAACTGCTGCCTCGCGAATCCCGCAACATCTTCTCGCACATCCTCGAACCGGATCCGTCCAAGCGTGCTTCCCTCAACGATATTCTCGCCGACCCCTGGGTCACCAATATCCACGCGTGTACCCCTCAATCTCATCATACGGACCACATGCACCATCTTCTTGTCCGTCCTACCAACCCAGACGTCCTCGAGCAGGGCAATATCATCTACCTCGATATCGAGACACCCAATGTGTCTGGAGAAGAAGACTTTCCAACCAAGAAGAAGGATCGTCGAAAGATAAAATATTAGACCTTTCACTTCCCCCCCCCCTTTTCCCTTGTTGTACAGTATTCTCTATCATCGCTTAATAAAAAGAAAAAGGACCATATATATATATATATACATATATATTGTGTGTGTGTGCATGCGTTTTGCGCAGCAAGATCATGACTTTCTCCACTTGTTTATTCATCTTTCTTATCCGTCCTTCCACGAATTAACTTCTCGATCGTCCCGAGGTCAGGTTGACCAACAGCTGCGGCACCGCGGTTCCAATCAACAACAATCGGTCGCTGGAGCCACTCGGGGTTCTCGTGAATGGTATGTGCTATCTCGGCCCAATCCTGTACAGGCGCGTCTTTGCGGACCATGTGCTTCCATGGCGAGGAGTTCGAGTCGTCCTTTGGCAAGAAACTTGCGACTTGGCGCAGCTGGTCGACTGTCGGCGGTTGGGCATCGACAATGTCAATGCGGTAAGCATCATTCCCATTGCTTAGTCGACAATGACTCTTGAGTAATTCAAGCGCAGCACACGACTGGGGATTCCGTGCGTTGTGGAAAATGGTAAGTATAGGCAGAGTTTTTGGTGGTCGAAACGACATTTTCCATACGCGAAAGGGAAGCGGAAAATGCACTGTGAAACCCGGGTTCGGGTGTAAAGTAACTCCTCCCCCACCCCAAGAAAAATTGCATTATTTTTCAAAATCAAAAGTCGCAGGATCGCCCGAAATCTTTACGCGTGATGACAAAGCAAATGTCAGATACATACAGGGAAAGATGTCGCAAATCCATCTCATCCTTATGACCCTTTCTCTTATAAACTTTTACATTCTGAAATGAGCAATCTATTTTTTTACAACGATGGCCAAGATGATGTCGTTGATGAGCGTGGCTGACCTGAATCCATGGACTATGTCATTGATGAGGAAATGTACTCACTTCAATCCGTTTGTTTTTACACTGAATATCTGCGTAGCATATCGTGCAAAGATAACCCTAAGCTTACTGCCACGAAGATTCCCAAGCGAAAGGATCCAGACATTCGGATAAAAGAAGCGGGGATCAAGCGCAGTACACAGCGTACACTGACCAAGATAAAGCCAGATTTTTCAAAATGGTGTTTGAGGAGGTAATGAGTGCATCAGCTGCAGCAAAACAGCTAGCAATCCATGTTCGTTCAGCACAGCGATGGGCAGTACAGTACGAAAAGGACCCTGACAGCAGTGTCGGGTTTTGTTGTGTTGTAAGAGACTGAGAGAGTACGAAAAGAAGTACAATCTTCCTACACTACACAAGTGCCGGATATGTATCGAATTATTCTTGAGATGGTCTCTTGGAATTACTTGTTGGAATTGTTTGGGATTTCATTGTTGATTTCAGACCGCCCTCACGTCGATACAGTGGCCGCCCGTTATAGTGATACCCTCGGTTCCAGGAAATCGCATCACTATAATGAATTATCACTATAATGAATTAGAATAAGCCCTACCTGGCAATTTTGTCCTTCATAAAGTGTATCGCTATAACGAATATCACTATAGCGAGCGGCCACTGTAAAACCTCATTAAAGAACCCAGTGGGAAAAAGAAAAAACACTGTGGAGATGGATCATTGCTGACACTATAAATAGTGATGCTCAAGCAAACTGTCCCTTTCCATTATCCACATACAAAACTAGAGCCCATACAGCCTACAGAAAATAACACAGCACCACATTTACGGTTGAAAGGTAATACGGCCGCTTTCATACTCGTCTCTGCGATACTAAGAAATAATATACCCTAGGTCTTCACCCACCAAATGGCCCAACCCCACCGCCCCGTCATTCCCGAAGGCATGCGCACTGGCCACAACATTGACGGCACTGGCCGTATAATTGGGGTGAAATCGTCCATACGGGGCATCGGCTGGCGACAGCAGTCCCGTGAACGTCTGTATCAGTTGGTCGACCTTGTCCACAACACCACAACGCAGGCGTACGCGTTCGCCAAATATATTTTCATCAACGAGGCAGCGCGCGATCCAAATTTTAACATCCAGGAAAACATCACGGAGAAGTTCTTTTCAGAAGTTTGGCTCTCCATGGTTAACAAAGCCGAACGCCGCACCCAAGACGAAACTGCCCGCATCCGAGAACTAATTAATCGCCACAAGGATGAGTACCTTCGGATATCCGGATACGACAGGCCTGCGTTCCCTTATTCCCAGCAATGTTCTTCTTATGAAGGCACCAAGATTTATACTGCTTACGTGAATAATGTCCACATGCGGTTCGGGCAACACCTTCGGCGTGTCATCAATGTCATCCTGAATCTTCGTCAGCGAAAAGCCGACCGCAAGCGAGAGTTAATCGCACAGGGCCTAAGCCCCGATCAAGTACGCCAGTACCTTTATGAAACCATCACCCGGCATGCCACAGGATTCAAGCTAGCAATTGCCCGTCGAGGTGTTTTGAGGGAAGACATTAATGCCGAACCTGGATTTCTTCGGGAAGCATACGATATCCTACAACCTGTCTTAAACGCTTACCCCCGAAACCACCAATTCCAACACCAAAGTATCTATTACGACGCCAAGGCCAATCCTGTTAAGCATTTCAACGCCTCCTTCCAGCTTGCACGTGTTTGTCAACAGAACGGAATATGCGGATTCAACTGTTTTCCACTTCGTCGCTCGTGGTCACCATGCTACATGGAGATCGATACGAAAATCCTTTGCTACCATATCCTGGGCTGCAAAATGGAATCCCACACAAGCAATATGGAATACTGGAGACGGGTTGTAAACCTGAAATCAAGAGCTTTCAAATCCCAAGAATCCGAGCTGCTCCAATTCCGTGGGACTATTCACACTGACGGCGTCGGTGTTACTGTGT
This sequence comes from Dichotomocladium elegans, assembly GCA_025716815.1. Taxonomy (NCBI): domain Eukaryota; kingdom Fungi; phylum Mucoromycota; class Mucoromycetes; order Mucorales; family Lichtheimiaceae; genus Dichotomocladium; species Dichotomocladium elegans. Next base: position 796,334 of record JAIXMN010000009.1, read on the forward strand.
TCAAGACAAATGGCCTTCAATCGGGTTTCGGACAGAGATTTGGCATCCAGAGCGAAGATAGCGAGTACGTCACCCCACAGATAGTCCGAACGAAGGCTATAGAGGACAATGGGTCACCATTGATTCTGGCAGAAGGGACCTGTTGTATTGCGTTCATGAGAACTCTTCACCCGACAACCACCAGACCTTCCGATATACAAAGCAGCTTCAAGATCATACACGGAAGACCAAATGGTACCGCAGACTCCGAGAACGACTCAAGTTAGAGCGACCCGAGGTCGCGTTGGCTGAGCAGAATCTATCCCAATTTCAAAGTCATACGCTTTCCGTGCCCAACTACGACGGATACCTCGCCGCCAAGAACAGGGTCTCTGTAGTTCTCAAGTCTTTCTACGCGACAACCACTACGAACAACCCGGACCCACAATTTCTTTTTCGAAAACTTCGCCTGTCAGCGTTTTACAAGAAGCAGCAAGCAGATGAAAAGCTTCTCGACTCTTTGAATGCGAAGTTTGGCAGTAGGTCCGTTTTCGTGATGGGAAATTGGTCTGCGCAGCATACAAGATATCACGAACCTATCCGTGGTGTCGGCTTCCGGCGGCTGTTGAAGAAGAACAATTGCAATATTTATTTGATCGACGAGTACAAGACAAGCAAGTGCTGCCCTATATGTGACAATGAAAGCCTTGCTACCTTTAAAATGGTTCCTAATCCACGCCCATATCGACGACCCGACAATCCGCTCACGATCTGCCATGGCCTGCTACGGTATGAAGGACGGGCATGTTGTGTTATATTTCCAAAAAGATTTTGATATTTTGATGTTTTAATAGATGCACAAATCAAAACTTTACAGCAGGCATGGCAGAGTGTGTTTGTCAACCAAGGTTATGGAACCGGGATCTGGCGGCGGCTCTCAACATGCATCATATTCTCCGGGGTCTTCGGGAAGATGGTATCATCCCAGCAAGGTTCCAGAGAAGAAATGCTGCACAAGCGTCCGCAGCTGGTGGAAGACCACACTCACCTGAACCAGAGCAGCGCAGCGTGAGACCACGACGGGCAAGGCCAGGAAGGCCACGAGGTGCACGCTCTGGCGGGTCGAGACGACCGTAACCCCAACCAAGAACTTTCCGCGTCAGTTATCGCTGACGCACCCAGGATAACCACAGCCCTTCGGGGCAAGCCCCCTTCCTTTGGAAGGACGGTGTGTTGTAAGTCAACGGGATTGGAGAAGGCGTAATGTTTTCTGCTGACTAACAGGGTTTCATCCATGGATGCGATATCTTTTTACCTATTGATACGACAAATTTATATAATTCTATGCGACATTTTTCTTGTATTTTGCACGACATTATTTTATCTTGTTTACGACATTTATTTTTGAAAATAAAGTACTGCATCGACAGAACCGTCCTCACATTCCCCTTTACACTTTGACTTACCAACCCCCCCCCGGCTAACACCCAGGCGTATCCAGGTGTGGGCACATGGGGATAACCATTGCGGAGGAGCGGTGGTGCGCCGGGAGCAAGGACAGGCAATACGGCGAGACAACGAATGAAGCAGCGGCAGACACAAAGCACGAGCAAAAGCCAGAAACAACGGCAGGACCACACCGGGGAGGCCACAGTGGAGGACACGAAGCCGGCGAAAGGGGAGAGCACTTGGGGTGGAAAGCAGCGCCGAAGTGAAGTTAGGGAAAGACGCAAAAAAAAAAGAAAAGGCCCTGCCCGAAGCCAGCCAAATCGCGCCCGCTCCCCCGGACAGAAGATGTTAGATGCGAATAATGAGCAAATCCTTATGAAGATTCATACAGAATTACCCATGGAAGAGAGGCCGAGGAAGGAAGGATTTGATAAAGAGACAATGCTGAAACAAGTACCCTGATGTATTAAATGATATCCTCCTTCAGAAGACTACATCTACGATTCTCATCGCTGTTATTTCGAGATACTTCTTGTGTATCAGTCTACAGTTTTGGTGCAGGCAAGTTTAAACGGGCCCTTTGGTTTTTTCATATTGTCATCATGATGATCAAGATATACATAGGCGATGACTCAGCTGCGAAGCACTGCACCAGGCATAATCCACTTTATCAGAATGTCGCGTTATTTTGCGTATTAAAACCACTACTGCATCAAACTTGTTATCTCATATCAATGAACATATACCCACCAAAGATCTCACCACCCTTCCTCTGCATGAAAGTGCTCTTTGTCATCATGCGTAGAGATCTGTGGGACAAAACGCGACCTCTATTTTTGTGATCTTGCACTTTTGGGAAACGGTGTATTACAGGGTGTATTTCCCCCCACTAAAATAATCGAAATTTACACAGGGATGCGTTGTTTTAAAATTAAATACATCTACTTGCGACTGGCTCTCTTCTTGACACGGGGAGACTCCTTCGGGCTACCGGCTTGCTTCAGATACTGCTCAGGAATCCATGACTCATCCAAGATCATCTGGCCCTTCTCGTCACGGTGGCTAGGCTGGGCAGCTGGCTCCTTGGCCTTTTTGGCCTAGGTCAACGTACACACGTTAGCGAGAAATAGCATCTTCTATGCATGTCGTTCTCACCTTCAACTTCGATCCGCCAAAGAATGCCTTACGAATGATGTAGCTAACACCAAGACCAATGGCGCCAAGAACGATATACAAGAAGATCCTATCGCATTCGATCTTATATTAGCCACTTCACGGCGGCAGCAGCGACGCACGTGTTTTCCTCCGTATTGCCTACTTACAATTGGGGATCGAACCACGAAATCTCAGGATCAACGACAGTGATAATGCCATCGTAGCCAACAACGCGAAGAATCTTCTCCTGAAGAAATGACCTGCATGTGAGCATCCCACAAGAAACAGCTCCCTGTATACACACACAACCCTCTTATGTTTCACACTTACTTCAGTCAAAACGTCAAGGAAGATGGTCAAAGCAAGATCTCCAGGCGCGAATTCAGAGTAGAACGTAAATGGGACATCGACAGAACCATCAGCAGGAACAGCAGCATTGTAACGGAGAGCAGTCAGCTAGTGTGAAAGAGAGAGAGGAGCAATGAATACAGAGCTCTGCCCGCATCGCAGAAAATTATGTGCCTACGTTGCGGAGGATCTTGTCAGGGTTCTCAGGAAGAGAAACCTTGCCCGAGATAGCAAGGACAGTAAAGTCAGCTTTCTCCTTGTTGGTGACGGTCATTAAGACATTGTTGCGCTGGCCATTCGTGATGACTATAAATGAACGCGTGTCATAGGTGAGCTCATTCCGTGTCGCTCTTCCATCACCGTCTCTATCCTGGCATCATCCCCAAACTATTCAACTGAAAAACTTACGACCAAAAGGATTGTCTGGGAATTGAGCAGTGACCTCCAAATTAGCAGTGGATGGAATGTCTTGAGCATCCTCCTGCGCAAAGACTATTGACAGCGAGAGCAGTTGCCACCTTGATGATTAGCGATGGGAATTTTTTGAGCGGGCAGCCGAGGTCTTTACCGAGAGAAGCAAAAGCAATAAAGAGGAGCAAGAGCGTCCAGAGAGGAGTGGATCGAGCCATGATAAGGGAAAGGGGAATGCGGAGGAAAAGAGAGAGGGAGGTGCGTGGAAGGGAAACACGAATTTTCTCGGGTTGCTCCCTCCATAGACCCTTTTCGATTGATTGCAGTGCTGATTGGATCAGAAACGTCCGATAAATGGGCCAATGAGATTGTGCGGTATGGCAAGCGAGATTTCTCAGTTGGGAATTGGCACGCCTCCACGCCGTTACTTGCCAACGGTTTCCTGATCCCACGTATTCCACGTCATAACCACTGATAAGGTTTGCCACAGTTTGGTCTTATCAGAGCTCTATAGAGATAGCTACCACCAAAAGGTATCTTTTGCACTTGGAGAGAAAATAGAAATTCCAAGTTAAGGAAGTTTGGGAGAGAGGTGGGGCGGGAAGAACCAAAAAAAAAAATAGCCCGCTGCCCGCCGTTCCTGCAAAGTCGATCTTGTCTATTTTTTTCAATGATTCCGCGATCGATCGCCGACACGACACCTGATTTGCAAGAAAAGCTCAAATCAGCAGGCTATGAGTCTATTACCGACATTAAAGAATCCGGAGTACTCGAGGTCATTCGAGGTTTGTTGTCTAGTTTACCTTTGCCGACGCGCCACCCTTCTCTTTCTCCATTCCACTGCCACCTGCCTGATTCTAATCCAGGTTTGAGTACTCAGAGCTTCAGCTTTCGCCTCAGCAGACTACAGATCTCTTGGCTCTTGTGCAAGGAGGTAGGGTCGATCCATGTTTCGTTTGGCGGGGGGAGGTGCGAGAGTGAAATGGAGTTTCTGCGCTTCCAATAAAGAGAACTCATGTTTGAAGGGTTGGTTGGGGGTGATGGATTGGGGAAATGAAAAAAAGGCCCGCTGCAAACGTCCCATAATGTTCAGGAGCAACTCCTCGTCGAAAGACAAAGGACAGGTATTAGCTGCACTGCACGGGCCCTTGACGGTGTATTTGCAGATTACAAAGGGATCCCAGCCTGCTGTATCACTGAGTTCTGTGGCGATGTGGGGTCAGGCAAGACACAACTGAGGCAAGAAAATAATGGAGCGGGAGAGGCAGGAACGTAGAGAAGATTAACGCTGTTACGCACCGAAAGCCTTCAGCTGGCACTCAACTGTCAATTGTCAAAAGATCATGGAGGTGTGGGAGGAGAATGCTTATATATTGGCAAGTGGTCCCAGGAGCCCATCCAAACACGAGTAAATGAATAATTTCATGCATCAGACACAGAAGGTGGTTTGTTTTCAATTCGACTTCGAGCCATGGCCACAGCGCTTCAAGAACGGTTAGGCGCGTCGGCTCCTGACGGTGAGTGAATATTGGCAAATAACATATGGTTCAAGCGGGATGGCAGCTTACCCACTCAATGCAGTGGAAACGCTTCTTGATGGTGTGCATATATTTAGAGTGTATGACCACTACGAGCTCGTTGCACTCATCCGACAATTGTCCACCATCTTGACTGAGAAACCCCGTGTAAGGCGGCGACTTCAAAGGATTACTGCTTATTCTCATGTCGTTCGCTGGCTCACAATCTAGATTAAACTGATTGTCCTGGACACAATCACATTTCCTTTACGGCTGAATATTCAAAACATGCGGCTACGCAATGGTCTGCTGAATTTTATCGGTCATTCACTCGTTCAACTTGCGAATAAGCATGAAGTTTCGGTAAGTGGCGGAAAACATCCATGTGCACATAAGGAAACCTGAAGACTTATCTTTGCTATGTATGGAATAGATAGTCGTTAATAATCAAGTTACGAGCGATCGTATCAATTCCGCCTTGACACCTGCATTCGGCGCTGTATGGGGACACTGGTGTTCAAACCGGATTTTCTTGCACCGCAAACGGGATAGACGGTAAGTCTTGCGATGCAACAGCAAATAAGATAGTCGTATGCGGCTCAATGTTCTTAAATCCCAAGATATGGCTACTTGTACAAATCGTCACTGGGAGTTCAGGAATGTACAGTCCCATTTCGGATATCGGTAAACCTCTGCTCCAAAACGTATCTCGAAAGAATTCCGGTGCTAAAACCCGACTCCTCAGAATGCAGGCGTAGAAGATGAGGACCCGCAGCTGGTCATGTCTGACGAAAGGATGCGGAACAGTGAGATGTGTATATCGCCATGGACGGCTGCTGCCAATACTGATGAAACGGGAGAGGAGGAAGAAACCGACATTGAATTGGACGAATATGGGTTAGTTGGTGATATACAAACCAACGAACAGGGGAAGGAGGAAGCCAGACAATTGCTGGTGATCTCCCATCCAGAACTAGCACGAGAGACATCCATGCAGGAAGCTGAAGCTCCCTTAAAGCGGAAAAAACCTGATGATGATGACGATGACTGGCCGTCCGACGACGAGGACGCTGGATTCTTTTTTGAATCATCACCGGCGACGCTGCACCTGTCGTAGTTTGAGCTGACTATCTACCTATCCATAGTCAGAATTTTTTTTTTTTTGCGATAGGCTATTGAAGAAGGAATGACATGGGCCTACCTTTTCAATTGTCAATACACGAGGGATTTGTTTGCCAAGTCCGTCCCACCAGTTATTGTAAGCTCTGACATGAATGAATAAAAGGCTTTCCGGAAACGGAGATGGGGATGGGGGATCGCGGCATTGATGAATGCGCACTGACCTCTAAATGAGGGCGCGTCCTCCATGTATCAACATTCCAACTGTAAATGGATGGAAGCTAAAAATGACATCGAATGCAGTAAATTGTGCAGAGCAGCATGACCAACGTGTGTATTGCACATACGCATGCACATATTATATAAAGTAGTTCGATGCATACAAAAGCTGCCATCTTGTGCGTATGTACATGCGTGTGTATCGAGCGAGAAGATATGCTCTTTCGCAGCATAGACGCATTGGCTTCCAGGCACTACAACCACCTCGTGTGTTCCAACTTTGGGAGACTTTTTCTGTTTCTTATGTTTTATTAGCAAGGCCTGAGGAAAAAAAAGTAGAGAGGATACGAATTCTTGTTCTCGGAGGGAGGGAGCGGAAACCCATTTAGGCTACTAAGAGGGGAGACAGTGTAGACATCTATCAATAGTCATACACATATTGCCCACCCTCAGCTGCCGCCCCTACGTACTTTGGCCCTCCGTCCGCGCACGAGTGGGGGCATTCCATTGCTCGAAAGGAGCCTTTTCTTTTTATAGCCACAACATAGGAAAACGAAAAAAATGGCGCTCTTGACATGGGGCAAACACTCGGACTAGTTAATTCAGCACCAGTGTGAGTTGAGAATAGGAGCAAGAAATGACCCGGACAGACTAAAGACGTATCCTTGGGATTAAAGCATTCCTTGAAAGGAGGAACAAAAAAATGGCTTCTGTCCAAGTACCACCCAGCAATCTTTACAAAAAGCCGATGAGCTAAATGTCTTTCAAGGGGTAAAGGGAGGGGGGAGGGGGGTGATGAGTGTAGAAAAGTACAAGGAAGGGGTGGTGGTTGGAAGTCTCTCCTCGGTGCGTGCAGCCAAGATCGCAGATAGTGTAGGTAGAGGAAGTTGAGAGCTAATTTATTTAAAGAAGGCCTGCTAAATGCTCCTCTCCCTCGTCTTCTTTGCTGTTCGCATTATGATGTTCTCGCACCCCATTGACCCCCACTCGCTTCTTTACAAGTACATCGACAATCGCACTATTCAGCTCGTCGCTTTGCTAGGTGTCGGTGCTTATGGTATTGTCTATAAGGGTCGCCACGTCAAGACGGACAAGTTCTACGCTGTGAAGCTCATCACCAATCAAAAGGATGCCCTCCAGCACGATGAGGTCACGATCCACGAGCACCATGTTGGACACCATCCTAATGTGCTGGGATTCGTCAAAACCGTTCGGGTCAATAAGCAGTGGAAGTTCCTCATCCTCGAGTACGCACCCGACGGAGATCTTTTTAACGCCATCACTAATCCAGAAAGCGACCTTGTCGGCAACGACCATGCTATCCGCCATATTTTTGTCCAGATCCTCGATGCCGTTCAGCACTGCCACGAACGGGGGGTTGCTCACCGCGATCTTAAGCCAGAGAATATTCTCATGTTCCCGGACCATCATGTCAAGCTCGCTGATTTCGGCTTAGCCACTACCCAATTGGTGTCTGCAGAATTTGGATGCGGCTCCACGTTTTACTTTTCGCCTGGTAAGAAGCTGTTTACATTCATCGACATGGATCTAAATGTACATAATAGAATGCCAGGGTGGCCTTGGCAAGAACCATGAACAGATCAAGGGCTACAGCACCCATCCAAACGACGTCTGGAGCCTCGGTATCATTCTTATTAACCTCACTGCCGGCCGCAATCCCTGGCGTCAGGCCGCCATGCATGACACGACATTTGCTGCTTACACACAGCACCCAAAAGGCTTCTTCAAATCCATCCTACCGTCCATCTCTGCAGAGATATCCGATATTCTGGAACGCATCTTCTGCCTCGACCCGGCACGTCGGATTTCGCTTCCTGAGCTACGGGTGAGAATCTTACAATGCCCGTCCTTTACCACCACCACCACTATCCTTCCTCCTGAATGCCTCGGCATTGCCGTCCGAACCACCAGCCAGCCTGCGGTTGCACACCCGAAACCCTCCTTATCTGCCATCCCCACCACCTCATGTACCATCACTCCATCTACAGCCCTGACTATCCTCAACTATGTGGATGGATATACATCTTCCGAAGAAAGAATGTCGCCGTCCTGGTCTACATCCTCCGATGGTTCATCGGCTTCGGATTCACCCGCAACACCACGAGGGCGTTCCTTGTCATACTCTGATCACAAGCTTTTATCGGATACGGCGAACCCGCCAATGATTTTTCAGACTATTCTATAGTCTGTTGATGTCAGATTCCCCTCCCCTAATAACGATAATAATAAAAAAAAAAACTAGTTTCTTTGTCCAGTAATAGTAATAACAATAAAAAAAGTACACATAATCTAATGAAAAGAGACAAGTCTGATGCAGAAGAAAGGGGATTCCGGAAAAGAACATGTCTTGTACAAGACCAAATGTAAGTTGATCAACAAAGGAGGAGAATCAAGATTTTTTTGACAACACCTATCGCAATGTCCCTGCCTTATTTTACAACCTTCGTCTCGAGCCTAAAGCTCTGGATGAAGAATGAGCACAGGAAGCCCAGGCCGGCCATGGCGGCCATCAAGAGGAAGGTGTAGCGGAGACCAGTCTCGTAAGTGTCGAGGACGATGTCTAAGACGTCGGGTGGCAAGAGCGAGCGGACCTCGTTCATCGACTGGCGAGCGATATCTATGTACTATGGAGAACAGCAAGTCCCAATCGGTATATTAGTTACTTATCTCGAGACAGGGAGAGTAAACCATTGCATTAATGGATTATCAAAATGAGGTACTCACCTTGGCAGCATCGGGACCAGTGATCTTCTCGACAAGAATGTTTTTGACAATGCCCTGGAAAGCAGCCGATGTTGCGGAAATACCAATGACACCTCCGGCCGAACGGAAGAGATACGACATGCTGGTGATGGTGGCCATCTCCGAAGCCTGAACGGTGCTCAGCAGAGCAATTAGCGTCGTGGTGATGAGCACACCAAAGGCAAAACCCTCAACGCACAAACTGGTAATGACAATCCAGAGCGAGGTAGTGCGAGTCCAGGTGGTATAAAAGAGCACAGCGCCGAACATAACACCGGACATGGCCAGAGTGAGTTTCCTGTACTCGCCCGTCCGAGACATCCACACACCCGAGAGAATGGAACCGGTCGAGGTGACAGCAATCTTGGGCATCTGGAACATGCCTCCGACGGTGGGTGAATTGCCGAGAAGGACCTGAATGTAGAGCGGGGTTATGTAGATGGATGCCATGCAGGTCATGAGTGTGAAGAAGCACACAAAGGAGCATGCCAGGCTGGACTGGGCAGTCACAATATGCCATGGCATCAAAGGATTACTAGCAACGTTCTTCTCGATCCAGCAGAAGATAACAGTGAGAACCACAGATGCTGCGAGGCATCCAAGCACCACGGGGTCAGTCCATGGCCGAATGTTGCCACCCAACGACGATGCCACCAGAAAGGCCACCACGGCCAAAACAATCGTGGTTGCTCCGAGATAATCGATCTGCTTCAGGCGCTGTGACAGCGTCAAATTATCATCGCGTTCCTCAAGGTTGTAGTTAGTCAAGACATAGGATGCTACGTAAATGGTGACAGTGAGAAGGGGCAGGTTGAGATAGAAACAGAAGCGCCACCCAATCGTGTCGGTGATGAAGCCGCCGAGAGGCCCTCCGAGAACCGAGCCGACCTAAACATTGCATACCCAAGGAAATTAGGGAGTTTCAATGGGGCGGGAGGATTGAAGTATAGACAACCGCAACTTACACCGAAAGCCATGTTGCCATAACCCTGGTATTTGCCTCGTTCCCGCATTGGCACAAGATCACTCGTAATAACCGATGTCAGGGTATTAATACCACCACCACCAATGCCTGCAACGGCACGAGAAATCACAAGGGCCCACAAATTCGTTGACATGCCGCACATTAGCGAGCCAATGAAGAACACAACCGTTGCAAACTGCAGGGCCGACTTGCGTCCAAAGACATCCGAGATCCGGCCATCTGTCGACCAAATTAATACCCCGACCAGTGTTGCACGTGAACCCACCAACACATCGGATACTTACAAAGTGGTTGCAGGGCTGTGTAGCTCAACATGTACGATGTTGCAATCCAGACAATCTCATTTGACCTGTATAATAATAGATACTATCAATAACAAAGCGCCCGACTCTTCCACATTCCTCTGATTACCTTTGGAACTCCGTGCCGATCTGCGCATAGATAGTAGAAACGATGGAGGAGTCTAAAGAGCCTAACGACACGGCCACCCAGAGGCTAACGGAAGCAAATTGCCAATGTTATGACAGATAACAGAAGACTCCGTACTTGCAAAAATGAAACTTACGATCCCAGAACAGTGAGAAGATGCGCACCGTTGAGACGGCGTGCGACGATATCATCGGGATCCTCAGCAGCATTGACTTCAGCCGTACTGTTACTGCTGGAGCTATTCGACGATGTCAAGACGTCAATATGATCATCATCATAAGCGTCACTGCCCGCAGCGGCTTGGTATTTCGGCGGTGAGTTTTTCAACAAAGGAGTGGTTTCCTCACGCGCCATGACGGAAATTGTCTAGTGAAGGGAAGGATGGAAAGGAACGGGCGCTGGTGCGGAAGAATAAAAAAAAAGAGAGAGGAACAGAAAGGGGACCAGAGCTACTTTTTTTTTAAAGTCTTTTCTTTTTTTTTTCCAACCTCGTGGTTGCGTCCAATTGAGGCTTTACTCCGATCGTACCTATCACACCTTGTTTGGGATGCAACCATTTAATGCAGGCCCGCTGGGCCCGCATTCCATCCCACCGCCCCCGCCCGGTTTTCAGTCTCACATTTCAAGATCACTTGTCGAACTTGCATCAAGCAACGCACGGATGTATGTGCATTTGCAGGCAGCACAGCATAAGGGATGATGTAAACAATAACAATAAGCGCTAATCTGGGTCGCCAATGCTTGTGCTACCATAATATACAGTTGTACCATTTCTTCGCGATTGCAAAGAATAATAAACGGTGAGGGTCTTGCGCTAAAAAGAAAGCCGATCTCCGAGTTATGTCCAATAGGGGAGATGCGGACGATTGGCTTGTGTTCCCTTCAGTGCCAGGTGTTAACGGGTATACTGTTGTCCCATTGAGTTGTGCGAGGGCTCGGGATGGTGCAACGTCTTACTGCACCTTTTTTTTTCTGCAAGGCGTCACATGTTTCAACGCGAGTAAATAATAAAACGCGAACCCACAAACAAAACAAAAAAAAAAAGTTGCAAGTGGCAGCAGCCATGGCTGGTGAAAGACTGGACCTTTTGGCATATATCAACGCAAGATGGATCACAATCTCGGTTGAAAAAAAGCAAAGTATTTCGGGAAGGGCATAGCATTTATACATTGCAGGAGTTCGTCCTCGTTCTCTTTTTCTTATAATAGATACAATAGAAAGCAATAATCAATAATGAATTCCGCCCAAGGTTTACGCAAAAATCGAGTTTGGATTAATAATCACAAGCGATTACGTTCCATTTGTATCAGAAAATGGCGTCTGTCATCTGGGTGCCATGTTGTATGGGTGCTCAAAAAGGTATTCATATGTACAGCCCACTGACAGGTCTACACACACGAAAAATCTTCCAAAATTTACATCGATGTTACACTATATATCATTTGGCATAAAACAAGCATTGATCAAACGTATGTCGAGTAACGACGCACTCTTCCAAAGCACCAAGGTATCGTTAATCAAGTAGGTATAATATGAACCAGGTCGTTGACAGGCCATGGCGGCTGTATAAGAGCGTTGCTCTTACTTCCAAACCAAAAAATAGATGTCCAGGGATCCTTTGAAGCATGTGTCCTTCTTTCTATACATGCAACCGATTGAAGAGGCTGAGAGGTACACTAGCATAACCAGGAGGACGGGGATAAACAAAAATAGAAGATCTGCTTTGATCCTGAGGAAGAATGGACAGTACCGTACGTCTCGCTGGCACAAAAAAAAAGAAAGAAAACCAGCTGTGGAGGACTTAGTCTAAAGGTCTTGACCTTTTCATGATCAGATGCACTACTTACCATCACGCACAATCGCTGAAAGAAGATCAGGTCCTCTTATAGCTCACACGGGAAACATCAATTATCATTGTAATCAAAGCGAGGTGTTCATGCTCCCCTAATCCCACTCCAATATATTTTGCATTGGCCGGAAGAATCGCACAGAGCGCTTCCCAGTTTTGTTGGTATTAGCAAAGTGTAAAAACCGATTTACAATCACAGCTTTTTCGGTGCGCCACCAAAGAATGCAGCGCGGAACGTGAAATTGTCAAGCTGCAGGGAGTCACTAGCGACTTTTACAGACGAAATTACAATAGATGGCACGTGCACACCCGTTCTGTCTCAACCTCAGAAGAGTATAATAATATCTAAATTCTACTGCTACAGTAGAAAGACACATGCAAAACGCTCGAGCATATGCACAAGACCGGGCGCTGACCAAACCAGCAGAACGCTGAGCTTAGAGCCATGCCTCATACGAGGACAGGTGCATCCCGTTGCAGCATATCTGCAAAATGACATACTAGAGACAAATTTACCATCTTGAAACATCTTAATAATGCATTCCATTATCTGTAAATCGAAATCGCACATTTACCAATTCAGAAGTCGCAGGATGGCAAAATAGTCTCTCTCTATATATAAAAAGACGTCAAGTTTTGCGCGCCCTATCGATCCTTTATCATTCCGAAATGAGCTATTCATTCTTTACGAAAAATGGGCAAGGCCATTTAGTTGGCGAGCATGGATGTCTTGCGTCTATGGACACTGACCAAGACAAGGGCAGATTTTTCATAGTGAATCACGAGAAGCTTGAGTGCATTAGCTGCGGAGACACAGCCGAGAACACAAGAGCAAATATTGTAAGGATAGTAAAACGTGTCTGCTCAGCTCTGCGGTGGGTTGTCGCCGGTATGAAAACAACTATGAGAGAACTTTAAGAAGAACCCAAGAATCATTCATGCATTCTAAGCGAGGAGTATACATAAGAATGAGGAGCTCAAACATATCCAAAACGTTGGTCCATCCTTTTGTAGACAGGACTAGCAAGCATAGACCCGAAGTCGTCTTGAATTAGTGAAGCATTCAGTAGCGTAAGAATGAACGCTTTTGAAGAATTTTGTTCCCATACTTATAGATACTTAACAAGAGGTACAGTACATCAGGTGTTATTAAGATCTAATATTTGTTTTATGGTGGTGTGTGTGTACGATTTTATAGTGTTTATATAGAATAAAGCAAATGACAGATTCAAGAAACATGGCCGACATCTTCTGTCTTTTTGTTCGCCATATGTAGTCTTGACTGGGACATCCACAGAAAGCGATGAATTTGCTTGTTTTCTAAAGACTGAGTTCCGTACCTCAAAAGGGCATGGAAAAGCGATAGGGGGGATTAGCGCCAAAGACGAAATAATACCGTTATTACAGCACTGACAATATTTGCCATGATTTCCTATAAATATGGAGGTTTCGAGCGAAGGGCCTTCTTCATCCACTCCACCACCGTCTTCTATATCACATTGCTACTTTTTTTTTTTACTAAAGCCAAGCACCCACGATTCGATGTGATGGATCGATCTTACACATACCCAAGTGCCATGGAAGAAAGGAGATATGGACATCTTTTTGGTGCCTCCATGCGTTCTACCCCGGACGTCTTCCTTCTGCTCGCCCCCCTGCAGGTCTCCTTCTCCTGCAGCTGCATGACTTCTCGACCTCCTGCGGCGAGAGTTAAAAGCGTTTGGACAAGTGCTATAATCTTTAGTTCCCCAAATGGATTTTGATGCACTGGTGCGAAATCATTTTTTGCCCAATTGGTTCCGACAACTTTGTACAGGTTTGTAGCGTGGGTCTACACATTCAGCAGGTCTCCCATGTACATTTCATCGGTCAACAAAGGTGCTCTGCGAGGTGGGCAAGGTCCTCAGTAGCCACATGATCCTGTGGTGCGGGGAAACGGGGGCTGGAGGCGGGAAAGAAGATGTGTCAATGATATCTATCAGAGTGACAATAGCATGTTGGAGAAAGCGCGAGCGTAAAAGAGTGAATCTGCGCGGTGTTGCAATAGATCCCCCACCAAGTAGATATGCTAGGGATCGACCATATACGAGTTTTGATGCAAGATGAAGCAAGTATACAAAGCTGCCGAAGATCCCAATTTGCGTCAATCAGACGCTTCGCATAAAAACGGCCTCCCCAGTTTCTTAGATGCAAATGTTTCTCCGTCTCGAACACCCTTATTTTTTGGTTGGGATACACGAAAGAAGTATTTGGAAGAAAAGAATGAAAGAGTAGGGAAGCAGGAATTTTAGTTATCCGAGGGACATCGCATCGCATTGGTTCTTTTAAGGTTTCCGACGAAGCGTGCGTGCTCTGCCGGAACCGGGGGGGGGAGAGAGAAGTTGATTCCGACAGAGATCACGTGGCCTGCAAATGGAAAGCAAGGAAAGATCAAAGATGGAGGATTTGAAACGCATCAGATTGGGAAAACGTGGCGATAAGATACAAATACATCGACTTTCGACATAGAACATTCGGGTCATATTTAAGCGCCTTTCCTTGGTTCCCTCTCTTCTCCTTCTCCTCCTTTCCTCCTCCTCCTTCCTCCTTACCTTACCGTCTCTTTCGTGATTGCCTGGCGCAATGTAACAACCTATCTTCCCCGTGGCTTTTGAAAAGGTAAAAAAAAAGGAAAAAGAAAAGACAAGCATGTCTGATCCAATGACGCATACTATTGGAGTAGCTCCATTTATATACAACATGTACACCTATTGTAAATCTAATTTCTCTTCTCGCACATCCGTCCTCCATGTTGTTGCATCTCCTTTTTCTTTTTTTGCCTTGTTTTGGGAATGGCCACGAACACAACCTCCCCCTCCTCGCCTGCCACGTTTTATTTTGATGAACATAAGCAGCTTCTCGCTGCAATGCATGAACACAACCCGCGCAACCTGCAATTCTATGCCTTTTAATCCTACTGCCTATACTCAATTTTTTATACTTCGCAAACATACGCTTACATACATACTTATGTATCTTTTTTTTTCACTTTGCGTCGCTCGACGTTATGCCTCTTATGACCCTCAAATCCAAACATATCTCAAGAAACAAATAATATAAATCGACTTATTTTTTACGTGAGCTACATTGATAATTCGTAGAAAAATGAGATAAGCGAAGAGAACAAAAGAAGGGGAACGAAACAAGAAAAAAAAACAATAGTAATAAGAATAAACGCCAACAAGATGCGAAAAGAAAATAAAGAATGTAACAAATATACAAGGAGAACTTGGAAGGAATGCAAAAAACACAGACACCCTCTGCTTCTAGTACTGCAAAGAATTGTCACCTGAACCCGTCAGGTCAGCCTGCCCGCCCAAGAATCCTAGCAGAGCCAAACCTTTGTTCGGATCGGATGAGTCGATTCGGTTACTCTGACCGGAGAACACATCGACGCCCGTATCAGTGTGTATCAAATGTTTGGTTGAAAACTCGGTTCTGGGCTGAAACGGAGAAAATTCGTGTGATGGTATCAGAGGCGCGGCCCCTCCGCCAGCCCCTGCCGTTGATGTTCCATCCCCACTGCCGGCCAAATAATACTCAAACGGTTCGCTGCCCCAAAATGCGGCTGCCGCTAAGGCATCAAATGGTTGTTGTTGCTGCTGTTGCTCCTGCTGCTGCTGTTGTTGTTGCTGTTGCTGTTGAATGTGAACCGTACCAGGAGCAGCAAATGGGTCCATCGTCGGAATTGGGGTATGTTGGTGCATAGTGGAAACTTCTTCCCACCGTGTGTCTGAGAATTGCGACGGAGAGTATGTCACAGTTTCGGCTGCGATGGACACCGTCGAGACAGATGTCTGTTGTTGTTGTTGTTGTTGTTGCTGTTGTTCCTGCTGCTGTTGTTGTTTTCTCGCCATCGTCTCGGGCTCTTTTCGATCTCCACAGAGCCCCGCAAGTTCGCCTAGGATACTCCGGCAACGGGTGGCGGTCGGCCAGACAGTCTCAAATTCAGTCAACGCTTTCATGATCTTCTCAATCCTGTCCTTAGCATGGCGTGCTTTGTCTTCATTGGATGAAGCTGTAGCCTTAACAAACAGGGTCCCAGCTATGAAGGTATAATATACGACAAAATTAGAAGCAAACTTGAGATGGTTGTCTTTTTGGATGGTCTCGACAATATCTGAGATGGCATCAGCATATGACATGCAGGCGTTGTCAAAAGGCTGGTCCGGAGGGAGGAAGGGTCGATAGAGTAGAATGAGCGTTGTATAATATATCATGTGCATCTGGGAGACGGGGGATGGTGGATCATGGCACATGACACCATTGTGAAGATCATACCGTAACGAAGGGGGTATCGTGTTGTACCAGTTGTCTAGCTCTTTCCGCAGACCTGCAAGTACTCGGTCGAGATGCGGTGTGCCTGCATGGTGCCGGCCTTTTGCGTAATATATGCTCTTCAGCACGTGCCCCAAGATATCGCAGACTTTGATTTGATGTACAAATGCATCAAGCACACGTACGTTTTGCCCCTCTCCGTGCGAGCATCCTTCGTCGTCATCCACCGTCGGGAATGGTACATCACAATCGCGTTCTTCAAAGAGTGAAGCACGGCCATAAGTCGCACCCAACAGCCGATCCATGATGAAACAGCACCAAAACACGCGCTTCCTCCGTTCTCGTTCTTCCAGCGGAATGTTCCAATGATCGCAGTTCCGATGAAGCCCTAAATCTTGTGCCATCCTGAACGCCTATATACTCTGACCTAATCAGCGCATTCCCCATCAGCCCTTTGTAAACCTCTTTCCTCACGTACCATTCCACTATAGAGCCATGCACGCGCTCCTTTCATAGCACCGTGCTGGTGAATAGCAAGTAACAGCAATGCTTGGACTGTTGCTATTTTTGGGACATCATAATAACTGTCCAGTAGCATCTTTGCTCTCTCAAAAAAGATTTCACCTGCCGTGTCCTGTGCGTCGGGATCTGAGCGTACACGAATGTCAGGCGAGATGCGAGAACTTAGCGCATATATGGCATTGAGCAGGAGGGGTGACATAGCATCACTGTGAGGGTCGTACGTGAGAGCTAAGCGCTTTTTATAGAACATGGGCAGCACTGGATAAAAGTGAGTGAAGTATATCGAGATGAGATCATAGGAGAGATCCTTGGGCGGGAGCTCGAAAGGATCCAAATGGGCCTTATTTTGATATGCAACGTTGTTCTTTGTGCGGTTCCATTCGGCCAGATGGAACGCCCCATCATGGTACCATCGACTATTCTGAATATAATAAAGCCCTGACGATTTGCCAATGTAGCGCACCTGACCCGTTTCATCCATCGAGAGCTGTCCATTGACATCGTTGCTCGACTCGTTAGTTCCACGGATCTCCGGATGCTGCTCCTCGACTTCGTCTAGCTCCGACGGGCATTCTAACAATTGGGTCGACGATGGTGTTGGCGATGAGGGTGATAAGCTGCTTGCGCTGCCGTCTTTCTGCTGCCATAAGAATATACGATTTTTTTGTGCCCTTCGGCCCCGTCGGATTGGACGTGTCTTGATCGACTCGCCATAGGGTGTTTCGAGAGGGGCATGAAGCTCGGCAAGTAGTTTTCTTGAGCGAGATTCTTCAATATCTTCGGCTACGTCGACTAACAGTTGCTCGAGTCTATGTAGGCGGTTCTCTATGGCTTCGATATATCCCTTCGGTGGTCCCCGCTGTATAGAAAAATACATGAATTCGCTTTGATCGTCTGTCGGTAGAATAGCTTTACCTTTTTCGTCGTGTCATTATAACTACATTCCAGTTTAAATGCTTGGCAGTTTGTGCAAACAGGCAAAAGGCCATCGCACTTGATTTTTTTTCGTCGGCAGAGATCGCTATAGTGCATTTCGGTTACTCTTTTCGTTTTTCTTCCTCAGTCCCCCGCTCGGCCGTTTCATTGCGTCTTCTCTTGTTTGTAAAGAATTCTTACCATGCACGACTTACTCGCTGTCGCTTTGAGTTGGAGGCCTCGCCTGCCTCATTAGCCGACATGATCTTCAAGGTGTTCGGACGTCTTTGAAATTCACAAAACGAAATAGAGCGAAGAAAAAAAGGAAGGCCCAGAGATGGAAAGAGAGAGAACTCAGCCCGCCTTCTGCATCTGCAACCCCCAGGGAGAGAGATTTCGTGCCGAAAACTACTCTGCACGAATCTGAATGATCGTCTCCACACTTGCGGGGATTAGTGGCACTTTTATGCTCTCGAAAACACAGGCACACACATCCCCCCTATACAAATAAAATGCAACAAAAAATGGACCGGTAGAAGTTGGAACCTCTCCCTCTCCTTTCCATTATGGACCATTGGTGAATTCTGTTCCTTGTAATTACAGATCAGCTGACCTGGGAAGGAAAAGTCTATGTGTCCCGCGCAGCATCAACCACCCCCCTCGTTTCATCACCAACGTCGGCCCATTTATACTGCTTCTTTACCGGGTTGGGCTTTTCTCGATGATGCCATTGTTAGTGGACAACACAAGGGGAATGTGACCGGGAGAGTTTTTTTTTAGACGTTAAAAGCTGATTGGGTAAAAGGATTTGGACAACAAAGGGTGTAACGGCAATTGACCATTTTAGTCGAATGCGCACTGTTCCCATGATCCGCTGTAGGACAAAGTTCTCGGATCGCCTTTTGTAAGCCAAACATCGCCTGTTACACCCAAGGAAGGGAAGAATTTTTATCACCCTGGTTCTTTGATGTATGTCTAATAATGATGTTTCTTCGCTTAGAAACGATCAAGAAAGGTTAACAGCGAAACTTCTTGCATGCCGCGTTGCTTTGTCAATGGTTGTCATTGCGGATCTTCCCGATGCATGCAAACTTTCCCGAAATGAACCACGTTTGTTGTACTTTGGATTAGGTCTCAAATGATCGTTTCGTCCAAAGATGGCGATTCCGAAAAAAGAGAGCTTGTCAGTGGGGGGGGGATAAGACGCTGCTGCCATTTAGATACAGTCGAAAAGCTGATTATGTCCATGACCATGGAAGATGGTGTGGTGCGAACAACCGCAACAAGGTCAGGGACTGGAATGGGGAATACGACGGTAGGGGTATAGGGCGGAGGCAGACAAAAGGGAGAGCGGCGATAACCTTTTCGGAGGTAAGAGGAAAAGGACGGCCTGTGGTTGGTTGGGCATACATAAAAGCCCGTTGATTTCGGCAAACGGATAAGCAAGCAGTGATATTGAATGAGGATCCACTCCCTGCGATGAATATCATATTTAATCGGTGCATGTCTCCCGAGGTCAGAGCATCGCTTGGATAATGCATTAATATTCTAATGAGTGGCACAGCCCTTTCCCATGACCTCCTGTTGCGGTATTACAGAGACCTGAGATCCTAGTCATGGCACCACGCATCCATACATACCGGATAACTTTAGACTACTACGGTGATCCTTTTTTTCCTCAGTGCAAGGCCACCCACTTTATTGCGAGCAGAACTGATCTTCTCTTACCCCGTCTGAAATCGCATCCGAGTGGCAAGTGGTCAATACAAGGAACTCTGGTCTCTATCGCAAATAAGTGGGCAGATGTCAGCTACGATCTCCCTCACCATGTCTCTTGGGTCTCCCTTCCTTCCCCTCCACAAACAACTCCCCCCAGCTCCGCGTGCGTCCTCTTCTCCTCGTCTTCCCTCTCTCTCTCTCTCTTTTTTTTTTTCTTATTTTTCGCGCCGACCCTTTTCCTTTTTCATCTCTTTCTTTCTTCATCTCTTTCTTTCTTTTCTTTTTCCTCCTTTTCCTCTCCCCCATCCCTTGATTACTTATTAAAAAATGGGCAACGGAGCTACAACAACAAAAGCTGTTCTCGTCGATAAGACGCGCCGTAAGCGCCTCAAGGTCGTTAGTGCTTGCGGTGAATGTCGGCGGAAAAAGACAAAATGCAATGGCGAACAGCCATGCAGTGGCTGTATTAAGGTTAATGTCGAGTGCAAATATGCTTTGTCGACTACTGCAGCGAGTAGACAAGCAGCAACTGCCGCGGCTGTAGGCAATTATTCTGGTCCTTCACCATTGAAGCGTACCCCAGGTCCGCACCACTACCATTTGGTTGCACCGAATCACCAATGCACTGGCAATAGCGGTTCACAGCCGCCCGCAGCTGGCCATCGGGTCCCACCGGATCATTCCACCCTAACGGACATTCCTAAACATGATCATTACCGCTACCATATCTCATCATCGGTCTCGCCGCCACAGCAACATCTGCATGGCAGTGCCATGACAAACGCCGCAGCATCCACCAAGCCATCAATCCCAAACATCCAAGCAATCGAGCACCGACTCGTGGTGATAGAAGACATCTTACGTGCCTTACTTGCAGGACATACGGGTCAGAACCGTCTCCTCGTGACATTAGATCAACAGCAGCAACAACAAGAACAAGAACAACAACAAGAACAACAAGAACAGCAGCAACAGCAAAAGGAGCAGGAACAAAGCTCATTAAAACCCTCAGCACCAGCAGCCTACTGCTGTAGGGAGAACGTGTATAATGTCAATACCGGGGCTCGGCCTAAAGAAGGAGCAGTAAAACCCGTGACAACAGCAGCTACAACAGCTCCCCTTTCAACGGGATACTCCGTGCAGCTCGCACCTATCACACATCCTGCAGGAACGTCATATTCCGGCAATAGCAGCATTGGAGGAGATTGTGGCAGCAGCGGCGTAGTAGGAGGCGGCGGCGGCGGCGGAGGAGGAGTTGGTCCTTCCATCCGCAGTTTACTGAATGAACAAGATGATGCCGAATGTCCGCCATCACGGTCTCCGCTTTCATCTACGTCTTCATCCTCATCGACCTCTTCATCCACTGACTCGACCTCCCTGAGTCTCATCTTGACATCATATCGTCAACAGCAGCACAATCATCACGTTTCGCCATCGGCATTCCAGAGGGTAAATACGACGGCAACTAATGCTTTCCCGGGTGACTACTCCTGACGGCAAACCGGCTTCTCTCCATCCCTCTCTTATTCTCCTCATTTTACGTCAGCTCACGCGCACCCACCCAGTCTCTCTCTTCTTTCTCTTTCTCTTTCTATCGTCTGTGCTGCTCTACTTATTTTCTCCCCTCAGTATCTTCCATAATAAATAAATCCTATAATAATTGAAGATAAAACTCACTTGTTCGCTCGATCAAGTTAAGCACCCACCAGCTAAGGATAACTCCCCTGTCCCCATTTGTATTCGCGCGCGCTCGTCCATTAAAGTTGATTTATTGGTTGTCGGGTCGAGCATTGCATGTGAAGGGGGTTTAGGAATGCATCGGTATGATAGTTTCTTGGGGAATGGGTAGAATACGATCCAGCCACTCGGGCAGAAAAAAAAAAAAAAACCCAGTGCCTCATCACGAACACAAACTTAGCGTTCCACGGGCTGAGAAGGCCGATCGCGTGAACTTTGCAAATACAAACAGCCGTCGTTTCACAAGACATGCGCTGAAAGCATTCCCAATTGACATGGACTACGACCTGTAAAAAAAGAAAGGTTTCTCGGTTAATTATCAAGATCTCCAAAAGCTATACCGTTAGATACAATCAATCTCGTAGCGCTGTCAATATCGCAATAAGGGAAGCCTTAAAGATCTTGGCCGTTCGCCTCACTTCCTCCCGAGCATATTAAGCAGTGTGGAAAATGACAGTATGCGCAAGCTCGGCGATCGTTTCATGGATAGTGCATCGATCATGAATGCTTGCTTTCCATGCATTTTGGCCGTGCGTCAGAGAGCGGATTGTTCTAATATCAGGGCTTATGCGCAAGAGAAATTTTATGTATATTAACTTTTATAAGGAGAAATAGTGATTCGCGCGCATATCGTCATGAATAAAGCGAAGCAAGAATCGTACAGAATCTGTTCAGAAACCAGCCCGATACCTTTTTTATTTTCAAGAATTTCGTCGCATAAACATGCGACTCGAACTGTATGCCACGATTAAGATCACCGGAGCAAGCAGAGAGTGCTTTCAGACACACATCCGATGCTATCACCAAGCAAGTCAAAGAGCTGTTTGAGATCTCGTAGTTCTGCGATGGTTGGGAGAATTTAGAGGCTAGATATAAACCACGGAAACAAAAATCAAAGTTTTGAGACGGGATACTCTTTATTTCGTGAAAACACCAGGAACTTTGAGACGATGTGATGATAATAATGGATCAGACGTAAGACAATCACAACTCGTTGTATTTTCGTTCTTAGTTCGCGCTCCTATTCTAAGGTATGTCAATTGGCCACGAGGTTTGAATCAAGACTCTGCGATGGCCATGAAAAGATATTGCTCTGTTGATGTAATCAAACACAACGAGAAATAAATAGCTTGGTGGGCGGGCGGTTTTTCTATATAAGACTTATAATTTAGTTCGTTTACAAGTGCATTTTGGTTATGCAATTAATTAAAAGTTGGCAGCATCGAAAAGGATAGAGGCTGCACACGGTGAAGATGTACGGCTTATTTCCTTCCAAAAATCCATTCGGTAAAGTCTATTATCTACGCCAAAAAAAGGGCGAGGAGCCCAACGTCCCGTTATTTTAACAAAGTCGTTCATCTCAGAGTTCCAGCCATGCCCTGTTTCTTTTCGTACTTTCATGCCATCCAGCCACTTTGTTCAGTGTCAACTACTCCGGCTCCCGCTTCAGTGCTCCTTTACATCATAACTATTGGAATGTGAAATGTAGTGATCTTATCATGTAGTTTACAGTTTTACTGCGTACCCTCCTCAATAACCCACGCTCCGGACACATCGATTGTTGGGTTAGGGAGGGCACCAACCGCTCGAACAATCGCTCATGCTGACATATTAATGATATCCTGCAATATCGCAGATTACGGTTTATGGTAGCGTTCCGCTGTGTACCCAGTTGCTTTGGCATTCCTCAAATCGTAAAACCGCTTTGCTTTACGTTCCTGTTTCGTCTCTGCAATCGACTATCCATTGCTATCTAGTATTGGGAACTCTCAACCTTTTTTCACTGACGAATATAATGTTTTATGCAAGCAGAAACATTTGTTTATTTCTCATCGTATGTAGAGCTCTTGTGACTCTATAAGCAACCTATATGTGCGTGTTTGAATGAATACTCTTTTAGACATATAGCATATACTCTTTCTGAGTTCTAAACCGACATCAAGGGGAAGGTAATGTCTATTGATATGCTTTGAAAAGTTCATCGATACGCTCGTCCAGAACGTCTCTAGGGATGAACTTGTAAAAGGATTGCATATCGGTAACATCATCAAAATTGTAATATCGCGGAATAGACGTGAGATACGGCGCCCTTTTCAAGAGTTCGTTTTTGAATGCCACCCATGTCAAACGTCTATTTGATGTACGAGGGATATCGATGCCCAGTAAGCCACTTACGCCGTAGATATAGTCACTCGGATCTGCGCACATCCGCGGTGATTCGGCAAGGCTTGCCAAATGCAATGGAAGCAGATCCAGTCCATTGCTGTAATGGTGCAAAATTATGGGGTGCATTACTGAATTGCTTGTATCTGTTGCATCGAGCCGCAGCGAGGATAACTGAATTTCGTGTACTTTTTTGATAGTGTAATAGCAGCAAGAGATGCTAAAGTTTGTTGAGATATGCAGCGCGCATTCTTTATCAAGGGATCGGTGTTCAAGCATGTGTAACGCCATTATGTCTCTTCGATAACCGGGGAAAACGGGGTCCATAAAAACATTCAGGGCGCCATGTAGAATACTCAGCATCTTGGAGAACAGGCGGTCGAGATCACTACGTTCCAACAAAGCATGGCTGAAGAGTGTCTCACTCAGGATCGAGAGCTTAGGTGGCAATGCAAACTCTTGCAAAGTTGAGACCCGAGTAAACCACTGAGAGTTAAGAACATGAGCCAAAGCGCACAGATCCAAGTTATCATCTCCAAAAAGATCATCGAATACGCTCTGCCATGACATATCTTTGGATCCCGTAGCGTATCTGAGCCGCTCCACATATCTGTCGATGCGTTTCTGATGACTGCCATCAGCACTTTCTATCGTCTTCAACACATCCTTCATCGTCGTGGCAGCATCAAGAAGGTTACTAGGCTTGCAGTCGGCAAGTACAAAGCAACGATTACAATGTAAAAATATATCTCCCATAATTACCGCGGGGGTACTGGGCTGGGCGCAGAAGAGATCAATCCACCAGTAACCGGGGTTAGCTTGAAGAAGCGCCAGGATCGTCTCACATTTCTCCGGCCGTATCATCACCTCGACTGGGTCCCCATCGTCATTCAGTATTCCGTGGTTCGTCCATGGCCTGCACAGAGCCGTGTCTCCCCAGAAATGGGATATAGTATAAAATCCTTCGGACTGGACGTCTCTGCGGACAGAATAGTGATCACCGGGTGTGATGAGTTTCATTGAAAAGCTTCCTTCTTCCTCTTCTTCGACATGGATGAGTTTAAAGTCCTCGTTGTGATATAACTCCTTTCCTAAGTCGTCTTTATTTTCGTCTGCTTCATGGATAGGGCTCGCGTCGATTTCGATCTTTAGACTCCTCCATGCGTTGCGGAAAAATGCCATAATAGAAATATCTGCGAAAATGTCTAAACATTATGGATCCAGCGCGGTTCATGCTGCACACTTACAAGGATTCTTTCTTTAGAACTTAGAACGGCAGTTAGCGCAAAAGTTGATGAGTTAGGGGGATTTTATACGCACAAGAAAATCTACTTTCGGGCTTAAAATCCTGTCCGTATAGCCGTGTCCGTATATCCGCATATTGATCTCTCTGGTCACAATGGTTGTACAAGAACCTTTCTTTTCTTGAAGAAAATAAAGTTTCCTTGGCAGTGCGCAACTTCTTACATTATCTTAGAGATAATTTTGCTAATATAACAACCAATGCACATGCCTTCGGGATTGAAGGGATCGTAGGGATGCTTCATTTACAGGATGAAAGCTTAAAGTGGATAAACTTGAGCATTCAGAGCTGATTACTGTCCAATGATGAATGGGGTACCGCGTTATTTTCCGTAGACTGCATGGACTATAGTCCATTGTATATGAGGTTCACACATGCATTGGCAATTAAAAAACGTACGGATCATAGACACTCAGTGGATTGGAAGGATTACTATATTTTCTAAAATAAAAATGTCGCACAAACATAAAGTTGTCGCAGAAATAAAGAAGCCGTTAGTCAACAGAGAATATCAACCCCCTTTTTACTCTTTAACTTGCCCGAAGGTAGCTATGTGTGCCATTGCGGTAACGATGGCGGAAAAGGGAGGGAAAAAGGTCCGGAGCTGTTGAGCGTCGACGGCGGACCAACGGCAACACCAGCGGCAGAAGCATCAGGGGAAGCAACGGAAGAAGCAGGCGAAGACAAAAGCATCTCGACGAAGCCATGGTGGGAGACTTGCGTGGGTGCAGCCAAATCGCGGTCCCACACAACGCCCATATCCTCTCCTCTTGAGGCACTTGGGCTAGGCTGATGTCGATGTCTACAGAGGATCCGGAATATTAGAAGATTGCAGAATGGAACAAGGGTAACCTATTGTCCTTTACTTTGCTCTTGACAACTGACCAAAACTGCTCAATCGGATTGAGTTCAGGTGAGTATGATCGAAGACAAGCACATCGATATCCTCGAGACGAGATGTATTTAGCGATATCCTTAGCCTTATTGATAGGAGCATTATCCATCACCAAATCATGGCCCCTTCATATGTTCATACTTATCCATCTCGTCCGTCGTAGCCTTAAGGAAGCCGAGATAATGTCCAGTTACAGTTCCTCTGCTCGCGACTTCAGATTGATCTGTCCTCTTGATTCGTGGTTGTGGGAGTCTCAAGTTTCATTTAATGAGGCCTGATCTGAGATTGCTCCCAAGACGGTGGTTGTCTTTGGTATTATAACCACTACAGGAGTCCATTTCTTGGACCATGCGTTTCATATTAATATGGAATCCAGAATCATCAAGGAAAACGCAGTTTTTTCTAAAGTCATTGTTGGTCTTATCATGTTTGCGCACCCAGCCAAGGGGCTCTTGGATCTTCGCAGTACTATTCCTGTCTACAGACCGAAACTGAGCCATTTACAATGACAACTTGCATTCGTTTTTCAAAAAATTGATGGAGCGTTGTATTAGATACTTTGAGACCCTCAAATATTTGAATCAGTTATTCCATCAGCTGCTTTAGAACAATGGATGAATTCTCATTAATGCATTCTAAAATAACATTCTTATGCTCTTCATTGAGAATACGCGACCTGCCCCTCGCTTTAGGTTTCTTAAAGATGCTGTCAGGGTCCTTTTCGTTCAGTAATGTCCATTGCTGGGCTCAACTAACATGGTTTCCTACCTGTTTTGCAGCAGCTGATGCACTCAAGACTTTCTCAAACATCCGTTTGAAAAATCAGACCTTGTCTTGGTCAGTGTACGCTGTGTAACTGTGTTTGATCCCCGCTTCTTTCATCCGAATGCCTGTATCCTTTCGCTTGGGAATGTGTGCGCTACGCAGATATTCAGTGCGAGAACAAACGGATTGCAGGGAGTACATTTCTTCATCTACAGCATAGTCCATAGGTTCAGGATAGTCAGGCTCATCAACAATATGACCTTGGCCATCTTCATAGAAAAATAGATTGATCATTTCAGAAGATAAAAGTGTAAAAAAGAGAAAAGAGATGGAAGCGACATCTTTCCGTGGATGCATGTGTCATTTGATTTGTCATCATATGTATTCTGCGCTACATGCGATTTTATTTTGTGATCCTGCGACTTCAGAACTGTCAGGGGTGCGACTTTGATTTTTGGAAGATAGTGTATGTCTTCATCCTGTTCTAATAACTATCCTCATTGTAAGGACTGTGAAAGGCTTTCTGTTAATACTTCGTGATGTTGTTGCATCCTATGCCGCTGCAATTGCATACTGTTTAACAAATGGCTACGGACGATATAGAATACTACCACCAATGTCCTATATGAAATACCTCCCTATATCGCTGACCCTAAACGAAACCGATCAGGGCGTTCTATTTGGCAAGTAAGATCCTGCACTTCCGCTACAGCATGTTTGCTAGCGTAATGTTTCCAAGGACCTTGATCACGCGTACTCTACCTGAAAACCACGACCATACGATGATTGCAAATACGTTCATTGACATAATCAGATCGAGGCAAGCATAAGGGCAAGGACTCCGCAAACGCAGGTTATCTTTGGAGAACATTTGATGTCTGCCAGCGATGACACGTTTGATAATGATAGCATCTATTATGATATTGTCCCCATCTACGTTTTGGATGATTTCTCTCATCACTTGCATGTGTCTTGGAAAAGGCATCGCTACTTTAATACACCTTCTGAAGATTGAAAGGTACCATGATCTCAAAGAAAAAACATTATAATCGTCGATGAGGAAATAAAGGGATTCTCTCATCACCGACGGTAGCCAAAAAGAACAAGTTTCTCTTTTCTGGTATCACTGCAGTTGACAAGCATAGCCATGGTGCTGACCAATCAAGATGCTCGCTTCAACGCGTCACAAACCCGATATCGGCCCCTCCGATCTTTTTTCCTTGCTCACGGTCTTTCTTTCTTTCCTTTATTATCAAGGAGACAATGTGGAAGCCAACAGGTACCACATATAATTAATTTAACCATCCAGCAAAGTGCCTTTGTTCACTGTTGATCTACTTCAATATAGGCACAAACGTTGTGCCTTTGGGCACAAAGCGACGCTTCGGTGACAATTCACCTGAGCAAGGTGATTCATCGGCATTTGAATCGGAAATGAGACCATCGTTCCCTGAATCAGGTATAGTCCTTGGATCAGATAGCGTCGCAAGCATCGATGAATGTGTTCTCTTTATGTTCCTGCCGTCATTATTCTATTGATTGCTTGTGCTCGATGCTCAGTTCTCTTTTTCCGTTCCACTCAAAAAGAGAAGCGGTATGCACGAGGAAGAGTAACCGCAGCATGACGGATGACCAAAGGATTTGCATTGCTGCTTGCGACAGGGCGGAAAGGAAAATTGAATTGCTCAATACTGATCGCTATTATTCGCTCTTTCGCAGATCGTACTGAGTTCAAGTCTAGCTCCCAGAATCCCGCAACTACTACCACCGCCGCCTCTTCTGCACCCACCAACGATAACGACAACTCCGAAGGCAAACGCGAACGAAAGCGAGAGAGAAAGAGTCGTTGGGGTGATGAAACGAAGAAGGTCAACATCCCAGGCATGCCTACTTCGTTGCCTAAGCTGAGTCAACAGCAAGCCGACAATTATGTGTGTAAGTTTCGATTGGATCAAATAGTCGCTGCGTGCCGGAGACGCTATTGCTAAACGAACAACGTGATATTACAGTGCAAATTCGACTGGAAGAAATCAACCGTAAGCTGCGGATTGGAGATGTTGTGCCTGCTGAACGGGACCGGTAAGTTTCTAATATATAGATATATGGTCAAAGCAGTTTGGGTGATTCATACTATGTCTCTGTTGAAGATCACCATCCCCTGAACCTGTATACAATGCGGAAGGCAAACGTGTCAATACCCGTGAACAGCGATACCGGAAAAAACTAGAGGAAGAGCGACATAAACTTGTCGAACAAGCCATGAAAACAATTCCCAATTTTAGGCCGCCTACCGATTATAAACGGCCTACACGCATTCACGAAAAAGTTTACATCCCTGCAAAAGAGTTTCCCGAGATCAATTTTATTGGCCAGTTAATTGGTCCCCGTGGAAACACACTCAAAGGCATGGAAAACGAGTCAGGTGCAAAAATCAGTATTCGAGGTCGAGGCTCTGTAAAAGAAGGCAAAGCGCGAACGGATGCCGCAAGCAATTCCGCCCAGGAAGAAGACTTGCACTGCTTGGTTATGGCGGATTCTGAGGAGAAGGTCAAGAAGGCCGTCAAGCTTATTGAAAAGATCATTGAAACTGCAAGTATTACACATTCGTAGATTGAAAGAGAAACGAGCGGATAAGTAATAACGTTTGGAATTGCACATAGTCTGCCACGCTCCCTGAAGGTCAGAATGAGTTGAAACGAAATCAGCTCCGCGAGTTGGCTGCACTGAACGGTACGCTCCGAGACGACGAAAACCAAACATGCATCAATTGTGGTGGCATTGGTCATCGCCGCTACGAATGTCCTGAACGACAAAACTACACAATAAGTCTTACATGTCGCATTTGCGGTGGCCGTGGTCACACAGCACGCGACTGCTTGCACCGCAACGATCCCGAATATATGCAGCATGCTCGAGAGCGAGACCAACATCTTGACAGCGAATATATGAACCTCATGGCAGAGTTAGGTGAAAAAGTGCCCGATGACGGTGGCGAACGAAGACCGGTAAGGCGGAATAATTGCCATGTACGAAGTTCTAAATTAACAGCAATATGTGATAGTTCGGTGGCGCTGGTAGTGGTGCAGCTGGCGATAAGAGCGCACCGTGGCAACGGGCTAGCAGTACTGGTGGATTACCACCTTGGCAACAGAGAGAACAGGCTGGCGGTGCACCGCCGCCACCACTACCGGCGGGTGGTTCGGGTGGACCTGCACCGTGGGCCAAACCTAGCTATGGTCCACCTGGTGGACACCAATATGGACAACAGCAGCCTGGCTATTACCAAGGATACGGAGGTGGCTACGGCAGCTACGGTAGCTACGGCGGTGGATACCAAGCATATGATACTTCTCCGCCACCTCCACCACCATCTGGAGGAGCACCATGGGCTGTAAGTTGACTAGCTTTATTTTAGTTTATGATGCTGACTATGTCACTAATTTTTTGCTTTTAATATAATAGCAACCGCCTCCTCCGCCACCGCCGCCTGGTGGAGATGGATGGGTAAGTAGTTATCAGGTTGGGAAAACGATTATATATTTAAATCTGTATATTATAGGATGCTTCGCCTCCTCCGCCTCCTCCGCCACCATCGGAACCAGCACCTCCGCCACCACCGTCAGCGCCTGCCCCTCCCCCGCCACCACCACCTCCTGAGGAGTGAATAATCACAGTGTTTTGCAATTCTTTCCTTGTCATGCAATAAAAGAAAACCTGTTTTCTGTAAGGGTTCTGAGGAATAATCGATGTGAAGCTTCGATATCCCGTTTGATTTGTTAGCTACCATCTTTGTCGAAGAGGGAGCAGCGGATAGGTTTTATCCATCGATGGGAAATGATGGCATAAGCCAATAAAGTATCACGTTACATCTCGTTTGTTCTTTATAGCAGTACTCTCTTATTTTGACAGCCATCATGGGTCAAATGTACACCAATGACGATGGTTGCCCAAATTTAGAACAAACAATTGCTGCAGGAGCATAATATATAGGCTTATCGAAATTGACCGTTCCAACACTTCCTATCTATGTCAGATAGCAAGCAAAATGGGGATTCGGCCGTTGGGTTGCGACATGTATCAGAGGAACTCGCCGACATAAGGCAGTTGACCAAGAGTACATAACATACCAACAACAATGGTATGTCCATATCGACGCGGGCGGGAAAGGGGCTCTGAGATATAGACGAGCGTCAGGCCACTTGGTATAGAGTATGTCACTTGGTCCTTTCACGTGTGCATGAATGATCATTTGGCCATTTTACAGCTTTTCGTTTTTTTTTATGTGTATGCGTATACATTGTCGCGATATGTGTACTACACTATGACGAATACAAGAAAGTGGTGTGGGAGACGCAGTCCTTCCATTCTTACTATTGAGAGGAGAGACAGAGAGAAAGAAAGAAAGAGAAAAACAGGCAACTCTAAATTTGCTCTGCTTTTTGCTTCTGGGTCGCCCACCAATCAGATTTCTGATTGAAATGGGCTTTCTCTTTCCTTCTCTCTTCCAATCTATTTCTTTTACTTTTCTTTCCAGCAAATTATTTTTTTTTTGTTATGGCTTACCTCGGCATGGATAAGGCAAAAAATGTGGTGCAATACTTGCTTTCGTATGTGATGCGACTTGACCCACTGCCACCATCGGAGCCTTCGCATCAGCACGAGACTCCGCCGTTAATGGACGCATGGATTCTACAATCCTGGCTAATGAGTTTATCCAAATCGGTCTTGTGTCAAATCGCCTGGAAAGGCATGACGGAGCACCACGACCTAGCATGGCCATCGATCCAACAATATTACTGTTTTTCAGGGAACGGCGATGGCGACCATGACCATCAGCAACAGCAGCAGCAGCAGCAGCATCCCTATCATTACGATCCCGCAAGAGAGCTTCAGATGGTTGTGCAACAGGCCCGGAAGATTGCGCATAGGCTCGATAGTTGCCGCCCAAGCGAACAATTCGCATACGCCACACAGGTGGCCCAGGAATACCATCACCTCATCCGGCTCGCCACCTCTACCCTCCAACACAGCCCCCGCCTCGCTGTCATTGCTATTGTGCTCATCGTCAAAGAGAGCTTTAAGGCCCCGTCCGAGGTGCGACAGCATATTTACTATCAGTCCAAGCTTGGCCGCCTTGCGGTTCTCGAGATCGTCAGCGTGCTGAAGCGACAAGACGGTGACCTGGAATTTCACAAATGGTTTGACAGCAGCAATAGCAGCAGCGATGGCGACAGCAACATTGCGGATTGGGTGTATTGGCCAAAGGATGTAGAGGAGGTGTGCGGCCGGCTGGCAAGGTATGACACGACATGGGAGTTTCGACACGAATACCAGAATGTCGTCCGCTTAATGCTAGGAGAAAACGAAGTCTCTTTTATTATTTGATTCGACTGCTATAAACCATGCCATTGTCTTTGGTCCGCTGGGACCGTGTAAATTTGACGAGCAATGCCTCGCGCTTCTTCTTGTCGGGGTCGAGATCCTCAATGTAAGGTGCGATGGCATCCGCTGTCCATAGCTTGTTTTCAGCAAAGAGGCGCGCAAAGCGCTGGACAGGTTCAATGGGAAGTTCATGGACAGGAAAGTAGGTGATATACGTGATCATCTGCCCAAACATGCCCGTGCGCTGCCGTGCTAGGTAGAGTCCGCGGAGCATGTCCAGGGACGGTCGGAACGTGGGCGAGACGCGGCGCTTCACAGCATCCAACCAGATCCTGCTGAACTCGTCCTGTTCCCAATCCCTGTTGCGCCCAGAACAGAGTAGGTATTCGCCCACAAACCGGCATACCTTGTACTCATCCAGGCGGATCGCGGTATTGTGTGGTGGATCGACCCAGTCGCCCATGGTGGCGAGACAGGCCATGATGACAGGTTCGGGGATCGACGCTCCTTGCTCGGGGTATTGTCGAATGAAGTGGATGGCGTGTTTGATAGGAATATGGTTAAGGTCCACGTCGTTGCTTGTGGCCGTGTTGGCCAGTTGGTCGAGCATCTGATAGAGGAATGCAGGGTCCACAAGCCGACAGAAACCTAACCTCTCTATTTGTCAACATCAAGTCGATTGGCTCCTCCACCTCCCCCCCCCAAAACACATAGATTACCATCCAGTTCAAATGCTTGCCGCATGACCAGTCCCTCCTTGAGCTCCTTTTCACTTGCTTGAACAAGCGACAGCAGGTCTGAAAAAGTGTATTTTGGCTACTTTTTCCCAATGAGCTATTGCTCACGCACACACATAGCCCCCATGCTGCGGTTTTACCTCGTCCGACAGCGCTTGCTCTGCCTCAGGGCCATTATACCGCGTCGGCCCTAAGAGCGTGTCGATGCGGCGTAGTTTTGGAAGCGTCGGCCTAGCTTCAATATGATAACCGACTTCGTCATTGACATTGACATCGCCATTGGGTTGCAAAGTGGCCAAAATTAGTGAATTCGAAGTGGGTGCTTCAGTGAGATTAAAGGTCTGCGTATCGGTACACAAGACAGCCTCGTCTTCCGGTTGTCCCTTGATGACCAATCTAAAAATGGCGATAGTGGGCCGGGGAACAATCGCGAGGAACAAAAAAAAAAGATAACAATGAGAATGTAACAGACGAGGTGTTTGATCGATGGTTGGGGTTGGGCTGGATGTATTGCGTTTACTTTGTGCCGGATTCAATGGCAGCCACGAGCGACTCACTACTCAGTTCAAGCAGTTTGTAGGAACCCTTTTTAAACGTCGCCGAGTAAATAAGCTCAGGCATAATTTGGGGGAAAATAATAAGAGCGTACGAGAGTCCGGTCCCTGTCCCTTTCGCCTCGCTGCTAATCAGAAAAAAAAAAAGATGCCGCGCGTTCCATCTTTTTCAACACCCTTTCCTGCTCAACCCTCCCCCTCCGCCCACTTGGTTGGCTGGTCGGATCGAGAAAAAAAAAGATACACGGTGAAATCACATGAACCCATCTCTCGCTTCTTCTGACCGGGTAATCTAGTCTCCGTCTTGGACGGGAGGCAATGAGTCAAGATGGTCATCTGTCCGTGTTCATGATTGTTTGTTGTAAAGTGTGCTTATCACCGAGCGACCGGCTTGGGGGGGGGAACGTGGCGATGGTGCGAACCCTTCTCCTTTCCTCCACCCCGTGGGAAAAGAAATGGGCATGTTCGATTGGTGGCTTGTCACTCACAATTTGTCATTCCTCAAACCCCGCAGTTTTTTAAAACCGGCCATTCCGCACGCGCGCACTCCATATCCAAAAGGTTTCTTTCTTTCCATCAATCATGAGCACCTACACCGCCCCAGCCAACCTCCACACCAAGAACACCGAGAATACTGAATCCAACGAGTTCAGCCTCAAGGCTGGTTTGGCTCAGATGCTTAAGGTATGGGCAGTCGCACATAAATAAGAACAAGGATCGAGACCATTGATTATCCGTATCAACATTACGTGCTGCGCACACGACAGGGTGGTGTTATCATGGACGTCGTCAACGCCGAACAGGCCCGCATTGCTGAGGAGGCTGGTGCCTGCGCTGTCATGGCCTTGGAGCGTGTCCCTGCCGATATCCGCAAGAATGGTATGTTGCCTAGGCGATGAGGAGTTTGCGCCGAAGTTTTTTTTTGGGGGGGCGGTGGGGTTGTGTGGAAAAAGACGAGAGTTGGGAAAGCAGTTTGCTGCGAACCCCGGTGGTTGGGTGGAAACTGAAAAAGGGGAGGAATCCGGAAAGCGCGATGGATAAACTTTTTTTGAAAAAAGAGAGCGAGAGAGATCGAATGTATACTTAAACCTTTTGCTCCATGTTATGATTAGGTGGTGTCGCTCGTATGTCTGATCCCCAGATGATCAAGGGCATCCAGGAAGCTGTGACCATCCCTGTCATGGCCAAGGTCCGTATCGGTCACTTTGTCGAAGCTCAGATCATCCAATCCATTGGTGTCGACTACATTGACGAGTCTGAGGTCCTCACCCCTGCCGACGAAGCCAACCACATCAACAAGAAGTCCTTCAAGGTACCTTTTGTGTGCGGTGCCAAGAACCTTGGTGAGGCCCTTCGCCGCATCAACGAAGGTGCTGCCATGATCCGCACCAAGGGCGAGGCTGGTACCGGTAACGTGGTCGAGGCCGTCCGTCACATGCGCACCGTGACCGCTGAGATCCGCCGTGCTGCTGCCATGACCGATGAGGAATTGTACGCCTACGCCAAAGATATCCAGGCTCCCTATGAGCTTCTCAAGGAGACTGCTCGTCTCGGACGTCTTCCTGTCGTTAACTTTGCTGCTGGTGGCGTTGCCACTCCTGCCGACGCTGCCTTGATGATGGTAAGTTGTGACAATATAAAGGAGAAGGGTGTGAGATGATGATACTGATGTTGCGTGGTACGTTACCCACCCCATTAGCAACTCGGTTGCGATGGTGTGTTTGTCGGCTCTGGTATTTTCAAGTCCGGTGACCCCGCCAAGCGCGCAAAGGCAATTGGTAAATGTCGACCCTTGCATAATGAGAGATGTTTTGGGTTATCTCATATTGTATTTTTGTAAATAGTCCAAGCTGTCACCCACTACAATGACCCCAAGGTCCTTGCTGAGGTTTCCGAGAACCTTGGTGAGGCCATGGTTGGTATCAACTTGGATGAGCTGTCCGAGGACCAGAAGTATGCCAAGCGTGGCTGGTAAACAAATGCGTTCAACTTTATCGCCGACCATTTTTTTCCCTCTTGTTTTACAAAGTCTTCATCCCACATCCGACACCCCCACCCTTTTTTTAATTAGAAAGAAAGAAGTATCATACATTTATTTGGAGGAATGCAGCCTTCGTTTTGCTATATACATAATTTTTTTTATTCCTTTTTTCCTTCTGTTGAATACAAATATACTCATGTATTTTCAAAATCTTTCTCAGCAAATGTGGTTATAAGGAAACACAAGAAGGGGGATTTCGTTTCTTTCACCATCAAAACTAGATGAGACACACCTCCAGCGTGCATTTCATTGGGCCCAGACCATCAAGGTTGTACCCGCATCATGGCGCGTGCAATGGGATGGATGTGGTACATAAATGGATAAACACGGGTCTGAACCCAAAAAGCGGGTGGAGACCTTCGGAACCGCACGTCTGTAAAGGTGGTAAGCGAAGAAGGAAGATAGAAAGTGCCCTGAAGCAGGTAGCGCGTTGCATTTTGGCGGAGATACCTTTTATTTTTTTTTTTGTTTCTCTTTATCTTTTTTATTTCTTTTACGTACAACTGACATGGCAGCACGACGTGTGGTTGTGACAGGATTGGGACTGGTGACCCCCGTCGGCGTAGGTGTCAAGCATGCGTGGAACAATCTCCTCAACGGCCATTGCGGTATCACCAAACTTGTCGGCGAGACTTTCGAACCATTGCCCGTGCAGATTGCCGGTCAAGTCCCTCAGGGTCCTGCCGATCAAGGCAAGTTCTTGGCCAAGGAATGGCTCGATCGGGGTGTAGGTAGCCCATATCTCTTTTGTTGTTATTTTTTTTTTCGCATGTGTGTACGAGGAACCTGAAGGTAGTTTGTCTCCAACCATGTAGGACGAGCGGGTCATGGGCCTATTTACGCAGTATGCGATAGCTGCTGCACGCCAAGCCTTGCAAGATGCTGATTGGACACCAACAGATGACTACAGCAAAGAACGGACAGTAGGTATATGTATATTCGCGTGTATCTGCGTGCCAACATCTAGTCGCTTAGGGCACTTGCATCGGTTCGGGTATGGGCAGCTTTGAAGATATCTACTCCTCATCACTGGCTTATGCTGAATCCGTAAGTGAATGACAACAGAAGATCTCGGAAGGAGGTCGGGGGTCACTCACATCGAGATGATGGTTCAAACTAGGGCCATCGCAAAGTCTCGCCAATGTTTGTGCCTCGTATCCTGATCAACATGGCTGCAGGGCACTTGACAATCAAGTATGGATTCCAGGTAACGAGACAAAGGCACGCGCTGAAGAACCAAAGCTGATGCGTCTAAATGCAGGGTCCGAATCACGCTGTGTCGACAGCTTGCACGACAGGTGCCCACTCTATCGGTGATGCCATGCGCTTTATCCAGTACGGGGATGCGGATGTGATGGTTGCTGGTGGTGCCGAAGCATGCATTCATCCATTAGCAATTGCAGGCTTTGCGAGGTAAAAATGGGAATGATGAAGGAGGCTGCGATGGTTAGGAGCACGGGGATTTCTGATACTGCGGATCGCCGCCTCCACCCACTCAGGGCGAAGGCCCTTGCATCTCAATTCAATGATCGGCCTACCGAGGCGTCGCGTCCATTCGACAGCGAACGAGCCGGGTTTGTCATGGGTGAGGGTGCAGGAATTGTTGTTCTCGAAGAGCTGGAGCACGCCAAGAAGCGTGGTGCAAAGATTTATTGCGAACTGGCCGGCTATGGCCTGTCGGGGGATGCACATCACATGACAGCATCACCTCCGGATGGTGCTGGCGCTGTCCGGTCGATGCGACGCGCTCTTGCACATGCAAAGGTCGAACCAAAGGACGTGGATTATGTAAATGCACATGCTACAAGTACACCCGTAGGTGAGTTATATACAGGGGGAAAAGAGGGAAACATGCTGACGTTATGCTCTTCAAGGTGATCGGGCAGAGAACAGGGCCATCAAGACGGTGTTTGAGGGCCACTGGGACACACTGAGTGTATCATCCACCAAGGGTGCTACGGGACATTTGCTGGGCGCAGCAGGAGCCGTCGAGGCAATCTTTTCCATTCTTGCCTTGCATAATGTAGGTGAAAGGAAGCGAATCTTAAATGTGCGCGTTTGCTTGAACCTTCCTCCATAGAACATCCTTCCTCCGACAATCAACCTTCACAATCCCGACGAAGAATTCAATCTCAATTACGTCCCCCGGGTCGCTCAAGAACACAAGGGCATTCGAGCGGCATTAACAAACAGCTTTGGGTTTGGTGGAACCAATGCATCCCTCTGCTTTACAAGATATGAGTAGACGACGCTTTAGTGTGTCAAATCGCGTTCCATGATCAGCTGTTGTTTTTCTTTATTTCATCCCTTCAAGCCTTCTGATCTTTTATCTCAAAGGGCTGTAACTTAACGGCTTGAGAATATAACATGCTTGATGATCGACGAGGCGAACTATACGATCTCCCACCTTTAGCAAACACAAAGAAAAACTGCATTTTCCTGTAAATATATCTTACCGGTCTTGTACACTGTCTCTGCCCATCCATCAACCTGCCACGCATCCTCACGCATCGTCTTGCGTGCCTGTAAATCACTATTCCGGTTTACGTCAGCTAATTGATCACAACAACCAACATTCACATAATCATGATTCCCACACTTACGGATATGTCCACATATGCTGCACAGTATGGAGCTTGCCGAGCTGACTAAACCATGCACCAATAGGCTCGCAGAATCGACGTCGGCACTCGAGACCTTTGCGCCTAGTGAGAAAAAAAAAAGGGGGGAAGTTACATCCAAAGGCTCCATATGAAATGCATGCAAGCCTATGTGTGTTACCATTCGGTTTCCCACTCAAGCAAGCGACCGGGCTAGATGGAATGATGAATGAGCTTCCACTTCCCCCATAAATCAATCTGGTTTAATCACCTTGAGGTAGTACTCGCGTAACTCGTAAATACCGTCAGTGACCATGGGAGGAGCCGTCTTCCAAAACGAGAATTCAAGCATCACACTGTTCTCACGCGAAACTAGCAATGGGCGGAGTTGCTGAAGAAAGGCTTGATAGACCTATATATATATATATATGATGACCCAAGCTGGTGAGAAAGCTAAAAAGAAAGTACGTTGACCTAAACCTACAGGGTCGCTGGCAAGGCGCATGGTGGTGTTGTGATGTCCTGGATAGCCCTTGTATTCCCAGATATGAACTAAGGGCTGGCGTTTGAGTAAAGCAAGCCTAAAGAGCGTACAGTAACGTACCAAATGTATCTAGTTCGCCGATGACGGTTTCCCAACTGCCGCACAGGTGTAGTTCATTTTTTGGATCATTGGCTATTTGAGGCAAGTAGTTCGTTCTAAGTTTAAAGAGTTTTTAGCTTCTGGGTTGCAAGACGCATATGCTTCTTTCCTTACACCAACTGAATGTACTCCTCTACTCGATCAGGTCGGACCCTATGCTCTATACCCATATTCCATGGTCAACGCCATCACATCGCTCCCTCATTGATAACGGCCACTGACTTACTCTGGAACTCGTGGACATATTTGCCACGCGCCAGGGTTTTTGAGTGCGTCTGCTTATCCTCCTCTTTGGTCTTTTTAGATCCGTAGAGCACGGCCTCGATAAACTCATTGGCAACAGTGGGTTTCTTGTCGTCTCCTCCTTCGTTGGCGAGGGCGCTCGATGTGTTTTGGAACTGAGGCGCAGGTTTGACACTAAAGGGACGTGTAGCAAGAGCTTTCGTTGCCAACGTCCGTGAAGTGGATGGGCGGGCCGCACGCAAGAGAATAGACATGGTGAACGTGAGTTTAGCGAGAAGTAAAAAGAAAGGAAAAGAAAAGAAAAGAAAGGAGAGGGTTGGCGTTTATTAACTTTCTTCGATCAAAACTTTTTTAAAAGGTGGGAGTATGCATGTGTGAGAGTGTGGGTAGGTGATACAAGAATGAGCGGCATGAAACCGGACCGAGATTGCCCGCCTCAACTTCCTCAGAAGCAAAGACCGTGTCTCAAAACATGACCGTGTTCCTCCATGCCATGCGCGGGATCTTTCGCAGGTCTCCCACCTTCCCAAGGCGCCAGAGATATACGTCTAGATCACCTTCTGATCGGACCACATCATTTCCTTGTTTTACGATTTCCTCACACGCCACAATCGATGCCGCCCTAAGAGTCGTGGCTTTGACCATCCCAACATCTTCTTCCGCATCGATCTCCTTCTTCCATGCCTCAGGAACTTCGATAACACCTAGATGGATCAGGAGCGTTGGAATTACGTTGTCTGCAAACACGGTGAGCTCCTTGATATCCTCGAACCCAAATCGATCTGGATCCTGGTCGTGGAAGAGGAACCAGAGGTGATACACGAGCAGTTGTGCCTTTTTGAGCACATACACATTTTGTCCATCAATCTCATAGACATCCTGAAGACCCGGAAGCGCCTTGACGAGTACTTTGACGAGCTCGGCCGCGGTGATCTTCGTCTTGGTAACATCAAGGATAAAGGATGCCAGATCTTTGTAGTTGTGTTGCTCGAGGAATGCTCCTGTACTGTTCAGTACTGACGCTATGCCGTCCGCAAACGGTTTGAGTTCGGTTGGTTCCGTCATTGTAACCCATGGCATGTTTGGCGGTTTGACCTCGCGATCGATTGGCAATTGGTATAGCTCTGCAACTTGATGCGCTGTCATTTCTTTGAATGTCTTGGCATCCAGCGGGGTCCCTCCAATATGAAATGCCATTGCACCAAATCGGATCGTGTCAAAAGCCCTAATGAACACAATATGAATACTTATGCGTGAAGCTGATGCCATTATCAGACGCTTACCCTCGGCCGGTCATAGCCTTGAGCGGGACTCGATATCCACTCCCAAAATTCAGCAAGTCAATAAGTGCCACAATATTGATTTCCTCGGCCACTGTCGAGAACTTGAGCGGCATGCGCATCGGTGTATCAATAGAAAGCTCTTCGTACTGCACTTTATCCAGGTCGCTAAGGAAGTTCTTGATTCCGTCTAAAGATATCTATTGGCATGAAAAGTAAAAAGAAGAATAGAGCTGAATGAAGGTTGGAATCGGTACTTTAT
This sequence comes from Dichotomocladium elegans, assembly GCA_025716815.1. NCBI lineage: Eukaryota > Fungi > Mucoromycota > Mucoromycetes > Mucorales > Lichtheimiaceae > Dichotomocladium > Dichotomocladium elegans. Next base: position 836,635 of record JAIXMN010000009.1, read on the forward strand.
TCCTCATTCCATATCGTCCTCTTGCGAACCTTGACTGGACTTTTATCAACGAGGTCACGACATGAGGACCGAACCGCCTGAAGATAATTGCCTGTTGGTAATGCCATGGCTTTGTGAATAGAGACTAACGATGAGCGGCAAAAGGTGGGGCATTCGCGTTCTCTTTTATTGAGCAGCGGGACTTCAATTCGCACCCTGCTGCGGCAAAGTCCCGGCACAGCCACCATCCGCAGTACTGGTTTCCTTTCGACTGCTTCGGCATCGAACTGCTTACAGTTTAGTCAAGTGTAACATGGAAGCATGACTTGACGTATTGGAAAGGTGGCGTGACTTGCCGTTATTCTGGGTACCCATTGGCAATGATAAACCTACACTGTTTCTCGAAATCAAAGTCGCACCCCTGCCAGCTCTGAATTCGCATGTAGCCCAGAAATCTTTACGCGCGATGGCAAATCGAATGTCGCATGCATACATGCAAAGATGTCGTACAAAAAAAGCTTTCTCTTTTCTACACTTTTTCATTCTGAAAAGTACTACCTATTTTTTTTTTTTGCTATGATGGCCAAGGTCATGTCATTGATGAAGAAATGTACTTTCTGCAATCCAATTGCTCTCGACTGAATATCTGCGTAGCATACGCTGCAAAGATAACTCTGACATATTGTCACACACATTCCCAAGCGAAAGGATACAGGCATTCGGATGAAAGAATGGGGATCAAGGGCAGTTACACAGCGTGCACTGACCAAGATAAGGTCAGATATTTTGAGAAGGTCTTGCACGCATCAGCTGCTAGGAATCCATTTTCTTTCAGCCCAGCGATGGGCATTACAGTACGAGAAGGACCCTGATGGCATCTTTAAGAAACATTAAGCGAAAAGTTGTTCGCTTATTTTCAATGAAGACCGTAAGAGCGTTATTTTATCATGGATAATGGACCTATCCATAAGGCTGAGGATATCGATGTGCTTATCTTCCAGCCTACTCGCCTGAACTCAACCCGATTGAGCAGTTTTAGTCAGTTGTCAAGAGCAAAGTAAAAGGCAATAGGCCACCCTTGTTTCATTCTGCAATCTTCTAATATCCGGATCCTGTGTAGATAATGATATCAGCCTAATTCATGTGCTTCGAGAAGAGTGGATATGGGCTCTGTGTGGGATCGTGGTTTTGCTGCACCCGCGAAGGTCTCCCACCATTACTTTGTCGAGATGCTTTTGTTTGTCTGCTTCTTCCCTCGGTCCGTCGTTGTCCCTCCTTGTTCCTTCCTCCCTGCTCCGCCATTATTACCGCAATGGCACACCTAGCTAACTTCGGGGTAAGTTAAAGGGTAAGAAGTGGACTGGATATTATCTGTTGACTAAGGGGCATGTCTATGGCCTTCTTTATTTATAATGTTTTTGTGCGAAATCTTACTTTAAGCTGTATCTTATATATTCATCTACCATCACTTGCCTAAATTCATCAACTATTAGAGACGAAAAACGTCATGTCATCGGCATCGGACGAGAGGAGGAGGACAGGCTCATCATTAATGGCTGCGGAAGCATGATGTCTTTAATGGAGCATATTACGTAGCCGTCCCTACGTCATCAATGCTCAGACAATATCGATGCGTGTTCAACTATTATGTGTACTATACCCGTGATGGGAGCACCTGCTTACCATCTGTGATAAAAAGCGTCTGAAGAGCGCATACTATATTCTCCTGCCTAAATAAAGGTCTTCGTGTATGTTATATCCTCGATTTTATTTATTCATCTGCCGTGAATGATAAATAAAGTAATTGGTGCCATTTGCCTTGTTCTTGTCCGTGCACACTTCTTTTTCTTTACCCTTGGATTCCCTGTATTCCTCAATTTCCCATATTAGGAGATAACGGAGAGCCGCGTTTGCTCGCGTAAAGCGCGAATTAATTTTTTTCTTTCCTTCTTCCACAGTGAAAAAAAAAGAGAGAAAATGGCATCCGAAGGACCGGCATCACAACCATCCACCAAATCAGAGCGTGTTCCGGGAACAACCATACTACCTGTATCTCGCGTCAAGCGTGTAATCAAAGAAGACAAGGAAGTGTCACTTGTCAATGCGGAAGCAACCTTCTGCATCACTTATGCAACAGTAATGCCAATGGACTTCACGTTTCCTGCGTAAATATATGTGACTGAGTGATCAATACTAGGAACTGTTCATGGAATATCTTGTACAAGAAGGACTATCGAGAGCAAGAGGCGAGAAACGAAAGACAATATACTATAAAGACCTGGGTATGACCACAAGCCGTGAAATATGCGTATGCTTGCTTGCGGCCACAATGAAACTGTTATTCAAGTACTTATTTTCGTTTATATATATATATATATATATAGCCAGTGCGGTAGGCGAGGTGGAGCAATTTGAATTCTTGGAGGATGTCATACCCCAGACGATGACACTTAAATCGGCATTAGAACGACGGAAGGATACGGTGCAGGGCGCAGATGTAGATATGGACGAGAACAGCATGGATCAACCGGGTAGCGGGAAGAAACACAAGAGCGATGCGTCTCAGGCAGATGCAGAAGATAGCCCTGCAAGCCACGATGATAACATGCCTTCCAATAACGACCCCGATCAGCCCTTAGAAGATTAAATAGAAAGAAAAACAAACAGCAATACAACGATCGAGTTTCTGCTTTTTATTGTTGACTTTTTTTCGTATCAAAATCAGGTACTTCTTTGCATGCCTTCCACAGAATATGATCCGCCTTCGTGAACTTTTTGCGGTCGCGGAGATGAGCAATGTACTTGCGGTAGAATTCTAAGCAACGGTAAAATTCAGTCTCTGAGCTTAGCAAACCCACAAACACATGTTTAATTACCTTCTTTATGGTCCTTGAGCCGTAACGCCATCTCAAAGACATACTCAGCATCCTCTTCGCCATTGTTTTCCTCCTCAATCTTTAGGCAGGTAGCGTAGAATGCATACGTGGGGTAAAGGTTCTGGATGATCTTTCGGTACACGGACCGCGCTGTGGCAATTCCATTAGCTTCTAGAGCCCAGTGCACGTATGATGATAAAACTAAGCCCTTAATTTGGTCTCGCTCTTCTGTTGAGGTAGTCAATGATGGCAAAAGGGACGTAGCTGACTCGCATGCGCTCTATCAAACGGTGTTAGACTCATGGAACTAGCGTCTATAAGCGATATATATATATATAAGCTGTACGTACCGAGAAGAGCTTATCAGCTTCTGGGATAGACAGGGATTCTTTGCTCCATTCCTGTTTGATCCAACCAATGTAGGATTCCCACAGGGCGTATGATTCCCCGCAATGTCTCAATGCTTGCTTGTAGAAATGTAACTTGTCATCCTCTAGCTGAATCCGGGAAGTCCAAAGCTGAGGACTACTAGGGTATGCTTCCGTAGCCTTTGCAGCCACTCTTTTTGCTAGTATGGGATTAGTCATCTATCAAATATGCAAAGAAAAGGTCTCATTCTTACCTTGATCAATATCTAGCGGGATGAGATTTTCAATATACAGTTGGTAAAGCGTTGCTGATGTGATGTTTTTCTTTTGGGATGCTTTAAATACTCGCTGCATGATCTTTTGCAGATACAGTTTCTATAAATGAAGAGTATGAGCGGAAGCTATCTTCCTCAAACATCATGGAATCTCACCAAGTTGTCTTCAGAGACAATCTCGAGCCATCCTTGCAGGAAACTGACAAATCGTTCGTACATATCGGCGATTGGCAGGTCCTATTTCATATTAAGTCTCCAGAGCCAAATTTTTACTGGTCCAATAGAACCCACCTCAACAGCAGCATTAAACTCATCGACGGATGCCTTCAACGCCGGCACGAATTCCGGATCCATGCAGGTGATGTAGTTTGATGAATCCTTAGCGTCCTTCTTTTTTATGAAAAGATGCTGTTGTGCAAGATACGCTCGTGCCGCGGTATTGTCGCTTAAATCGCGCCGGATTGTCTCAAGCACATGTGCAATACCAGCCTCGGTCTCCGTAAATTGTCGATAAATATCAACAAATTGCGTTCTGAACCCGAGATCGTCGGATTTGGCTATCATCATCATTAGCGTAACCATTACTTCCTTCTTCGTTGCTATACTCACTGTCGATAGCGTTGTCATAAATAATTTTTGCCAGTGCGCCTTGCAAAATTGGATTTGATCCCTCCTTCAGCGCTTCAGCAGCAGAGGCCTCCATCCTCTGAACCGTTTTGCGCTCGCTGCTCTCTTCTTCATCGTTTGCCATCTCCTCACCCGTGATGGTCGGAAGCTTAATCATATCGCTGTTCTCATTGTCCACCTCCATAGCATCCTCATCCTTCTTCTTGTCTTCCTGCTCTTTTAATGATTTTTCGTCGATGCCTAGGACTTTTCGTCTCTGTTTGATCTTTTCGATATACATCAGCTCAAGCCGAAAGTACTCGTGCCACAAGGTATCGTCCGTCGGATTAAGTCGCAATGCGCGCTGCATCAACACTATTAAAATATGGTCAGCACATCGTCGTCAACGGCTTTTCTCCCTCTTCCGCGATAGATACTTCGAGCAGCTGCAGGATTTGCGTTTTGTTGGAACTCCCACGAAGCAGCCATGATCCACAAAACGGGTTTTCTTGGATGTAATTGGAGCGCACTATGTTTAGCCGTATCAGAAGAACGGACATAACATATACACTGTTCCTGCGGTCCAAACTCACTTTGCGAAAATGCCACTCAGTAAGTTGTTCGATTTGGAAGCCTTGGCATGGTCGATGTACTGCATCCATAATGACAAATCACCCTTAAAGCGGATCAATGCGCGCTCGAATAACGAGTTGATACGTCGACGGAGAGAAAAGTCGGATATACCCCTGACCGCCTGATCTGCTGTTTGGCCTTATATGCGCCACATATCTTTCAGCTCTTCCATCTCCTTTTGTACGGTTCACTCTATGTTCTCACCCTGCAGACGAGCTTTCCGCTTCGTTCGTAGTGACTCGAGGTTCATTTCGTATTCAATGTAACGGAGGAAATCAATTTTCTTGAGAATGCGGCGGCGAGTTGCGTACTCAAATTTCGTACGTTTCTTTACGATCGATTTGATCTCGGCCTGTAGAAAATCAAAGGAGTTTGAGTGACAAACGGTAATTATTTCGGCGATCCTGCGCGTCTACCTTGCTGAACAGTCCCTTACGCTCGAGATCTTCGAGCTCAGGGACCATTTGTTCCAGGAAATACTGCACAGTGTCGGCCATGGTGGTAAATCAATCACGATCCGGTTGTTGCAGTGAAAAAGTAAAAAATCTAAAAAAAAAATTTATTGGGTGGACATTTTCAAGCTGGGTGTGGATAATTTCTTTCTCTCCTCCATCATCCTGCGGTTGTGGCGGAAGCGCCACCCTGACCTGAGCCAGTTTCGCCTACCGCATGTGGGAAAGGTAGGAGAAAAAAGAATGGCCAGGCGATCACACTAGAAAGCGAGGATCCGGTGTTTATACTTCTCGTAAGAAGCCTCCATACCTGTCGTTTGGACAAAAAATTGGTGTTATCCGTTTTCTTTTATAGCGTTTGCATGATCGCTATGTTTACTAAATCGGCGCGGCATGGCGACAGCGACAAACACTTGACGAAGAAGAGGCACCGAGCGAAGGTCATGATCCAGTGTGTAGCAAACGAAGATTGGATATTGCCCCCCCCCGCGTTCAGAGTTTCACAAAAGGACAGAGCAACTCAGGCGAAGAAAGGGGAATAGCCGATCTTTATCAGATATGATGATTCAACCACATAACGAGAGCAATTCCCGCCATCTGCTATGGCAGCCATTGCCAACCAGATCCAAGTGCAACCAAGCAATTGTGGCTATATTTGGCCACCAGAGATAATCTCTAAAAAAGATAGCCCATTGCCGATTAAAGAATATTTTGGGCCTCTCTTATCTTACTTTGTACGTGATTTTTTTTCTTTCCCAGCCTTGGGACATCTTGATCAACTGGGCCGGCAAAACGTTAAGAGCCAGTAAACCCATGCGTTGGGGGTGTTGGATGTCAAATCATGACCACAGAACTGAGTTTAGTCCGCCTTTTGAAATGTTTATGGTATATCTGTGGGGCAGGATAAACCAGCTCAAACATACAATCTATAGCAAGTTGAGTGCGTCTCAACGGACGAGGATGTTCGACATGATGATAGAAAAATATCCGAGAGCGATGACCGCGCTAGCGAAGGGGGATCAACGCAAGATGTGCAAAAAGTATCTTGTCAACAGGATAGCCAAGCACGTCATTTTGAATATTTTGGAAGTCCTCACCCCGAATCATCCCGCCTGTTCAATCTCGGCGTATTGTTTGATAAATAATTCTCAATAGTCTCATAAAAGTGCACCCCGCCGCCCGCCGCCCCATGCCCCATTCATCTGATCACCTGTAGATGGAGTTACTAGGTTTGGAAAGAGGGGAAGGCTTCTTCATCACCCTTGGGATTATTCGATCTCCATGGTAAAAACTGGGTGACCGTGCTAATCGCTGGAACATATGGAAATTCGTGCGGTTTTCCAGCATGTTCGGCCTCCGGGTAGAATCTGGAAAAGTTGCTTAAGGTTTTGCACTATGGTGAAAGCTAGACAGACACCTGACAAAGGCATACGTGGCGTGGGATTCGCTTCCTCCACATATATAAGATGGAGGGATAAAGTTATCAGCTGTTCGAAGAAATCCCATGGCCGGTAGTATCTATTTTTTAGGCTTTCGACCCTGACCCCGTTTCTGCTCCCCGAACATAACCCTTATGCGTCAGCGCACGAGAATATGATCAAACAGTCGATTAATAGAAGCTGAATTCAAAGGAGGACATGCAGAACCGAAGTATTTGAGCGAGCGAGCGAGAGAAACCGAAGCCTGAGCGTGTGTGTGTGTGTGTGTGCGTGTCCCTGGTAAGGGATGGTATTGCACATCCCTTGTGTGCCCCCCCATTATGCCGTGAGAAATATTGGTGGGCTATTGCTGCTTCTTACCATCGCACAAAAGGTAGCATCCAGAGGTTAACTAACGAACCAGACCCGTCCAGACAGCATTCAAATGAAAGACATCGTTTATGTGGACAAGGGTTGATGGGGTTGGGAACAGGGCATTTCAGTTGGGGAGTGGTTGACATTTTACCCCGCCCGGTCCGCTCTTTCTGGCACGGTCTGGTCGGGCCGTATGCGAGCATCCAAACAGCGAGCTCACCGGAAATGCGGGGTTAGGAAAGCAAAGCAGAGAATAAATAAATAGGCCGAAAAAATTCCTTGTCCAAATTTAGATATTTGGTGAAACCGCGAGTGACATGCTTTCTATAAAAGCCAAATCGACAATCCACCCTTTTCGATTACTCTCCTTTCTCCTTCTTCATACTTTTCACAATGGCCGCAGGCAAGATTAAAGTCGCCAACCCCGTCGTCGACCTCGATGGTGATGAGATGACCAGAATCATCTGGCAGTTCATCAAGGAGAAGCTCATTCTCCCCTACTTGGATATCGACATCAAGTATTACGATCTCAGCGTCGAGAACCGCGATGCGGCAAGTACCTCGAATCCCGGGCGCATCTGCTCACTCTAACTTTCTCCTCCTTCCCCTCTCAAATAGACCGATGATCAGGTCACTGTCGATGCTGCCGAGGCCATCAAGAAGTACAATGTCGGTATCAAGTGCGCTACCATCACTCCCGACGAGGCCCGTGTCGAGGGTAAGAGGGTGTATTTCCTTATGTGTATCAACATTCGACTGAGGTGTTTACTGCCTAATAGAATTCAAGCTCAAGAAGATGTGGAAGTCCCCCAACGGTACTCTCCGTAACATCTTGAACGGTACCGTCTTCCGTGAGCCCATTATCTTGAAGAACATCCCCCGCCTCGTGCCCGGCTGGAGCGAGCCTATCATCATCGGCAGACATGCTTTCGGTGATCAGGTATGAACTTGCTGGACTGATGTGCCGGTGGGGAAGAAGAGAACGAGTATTCTGATGCAACTTCACTAGTACCGTGCGACTGACCTGGTCACTGGTGGTCCGGGTAAACTTGAGCTCATCTTCACCCCCGAAGATGGCTCTGCTCCCCGCAAATATGAGGTTTACGACTTCAAGGGCACGGGCGGCGTTGCCATGTCCATGTACAACACCGATGAGTCCATTGAGGGCTTTGCGCATGCCTGTTTCCGTGTTGCCCTTGAGCGCAAGATGCCCATGTATCTGAGCACCAAGAACACTATTCTGAAGGCCTATGATGGTCGCTTCAAGGATATCTTCCAGGAGATTTATGACAAGCAGTATAAGGCTGAATTTGAGGCCAAGGGCATTTGGTACGAGCACCGTCTGATCGATGATATGGTCGCTCAGATGCTCAAGTCCAAGGGCGGATTCGTCTGGGCCACCAAGAATTACGATGGTGATGTCCAGTCTGATATTGTCGCTCAGGGCTACGGTTCCCTCGGTTTGATGACCTCTGTCCTGTACACCCCTGACGGTAAGACCGTTGAGGCTGAGGCTGCACACGGCACCGTCACCCGCCACTACAGAGAGCACCAGAAGGTAAAAAAGAGAAACGGGCGGGTTAAAGAGAAGGGCGGTACAGAAGAGTGCAATAGAGTGACTGAACTATGGTCTTTCAGGGTAATGCCACCTCCACCAATCCTATTGCCTCGATCTTTGCCTGGACTCGAGGTTTGGCCCACCGTGCCAAGCTTGATGGCAACGCTGAGCTGGCTCAGTTCGCCAGCGACCTCGAACGGGCCTGCATTGAGGTCATTGAGGTCGACCAGAAGATGACCAAGGATTTGGCCTTGATCATCCACGGCAAGAAGTAAGTTGACGTCTGAACAATGCGATAACTGCATTATGTGCTAACAAGTGGGAATGTAACAATGAAATAGTATGAAGCGCGAGCACTACTCAACCACGGAAGAGTTCCTGCAGCAGATTGCGGACAAGTTGGCTAGCATCCGCGCCTAAAGAAGCTTGATATCCCCCACCCTCCCCCCTACTTCTCTCTCCTCGTTTTGCTTTCCGATAACATTAATGCTTCCTCTTGTTCTACAAAATCCGCAATAACAACCGCTATTAAAAATATACAAATATCATTGTTCATGTTCTCATACACCGCCTGTTACATATACGTATCATGGATAGTATCCTCGCATCTCCAGCATCATCTGTGTTACGTGTAGGATCACCGCTCAAACACCGAACCGTCTTCTTCCGCCTTTTTCACATGTTTGGCCCGGATAGGCACTCTGAGAAAAGGTGCTATTAGTCGGATAAATGTTCGGAGAAATGTACTTTTATGTAATCGGGCCCTTGGACTGAATAAATCAGCGTCGATCCGTCTTAATCTGCAGATGCACGGACTATCTGCCAATATCCCTCTTGCTGCAAGCTTCTTCAGAATTGCCTTTAGCAACTTTGTTTTCGCGCGTAGTACCACCTCATCTGATCTGGTCCTCTGTTTTCTTTCAACGAGTATCGTACTGCTATGATGACTACTCGTCCTCATCCATATATTTAAAAAAATGGCCAACTTTGAGACATGTCCGAATACTTTCATTAGCCCGAGCCCAAACGTGAACCAGTACCTTCCTATCTACACCTAATGCAGCCGATCCATGATCTCCTCCCTTTGCATAGGCCGCATCAAAGCGGAGGTGTTTATGTTTCCCAGACCCGATTGCATCAATGCATTTGTATATATTTCCTTTTTGAGACCAGGAACGCTGTTTTCGGATTGAGAAATAGCCGCTTTCTTTTGCCGAATGGACATCTACAGCCTTCCTTGTCGCGTTGGAAAAATGCATTAAAGAATAGCACGTAAAACTAATACTCAATGTGTATGAACTTTTCGGAACCAAAAGAAGGCTTACTTGGTAAGCCAACGCACCGCAAATCTGCTGACTCGGTGCACCAAAATGGATGATTCTTTGCTTCTACATACCACGATATCTCTGAGCCCAGGCTATTATGTATCATTTGAAAGATTGTATATTCTGGCATATACACAATACAGTATGGACTAATGCATAAAGCAAAGCGCGGTACAAGAAAACAATAGTTTTAAATAGAGGAATGGCCTTAGCTTGACACCTTGTGTATGCGTACACTCATGGAGGCAGCTTGCGTAGTAGGTTCCTTTGGACACGTCAGACTGCGTCTATCGAGATTCACCGTTTTTTAAGACTTGAGACCAGCTCCTTTTTTAAGAGCTCCCATCGATCATGGCACATCTTTCCAAGATGCTTCGTTCCAAAGAGTTCCTCTGCCTCCTTCCACTTGAAACGTTGTTGCTGCTTGAGAACATGAATGAGGAGCAACCGGTCATCTTCTTCTGTCCACCCATCCTTGCTTTGCTCTTCTTCGGTATGCGAAATAACTTGTTGGATCAGTGCTTCTGCTTCCGTATGGGCCAGCTGGATGCGTGGTCGTCCACGCTTCCGCTTTCGTTGGAGAGGATCGTGGTTAATATACAGATATATATATATAGATATATACATATGCATGACGTCTTCTCTCAAAATGGCAGTCCGCACAACTTACAGCTGGCGCTCCGTTTACGTCGCCATTCTTACGCTTCACTTTAGAGGTGGGTCCAGGTCAGCATAATCATGAGAGGCATAGGAATCAGCGGTGGATTACTTGCCTGGCCCGGATTTCAAAAAGACGGATGCCGATGGGACACTGGTTGCGTGTGGGGACCCAAGATGCTTAAAGTTGGAAATAATCTTGCGAGTCTCTTGCCGTGTCAATCCGGCTAATTCAGCACACTGCGCTTCGGTTGCTCCGGCCTGATGAGCACCAATGACAAACCAGCAGTCGGCTTCGGTAGGTTTGGTTTTCATCGTATATGTGTATTTTGCTTTGGGATATTCCTAAGGAAAGGGAGGTGCAGTTTACTGAGCTGGATCAGAAATACCCCTTTTCTTTAAAAATAGCAGTGCTGCGCGTATATATTCATATGACGCATTGACTCAGTAACACCGCACTTCATCCTATCCCTCCCCTATCGCGATAATCCATTGACACTACTTCGTTGTCTAGTAACTGAACTCTCTTGATGGCCATGGTTTATTCCAGCACTGATAGTTTTTTCTTCTTGTCAAGCCATGTCGAGACCTGCTCGTAAACAGCAAACTGAATAGCGCCTCCTAATACCAAATCATTCATTAGCTTGTTCAAGCCCCATTTGCACATTGCACTTCTATACCAGGCGCTATCCGGATAATCCGTAGCCAAGCGCCTCGGAAGAAAGCACCATAGCCTTCGTTACGGGCCATAGACTTTACGCATTCCCATGTCGTCCTGTATGGCCTGCTATCATCTTGCATGCTGCAAAACATTGGTTGGCAGCCGTCATCCTACGTTAGCAAATACCTGCCACAACGCTCAGATAAATTCCCACTTGCCGTGTCTTAACCACGTCAGGGGGCGAGTTTAGCACACCGACCAATACATTAGCAAGACCACCGCTGATCTTGTTTATGCTCGGAGATTTAGTCACATCGAAAGATCAATCACTGCCAATCTATCTTTTCTTTACCATATGCTTCCAGGGTGCTAGTGGCTTGTCAGGTTCGTCTGACGCTCGCTCAAACATAGCCTTAATCTCAGTATAGCCAGAAAACTTCACAACAAGACCTGAACGCCGGCGATGTGGGGGTGGGGTGGGGTTTCTTAGAGCCTAACATCGCTTATTTTCCTCTAGGCTTACCCCAAGACTGACGGGCCACAGTGGCAAACAGGCCATTGTAGAGCGCAAAAAAGCTATCGGAATGCAATTCATCACATCAGGTCTGTCCGTAGCATTCGTACGCTTCAACGAAATATTTACCCTCCCTCGCCGACAATGATGGACGCTGTCTGAACAATGCCATGATATTTACGCTGGTGTGCGCTATTCAGCAAGTCCGTCTGCTGTCGGACTTTGATCATCTCCAAAGGTGTCACTAGAAAAGACGAGAGGGCCTTCAGCTTGGACACATCCTACGTTGATTGGATTCACTCACCCAGAGTGATGGCTTGTGTGATACCCGTGCAGATCTGTTGTTTTTTCCCGTCCGTTATGATATGAGTCATCGTATAACCCAATCAATTTACTCGACGCGACTCACGCCTGCTAAACCTGCTGAGCTATGGGATGGAATGACGCTCCCTTCGAGTTTCTCAAATAGCGGTTTATAGAGAGAAAGACCCATATATTGCAACGACACCCGGGGGCCAACGATGCAGAGGACGGGGATCGTACCTCGATACAGGGCTATACAAGCGTCGCAGCGTCAACGATCCACACATTATTTTCAGTGCAAGATCGTAACGTATTTCCTGTTTGCTTACCCCAGAATCCCTCTTCCTGCATAACGCGCTTAAAGGCGTTGATGATACCGTCGTTGTAGTGCGACGCGGCACGCAAAGACTATATCGCGCGCGCGACATTAGTGCCCTGAAAATGCTAGGTTTCTATCACACTGCCTGTCTCATCGAGAAATATACACCTGAAATCGGGTTTTGACTACGTCTGTAGGCTTTTTTTTTTTCGTCATTGAGTTAAACCAGAACTTGCTTTTCGAATTCAAATGTCATCCTCTTCAGCGATTGTCACCTGCATCAATAGAAGCTCCACCGTGCCTGCAACGGCACCGGCTATTGTAGAATTCTAGTATCGCGGAGGTTTAGGTTGCAAAGGAAGGGGGAGCATCTGCTGTCTATTCACAAGGATTGTTCCTACGCAGTATTACCAGAACGCTCTTTTTCGGCTTCGCGTCAGACATTTTGCAACGGGGAGAAAAAGGGGGATAAGATTTCATCTTTGCTTTTTCCAGATCTGTTCGAGAAATGCCGACTTGTGCAACGGGCATCTCAACAGAAAAGCCTTACCGCCTGGTAGCAGTAAAATGTCTCAGCGACTCGATGCTCCGTCCTCGGGTGGGGGGGGGGAAGATGGCGCAGCTGACTTTGGTATTGATCGCACAGCTATGCAGGACAAAAAAAAAGGGAAAAAGGTCGGAGAGCGAGAAAATGCTTCCAAGATTCGCTCGTCCCTCTCTTTCTCTCTCTCTCTTTTGGCTCTATCTAACTCTTCAATGGTGTCCATTTTCAAGGCAATCAAAGAAAACAATGTAGATTCCATTCGAGACCTTATTCAGTTGACAACCGGCAATGCTGCGCTCGCAACGATTCCTCCAGATCGGCGGCAGCAGTTTCAGCGTTATCTGAAAGCAACAGGGCAAAAGCAAGTCAATCTTAACAGGCGATCTATCTATGGCCGGACGGCGCTGCATTGCGCAGCTACTTGGAATCGAATCGACATGGTCCGATTACTCTTGGATTGTCCCTCGGTCAACGTCAATGTCCAAGATCGCGAAAATGGCTGGACGGCGTTGCACAGGTAAGATAAGGGAATAAACAAGATCGCCGGCATTGCGCTTAATGTTTCTCTCCTAGAGCGCTTTACTGTGGTCATTTGGCAATTGCACTCGAGCTTCTCCGACATCCGGATATCGATCTAAGAATCACAGATTGGGACGGTGTCCGACCTATCGAGCTACTGATGTCTACTATCGGCAATACCAAGCCTCTCATACGCCGACTTTTGCCGAAGAATGACCACGCAATCAACGGTGAAGAAGACATTTATCCAGCATTGGGGATCGAAGAAAGCGTTGGGCAAGCGTTGAGTGGGGGCACAGATCTATATACATGGGGTAGCAATACGAATTATGTACTCGGTCATAGCGACTCTGAAAACCGGATGTATCCCGAGCGAGTTCACCTAAACCTAGAATCCCAGAAGACATTGAAAATCATGGCGAGACCTGAGGTCCTTGTGCTTGACGTTCGTATGGCAAAGTATCACACGGCTGTTTTAACAAGCGAGCCGAGAAATAACCTACTTTTATGTGGATTTGGAAACGGAGGACGACTGGGCAATGGCAAAGAGGGGGACACGCAGCTAATGCTCACGCCAGTTCATTGGCCTGAACGAATTGCAGCCGTTGCACTAGGCAAGGATCACACGGTGGCAATAACAGAACGGGGCAGTGTAATAACGTTTGGAAGCAATGAACATTGCCAGCTTGGTAAAGATCACGGGCAAAGGGGGAAGTGGCAGGCGACGGCAGCTCCGTGATCCGGTTGGTGACGTTTTCCCCGTCGTCTTAGGCTATGAAACTGAAAATGGGCTCCAGCTTTTGCCACGCAAGGTTCAAGCACCTAGTCTCAAACGTCAGGCTATCATTGGCGCAGCTGCGTCTGCGGTGCATACCGTCGTCTACACAACAATGGACATTTTCACTTTTGGATATAATCAGGGACAATTAGGTAACAGACACAGAGAGCAAGAAGCTTAGAAAGAACTGTACTAAGAATGGTATCATTCATTCCAGGTTACCATGCGTCAGGTGACGAAATACACCAGATCTTGCCGAGAAAAGTAGCATTTCCTTCTCCTATAAAAAGCGTGGCAGCAACAGTACGTGTGTCTGTCTTGTTATACATGATCGAACAGAACACTGCTCTCAACGGCGAAGGGTTATTAGGACTATGCAACCGCTTTGTTGTTCGAGTCACATGAAATCATTTTGTTATGCAACTTTAATCAGCAGAAAATCATGTAAGCTGAGACCATCCAAGTTCGTCTCAAGTCCATAGGTGCTCACCTGCAGCGGTTTAGCCTCCCTACAGATCGTTTTCCAGCAAACATTCGCGTACATTCCCCCTGCGTTGATTATCCAGTCAAGATTTTCTCAGGGGGTGAAAACTACATGGGCGCGTTATCTAACAATGGCGATGTTTTTGTGTGGACATGTCGCGTTTCTCGCAATGTCGACAAGCCAAAGGGCAAGAACAGACCACTGGTGCATGTGGGCGCACCTAGACGCGCATGGTTGGCCAAAAAAACTTGCTTGGAAGCGATGGATGCTAGCATCGGACATCACGGCGATATTGTGTTGTCGACACGATCGGGAAAAGTGTTTGTTGGTCATCTGACAAAAGAAGGCAGCTACAAATTCAGCATGCTTCCCAATTTACAGCGATGTGTTCTTGTAAGTGCTAGTCCGAGCGGTGCGTTTGCTGCCATCCGATCCGAAGTCCAAGTGGATCCAATTCGACCAGCCACATCGACGCTGCCGGATGATATTGCTGGCGCGCTGCCGCACCTTGTTGTGGGTCGACGGCTGGAAAGAAAACTGCAAGCGCACGACCGACTGGCACAACGAATCAGAGAACAAGATGATTCAAATGCGACCGGGGAAGGAGAGGAGAAAATAATGACTGACTCTGGAAAACGAGTTACAGACGACATAAAACTGGCTTGGCTGGAGGTGGATGATATGGCAAGTAAAGACGAAACGCTTGATGCAGTGTTTATGCTTGGAGAAGGCACAAAGATCTATTGCCATAGCTGCATCCTTAGTAGTCGCAGTCGGTTCCTTAGCCGGGCGTTGAGTGAAGAAGGGTTTGTGCATCGGTCCTTTCATGTCAAGCGTTGCCCGAGTCGGAAGGAAATCCACTTTACTGCGCAAAATATGTCTGTTGCAGCAGTATTGCACCTCATTGACTGGATTTACACCGGCACGTATGCGCACCCGATGGGTGCTTATTACACCGACCCTGTTATGAGCTACAATTGCGATACGCACCCGACTCCGAGAGATGTACAGAAGGATCTTGTTGCGCTAGCGACCCTTTTCGAACTTGACGAGCTCTGCGATTCAGCATGCCGGTCCTTTTCACATACGCCGCGAATGAGTCTTCCAGAGAATCTGCTCGAACTTTTGGAAAGTGGCAAAGGCGCTGACGTTAGGCTAGAGCTTAAAGACGGACAGTTTAGATGCCACGAGGTAATTCTTCGGCAGCGATGCGGCTTTTTCGGGGCGCTTTTTGAGCCTGGGTCGATCTGGATGCAGTCCCGAAGAGAAAGACGGACACCCGAAGATCCACTGCTACATGTCTCCATGGCACATGTGACTATGGCCACCGCTGGGCCGCTGCTCCGGTATCTTTATGGAGATCTGGACGAACATGGTCTGTTTGGCGATATGAAGTATGAGACACCAGATGCTATGATGCAGTTTTTGGTGGAGATGCTGTGTCTGGCCGATGAGCTTTTGCTCTCGCGGCTCAAGATATTATGTGAGCGGACATTAGCAGGGTTCCTTACGCTGCGATCTGCTACAAGACTGCTCGACGCAGCGGATGAGTACATGGCCGATGGGTTGAAGGACGCATGCTTACAATTTATCGGCACCAACCTGGATATTTTCCTTACAAGAGGGTAAGTAATTTGAAATGATGACAAGGGAGAGGATGGGACTACTCATGTACAAGCTACGTAGCATGCTTGATCACTTGGATGCTCAGGTTGTGCATGATCTTGAAATCTATGTTCAGCAGCGGCAAGTGGAGGAGATGCCGTTTGGTCGTCGGTTGTCATCTGAGCTATCAAGGGTCCAGACGGATCGTGAGGACGACGAACTCTCAACGTCGTTGTACACACTATCACGCGAAGACCAGCCAATAGCTACTAATTATTGCGAAGTTTACACGACCATCATTCCTGAACCTTCATGGGCTGTCAAGAGCAGCGATGAGGAAGACCAGATATTCCCCTTGGACGAAGATCAGCCGGCGATAGAGGACCAGCGACAAAACAGGCGAGCGGAAAAAGGCAAGCAGCAGCAGGCTGTGCCGAAGAGACATGTTTCTGTAGCAACGACGAGCACCAGCACACCAAAGATGGGATGGGCTTCGGCAGCCTTTGAGCCAGCAGATACCAAAATATCTTTCCGGACGATACTGGAGCAACCTGATGCTGCCACAGAGCATTCCAAGACGTCCCCTTCATCACTTGGCAAGGTAAAATTGTCCGTAGTGAGGTGGTTGAGAGAAATCAATAGGTTGCTCACAGTTATTAGTCACCACCGCGGCATATCCCGAAAAAGATGTCCCAAAAGGAGCGGCGGAAGGTTCTGCTCCAGAAACAGCAACAAGAACAGTTGGTAGCAGCTGGACCAAAGCCGCCTGTTTGGGGCAAAGTGGAAACGCCAACGCCGTTGATGATGACACCGCCTGATGCACTAGCAGCCTTCCCTCCTGCTACGGCTGAACCTGATCTGGCTAGCAAGGAGCAGGCTGTGTTTGAGGGCGGTTCCAAGGGGAAGAAGATGTAAGTGTTTAGGTTTGTCAGATTTTCTTTTTTTGGGGGGGGAGTGAAGCGGATATCCTGATGCTAAATTGATTCGATTGCAATGAAGCTACGTGGCGAAGGAGGATTTTTCAGATGGACGTATGCATTATCAGCGCGATGTCAAGTTGAAACCCGATGACCGCAGTTTTGATCCCAAAAGAAGCCTTGGTCCTTCGTTTGTACTGACGCCGATTCGACGTCAAGGACCGAGACATGAGCAGCACCGACAAGCGCGGATTGAATCCGCAGCAGAGGCGTCGTTTCATGCAATTCAGAAGCAGCAGGAGCTTGAGGGTATTCGGATCAAGGGAAAGCAGGCTCGCAAAAGCCTTGTGCGTATTCAAAGCGAAGAGCGCGCGATTGCGAGCCTCAAGGAGTTTTATGTTCAGATCCTCGATGCAACCACGGGGGAATGGGTGGATATTGATAGACTAGAGTCTTTATGATGCTTCGGTTCAGTTTTGTACATAATATACTCCAAACAGTCCTTTGAATGCCCGTCAATCCGCACGAACAAAAACAACATGCCGAGCAGCCTTACTTCAAGTGCTGCAAGAAGAAAAAGGGAGGGGTGTGTGAGAGATAACGTATTGTACCGAGCTTTTTTTTCTTTTCTTTTCTTTAGTGTGGGGGACCCTGATAAGGCATTACACTTATCCATCACTTTTTGCGCCCTCCCCCCTCCTTTCCGATAGTTTAATACTCGAAGATAAAAAAGAGGATTCTGTACTGTATCACCGTCGAACGGTCTTTGCTCGCTCCACAAGTTTTCGAGCTTCTTTGTTCGCTTTATGGATCGTTCCTCTGACTGTGGTGCGATGCAACTTGCGTCTTGCGCTCGGCGAGTTTTTCCGTCGCTCATCGCGACGTTTCCGGAACAAGGCGCGCCTCTTTTCTAGGTCCTGCGTACTGATCCGCGTGAGCGACGCGTACTTGTTGTAGGTGTACTATAAAAGAAAAATAAAGTCGATGTGGGGGCAGCATTTTTAACCATGGTCAGACGGGAATAGCAGGGTACAAAAAAATACAAGGTGCTTAGAGCTCTTACATCCATGAGTTTATGGCAATCAAGCATTCGCTTGGGTATATTCTAGGTTTAGCGCATGGTGTTAGCATAGAGCGCCTGGGTTTAGTTTCCTCGGGTTTACCTGGATGACCTGAAACACCTCGAGGGAGTCATCCACAGCAAGTATAGCCTGTTCATTCATTTTAAGGATAGCCAGTGCGACTCGGAACAGCGCACGCTGCTTTTCGCTGGCAAAAGACGGATTAGAATCCTTTAGGAGGGAGGCGGAAGCGGACACTTACTAGAAAAGACAATCCCATACGCGGAGAACAGACTATGTGGGTGGGAGAGGTGAGCCAATACGGATATTTTAAAACGGGATGTGCACAACGCCTGCCCTTACTTCTGTGGGTAGAATGTTGATAAACAAGGTTAGGAACCAATGGCTTGTGACGAGCGACGTGGTCGGCATGCCGCTTCCTTCTGCATGTTCGCATTCCCAAAAGGATTTACCGCCACTGATCCGGTCCCAGATCTGCGGAAGGCGCTCGAATATGAGCATCATCAGGATGGTCTGGTCAATGTTGGCGCCCTCCATGGTGACGTCGTAAACGTTCGGAGGGAGAATGTCTTGGACCAAAGCTACAAATGTCCAGAAGGCGTCTTCTTCGTCCATGAAAAGGAGAAGCATGCCAGCAATATAGTTGAGGGACTGACAATAGCCGATGCTTGGGGCATATAAAGAAAATGCAGAGAGCAGGCGACGGAGTGCCTGGATGGCCGGCACCTCGACAAGCTCTCCGGTATTGCTGGTGCTGTTGGCCGAGCAAGGAGGCGGGGACGAAGAGGAGGTGCATTTGAACTGAATGTTATCTGGGAACGTCCGATGCAAATCTGATATTTTTTTTAATTTAAAACGAAGCGCACCCTAAGCAATTTGTCTGTTACCTCGTTCAATGACATCGAGAAACTCATTCTCGGAACCCATTGCCTGGGCTCGGCCCACAAATTCATCATACACGCCCGGGTTGGCACGTCGCTTCGCCTCACCGCCACTGTAAAATGCCCAAGCCTGATGAGGATAATAATCAGTTGTCCTATCTCTTTTATTTTCTCCTTTTTTTTTTGTACCTGACCGCGCAGTTCGGGTGGAATGCCTTTTCGGATGTATCGCTTGACTGCAAGAAAATTGAATGAATATATCATAAAGCGACGAAAACGGTGATAAAAATAGAAATTACATTTGCTGCTCGGAGGTGGCCAATGCCCATTGTTCTCAGCCAGGAATTGACGCCATTTTTGAAGTCGTCTTGCCGCGATGGGTTGGTAGTATCGTTCAAATTCATTGAACTCGTCGATAGACAGCCATTGCGTTCCCTTGATAAACCCGTACTGGTCACTGGCACAATTAAAAAAAAAGCGAGGTCAATAGATATTCTTTTTCCCCAAAAGTTTGAAAAAGTGGAGTAATCATTACCGGTCTTCCGTCGTGGCCCACGGCAGTTTCGGATTCATTGGGAGCATCGGCTTGTATCCATCTTCATGGAATGAAAGACTAGACGCCAGCAAGTTAGCACTGCTGTGTCGTTGACCGTGTCGGAAACCGGAAAACATGCTCTTTGCGCGCTTGGGTGTCAAAGAAGTGGAGGTGGACGAGGTGAGATGCAACTTCTCTTTGAATGCATGGGCGACCGATCGATGCCGCCCAAGGGGTTTCTTTTCGCAAGGGAGCGGCGATGGTTGTGTATTATGGTGGGAATGCAGTTCACCTAGAGCATCACGCTCGTCTCCGTCTATGGCTACGATGCTGTTATTGGCATGGTCGGCTTCGGCTTCGGCGTGGTCGTCGTCGTCGTCATCGTCGTCATCGTCTGATCCGCTGTCAATGGACGAGGAAACCCCTGCACCCACATGAGACGGGTCCTCTGCTGTCAAAAGACTTGGGGTTGAGGGCTGGTCGAAGGCGGTGGTGGGAGAAAGTAGCACCAGGGTCCGCGATTCAAAGCTGGGACGGCGCTTGTTGCTAGAACTAATGTTCTCTCCAATGGGCTTACTGAAGTGCGAGTCCGACCTTTGGCGGCGAATGGTGAAGGAAGTGAATGACGCTGAGCGAAAGCGGACCGAGCTCGTATTTCTAGACGGGGTATCAGTCGAGTTTCGAGCAGGAGGGCTGGTGGAGGAGGAGCGGGGGAGGGAAGCCATGAGAGACAGAGAGGGAGAGAGAGAGAGAGAGAAAGAAGAAGGGAAGGGAAGGGGAGATGGTGGAGAAAGAAGGGGAAGTGGAACAGAGGAAGAAAGAGGAGTGGGTGATTCAGAAGCGCATAACAATAATAAGGATAATAATAATTAGTTAGTAGGGTAAGGTACACATGCAGCCAGACAAGACGAACAGGGACAGTTTCCCCATTCAGGCCCGTGTGATGTGATCTCTATATTAAGTAATGCAGGACTCGGTCAGCATGAGCACCGCAGCCTCGCAGAGAAGGAGATCTCTGGTGATACAGGCACATGTTGCTTTTATTCGCGAATTGCTTTTCATCGTAATAATCCACCCCCACCCGCGCTGATAACCCATTCTCCAATTATTTAAGTCGCAGATGCCCTGAGCCTGGGGACTAACAATGAGCTTCTTCCTGCGGCATCCAATCTTTGTAGGTGTCTGCCCGACGTCCCAACACAACCGGTGTTATTCAGACTCAAAGACGTGTGCGTTTTACGCTGGCGTATGCATGGCTTTGTAATGTTTGTCGACGCCCCTCTGCGCGAACAATGATGTGTGTAAAACTGAAACATGTTGCAACATCTCTGGGTTCCCCACACCGCCGGCATCCGCCGAGAGGGTGGCGGCGCCTTCTTTGTCTTCTGTACGCTTGTTCTTCAAATGGGCCATGGCAGAAGGCAGCGGGAGCGCTGTGATGCCCGTTCCCTGGGGGCGCCGTCCTGAATTCTGTCATTCTCTCTTTCTCTCCCCCGCCCTCCTCTTACAGCCGCTGTTCTCCGCGCACAGAAAGTTTCTTTATCAGGGTAGTACAGGACCACTTTTTCTGTTTTCCTTTTCTTTTTTCTTTTTACTATTTGAGGATAACGATTGAAGAGTCCTAAATGGCCTGTTGCAACTGATCCAATGCCTTGTCTATTGTTTTACTTTGCAGATCATGTCAGCAAAACCATCCAATGGAATCCCTTCCCCCCCCTTCCTCCTTCCAAAAACTAAATAAGACACCGCGCCGCGTTTTACATTTGCCTGGAAAGCGCGTGCAGCTGAGCAAGATCTTTGTCAAGCTCATCGCATTGTGTGATGAGCTGTACCGTCTGTGATGTGCAGAGGCTCACTTCCTTCGACAGATGCTCGACCGTTTCCTTATATATATTACTCGATTCAACGGTGATTGCCGCCATCTAGAATAACAAAACAAAAGCAAGTGCATCAGATGATGACCGCATCTCTCTCTTCCTGAGTATCAAACTGCTGCATCATGTAACATGGCAATGAAACTGGAAATAATTGTACATTTTTCATCTGAGCCTGGAGTCGCTCCGCAACATTGTTCAGGTCATTAAAGAGATCATCGGCTCGCGTTTGAAGAGTTTGAAATAATTTCAGATCGAGTGGTGGTGCGGGTTCCATGAAGGGACACCAACAGACCCACGCACGTGGTCCCCCAAAACCTGGCGGACGAAAATTTCGGTTGAAGGAGGAGGGGCGTTACACAGACAGACGGCTGATCCACACAGCCTCCTCTTCTCGACCGCTAACATTAGCTTGCTGTATTTTTAAAATGGTATACAATAGGATAGAGAGCCGCTCAGGATTCAATTTCTGGCGTGGTGAATCTTTTCCGTAGCGAACGGATCATGAGTCCAAACCAATACACGTTTAGCGCACTGGTTGCTGCATTGGCAAACCCATAAATCACAAAGTCTAATGGAAGTCATCCCTTATTAGGCCGCGTAAATGTTCGGCGGTTCGCTCTGGACTTACAGTGGATCGGCACCGACTCCTTGACAGAAAAGACATCGACTACATAGCAATCAAGAGCGAGAGACAGAAAAGAAGCTTAGAAATCTATGTTTCATTCACATCAGCTTCTATGCATATGTTACTCACGCCAGAGGAAGTAAGACATGTAGAACCCAACGGCGATCCGCGCCATGAAAAAGACAGAGATCAAGATGATTCCATTGACCATTTGGATCTTGCTACCGGTCCAGCCAAGCTTATCCTATATCGATGAATGGCAGCCATCAATATCAGAATGAAGATAGGAGGATGGAGTGTAGGTACCATGAACCAGTTGAAATTTAAGAACGGAGTACTGGCTTCGTACAACAGAAACACCGCGCCATAATAGTTGATAAATGGACGCTACACATATAACAGATATGAGCGGACAAGTCCAGACCAGACTAGAGTGAAACAAACGTACATATCCGAGAAAGATGACAATAAAGCCAATCACACCGTGCAGAACCATGCTGATCCCCTGGTATTTCACATACATGATTGCTGTGATAACATCCCAGATAAAATACCTAGCCATCTAAAGGCGTTAATACAATAAAATCGGCACTGCTTACTCTCACGCAAAAACGCACACACTGTGCTGCGGGAGGAGCATCATCTTTCCGTTTTACCCGCATGAGATGGAATAGATGTTTGCCGCGAAAGCACTATAGCCGAAGACACGGTCCTGTTTGAGATTGCCGTCCATGAGGATCAGGACAGATCCGATCGTGATGATTGTTGCATGCACTGTGGATACTATATGGATGTGCCAGTTTGTGGGTGTATACTAACATATGGCGTTTGTGAACAAGGTACAAAATGCGCGTTTCCCCGATTCCCACCCCCCGCTCCCTAACCCGTCGGCGCCGGGTGGGGGGGTGTGGAAGGAGTGCTATCAGGTGTCTTACGTTCTTGAAGAGCTGAAAGTCCTTGGGGAATAAGAGTGGTGAAAAGATCCGGGAAGTCTCGAAGATAACGCTAGACATGATGGCTGAAATGAGAATAACCTGCCAGTGGAACTTTAGCATCGGCAGACCGATCTGATCAAACAAGTCGTCCGAGGAAATCATGTGTCGGGCCGAAGGAGGATGGAAAGAAGGATATAAAAAAGAGAAAAGAGAGTGGAGCGGAACAAAGCGGTTGTCCTTTTCTCAAAAATTTGAAGGGACGTCAATTCTAATTTAAGAACACTGGCTTTCAATTGTTTCTGTGCCCCAAACGTCAAGCCAGGCAAGATAGACGACTGGTTTTCTGAACCGATCAACCAGAAGGAAGATATACATCTGACCAACTTACTTGCTGGTCACTCATCAATTGGATCCTCGTACCAAGAAATGGATCGCACCAGTCTTTGTCAAAAACATCCCATAGTCGGTCATGTACCACTGAACAAGCGCTTATCACTTGGCACATACCATTTACCAGTCAAAGCTTTCGAGTGTATCAAGCTTCCTTCTCATCCGGCGTTCCGTAAGCTTACGTTATTCAGTGGTACGGGTATGTACCTTGAAGTCTTTTATTGTGGGTGGGGTGAGAAAAGAACACAAGGGCCCAGCTCTTGTGCAGTTGGCGGATGGGATCGAGGCGAGCCATCGGTCGTATGGATAGGACGTTAAGAAAGATAATGACACAGAGGAAGTATACAAGGCGCCGATGTTTCTTGGTATTTGCCGGGCGGAGGGGAGGGGAGGGGAGAGGAGAGGAGAGGAGGAGAGGTTCGTCTTTATACAGTACAATATACACATAGGGCAGGGATACAGAGTAAAAAAGAGTACGAATTACGGATGTGCCTGGATTTCGTCATTTAGGGGTTTCCTTGCTGTCACAATCTTCCACCGAGCTATACTGTGATACTCATCAAACTCGTCTATTGCCGCATTGCAGACTTTGACATACTCGTCCTCAGAGACATCAAGCTCAGAGAGCCACCATCGCTGCATGGATTTGAAGAGTGTCTTCATCTGCTCCTTATAAAGAAAGCCGTACCGTCGTTGAACTAAAAACCGTTGCGTTTGAATACCATTTCTGAGCTATCTGTCAGATTTACACATCCAGACGCCGTATGCAAATATACCTGGATCGGTCGGCCACTCGCCAATCGGGATGTCGTATACCTTGACTTGTACTTCTTCGAACCCACCCTCGCGAAGAAAGGTGGGGATTGATTCTGCATATCCTGGATCAACACCCAGTGTGGATGCTGCTATCTTGTACCACTCATTCACGAGTGCAAGAACCGGCCCGGGATTCCGAAAAAGGATGTCTATAGGGATAAAACATATAAGCGGCGCACGGATGAGATCACCCAAAGACATACCGTACTCGACGAGCTCCAGGAAGCCACCAGGCCGGATTATCCGATAAAATTCTTTTATGAGAACTGGCCATTGTTTGATGGGCATGATATGGGCAACGTCGCGCTCGTAAACATAATCAAAGGAGCAGTCGGCTTGTGGGAGGGCGGTGAGCAGGTCAACATGCTGATAGGTCACGTTGTCAGGGATACCCTGAGAAGGCAGACCCGAACGTTCATTGGTGGGAGGGACGATATCAATGCCGACCACATTGCAGTTTGGATGAGCTTGTGCCACCTCCAGCGCCCAAAGGCCTAAAGAGAGCAACGGAAAAACAGATTAGGCATCATCCTGTCTTCTCCTTTTTGTCGAGTACCTGTCCCGCAGGCACATTCGAGGATGTCGTGCACATTATCCATTGGCACGTGTGCATTCCCAGCAAACACCTGTTTAAGTATGTAGTGCTACAGTCACACCATTCCGGTCAGCATCTTGCTTTCTCTCGCCCTATGTAGTCATTATGTCTACCTGTCGCAGCTGTCTGAAATGGAAGGCTGGTTAATTTCACTGCATCTGTCTTTCTCTCCGTGAATCAAGCGTAGCGTACCTATTATATTCTTTTTCTTCGCCATACTCGTAGACCCAGTGGTTTTTCTGATGACTCATCATCGCTTCCGCCCGTCGCTTCTTCAGATCTTCTGCTGCGTTTTCTGCGGTTGCAATAGCCGAATCAAAGACGATGAGAGAAGGTTGGGTTGGCCAGCCATCTGCGGATGATGTCGTTGAGCCCAGAGAGCTACTGAGATGTTGCGAGTGTCCAAATGCGGTTTTGGGCGTTCCCGGTTCGTCGTCACTGGTATTGAGAGAAGAGACGCTATGGTTGTCGTGACGGGCTGCTCTTTGGTGCGGAGGGTAAATAGGATATCGCCGCCTGCCGTTGCTGGAAATGGATCCAAAGGAGGACGAGAGGAGCGGTAGGGTTGAGATATTTTCTGACAGAACGACCTGGTGGCGTACAGGCGTAGGCGCTGAATATGTACCGACCGGCGCTGGAGAGTTCTTGCTATCGACAGCAATAACACTAGACCTTGGTTGCTGTTGCTGGAGAGACTGCCTCCCCACCGTCTTTCTAATCCTCCGTTGAGTATTCTCGGCCTTAGCAAGCTGGTTACCCATAGAGAGAGAGGCAGAAAGAGAGTGACTTGAGTGCGAGCGAGAGTGTGTGGATGGGAGGGGGACAAAAGAAAGAAGTGGTATGCAGAGGGAAAAACGATGGGGGTGGGGAAGGAAAAAAAACCAATATTTTCTTAGTGGCACATGACGGTTTGCAACGCCAATCAGAGCCATCCTCCCCCACATAACGTATTGATCGGCTGATCACGCGCCGACCCTAGTGTCCACACGGCTTCTTCGCATCGTGTGGGAGTCTTCTTACAACTGTCATCGCTTCTACCGTATATCTATCTCTATAGTCTGAATGCGGCGCAAGGAAACAAAACCATTCTCGTTCACTCATGGTGATGCCTATGTCAGCATAGCATAGAAGGGCCGTGAATATGTGCAACTCTACCTATCGACCGATGCAACATAATCGCGGTTCACAAAAGGTTATCGTAACTTCATTCTGCTCGTTTTCGCAGACACGAAACAAACACCTAAAACGTGGGGTTGAAAAGTGAGATTCGCCGAATTCACCCTGACACGCCATCCTTTGTTCCCGAAGATTTCCCGAGCAAGAACAAGATAAAGAAAGCCACATTGCCACGTGAACTGAACTCAAATGGTCCCCTCCGTGTGGTGGATAGGAGTGTGCGCTTCTACTGGTGGAGGGCTCTAAGCCCACGTGCACTGATAAATATGTAATAGCTGGAGGGAAGCGCGTTCCTCTTTCTGTTACGGGTGACAGAACGCAGCGCCCACTTGGGTGGAACAGAATACGACGTTCTTTATTCGCTGATATCGGCCAGTGCCACTCCTTTCTTCTTTCGGATGTATGATAAGTCCGCGCCATCGTGGCGGGCACAGGAGAACAGACGATTATTAATAGCGAAAATCTTGACGTTTCCTTTTAAAGAAGGTACCAACACTTCTCTTTTTTAGTCCATCCACGTCAGCAAAGAAACTGGCCCAGTAAACAGAAATCTGAAATCTCAGGAGGCAAAATGTTCGATGTGTAAGACAAGCCGGCGGATGATGTCAAAGGCACTGGCGAAAAGCCACGTACACTTCCAAAAATGGCACTTGTCTTTTTCGGTCAGTGCTAGGTTTTGCTTACCATAACGGCTGTAAAGGAAGAGTCAGCCCTGTTCCAGGGCGGCTGGATCAGCGCAATAGTTGCCACCACAACAGCAAAGACCTTTGACAACGAACACTCTCGTTGTTTCGCTAGCGAAGACAAATTTCTCCTCTCTTGCGAAGACGCTTGAAGAGCTTGCACACAATATTCTCCTCCCCCCCCTTCCGAAAGTTCAAAAGGGAAAGAGAAGCCCAAATAAAAGGAAGCAGAGCTCTTACCTCCGTTTTATCCCAATCATGGGCCTTCCGTGGACAAATTTTTTAAATTCAGATGACACAGAAATTGTGATAACCTATATAAGGAGAGCTACGTTTCATGGATGCCATGACAGAACTACAATGGCTACTTCTATTTCAGCTTACGATTGTTTCTCTTCAGATAACATTGCTGGCTTCTCTGAGCTAAATTGTTATCATCAACATCAGCCAAAGCTGGTCGCTTCTATTTCCGCTTCAAATCCTTACTGTCATGTCGTCCATATGCAGCCATCCACATGCAGCCAGACGCCGTTGCTATCAACTTCGACGATTGATTGCCTTTCCATACCGCAGAAACCGACGGTAATGCCTAAACAAGCAGCTCAGCTGCTATCGCCGGCCCTCTCGAATAGCAGTGTCTCATCTCAATGCGCCATGCAAGGTAAATATATCAGTAAAGGACGAGAAGAGGATGGTCAAGTTGATCGTCTTGCCGTATTACACATAGATTCATACTTGGCTTCGCCTCCCTATTCATCGCCAACGTTGCACACTTCTCTTCCTCCTCCTTTTATACCAGCTCCGTCATTTTATGTCCACCAGCAGCAGTACCCGTCCTCTAATCGTTGCTATGCCAGCAAGACCAATAGCAGCGACAATTGTTTCTACTGGGAGGACTTTGGGCTCGATCCTCTATCTACTACTATCTACGGCTTCACATACGCCGCGAAGTCAGTGGGACTCTCTGATCTCCACCAATGCCAGCAACGACGGCGGCAACCAAAAATTCACTATTGTCCCATATGCCCGCACACTTCAAATCGTGCAAACAACATGAAGGAACATATTCTTACGCACGACCCCAGCCGACCGAGAAAGTATGCCTGTCCGCGCTGTGGAAAACGATTTGCACGGAAACATGACATGAAGCGGCACGCCAAATCGCCTCATCATCCGTAAATAAGAAATATTCATTGTACCTCTTTCTCCCTTTACCCCCTCCCCCCCCGCATGTTTATGTTGATGATTTTCTTCCACTTTGGTGTTATATACTTTTGCTTCTCGCAAATATTTTAGATGATCGCACACATTTATTTGCCTCTACAATCAAATAAATGATTTATTGTATATCTGTATTAGGTACTTTTATCATAGATCATGATTCTACTTCATTCTGTATATCATGCACGTCCCTTTGGACAAACGTAACACAAAAAGCGGCGGGAGATGGGGGCGTGGAGAGAGGGCTCCTAGTAACTTCCAAGATGATTGCGGTTTGTGTGGCCGAAACCGATCCCAACCCATGCTTCCTGCTGTAGCGTTCACCCTCCTTCTCCTGGAAAAACAAAAGACCCTGGAGTCGCTCTCGCGCGAAAGGATGAAGTTGTGTTGCAGCAACACGTGAGGTGGCCCATTGCTTACCAATCCGAGACAACGCCGTACATAACCATTTATGGCATGTACATACCCCCCACTAGCGCTTTCGGTTGGTTTTCCTTGTTGGTGTCACGCCTGCCGTATGACTATTGATTTGTTTGTTTTGTTTGTTTTGTTCTGTGTATATACTTTATTTTCCGGGCCATCGGCATTCTTTACACCGTTGCTCCTCTCTTATCGGCAAATACACGAAGAAAAGTGTATGGTAATTTTAATTTGCACTCCAGCTAATAAACTCTATCTGATGGTCACAAAAGGACATTCTAATTTGGAACTTATCTACCGCAGATGGATTGCCTTGTAAGATGAATCGTGGCGCACCCGCTAGCACATGAATGTGTGCGTCATCGTGGCGGAAAAAAGATAACGACGGTTTAACGGGGAAGGCGTGAAGAGCGGCTTAAAAATATCTGTACGAGTTTCGCTCTCCAGCCTCCTGAGCAAAAAAGGTGCATTTCCCGTCAGGTGGGAAATGCATATTGTTCGGCTTTAATACCCTCAAAGGATTGCGACATTATGCTTACACACACACACACATACACATACACACAATCCATCTTATTGGCCCCGTCTCTCTGCACAGAGACGGGGTTGATCCGTGCCGTCGGATGCAGTACCGCCCGAGAAAGCGGCTGATGTTTTCATGAAAATAGACCAGAAAGTTATCACCAAAATTGGTCTGTGCAATTAAAATATCACGGAACAAGCAAAGATACAAGGCAAATTTATAGCTATCGGTATTATCCTAACTGGAACAGCTAAAGTACAAAAACAATTACTTTGAAACATACAAAAGGCATCTGAACAGCTACTGACCAATCTGTGGTTAGCTAGCAGCATTAAACTCAATAGACTGACTTTTGATTGTCCACCTGGAAGTCATAACTCGCTAACCCATTGCAACGCTTTCTATTCATTGCGCAGTTGAGTAGGGAGCGTCCTGAAATAAAATCTACGCCGTAATTGCAATAAGTCATACTTCTGTTTAACAAACTTCCACGTAATTCATTAGACCGGTGCTGCTTCGTACCTCTTATTTATATCGTCCAGGCGCCAGAAAACGATAATGACGGCCGGAATGAGAAAAACGGCGTTGATGTAGAGTTTCGCACTTGCATACCTTCATGCACCAGCATGACGCGGAGGGTGATTTGGTTCCATCGATTACGGCTGTAGGTCTGATGGTTGGATGATTTCATCTTCTTTGAGAAATTATGATATATAGTCCTATGACTAATTTGTTTTCACGGTCGAATATGGGTAAGCCAAGCTTACGATGGGAGAAAGACTAGCTGCTACGATGGCGGCTGGAGTGGGAAGTATGGCGTTTATGTAGAAGTTTCACACTTCCATATCCCCATGCTATAATCTCTTTCCCTGACGTTGCGGTTAGCTCCTCTCTTAATTCGGTTTTGTCTATATTCTTCCGTGTTCACGTCTGCCGCACCATGAAGGCCGTGTTGGCTGGCGGTACTTCATGGGCAATATCGGTCGCAGCATCTGGTTTTGTGCGCATCATGGTCGACTATCCCAATGAGGATTGCCCCCACACCCTCGATGTGGCTTCTGCCTGGTCCTCAAAGTACCATCTTCCGAATTCAAGGGCTGGAGATACTTATCCGCATTATTGAATTTTTCGTTGCTACTACTTCACATGGAAAGCAACTTGTAGTCGCATTCTGTTTCTGGTTCCAAGCCATTCTGGCGCTCTCGCGTTTTGTGCGGCCGCTATTCGCTTATGATTGTTAATGACATCGCTTATGTCGAGGATCAAACAATTTCACTCACAGCGGCGGTATGGTTGTTCATAGTCCATGTGCAGCGTACCCTCTTCACCTTTGCCTTGAACTTGGGACTGATTAATAAATTTACGGGCGATGATGGAACATGAGATCCGGTGATAGTTTACTTCCTCGAGAAAGAACAGCGATCAATAACGGTATACTCAGGCGTGAATATATTTCACGATATTCCTGTCTTGATGACTTGAAGTATCATCCATCACCGGGTAGTACCCGATCATCGCTGGGAATTTGCCCATTACGTCCATGGGAGCTTTGAAGAAGCAGGCAAAAGCGATCACTTTCGGTATTTTTGTTGCTAGAATCACCATTGACCTTCCTTTTCTTTTATAGCTTTGGGACACGTACACTGATGGCGATGACGCCGGCAGCTGAGATCCTTTTCGCATCTTTTGGACCAGCCGCAGTTTCCGGTGCATATTGACGTGGAACGCAGACTCATCGAGGAAAAACGCAGTTGGTGGCGTAATTGATATTGGTTCCCTTCAGGTTTGTAATCTAACTATATTGTTCCCCGATATCTCTGGGCTGTTTTCGCTGAAGCGTCGGTGTAAACCCGCTTGAATGTAAGGTTGCATTTGCTGACCATGAATCTACGGACTTCGTTGCTTTGCGATCTTCAGGTTTACATATTTCTTTGTCAACCTCTCCATGGCTTTGCCAACGGAAATGGAAGCATCCTCAGAAGCAAGCTCCAAGATATGCTTCTTGCATTCATCTTCCAGGATAGGTTTTGGGCCCCTTCTTTCGCTCCTCTCGAATGTTGCATCAGATTCATCTCTTTTTTTTTTGCCCGGCGCTGACAAAGATGGACATCGTACTTTAGTTGCTGGGCCGCTGGCGCCGCTGTCGATCAATTCAGGGTTTTAGGTTTAAGGAATCTTGAGATGGTTTCATCATTGTAAGCTCGACATTGTCCTTGGATTTTCATTGTTCTTTTGTTCAATACGCTGCCATCGTCCGTGCTTTGCTCGTGATTGTTGATCTCTTGCATCTCAGCATCCTATGCATAATAACTCCCTTATTAGAAGGTCATCTAGCAGAATAGCATTTTAAATGCTCCTCCATTGCAGTTTCAGGGTATGGGCAGTCAGATTTTCTAGGATATATTCCGCCTCATATATGATAAGCTCGATATGTTCTACTCCGTTTTCATCGATGATGTTGCCTTGAACGTTTTCATAAAAAAAGTTGTGGAACTCGTTTAATGCTGCGACAAAATATGATAAATGGAAATTAGTTTGTTCAGGATGCTTGGTATTGATACTATATGACTCATTCTGCAACAATGAAATACTGAACAGGTGGTAATTGGATTGAACAAACAGTTCTCAGGCTAACCAATAACTGATGAATAGGAAAGAACGACTTAAATTTTCTCACAGAGTGCGTCTTAAAAACCTGATATGATTAACATACGGCACATCCATGCTGTAAATAGTGTGAAATCCTCTCGAACGGTAGCGTAGGTCGTTTGCTCCTCTGCACTTTGGCTAGTTAGATCTTGGGATATGATTGCCACATGGCGGTCTCTGAATGAATCCTTCTACACACAAAAAAAAAAGTCTTAAAATCTGAGGAGTACTGTACAATGGATCTGTAATACCTGGACTCCGTCGCAACACAAAATAAAGTAGAAACTAATTTTTATGTATCGCGAACCATGGGATATTTATACTAACTTGAAGGATTAAGTATATGTGCATGATTTCTAATCGACAGTTGATCTATATGGAAGTTAACTTGGTTTGCTTTGCAAGGAAGACATCGTCTTAGTAATCTGGATGATGGATTGGTTGTAATCTGCTTTGTCATGAGATGAATGCGGCCGTAACTGTTATAGGACAACCGTACAGGGAAAGTGAGTATAGTACATAATACCGGCTCCGGAAATGCGGACGTGACCTTGGTCTTTGTCATTTTCCTTGTAGTATCTTGGTCGGCGGTCGGTGGTGCCTCGTCACTGTATCTACTGCTACAGTGGGACTGATTGACAAAAGAGGCAGTTCAATGCCAGCATTTTTAATACGTATATTAACGGATGTCAAAAAGAAGGTGTCTGGATAATTCTCGAGGTAAAATATGTCCGAGTGCTTCTCATAAGTCCAGAAGCAGCTGTCTAAAATCGCTATCAGACACGAACTCAGCCAAAGCACCTGTTTTGCTATGGAACGACATTTATCGAATATGGCGGCGATGGCTTAGATGGTTGATTGCTGGTAATACTGCAGTGAGATTTACAGATATTGATGAATAAGATGACGTCACAATATCTGCTACGGCTCTGGATCTGCTTGCTGCAATGTTGGATGGGAATTACAATTATTACAATCCTTTAAACGAGCGGCAATTGAAATAAAGTGATGCGAAATCAACAGTGCATTACACGCTTATGCAGCTCCACAGTCAGGTTGAGCTTCCAGCCGTTGCGTTATTTCAGGATTTTCAAAAAAGTTTGCCACAAAGTTTACTTATTGGTATAGGTCGCCTAGTTTTTCGTCGGTTTTGCTTGAAAACGTCTTTGAAATTTGAATAAAACATAAGCGTTTAACGTTCCAAACCATTCTGGTGTAAAAAAAAGCTAAGAAAGACTCACCTATAGCCTTGAATGCAGCTATTGCCTTAAAGGATAGCAGCGAACTAAAATTTGACTCCGAATTTTAAGCAAAAACGACGAAACAACTTAGATGATCTATACCAACAACCAAACTTTGTGGCAAACTTCTTCTTGAAAACCCTGTATCACATTTTATAGCTTTGCTGCCTGCTTATCACTTTACTGTTATGTCGGGCGATTTACCAACCGACTTGAATGTAACAGGTAATTTGTAGATGGCTTCTTTTAGCTTCGATGGAAAGTCCTAATGCTCCCACTGTTTCACGTAGACTTCTGGGAATTACCTACCAGGGAGTGGAAAAACATCACCAAATATGATTTTCGCTACATTCTGAAGACATTTGATATCGCCAAAGACCAAGCACATCTCGCATACTCTGACGATGTTACAAAACTTCAAAATGGCTTGTCTAGTAGTTCCAATCGCTTCAAAGCTCGGAAGCATATAGAACTGACCTGATCGTCCACGCTGCGAAGCGACGATTTTCTTTGGCCTTGCTAGTTTGTAAATTAATTGGACCTATAATCCTGTTGCGAGTGTCGATCTGGTTTGTATTTAAGACATCAAGGACCCTCTCAAGGAACCTAGAACGTCCAATTCCATAAAGTCCTTGGACTTTATGATTGTAGGTTTTGGAAGATACTGAAACAACCATACCTGGAAGTTCTTCCTCCAGGCGCAAGAGTCATTGATTCGCTAACATTAAGCATTTGTACTTGATATTATAGACTACATAAATTGCCATTTCAGACGATGCTGAATGGCGTCGTACAAGGTGAAAGGAGTTATGGAGTTCCACGTACGACTCGATCCTTTCACCTCTGTTATTCAATCCAGAGAAGCAAGTAATATTGCGCTGGTATGTGGCAAGTGGATCTCTCTGATCTGTGTGTTTGTCGATATTCATACAACTGTAATATAGGTCGAATGTACATCCTCTAGAAGGGATTGTAAACGATGCTGTGCAAGTAAAACCCGATGCGCTACTCTGCGAGATTGACCAACTCTGTCGGGGAAGGTCTCTGGGGCTTGGCGAAGTCAAGCTCATTGGACCTACCGTGAATATCGATGCGCTCGGTCAAGATTTGTTGCGACTTGCGGATCTCACCCAACAACTAAACTTTATGGCAAACTTCTTTTTGAAAATCCTGTAACTAGCTCAAACGCTTTATTATCATTTCAGATCCACGGTAAATTCTGGCGCGCACCTGCGGTGATGTAACGGTGTATCAACCTAGTTACTCACTCCATGTAAAAGGGTACAGTTTAGGAGCATATATCACGGAGATAGTTCCGGATACATCAATCACAGCAATGCTTGAAGTCACATCGATCACATTCCCAAAGTGTTCAAGACTTGCCCTCTTTCGTATCTCGGCAAAATCTTGATAGACGAGTGCGTTTACATGAGGTGTTCTGGAACAACTGTCTGAAGAAAACTCCGAATGCCAACCCGCACCAAAGCACCTTCGATCTTGCCGTTCTAAATGCAATTAAGCAGTCATCTCCGGATCGGACCCGCCACACCACCATTCGTTATTGATGTCATTCATTTGTATATTCATTTGTATATTATAGTCTTACAACATATAAAGAGCAAAGATACCAAAAATATGTTTACTATGGCCAATCAAAAGAACGCAAAAGCATTTGCGTCTTTCTGTAGTTGCAGGGCTGAGATCTACCTACGTGGTGCTTCCACCTATAAACTCTATTGTTTACTTGGCATAGGCTTCTATTCTAATCATTGTCCATTTCTTTGGTAAGGAAAGCTATCGCCGACTCTCATGATTCATCATCGTCCGTAAATTTATTAATCAGTCCGAAGCGCAAGACAAAGACGAATAGAGTACGCTACTGATCGTCCACGAACCACCGTACGGGCGCTGCTTGAGCCTTGCCATAAGCGACGACACTATAGGAAAAAGGTATTATAAAACCCGAAAAATCTGCAATAGTCGCTTCACCAGGTGCATACCCAATGCGTACTAGCCGCAAGTGCAAACAGACCCAACCGAAGATCGATCTCCTTGCCAAATAGCGGCGAGGGGATTCACCGAGTAAGCGGACAAGTATCTCCGGCTCCCAAATTGCAAAGGCTACACATCCAAGATCGGGCAAGAGTCGCATCGAAAGTGTGCAGGCAATCGTCATTGAGGTAGTCGACCATGATACGCGCAAAACCAGAAGTTACGACCATCATTCCCCTGATGTCGCGCCAGCCAACGCAGTACTATATCATAGCAAATTCAAAATGAACCATATTTCATTCGGCAGGTGAGTGTGACGTATCACTCCAATGTCATACTTTCGCTTAGCAAACTTCCATGTAATCTCGCTACACCGGCACCGCTTTGCACTTCTTGCCCCTTATCGTGCAGATTCCAGAACACGGTAAAGACAGCTGCAATGGGAAGTATGGAGTTTATGTAGAAGTTTTGCACGGTGAAGGGTGTATCTTTTCCGAAGTCAATTCCGGGCGTGAGATAAAAACAATGACGTATCAATAGGTAAAAAAACTTCGCTTTTATGGATTAAAGTATGTTAGTCAACAGGGAACTTTACTCCTGCATCACACCCGTGTAACTTACAACACACTGTTCTTCCAAAGGAAGAGGGCTTACCCTCAAGGACTGTAGTTATCCGAAGTGCGTCAGCGGAAAATCATTGGTCGGGCTCATGATCGTCTCGATCGGTCTGAGCGTGTACGTTGCGGTCTTCCTGGCCTCGCCCGCCGTGATCTCACGTTCCGCTGTTCTGATACAGGTAAGCGTGGCCTTCCACGAGCTGCAGACACTTGTGCACTCCTTCCTCTCTGAAACCTTGTTGGGATGATCCCATCTTCCAGAAGACCACTGAGGATATGCTGCATGTTAAGGCCGGTACCAGATTCCGATTCCATAACCTTGGTTGACGAACGTCCTCTTACATGCCTGCTGTACAGTTTTGATTTGAACATCTATTGAAGCATCACTATATTAGAAAATTCTGGAAAAATATACACGCTCTGATAGCCCTTCATACCGTAGTAGGTCATGGCAGAGGTGGCTGAATTGTTGGCCCTTGATAGGGCGTGGATCAGGCACTATTTTGTAAGATAATCAAAGGCTCATTATTCCAGGTGGGGCAGCGCCGATGGTTTTGGTAGGTTTAGGATGAGGATTTCTGGATGTGCTCAGCAGCTGTGTTTGCATCCCGACCCTGAGAATAAGGATCTGTGTACCACCAGACTCGGTTATAAAGCAAGAGAATCATAGCTGGCTTTCCCCCCGGGGAAGATAACGTGTCGAAGAAGCTCGGAAGGCTTTCTTTCAAGCTCCTAAACGAGTAGCCTCAACGCGCTAATGCTTCATGTTTAGCATCCCCTCTCCCAGTGTCGCTCAATCCAGTTCGCAACGGAACTTCGAATAGAATTCAAAGATATGATCACTATTCTCCACTATTTCCTGCAAGGTTGTACACTGTGAGCAGAAGTCAGGCTGGGCAGCAAGCGAATGCTTCGCACAGCATTTGGTGTCCTCTGCCGCGTTGCCACTGCACTTCCATTCTCCATCCCTTACCACCTCGATAAAGGTTTTTATCAAGCCAAAGCTCATGTTCACTGAGAATATCTTCAATCCCATTGTAGAAAAAACAAGTTTAGAATTATAAAACGACATCCTTTTCTGTATGCAAAGATACCTATAAAAATAGGATGTCGCACTTCCCACTGGTGACAATCGTATGACGATGCTTGCGTTTCTTTGTATTTTCTTGGAGTTTGATATACATGGTCTGATGCACATGCATCTTTTCGCCACCATGGCCATTTGCTGTAAAATACCCATTTCTAAAGTGGTACTTTCCACCATCCTCAACATGTTCCTCGGATCATGCCAAATACAAAAAGAACTTTTACAACGAGGATGCAGCTTCTCAAAGAGCACGATTAAAACATTCTTCAATTGACATAGCATAAGCTAGCTAGTCCAATATCCAGCACCCCGACGCTTGCATCAAAAATCACTCCGGAGATATCTCCATCCCTTTTGGTTCCATGGCGTGCGCACTGAAACTCGTTAGCCATGATGGACATTCATTGACCTTCCTTTTCGTTGATGGATTTAAGACACGCACACTGATGGCGATGAAGCCGGCAGCTGAGATCCTTTTCGTATCTTTTGGACCAGCCGCAGTTTCCGGTGCATATTGACGTGGGACGCAGACTCACCGAGGAAAACGCAGCTGGTGGCATAATTGACATTGGTTCCCTTCAGGTTTTGTTTTCTAACTATATCGTTCCCCGATATCTCTGAGCTGCTTTCGCTGAAGCGTCGGTGTAAACCCGCTTCAATGTAAGGTTGCATTTGCTGACCATGAATCTACGGACTATGTTGCTTTGCTATTTTCAGGTTTACATCTTTTTTGGTCAACTTGTCCACGACTTCGTCAATGGAAATGGAAGCAAACTCCAAGATATGCTTCTTGCATTCATCTTCCAGGATAGGATTTGGGCGCCTTCCTTCGCTCCTCTCGAATGTCGCATCAGATTCATCTTCGTTTTTGTTTTGCCCAGCGCTGCCAAACATGGACATCGTACTTTAGCTGCCGGGCCGCTGACGCCGCTGTCAATCAATTTAGGGCTTTAAGTTTAAGGAATCTTGAGATGGTTTCATCATTGTAAGCTCGACACTGTTCTTGGATTTTCATTGTTCTTTTGTTCAATACGCTGCCATCGTCCGTGCTTTGCTCGTGATTGTTGATCTCTTGCATCTCGGCATTCTGTGCATAATAACTCCTTTATTAGAAGGTCATCTAGCATAAAGAGCACAGCATTTGAATGTTCCTCCGATGGAGTTTCAGGGTATGGGTAATCAGACTTTCAGGACAGATTCCTCCTCATCTGTGATAAGCTCAGAGATTTTGCTCCATAAAAATATGATCCCTGGTATTTTATACTACATTTCTTGACCGACATATAAATGCTGACTGTGTGTTTCGAAAAAAGTGATTTGTGAGGAGCTTTGCATGCGCACACTGAACAATCACCCCATCTTGTCTGACTTCAGTATAGAACACCAAGTTTAATGATGGAGCAGCAACCCGCTAGATGCATATTCTTCACTATGGGGAAAAGCTTTTGTACCGCACGTTTTTTCTCATCATGGTTTGTAAGCTACCGTGGCTGAAATGGACAAGTTCAAATACGAATGTTGCATTCATCAAAATTGAGTTCTACTGATCCGTTTTGGGAAATGGTCAAGAAGAAGTTCAAACATTCAAAGTTTGTTAGCCATGCGTCTTTTATGACAATGGTTGCCGAGAGCTTTGATCACTCAGACTGTAAATGCGAGAATAAAAATCAAATTGAGATATATGCGGATGGTGGGAAGATGCTGTGAGTGAGGATTTTTCTAAAAAATGCGACCTTGAAAAATTATCCCAATTTTGTCGCAGAGGTGGGGCCTTAAAAAACCTGAGGAACGCTGTATCCCTACCTACTTCGTCGACGAACATGGCAGCTTCAAAGTCTGGCATCGCAGTTGGTCTCAACAAGGGCCATATCACCACCGTCCGTGAGCTCAAGCAGAAGCCTTCTTACCGCAAGGGTGTATGTACCAAAGATCGATAGATGGATGGATGGATGGGTTGGATCGGATTATTCACGCCGTTATAGGCCTTGTCCAAGCGTACTGCATTTGTTCGCAACATTGTGCGCGAGGTCGCTGGTTTCGCCCCCTATGAGCGTCGTGTCATGGAACTGATCAAGAATTCCAAGGACAAGCGTGCCAAGAAGCTCACCAAGAGGAGACTCGGTACCTTTGTTCGCGCCAAAAAGAAGATTGACGAGCTCTCTGCTGTCATTGCCGAGTCCCGTCGCCACCATTAAGCGTGTCCCCCTTTTCAAATAAAAGCGCTGCACATGTGTGCGTGTGCGTGTGCTTGTGCTTGTGTGCTCTGTGTGTATCTTTATTTCTCTCTCCTTTTTTATTGGGAATATTGAACTCTCGAATTTGGCGGTATGTGTGTGGTGGGTATCGTCTAGTAGGGTGAAATTTGGTATACTACTCTAGCAGCTGAGGTTCCCAACCGCTGGAAGTGAGGCTGTGTTAGTAGAGGAGCTATTACGTCCAGCGACGCTGTCAGGATGCCAGCTGAGTGGCCGCATAAAATCGACATATTGCTCAGATGGAGGAGGAAATGGTGAAGACGATGACGATGACGATGACGACGACGACGAGGAGGAGGGTTCTTGGTATCTTGACTCCCGTCGTTCGTGGGTCTTTAGGTGCTGGGTCAGGTTGTCAGATCGGGAAAACGTCTTTTGGCATCCTGGATAAGTGCATTGGAATGGGCGTTCAAGCGTATGAATGCGCATGTGGCGCTTGAGGTGCTCGAGACGCTTGAACCGTCGATTGCATTCGGGATGCGTGCAGATATGATGCTTTTCACTTCCCAGTGTGCCAACTTCGTCAGACGAAGACGAATATGGAGAAGGATGGTGCTGCTGCTGCTGCTGCTGCTGCTGCTGCTGCTGGTGATGGTGATGATGGTGATGATAAGAAACAATCGTATGCTGCGGTGGATAGGGCTCGAACATGGATGGCGGAGGAAGGAAAGGCCGTTGTATGTGTTGCTGCAATGACGGTTGCTGTTGCAAGGAGGGCGGTTGCTGTTGTGGTCGTGTTTGTGTCTGCGTTTGCGTATGGGTTTGCGTTTGCGTTTGCGGCTGCTGTGGTATTGAATGGTCGAGGGCCTTCTTGGCATGCGTACGATAATGTGCATTAAAGTTATCTGACCGGCTAAATCGCTTGCCACATCCGGGATAGGGGCACATGTGGGGTCTTTCGCCTGTGTGGACCAGCATATGCCGCTTAAGATGTTCATACCTCTTGAAACTCCAGCCACAGTGAGGGTAATCGCACACATGCTTATTCTGCTTACTCGGCTGACGCCGAGTAGACCGATCAGAGAACGACATTGATCGTTGTTTTTGATGGATATGGGCATCGTTCCAATATTGTTGCTGCTCCTGCTGCTGTTGTTGCTGTTGGTACTCATCTAAAGACATGGCAGACCCCCGCCTATCCACAGGATTTTCGAGCATCAATCGAGACGACAGAGGTCCGGGCGACGCGGACGGATAATGCGTATGGGCCTTGAAGGAATGATGCTGCGGCTGCGGCGGCTGGTGCTGATGCTGATGTTGGTGCTGGTGTTGATGCTGATGTTGCTGCAGATGGTCATGATGATGATGGCTGACCATGGCGGAAATATCAGGCGAAATGGATGGTGTCAAAGGAGGAGAAAGAACTTGGTCAGGGTCATGATGATGGTGGGGATGGGGGTGGCTGTTATTGCCATGCTGCGCTGGCGGAGGAGGTAATGATATAGCACTGGTCCGCGCCGGCTGGAAGCATTGATAAGCATTACTGGAATCCATTATTACTATGATGGATGGTGTCTAACTGTTGAGAAGTAATAGATATAAACAACGAGTGGGGAGGGAGGGGTGAAGATAGCCAATTATTTATACAAGTCTTGATCAAGAGGGACAAAAGATGGATGCATACATGATGCGTCCCTTTTTTATGTAGCAAAACTGCACAACTCTTGTCGTCTTGCCTCTTGTCTTGATCGCCGCCATCTCCGTCTCTGCTTTTCTTTCGTTCTTGCATTGGATTTAATCCCTCTTCGGAGCACGAGATCATTGTAGGAAAAACAGTTCTTTAAGCGCGCATAGGCACATCCCATCGTGCGGCTCCCTGTCACAGGACTCCAGTATTGTATTATCCAGATCCTCTAATTTAACCAATAGTTCCATTTCAGTACGCCGACTCCGGGGCTATTAAGCTGAAAAAAATCTCCTAGATGACCTGCAGAAAATGCATGTTTGTCATTTCACACTAAACGGGATCAATATACCCTTTAGAGTTTACTCCCCTCCCCGCTGTTGAAGGTGACAAGAGAAAGGGATTCGTCTCCTATTTTATCAAGGATCAAGTGCTGTGAAGTAACTTTTGGAAAACACCCGTAAAGTGTGCAAGTGTGGTTCAAAGAGAAGGGTAGACCATGAAATAGCAAGCTTATGTTTGTGTGCGTGTTGGTGTGTGTTGGGGCCAGTTCCTCCCTCCCTCCTTCCCTCCTTCATTCAGTCTCTCTCCCGATTGTGATCTAACTTTCCCTTTATGCCATTCTGTCCAAATCTTCAGTCTTTCACTTTGGCGTCTGTAAGTGCTAAAGCGCACGTCTGTCTTCAATTTCGTTTTTCCTAGATGCAATGAGTTTTCTGCAAATCCTTACTCTCTTTATGACATTTAGGTTGTTATGACGTGCCTGCAGATTTCTTGTTTCCTTGTGGATGCGAATGGCATAACAGCCATTTCTGCTCTATCTTCTAATGCTTTCTATAAGATCCATGCATCCTATTTTTAAGGGATAAAATTCATAAAAAATTCGCCCTGTTGTCGCCTCCTATCTGCGCCAGTCGCATCCTGTTTCTATGGGTTTTGTCTCTCCCCCTTACCCCTTTGTTTAGGAGACACAGAGCATTTGTCTTCCCCCTTAATTTTTTTTGCATGTAGAGAGACAAATAGCTATCTCATCGGAATGGCCATGTCTTTCTTCCTCTTCATTAAAGCTCCTTCGTCTACTATATGCCAGTATTAATGTGCATCACATCAGATGAGATCATATTTCATCAATTAAAAAAGTATGAAAGAATGATTCAGCCGCTGATCTTCTGGTTTATACTCGGCAACTGCTGGTTAGTTCTTCCAACATGCTGATCCATAAAGAAAGATATACATTTCCTTGCTGCATCCCTGAAAAAAAAATTATACATCCCTGCTACCTTTATTTCCTTTCTATTGGATGTTATTACTTATCGTCCTCTACCATTCTCTTCCAGTAAATTCCGTGAGTATGTGCGTTACAGATCACTCGTCCGGCCCTTTGGGGTGCAATGAAATGGAGCAAAAATCAATTGGCCCTATTTCGCCATAGCATTATGGTTTTGGATTAGTTGCTTCCAAAACATCATTCATGCACTTATTTAGTTACTCAATTCTACAAAGTTTCGTAGTTTAGACGTAGAAGGGATATATAACTGCAATGGAGAAAGTCTTTCTACCATGAGGGACGATGTTCGAGGCTCCTTTTTAACTCCATTATCATGCATCTACATGGAATCGATGGGCGAGTAGGTAACGAATAGGAGAGAAAGAGAGAGTGTATAGTATGAGTTTGATGCGAATGAACGGCAAAGGTGGACGTGGATACAAGTGTGTGTGTCTGTATGTGCAAATAGGAGGGAGTCAACATATACCCCTCTTCATCTCTTGAGGTTACTTCCGTTAGTACCGTTGACCAATTTTTTTTATCTTCGTCTAAAACCTCGTGGAACTCTGCCCATCTCACCCCCTTCCCTTAATTTTCTCGGAGCAACCTAACCTTATCGGACGCTGGGTGTAAGCCCTTGGACCCTGTTTTAACGTGTATCAAATTCCTCTGTTTCTCTTTTTTGTCAAGGGTCATTATGACTATTATTAAGCCACATGGCATTGCTCATATACAAAGAAATAGGAATCGCGGCTATACTATGCATTGATTTGACTGGAATGAGGATGTAGAATACTGTGTCTATGCTATTATTCTGTCCTAGCCTAGGAAAGTTTTGTGTCCGCAGCTTACTCCCCTTTTCATTTTCTGGTATCGTCACGACCCAGTACGCTCTAACAGCGAAATGCGTATCCTCCTTTTTACCTCTTCCTATTTATGTAATATATGTATGTATGTGTGTATGTATGTATGTATGTATGCGTTTGTTTCTTTGCTGATTACTCTCATCAGTACAAAAAGAGATTGGGGAGAGCAAGCGAACGAGAACGAAAGCATAGATATGTGTGCGTGAGATCCAAACAATATATGTGCAATTGTGCAAAACAACAAGGAGTTGGTTTGTGAACTCTACCATGCGTTAGCAAAAAAAAAGATTATTTACGGTAGGTAATGATTGCCATCGGCATGGCGGCGCACGTTCCTCCTCCCCTTCGGTTCTCCTCCTTCCTTCTTCCCGCGTTTCAAAGGGGAGATGACAAAGGAGAAAAGTGTCGAGATTAACAAGTGAGAGAAGACATCCAGGAGATCAGGGTGGCCCAACTAGCTTTTTATCTTAAAAAAATCATTTGGCCGATAGCCATACAGATTTCTGTCTTGGCGATACTGCAAATACCTTCCCGATGTGCCCAATTGGCGTTTTGCAATAAGACGTATCGTAGTGTTGCTGCAGTACAGAACTGATTTGGAAATATTGAGCGATCGGCTGCGCTATGATTTTATATTGATGCATTAAACGAATATTATAATCTTTCACTTGATCTGCAAGAATACATAGAAGGCCGTTGTTATGGTTTCATTTTATGGAAATTTATTTCTATTTAGAAGAAGCTGCCAAATTAAGAGTACGTCGATCGACGTGTTGTTCGGTTAGACTTTCCTGTTACATTTCATTGTATACCATGGTTCACTTGTTCATCTCAATACGCATGTACGTATTACAAAGTTTCGGTTTGTACGTGTGCGTTAAGTAGTTCACATAGCGATAAATGGCGGATATCAATGGATCGTGAGTCATCCCATGGCATTGAGCATTTCATACTGTCTCCTACGGAGATGGGCTCATGGAAGCATTCATTTAACGGACTGGCTGTTGTCTAATATTCAGCTATATAAAGGATTGGTGCTGAGCTTCATGTCACTTTTCTGGAGCCATTGTTCCATGAGACGTAGGAGGACCTTAGAAACTAATACACCCCCTGCCACTGAAGCTAACTATGGACATCTCCCCGCCCTCTTTCACAGAGGGTTCTCTTTACCATCTGGGATGGTGGTTCTGCAGGATGTTTAAAACTCGTGAAAACTTCTGCTAGAAAGAATTTGCCAAAAAAAATTAACATCCTGGCGCTTATTAATACGTAAGGCGTGACGAAATAGGATGGTTATTGAACAGTTGGTACGCATTAGCTACACCCGACGAAGATGGTTATATATCTCCTTTTTTAAGGAACCATCTGTGTCGATCACTCTCTCCCGAGGGGAATGCATGGATGCATCACAAAAGACATTCGTTTCTTGCTTATATCGATAGGAACCAGTATACCGTCCCTGTCTGCGGGGGGGGGGAGGGAGCGGGAGGGAAGAATCACGTAAATACAGTGCCACAACCATTCCTCCGTTTTTCAGATAAAGATGAATATATACTGGTAAAATAATCTACAAACTAACTACAGGATATCTTTTATATGGAATGGGGCGGGCTCTGAGAGATGGTCATTATTAAAAGGAATTGCAGATACACCATGTTCTCCTGGGCTGTCATAACCATTTCTTTATCTCCAGGAAGTAAGGCTTTCTCGGTTATGAAATAGCCCTAAAAATCTATATTCTCTGATGAAGGGTGAACAAGCTTAAGTGGGACTTGCCACGTGGGATTTTTTACTGGCGTCATTGTCTCCGGCAATGGGTTCATCTCTGTGTTACCCGGAAAGGCCCAGTCACTCATTTCCCCCCGCTATTGCACCACCACCGTGCAGCCACTTTTCATATTTCAGTTTTCTCTTCTTAGCGACATTCAAGTGAGAAGCCAAATGCGAGCTTACGTCTACGATACCGCCGACACTTCTGACCAGCGTGAACACCATGACACGGGAATTTCCAAGTCTTTGGAGGATCTTTCCCGCATTGGTGTCTTGTATTGGCGCTTCGATGGCGATAGTGCCCTTGACCAGCTTAATGACCTTGCAGCCGAACGCCAGTACAAAAATAGAGACCAGGTATGATATATCCGCTTCTCCCGCG
This sequence comes from Dichotomocladium elegans, assembly GCA_025716815.1. NCBI lineage: Eukaryota > Fungi > Mucoromycota > Mucoromycetes > Mucorales > Lichtheimiaceae > Dichotomocladium > Dichotomocladium elegans. The sequence goes on from JAIXMN010000009.1 coordinate 881,310, forward strand.
TGAGCAAAACCTATTTCTCTGCTGTCGCTGGTGGTGTTGTGGTGGAGGTTGTGGGAAGCCCGTTCGCACTAGTTATTATATGTACTGCTGAATAACGATCCGTCTCGGATTTAGGTTGTTATCTCTCCGGAGGCTATGGGAGCCGTCTATGAGGACAAAGTCAAGATGTTCTTTGACGAGTAAAGTGATTATTTTGAGAGGAAAAGATAGGCGAAAAAAGCATGCTCATGGGTACTGATAACAGAGCAAATACATCAGGCATATTCATGAAGATGAGGAAATCCGGTTCGTTTTAGACGGCACTGGTTTCTTTGATGTCCGTGACCAGGATGATGTTTGGGTTCGCATTGCCGTCGAAAAGGGCGACATGTTAATCCTGGTAACTATAATGATAATGATAGTCATTCATGGATGGTCGCTCACATGCTCCGTCATAGCCTGCAGGCATCTATCATCGCTTCACCACCGACACCAAGAACTACATCCACGCACTTCGTTTGTTCAAGGATGAGCCTGTATGGACCCCTATCAACCGTAAGTAACACATACAATGGATATCAGTAACCGTCATTCATATCATATTCTTATAGGCCCTCTTGCTGATGACAATGCTCACCGCAAGGAATATATCAAGAGCATCACGGCCTAACTTAATATGTATGTAATCATCCGTGTTCTGTTTGCACAAGAAAAAGCTGTAAAATAATAATAAACAAATACGCGCAAGTAACATGCAAATTCAGTCTTGTTGATGATGGTACTATTCTCATATTCCCTCTCTTTCATTTTGTATCTGCGTATGCACAATATGAAAGGACGATTGTAGCTGTATTGGTCGGAGATTGTTATGATGAATATTATAGGCGTACTGAGAAGAGTATACGTCTTCGGCGAGGCCGACGTAGGGCGCAGGACGTGAGTTGCATGTTCGTGTGTGGAGATGCGAGAGCAGAAGGAAAAGGGAGAAAGAAAGAATGCAAAGATATATTTAATCCTTTGCGCTGCCGTCTCGAGGTCTATAAATAACGCCACGTTGCTCCAGATCGTCTTCAATGTCTTCAGGTATCCGTCCATGTACTCGAATGGCGTACACCCCGCGTGTAAATTTGTCTATGAGATTGCAACTGTGAGCAATACTCTGCATTGCCGAGCGAGCGAGAGTCATGATCAAATGGTTTACCAATACGTTGCCATCTTGCCACCCAACTCTCGTGAGGCTGCATGAGCGCAATCATGCTAAGATTCAGTAGAGAAAATGAGCGGATCATGCTTTTGGCTGCGAGGTACGTTGCTAACTTCTGTTTTTTACCCTTCGAATTTTGTCGTGGTGCATTCGTTCACTCGATCCGTCCGCCCACGCATACGGAGCAGATCCTCGCAGTTTTCGCAGCCATTAGCTCGGAACTGAGATGCATTCTAAAACGTTAAGAATCCCAGGTGAGTGACAAGTTAGAACCGTGCGGCGATGCATGAGTGGCAAGGGAATTGGTACCTTGACGAGTGAGCATAAGAGACATGCGCGCAATTGTTTTTTCTCAAGAGGAAGTGTTTGCGACATTAGATAAAACTTATAAGGCGTAGTAATAAAAAAAAAAAGAAAAAGAAAAAAGGAGAAGCGAATCCCGCGAATACTTTTTATTTCTTTGAAAAAGTCAGTCCTTTCATTAATGCCATTCCAACAGTCTATCTCTATGGCGGTTTATTTTGCTCTTCACAGCTAATCGAGACTACTCATCTGGATTGAGTTCCAGGCGGGTAGCGCTAGATGCTGGGGATATCAATATCCTCCACTGTAACGAAAAAGTGTCTTGTAGATATACCTTCGGCATTACTATATCGACTATCAGGCGCTAGTAAGTGCGGACGACACTAGGTTCCATGCTGCATTCATATGCTGTCAGGATGCTTTCCTCCGTACTGTGATATCCGTTGCTGTATTGAAAAGAACATATGGTCCTAGCTGTTTTGCCGCAAACTGATGCAATCAAAGCCTTCATCAACATCAACAGCAAGAAAACTATAGGCTTGTCATGATCAGTGCACCGTACTGTATGTACTGTACGAACAAGCCCAGGCTTAGCCTTTCTAAGATCTAAAAGTATGACGCCGAATACTCTGCCTCGTCCAATGATATGAGTTCATAGGCAAACCATGCTCATGAACAACACGTTCCTGTTGAAGATCGTTTGCATGTGTAATTTTTGTATAGAGAGATGAAGTTGCCGAACCTCTTTTATTCGACATCGTACTTTCCACGTGGGCGACAACTTAACTTTGTCGCCTTGCACAAAGATGGCATTCGTGGAAGAAGAAAGTGGTGGTAATGGGGCACTTTATGATATATTCGATATTATTTCAACGGTGCCTTGACCTCCAGAACCTTGCCATGGTTATGAGCCCAGTTGAGACAGGCCTTGTTCTGACGGTCACATAAGGTGAGCAGCACCTTGCGTTGGACGAGTTCGGCAACAGATTCCCAGTCATCAATAAGGTCACATTCTTTCATCTCAAATACAGAAAGATTTGTGCACAACCTGACGTGGGCGCGGATGGACCGGTTCGTGAGTCGATGGCAGTTGTTGACAGAAATGCGCTCGAGATGGCGGTGGCGATGTTCGGCGAGTCTGATCATAGCTGTATCGTCAATGTCGCAGCCTGCAAGACCGAGCACGGTGACGCTCGTATGCTCTGCGACGGAAACGATGGATGCACTGGTAATCTTTTGACGGTCGCGGATGCGACCGACGTTGAGATGAGCGAGCCGGGGGCATCGCGTGGCGATCGCGGCGATAGATGCGTCAGATATGTTCCCGCATGCCCTCAAATCAAGATGTTCGAGGCGCGGTGATGTGGCCGCGACTGCGAGGATCAGTGCATCCGTCACTCGGTAACATCCTGCAAGGACAACCCGCCTGAGGCCTCCACCCTTTAAAAAGCCGAGTACGGCATCATCCGTCACAGGGTCGCAAACGTACAGCTCGAGCGACTCTATTCGGCTGCAGTGGCGGGAGATTTTGTCGAGTGGCTCGAGCATCGAGGGCTCCTTGCATTTGCGGATGGAAAGCGAGCGGATCGACCGCCGGTACACCTCAATCCGCTCATACTGAGCGACCGCAAGCGTCGTTCGCATAAGCAACGGATCGACAAAGACGTTGCTCGGACCCACGATCGGATACCCGATAGCCAGTGAAGCAAACGGGGACGAGTGGCCCTGCTTATCCATCCCATTCGAGTATGCAATATGGCTCTCGGCGCCAATGACTGCAGCAAACTTGAGAAATGCGTCGTACTCAGCCGGCGACTCTTCAAACACAATGGTGCTGTACATCACCCGTGCCGCGCAATCATGCCACAGCTGGCTGACAAATAGGCACGGGTAGATCCACTGATATGTCCGTTTGCGTGATACACCGTGGATGTTGCTTTTGCTGTGTTGGCTCGTCGCTGGGATTTGCGGCGGATCAAAGAGGTGACGGATAATCAGACTCACAATCTCCGGGAGCTGTATGGCCTTGTGCGCTGTTACCGTCTCCACTGCTGCTGCTGCTGCTGCTGCTGCTGAGCACACGAGTTGATCCATATACTGCTGTAGAACAAATGTGAAGCAAAAGAAAAGGCAAGGAATAGCGGCTATTTTTTTTTCGCGGAGGTTTTTTTTTGTCTTTCCTTCTCTTTGAAGCACTGATCAAATCGTCCTTCTGCTTCTCCAAACAAATGATATCTATTCCCAAAATACATAGCTGTAATATATTCCGATTCTGATCTATCACCCGCATTCCGATATGCCTTTAAAATCTCGGTCTAAAGAGTTGACGTTCCTCAAAAGCAATTTTTACAATCATGAGATCCCGCAATGCTTCAATTTGATCTGTAGTCAAACCACATTTATCGCGGACATATCCCTCGATTGAACCATACGTCTTTTTGAGATCGGCTATGGTATTTTTCATAGCCAGGAACCTAGCAATAAATTGCATAATGAGAATCGCACAATTGATAAGGCGACTTTGACGATGACAGATTAACACGTACGGCGCAGACATGACCATTCGCATATCGTCAATGGTCACATTCAGCATTTCGGCCTTCTTTTGAAGCTCGCTCTCGGGTTCTATATAAATATCTAGTTCGTCAGAAACCTTTTTCCTTGCGATGCGTAGAGAGTTAACGAAACATCAGCTTACCCCAGTAACCGAGGTTGCTCAGTGCATAGTCGCGGGCGATGATCTCTTCATCAACACCACACAGGCCAAGCAGGAGCATGATAAACACTCCAGTACGGTCCTTGCCAGCAGTGCAGTGGACAATGAGTGATTTGGTCGACTGACGCGAATGATGTTCGAGCATATGCAAAAAGATGTTCCGGAAACTACGACTGCCCTTTTCAAGAATGACCTTATACACCTTGGGAAAGCCATTGGCGCCTTCGAAATAACCTTGCCAACGTGATGCCAGGGCGGCGGGGGAATAATCGTCTTTACTGAAAACTGCGGAAGGATAGCGGGTGAGGCAAGGGATATTTCTGACATAAACGGGCATATGCATGTCAGCTTATATAGACAAGAGGACGACGCAACTTACGCCATGACCCCTTGTCGCTCAATTTCAGGTTCGGATCGCATATCGAACGCAGCTATCACGTTAAGCTGTCTCAGCGTTTCGGCACCTTTGGGGGTAACATTTACTAAACTATGGTTGGGTGTTGATTGAGATGAAGGAACATTGCCACGTGAGCCCTTATTCGCTCCCATAAACGAGATGAAAACCGATACACTTACTGGCCACAGCGAAATACAAGACGTTCGCGAATATAGCCTGTACCATCACGCACTGGCCATCCACCGATATCACGGAAGTTCTTGACACCCTCGACGTCAATCCAACGAGGGGTAACCACCGCTGTCGTCTGTCCCATGCGCCGTGCTAACCTCATATCCCGGAGCAATAATGAGCTGGCATGGTTTTGCATACTCGTGACTCGTATAATGCATACCTTTTTCAAAGGAATCGTTCTCATGCTTTTCAAAGTAAGCGAGAATCGCTTGAACGAGTTCCTCATATCGCCCGGTGAAGTTATGGTTGGCATCAGGGAATAATCTCAAGGTGTGGTTAGGCACTGCATTAGCGAACATGGCAGCGTTGTATACAGGCACAACCTTTCGATGATATTGATTACTAGTCGCTCTTTTCAGATAGCCCCACCCTACTTGCCTCATCAGCAGTGCCGTGGCATGTGAACACGCACGTCGTTCTCGGCATTCGATGGACTGCGTATGTTGAGTTTTTTGATCTATGCTTGGGTGAACCGGCCCTTGGTTCCTGATAAATGGCTTACTTACCATGTGAGTTATCCCACGAAGTGAATCGGTTAATATCCTCCCGAGTGATCTTGTAAATTTCATATTGATCCCGACGGCGGACCTTCCATTCGAGGAACCCCTTGATCATGACAGATTAGAAATTGCTCTATTATTTTTTTTTGCATGGATGAACTTACTTGACTTTCCATTGCCTCTTTCATATTTGGCCACCGAGTGTACAACTGGGGATCATTCATCTGATAACGTGCGGATACATTCACGAAATGAGCTAATGGCACTTCGCACGTCGTTGCATATTTGAAACCAGCCGTCGATCCTAAACTTTATTGTCAGTAAAAAAAAAAAGAGGCGGAAGCAAAGACAACAACATAACAAGGAACATCTTTTCCCCTTTCTCGAGAAGCGCAAATGCTCCCTCCCCCTCTCTTACCTCGCGAATGGCCCACGATCGCCCAGATTTCGTATCCCAATCGTGTAAAATGCTTCGCAATTGTGTGATAATCCTCAACGTCTTCCTGCGACATGTCAATTCAGCTCCTGTGAATGGGCATAGACATTTGTCCTTACCGCAATGTTGGCGAAGCCGGCTCGGCCGGAACTGTCGCCATTGCCCCGGAAGTCCCAGCGGAAGCTGGAGTATGGAAGTTTTTGTGCGAGTAATTTCTGGAATAGATAATTCTTGTGGCCTTGAATAGAGAGGATATCAAATGCGTCGAGGAGCACGTGTTAGCGTATTACTAGGATAATAATGGGAGGACGGAGGTTCTGTCTTCGTCACCTTGGGCGCCATGGCCAATGAGAACAAGCCGAGGACGCTCTCGGCCAGCGTCGATGGCATGCTTTTCTTCGAGCAACCCGACAATGGTCTCGCCCTTGTCGTTCTGAATTTCGATTGTTGCCATGCAAGAAAGGTTCGAATGAGGAAGAAAAGAAGAGAGAGTGAAAAAGAAAAAGGGACTTGCTCCCGACGGGTTCTGTACCTGAGTTCAAGTGATCTGAAATGAAAATTCGCCCTTTCCTATTTGCAGCTTCTCATCCTCTAAACGCTGCAGATCATACATACTTCTCTTTGACTACATTTCCAGATCGATATATTGGATGGACCCAGTCAACAGCTACAACAAAAAAAAAAGACAAAGAAGGGAGGGCGGATGCAAGTAATATCTCGTTCGCCAGGCTTGGTACGCAATTCTTTTGTTCGTTGTACAAAAAGACACGTGATAGCCAATACAGTCTGCGTCATTGTCACACAGTCGGCAATAATGAAGCACAAGCTGATCAAGGGCTCGTCTTTCTTACCCACAAAAGTGCGCAATCCGGAGACGCTGGACTGCTTGCAGCAATACATGCTTTAGATCAATGAGCCGGTTCATATCTTCCAGAAATCCAAACGCCTGTGCGGACATGCTCCGGACCAACCGAAACTCGATCCGGCGGTCGAGGAAGGAGAGTAGTCTGCCGAGCTTTCAGTTGCAGAAATTCGTGCTGTCCACCGCAACCCATTCCAGGACAGGCGCGGTGCAGACGGCGATCACAAACTTTTCAAGAGTCGAAAGCCATGGCAACGCGAGCCGTTTGAGGCGTGGTAGCAGGTGCGAGAAAAAATTCTGCGAACGCTGCATCGTTGAGTGCATACTTGTCCACCGTGTTCAACCTAAGATGACTGAGACATAAAATGCTCGTATGGTATCAAATAGGGTTGCATCGGTCACCGGCCGTTAGTACATACCCAAGAATAAGACCTGGAGAGATGGATGCTTTGCAAGGAACCTGCCCAAGGAACGGGAATTACTTTTAATCCAACGGACTCGAGCATTCTGAGGTACGAGAGAACTGGCCGTTGAGCAAAGATATTGAATGAGGGCTCCACGGCCACGATTCGTAACGGACAATCTCAACCCGTTGGCCCGTTGCAAACCAGCGCCTTAAAATCCGTACCAGTGCATAAGGCAGCAGTGAAATGCAGCCCGGGATTGGAATCGAGTTCTCACGAACTCGGGCCTTATGGTCTGCCCATGCAGCGGGTTGGATAAAGCTGGGATCAAGGCATTCAATATCTTCAAACTTTGGACACGTGTCAGATACTCAGTCGATAACAGGAGGAAGTTGGAAGAACCAGCTATAAGGTGCTCATGTTTATTGCCGATTCGGACAGTTACCTCAGCACCTATTCAAAGGGAAAGACGTCAATCATGTTGACCCACTCAGGCAGAGGTAGTTAATATGGGTCTACACGAAAGATATAGGGATGGCGTGCCCACCGTCACCTCCGAAATCGCATCATATCTTGGTATCATCGTCGGTTGTTTTAAAATCAATGGAACGGATGCTGAGCTTTATGATGGGTATGTCCCTTTGTGGGTGATTAAATACCAGCTCGCTAAGTGATCTGAACGGTTCAATTAATGGTAAGAACCGTGACATGGTTGATATGGCGCAATATCAAAAGTTTCCATGGTCCCGCCCTGCCCCAGCCATTTGATATCGATGAAACTCTTTCATGCTCGATTCTCATACAGTCATGGTAGAGCAGTAACTAAGAAAGTCGAACGTCCTCAACTTTCGATAACATCGTTTTACTGTCATGTTTTTGGCATGATGTCCTAAACACCGTATCAGCCGATTATTATACAAGTGGTTTTTGATGTAATCGAGCTCGACCGTACGCCAAAGGGAAGATGTATGTAGCGGAATGAGCTGATATTATGAGTGGGAGTCCGATATATGTTCGAACAGCTCATCGCAATTTAATTGGGAAAAAGAAACAATACGCATACTCTAATATCATATGGTAATATACCATCGTCTGCAAGCAAAAACATCGAGTTGCAATTTTGATCCCCAGGACGAGCAAGGGTAAAAATGCAGGGCCAGAAGAAGAGAAGGAGCGGTCGAGGCGATACTCTTAAAGGTTTAATAATGATTATTATAAAATGGGAATTAAGGTTAAGGAAAGGCAACTGTGGTTCCCTGCGCAAGAGTCCGCAGGTGGCGATTTTCTTCAACTAGGGACGTAAGGCGCTGTAAACGTTTAATGTCAAACTGTAGGATATGCAAGTTGAGTATGATGCATATCCGCTTTTTTAAGTGTGGTTGTGCCAGGGCCTGGCAAGATTACTTACCGACGATGGCAGATAGCATTGAAGTTCAGTTTCGCGTGGAGGGGGAATCTCGAAGGGGTTAGTCGTGTCATCGATGGCGACCGTGTCAAGGAGCAATATATCGCTTGCGTTGCCACTCACAACACGGGAGGCAACTACCTTGAGAATATCCGGTTGAATGGGATTCTACAGGTGAAGCGGGGTGATATCGGTATGTGTGCTAAATCCACCTGTTTACCAATCTCAATCATCCTACCTCGTAGTCTGCACTCTGATATTGATAAATAAGCTTCTGGATCTGACTAGGCGACAAAATCCAGCAGACGTCGTAGAGATTTTCTACATCCTCCTGGGATGTCTTCTTCAGCTGAAGTAGTTTAGTTGCTTGGTTCAGGTGCTCGAGTTGAAGGGTTCCTTCGGGTATATCGTGGCTCTTGCACCACTCTTCAAGACGGGTAATATTGTATTGGATCTGCATCGCGCGCTTCCAGGTTGAAAAGTTCTTGCGCATCAGCAGGTCGTTGAAGGCTGTGACGCCAATCAGTTTTAGGAGCTCGGACAGCACTTGACTCGCGACCGAGTGCTCAATGTAATAGCACGTCAATACCCGGCGCATAGTGTTCAGTGTATTAAGGAGATCGTCCATGCTAAACGAAGGATGTGCTGCGCTCTTGACCAGCTTGTTAAAGAATCGAGTCGAGTCGGTCGACATGACACCTGGGAGTAACTGGGATTCAATGATTGCAGGGATGATCATTTTACTCAAACGCTTCTTAGTCTCCTTTAACCATGCGTGATATATGTTGTCTTCTAAGCATTGAAGCTCAAATTTAATCGTTGCCGCAAGCTTCTCGAAGTCTTGCCAGTTCAGCGGCAGATCACTGCCCTTTTCATGCATTTCCTGCTCAAGCTGGTGCTCGGCAACGCAGAGCAGCGACAGGAGTTCATGCACATTCGAGAGCCAAAAGCCGCAGGGTACGATAGCAGTGTCGCCCGTATAACTCTATAAGCAGAGAAACGTACAATTCCATGAGCAACACATTTTACCCATCGTAGGTTAGGCAAACAACTCACAAGGCATTGCTTCTGGATGGAATCCATCACTGTAAACAGCAGACGCTCGGAGCCTGCCAAGTTGCCAAGCTGCCACATCTTGGTTACACACAAGCTAATCATATGCGCAGGAAAGAATATCTCCTTTTTGGATGCGCGGTTCTGAAGACTCGGTAGTGGCATTTTGAGTCCCTTTATAAGTCCACCAACCAACTCATCAATTAGACCATCCTCATCACGGAAGATCCTGTTCATCTAACACACGCAAGCAGAGGATTATTAGCAAGTCTCAGCCAAAGATACGTCACAGTCAACGACTAGTGTTTGTTTATATACCTCTTCTTCGGGATCCATGGCCACACTCTCTGCAATATCGCTCACCCGGTTGCGACCACCGAGCAGCGAGCGAAAGTGGTGAAAAGAGGTCGGTCGTGGATTACGAGCCACCTGCTCTGCCTGGCGAATGGTGTCGATCGATAACTTGGGCCGATGGACTGGCATGTCCGTAGTACTGTTGCGCCGACCACGGTGGTTGGCTGGCGACTTGCTTCTTGGGCGAGTAAGTTCTTTTGCGTCAAGAGTAACAGTGGGTCGATTAGGTGACGGCGACAAGTTCCGAATGCCACCAAGCGGGGCAGGCGACAGACCTCGCGCAAGCCCTTGCTGCTGCTGTCCGGCGCGCTGCTGGTGGCGCGGGGTGTTCATCAATTGGGCCAGTTGGGCTTTGAGGGCTGCATTCTGGCTCTTCAGTTCGGCTAGCTCGCCCTCGTCTACTGCATTCTCGACACGCTCTTGGGCCTTCTCTAGGGATTTGTGCAGCTTCACGATCTCCTGGCGTTCGCCCTTAAGCTGCTGGTTCAGCTCGCCGACCTCACGTTCATACTGTCGGACCTTTTCCTGGGTTGACCGGTGCTCAGCTGAGATCGCATCGCGCTCAGACTGCAGCACCAGATATTTCTCTTCGGGCACGGTAGGTTCGGCGAGCTTTGACTCCAGGCCCTTGGCCTTCTTCTCAAGTCTTTCGTATTTTTCTATCCACGTCCTAACTTGTGCTTCTAATTGGACTGTCCGGTCTTCTGCAACCTTCTTTTCCTCCTTGAGAGACGTCAGCGTCTGCGTCAGCTCAACAATCGTATTCTCAAGCTTATACGAGACTTCTTTAAAGTGGTTGGCAGAGCGGGCCTCCTTCCGTAGAGCAGCAAGCTCTTTCTGGCTTGCCCGTCGGCGAACACATGCCTGCAACCGAATGATGAATTCGCGCCTGGTCCGGTACTCCTTGCGTGCAAACCAGCCACGCACGAGTCGCTGTATCTGAACGGCAGCCAATTCCTCGCGCGCAGCGACCAAATTCCGACGGGCATGGCAGCTGCGAATGGCTACAAGGATCACCCAAAAAAAGATAAAACAGACATTAAACGATCAGATCCACTGGTGAACCTCTTTTTTCCATATTCGCCTACTTGCCTGTCTGCAACTGAACAACAAAGGCATGCGTTGCAAGATACTGCTTGCGAACGACATAGCGGCGCCAAGCAGCCTGGATAACAACCGCTGCCTTTTCTTCCCTGAAAGCCTGCAGTTTTGATTCTGCAATTTTGCGCCGAGCCACGCGTTGAAGTCTGATAGCCAAGGCCCGCACGCGAATATAGCGAGTGTGATAGATATGTCGACGGATATTCTTTTGTAAAACAGTCGCACACGCGTTGAACCTATCGGATCGCATCTTTTCCATATACGCAAGCTAGCATGAACCATATCATGATAAGCGCCAAGTTTCATTGTATACCATGGAGTCATACAAATTTACCTGGCCAGCACGGAAGAAGATCTTGGTCAAGCCCACCTGATATTGATCCCTATCCTTGATCGAGAAATCCAAAATGGTCGAACACAGTTTCGGAATATCGAGTGTCTCCCTGTTGTCCCAGTGCTTAGACGGAACAAGCGCGTAGTAGCGGTCGGCAAATTCCTCGAATGACCAGCGCGAAGGATAACCTGCACAACTGATCCGGATGGTCTCCAAAACACCACACGCACGGAGCTGAGCCAGCACCATGTTCGCCTCAAATGTCCAAGCTACCTTGGCCTCGTTGGGCTTGATACAGCGGATATAATGAACATTGGTCTGTCCAATCGTGTCCATCAGATTGATCAGAGAGAGCTATAGCGTAACCATGGACGGGTCATGAGCCATCTGTCTTTATTCTTTTTCAGTCGTGTCAATGTTACCTTGAAGATAGAACCAAGCGTCGGTTTCCTGAACATCATGCTCATACGCTTGTTCTCAACCTATATTTATGTTCTAGTATCAGTGCCCCTTATGTCGTCTGATAGGTAAAGTTTTTCGCTTACCGGAGGAGGAGGATTAGCAGCGGCAGCCTTATCCAATACGTCGGTCAAGAAGTCAAATTCTGAGCTTTGCAGCAGGTTCAAGTGCTCATCAGGTACTGTATCCTTGTTCTTGTCCAAAAAGTTCTCGGCTGTGTATTCAACATCATGGGCATAATGGGAAATCGTGAAAGATTTGTTGGAGAAGCGTGGCTTTTTGAAATATGGTCTGTACTCGGGTGTATCAAAGTTATCATACAGTTTTTGGCAGAAAGCTTGGTCCGTGCCAGCTGGGAGACGGGATTCCTATGCACCAGAGATCAATACAATCTTCCATCCTTTCTTATCTCGCAGTGTCCCCTCCCTCCCCGCGAAAATAATCAAACCTCATCCAAGAGAGAAAGAATGCCCATTCTAGCCTCAATCAGTTCAATACATTTCTGATTATCGCTAAATTCAATGAAGCTCCAATTGATTTCTTCGCGGATATACTCTTCTTGCTCAAGTTTGAACACATGTTGGTTGAACTGGATCCATTATCAGAACAACTGCATGTAAGAGAGGTGCTTCATCCGTTTCTAGGAACCAGCCTTACCTGCTGCTGGAGCTTCTCGTTGGCATAATTAATGCAAAATTGCTCAAACGAGTTTTTCTTAAAATGTTCGAAGCCATAAATATCGAGGACACCGATGAAGGTCGCAATTTGATCGCGGTCCGGGCATGAAAGACTGTCGTTGATGACGCCTACAAGCCATTCAAAGAGATTGGCGTACACGTACTTCGCGACCGAGTCCTTGACCACTTGTGCCTGAGCTGGTGTCAGATTGGTTACGATCTTCTCGGACCGGGTCACAATTTGCTTGCGAACAATCCATTTTCTAAATTCGGCAGGGTTGATGCCCATCAGTTTCGATGCGGTCTGGAGGGATCTGTCGCTTTCGCTGAGAACCGCGTCACCACGTCCACCAATCTGGATATTGCCAATATGGAGCAGAGCAGCAAGAAGTCTGAAGATCTTCCACTGAAGCTGGACGGATAGACCAACTGTTGAAAGGGCGCGCTGTGTGATTTCGAATTCGGCAGCATCATCGACGTTAGGGATAGTGCCTGTGCCACTCTGGTTGAGGTAGTGAAATGCTGTGTAATCATCAAGTTCATATTCTTTCTTTTCTGAGAGTGGCGCACCTGCACAGAGCTTTATTGCGGTATTCAGTTCAATGTTAACGTCTTAAGGTTGTGAATGTATCTTTGATTACCTGATAAAAGATGTGATAATTGCGCTCAGTCTGGGGCTGGAAGATCAGACGTGATCGCTCAAGCAAATAAGTCCTGATCTTGGCACCAATAATGTTAGCCCCGTCGTCGAATTGGATTTCAATGTATTTTCCAAAACGTGAACTGTTATCGTTGCGGGTGGTCTTCGCGTTGCCAAATGCTTCCATGATTGGATTGGTAGCTGAAATAGGTGATTGTAAGCACATGTCTTTCTTGGTTCCATTGAGCTAAATACCTAAGATCTGCTCTTCGACCTCAGTCATTCCTCCACTCGTTTTCTTTCTCTTGCCCTCGGACTCTTGATCATCTGCAGTTGCGAAATAGCGCATAATGTACTTTGCACTCACTGTTTTACCAGCACCACTATCGAAAATGCCATTAGAATCCTTTGCTATTCTTTTGGCCTGTCTGGCTTCAATCTCCTCTTCTTGAGTACCTTTCACCAGAGACAACGATTGTTTGGTTCGTTTGTTCCCTGATCATGCATCTGTATGCATCTTCTGCGATCGCAAATAAGTGTGGTTCCAGCTCGCCCCTTCTTTTACCAGAGTACTGTTGGATGATATCAGGTTCGTATAGTGATACACGATCGAAAGGGTTAACCGCGATCAAGACGATACCCGAATAAGTGTAGATAAGATGTTGCAGGTATCGAGTTCTAATCGTATTGAGGACTTTTTTTTTTACATTAACAAGTTGCCTTAATTACAAATTTTCTCTCTCTTTCTCTCTCTCTCCTTGTTTGTGTCTCGCACGCGCGTGGGCCCACTCTTCTTACCTGCAGGTTCGTTTAAATGGCTTAGATTGGTGAGATCATCTGTGTATTCCATTTTGGGCGGGTTCCTGAGTGGCGGCAGCTTTGATCCGCCTGATTTTTCAATCTCTTGCAGCGTCGATTCGAAAATGTATTCCTTTTGCCGCAAATAAAAAAAAATGAGTCTTGAATTCACAGCGTGCTCTCGCAACAGGCGCACACGCGGACGCGGAAGCGTACACGCAGATACAGACGCACAATCACCCACACGCACACACATACACAGGATTCTTTTTTATTTCTCCTGATAGAGTCTTTTTTTCCTTTCCGGTCTGCACTCTTACCCTTGCGTCACTGTCACCCTCGAATACCATCGCTACCCTGTCGCCGCTGATGGTGTTGGAGATGCAGGTGGCAGACACCCAAGCCTCGACTTTGTCCTCAAACCACGCCTTGGTTCCTCTTGTGTATACCTCCACTGCTTGGCGTGCATTTATATCCACTGTCATTCTACACTCGAAAGTGAGAAAAGTAATGTCAAGTGCACCGTCATTGCCCCGCTTTATTCCTTTCCTTCCCTGACCCCTGGCCGGGGTTCGAAGTCTTACGTTTTTGTTTCTCTCTCGTCGCTGCAGCGTTATTATTAATCGCTTCTTCGTGGGCAGTAGCTATGTCGCGTCTTCAGCTGCAGGTTATATGATAGTTAAAAAGAGAATAAGGAAGAGAAAAAGAGGTATTTTAAAATAAAATTACTGAGCGGAAAAGAGACAGATGCGTGTGTGTGTGTTTGTGTGTGTGTGTGTATGTGTGTTATGGATCTGGTGTTCCTAAAAAAAAAAAAACCACCAAGTCTATTTTTTGTATGGAAACGCGGAGTTATTTTGTTACACAAGAACGTCACCCGAGGGAAAGAGGGGGAGGTGCAGAACATTCTTGCAAAATGCTGTAGATCATTGACCTTGCCCAGAGCCGGGAGTTCCGAGGGGAAATATTATCAGAAAGTCAAAGCATTTGCTTCTGGCATCCAAATCCACGCATCTGGCTGATAACAGACACACGCCTAATGCCAAAAGCTGTCCCAAAGCGCACGGTGAATATTGTTGGGTTACACAATCATCATCAAGTCGGCAGATAAGCTCCTCTAACGCATGACATTTTACTTTTAAGCCACAGGGTTCGTCACTTTGTCAAACATAGCTTTTATGAAAAAGGGGGCAGAGAACAAAATATTAAGGGTGGAGGAAAGAGATTATTAGTCGCACTTTTTATCTGAGATTGCTTGCTGCTAATTAAACGATCTAACAATAAGAAATGTGTTACCGTTGTAAAACTTAATTTTCAAAAGAACGTATATAAAGTTGTATATAATTATTGTGCCAGCAAGCAACATTATGAATCATGTTAGTCAACAGGATAACACTTCCCTTTATCATCAAACTTTCGGTCAAAGACCCTGGAAAATTCAGCATGATGCTCGCGATTCACAAGTCGGAGAGAAAAGAAGAATACCAGGACACCAGAAGAAGCCGCAGGCGACAGAGGGGAGGAGCAGACGGTGTTTGTGATCTCCTCCTTTTATAGCTGAACAGTTGCTGGTACGACTGATTAAGGGTGCAAACCCAACATCCAAAATAAAACGAGGTTTCCGCTACAAGGCACCCCGTCGTGATGGTATTTCGTTATAGTGATCCATTGATCGGCGTAGTCAGGTCGGTGCAGTATCTCTAAGGAATCAATCTTCCGCCATAATCATGATTCATTATACTGATGAGACTTGGTTGGAAAAGTAGACGAGTGCAGTCCGCTGGAACATTACTGTTAGGCACTCTCATTAGCGCCGCTGAGAGATGATATTGACATGTTCCTACCAAAATCACAAAGATCTGTGCTCGCTTACAATACTAATATCCGCATATAGTTTGGGCAACATTTCCGGCATGATATGAATGTTACTCTGACACAACATGGGACTAATTGCGCAGGGACTGCGTCATGATCAAATACGCTTGGACTTTTATGGAGACGTTGCTTGGCATGCCACGAGATCCAAGTTAGCCATTGCCTGCCGATGTGTCAGGAGAGAAGTCATAGTTGCCGGCCTGCGTTTCTTCTGGAAGCTGCTTACTTTTAATGTTCGCATAAAATTATATGAAGGTGTTCCTATCAACAGGCGATAGCCGAAGACTGATGATAACAGTATTGGCCCATGGGTCATCATTGATCCTGGCATAAATGACCTATTGTATCGCACTCATTAGAATATCTCATCCGGCAACCATCGCACCTTCCACAATACCAAACAGCTGCAGAGCAACTCGAATTGGAATTGGCTGAGCAGCTGCTGCCTCGAATTCCAGTCGTGGACTTTCCATGTTTGGCTATTACCGATAACTCCTTGTTAGAAGCCAGCATCCTATATTTCCCGGGAATTTCTACCACTATGTATCATCCGAATCCACGCTTTTTATTTCGAAAACTTCAGTTATCATCCTCTAAAAGAAGCAACAATCTAATAGTAAGCTCCTCGAACCTTTTGAACTCGAAAACTGTTACTAAGGCAAGTTATGATGAGACTCGCGTCACAGTGATAGTAGGTATCACAGATGTATTCTTGGTGCAAGTTTCCATCGCTGTTGATGACATGCAATTACAATGTAGATTGGTTTGACGAATACAATACTGAACCAGCAAATGATGCCAAGTGCGAGAAAGAAGCGTCTTGCTACCTTTAAAATGATGGTCGATCCTCATCGTATCTACGATTCGACGGCCCCAAATTATCTGATATGGCCCGCTTTAATATAATATATTTATCATGTTGTATTGTTTCCTTAATGGAGCCACAGATATTTCCATATTCAAATAAAAAATATACAGCAGGCAATGACAATGGGTCCTAGCCAATCAAGGTCGTGGAGCCGCGCTCTAACGACAACTGTTACTATACATTAGAACTCCATAACACGCCTCAATTTGCGTCTTTCTACCTACTACACAGCAGCTGCTTTCTTTGTCTCATATTCAACTACTCCTCATATTCGGCCCTGCTAAACAAAAAAAAAAAAGGCAGCATGTGACATTTTCATATCCGGTCCCTCCGTTTCAAGGACAGCGCCAGTCTACTTCTCGGATTTCTGATCCCAAAAGCTGCAGACGAAAGCCGCTTTCTTCGTTCCTGCAATACTGGAGAGCCATGAGCGGATCCGATGTACGTGACATTTTGCAACTTGGGAAGGCTTCGGAATCCAGCGGCCCAAAACGGCCCAAGCAGCCTAACGAACGTCGGCCAGGTCGGCTTCAATTAATAAGCAATTTTGACCCGTTTCTCATTCGTTGCAACAAACGGTTCCTTTAGACGGCATTAGTCGAGAGCTTTATTCATTGATCGGTTCTGCGCCGTCCGTCGCTCTCGTTAAACCAGCATTCAAGGCAAAATTCACGGCAAAAAAGAAGGCAACACCATGGTGAGATCGATGGCAGTGGAGAAAGTACAATACGTTGTTGGCTCGCGAACTCACGAAGAATCGATTTTACTACAACAGGGCATTTGCACCATTCAAAAATCAAGCACGAACAGACGATCTTGAACTTCATCACTGGATCAGAGCGGCTTATGCAAACGAATCAGGTGCTTTTCGACTTTCGATCGGTTTCATTTGATATCCAACTAACTGTGTACTTGGTGCAGAGTACCCGCACGCGTTTAAAGAGGTCGCACCTTCAGGAGTGATCAGCTACACCGATGAAGAGTATTCACAGTATCTTCAAGGTAAATGTGCGTGTTTTTTGGATGTACCATTCTAAGTGATATATATATATATATATCAGCTCTTGATAACAGTTGGACGCGGGAGGATACAGACCATTTGTTTGACCTATGTCGGCGGTATGACCTTCGATTCGTTGTGATTGCAGACCGATTCAATGGAACGCCAAGTCGGTCCGTTGAGGTAGGATTCATAAAAGAGAGCGCCTTTTCGCCTTTGAGCGGTGGACTGATAGATGCCCGGCGCGGTCGGGAGAGTGTAGGATTTGAAAGATCGGTACTACAGTATCTGTCGGACGTTAATGAAGGAGCGGCTACCAAAAAGCGAGGCAACATTTCAGCAATACGCGTTCGATAAGGAGCGCGAGGTGGAGCGAAAGCAAGCTTTGGAGACACTATATACACGAACAAAGGAGCAGATGGATGAAGAAGAGGCATTGTTGGTGGAGGTAAAGCGAATAGAGCAGAACGAAGCCCGGCTCAATAGAGAGCGGGAGAGCGTCATGCAGATGCTGGCGCAACTTCCGGTGTCTCGTGGTAGCACAGGCGCGAGCGTCGGTAATAACTTTGTTCTGGAGACAAAGGTGAGGTAACACATCGGCTCATGTTTCTTAGAATCTCATTTTTCTGCCTCAGAAACGTAGGAGAAACGCTTCTAATGCCGACATGGTTGGCAGGAGCGATGGTAAAAGAACATTCCTGTCTTTTTCTTTGGGGGGGTGTTCAAATCTAATGAAGCGTTATAGACTCAGTATTACCAAAGGAGAAACTCGCCGCAGGCGTTCATGTCCAGAGTCAACGGCTCGCGGGTGTAAAACCTAGTATGCATGAGAAAGTACTTACAGTTATGAATGAAGTAGCCGTTGGTAAGTTATCCAGTCATATAATCGGCCAATGATCATCGGACCCTATTCTGACAGCCTCCGCATCGCATGATTTATCAATAAATAGGTCAGCGTCCTGTGATGCCCACTGCAAACGTCTGTCAAGCTTTCGAACATCTTCAATCTTCACTTGCTGTGATGTTTGAGCTGAAAAAAGTAGTCGACAAGTTAGAAATTGAGCACAAGGTGAAAACACTTCATAAGGTAGTTGATTACCCACAATTGACCGTCTCCAGAACTTTTTCCCCTATTTGAGTCCGCTAAATCCGTCGATGTTTCTCTCTCTCTTAGTCACCAACGACCTCTAGACGCCGGAGGCTATGAGAGGCGCATTTCCAACAAGCAGGGTCACGTGTGTATGCGTGCATGTGTTGCGAGAGAGAGATAGAGAGAGGTGCTTTAAGTGTGGAAGAGAGGCACGAACAATATGCGTATCAGAGGAGTTGTAATTGAGTACGACTTTTCGGATTTAGCCTTCCCCCTCACCCCACTCTTCTCTCTTCTCTCTCTCAACACAATACCATACTATCCACCCCTCTCTTGAAAATACCCCTTTCCTTTTAATTGGACATCACTTGTACTCTTCTTTTTTATTGGGCGCATCCTCATATATGTTATATGTATTTGATCTTACACTTATTACCTTCTGCCATATATAAAAAAGATGCTTGCAAAAGGGCACAGCCTTAACCACGAACAACACTCGCAACCAGTGAAAGCCGTCAACATCGTTCGACCGTCCTCTCCATTCTTACAGCATTTCAAACTGCCTTCCCAGAATCAACCAGCAGTGCAGCCACTGACATTGCCGGTCATGGCGTCGTCGGCACCTTCGTCGTCCTTTCGACCACCGGCGTCTGTGTTAGGTACTTCTAACCTATTCTCGCTCTACTCGACACAACCTGGGTTTGGTACTGGCCCTATAGTAGCTCAGCATTTTCTGCAGCGGGCGAGGAGCACGTCGAATATGTCTGGATTCACGCCTGGGTCTACAGAAAACCGAAAGGATGAAAGCGTAGAGGATGAAGGAAGCGTGGAGGATAGTATCGATGGGAAAGATGAGAGCATCGACGGGAAAGATAGCGGAAGAGGCGACGACGGTGATAGCATCGGTGGAATCGACGATAGCATCGATGGAGTCGACGATGATTTTGAAGGCATTGACGGTAGTATCGACGATAACAAGGATACAATCAGTGATACGGATGACTATGACGACTATGACAATGACGATGACTATGACTATGATTATGACTACGATTACGACTACAGCTATGATTACGACTACGAACAAGACCACAATGACAGCGACGACGACGACGACGGCCATGAACTAGGAGAATCTAGCTATGACCATGCTGTTAACGCTGACGAGTCGCCACCACTACGGCTGTTGGAGCTCAACGAGCAACCCTCCAAAGTGGTCGCTCGAATAAAGAAAGGAACAATAATGAATGGCCGAGGTGAATTCGTCAACAAGACTGGTGATGATCAAGAAGAATGGCTGGACGAGGCCAGGGCAAATCGCAAAGTAAGGAAAGGAGCGCGATTTTTTACGCAGCAGCTATATGGATGCATGTGATTGAAAAAAAAGGGGTGGGACCTGGAATCGAACAGATTGCGGATCTCGAGATCGAAAAGACATCATTGCTGGCAGTCAATACGACGCTCGAGGCAACGTTACGGCGCCAGGAGGCACGAATTGCAGAACTTGAGCATCGACTGGACTCGTATGTAGGGAGCAAAAAGGAAAAAGGGAAGGTCTGGTAATTTGGGCACTGGGAAAGAGCGGGAATTGATCACTGGCACATACAAAACAGAGACGATGAGGAGGGAAAAAACGGAGGAGATGAGAACCAAGACGATATTAGCGAGGAAGCTGAGGCAGACGAGGAGCACGATGCCGAAGGCGATGAGGTACCTCTTCATACCAGCATGATGCCTCTCCGAGCCAGAAGAAGCAAGCTACCAATGGCTTTAGATATGGATGAAGAAGCGCTGACGGAGCGTTTGTCGAATGAGGCCGTTGAAAATGACGAAGCATTTCAGCGGTTGCGGCGGATGCTTCAGGGCCTCATTGAGGATGCAGAGGCAGCATTAGTCCAGAGAATTCGAGTTACTGGCCGTATACCTGCAGATTACGAAAACGATGAAGGTAAAGCAACTTGTCGCGTTCCAGCTCGGATTATTTTTCTAATATCTTTGATGATGCTTTTTCTTGAAGCAATGATTAAACGCCTTGCAATTCGCCGGTCATGGACGCCAAAGAGCTCGAATAACGCATCCAGCATGCATCAGACGACTCGGAAGTCCCCGCGACGCATATCGGTAGATACGGGACCGCCCCCTCCTCCAGTCATTCAACACACAAAGGAATCGATGTCACGGACACAGACCCGATCCACGTCACCAGCTGTCATGCTCTCGCCCCCAGAATCTCCGAGTTCATCGCAAGGGCGTCCATTGAGTAGAGCACCATCCATAGCTTTATCGTCCAGACAACAGATCACAGCGTCACCAACAAGCATTAATCATGAACAGCCTATGTCCCCTCGATGGCGCTGATGTTCATTCTGCGCACTGTATGATATGACTCCTTCTTCTCGTCCGTGTATATCCTGTTCCTTCACCTTATTTATTCCACCCATTCTTTTTCTTTTTTTGAACTGATATTCCTTTTGAGCTGTTGAAGCCGAAGGAGAACCAAAAAAGGGGAACAAATGTTGTTGCATGATTTTTAACTCGGGCAAAAGGAAAGGATCTGGGTGGGATGATCTCTATTTGTTCTCAACATCATAACCTGCCTTTTTCCAAGCAGCAAACCCTCCCTTGAGGCTCTTGATACTGTCTTTTTGATATCCCATGCGAATCAATGACTCAGCCGCCATGATGCTACGTAATCCACCAGCGCAGTATAGCACAACCTGCTCCTTTGCCTCGGGTGCCACTACTTTTTCAATGCCGAGCTCGAGGACTCCCCGCCCAAGGTTGATAGCACCGGGAATCTGAAGACACCAACGTGAAAAGAAAGTTGGCATTCCTCTCCTTTCTTTTGTGACTGATTACGGTACTTCTTTACCTTGCCATTTTGCTCACATTCTGCCGTCTCACGCACATCAATCAGAACAACGTTCTTCCCGGTAGCCAATTCAGCATCCAACTGGTCGACATTGATTTCATCAATCTTGAGTGATTCCTGAGTACGCTTAACGAGGTCTGTCCAACGGCTCAAAGCACCAGAGGACTATACAACAGTATACATAAGTTCTAATCAGCAAAATCAAAAGAGCTATCGCATTTGCAACCGGGGAAAAATAGAAGGGTGGGGAGCGAGAAGTCGTGATGTCTTCCTTTACCATGGTGAATGCGCGTCTCTGAGCAGCAGCAGCGAAAGAAACCTATATAAAACGAAGAGTATTAGCAAAGGGACCTTTTCTATACGGCTAAAGGAGCGCTGTACCTGTCTAATAGCCGACAGCATGGTGACAAAAGCTGAAAGGGATGCCTTCCCCACACTCACCCGCAAAGATTATGTATGGTTACACACAATTAAAAAGGCGATGACGTGCTGCAATAGAGTGGACAGCACTTTATTTTCAACATCACCTGGCTGAAGGAGGCATTGACAGCGAAGATAATGTATATGCGATTTATACATTCGCGTTCTCCTTATGTCGTCTTCTAGAACATCCCAAAACTGACATGCCCATAGTATAGTGAGAGTCAATAAAACTGGTGATTTTTATTTTATTGTTTGGTCCGGGAATCCTTTGTTCTGAACAAGTATGCTTCTCCAATTCAAATGGTTCTTATCTTTTTTGTAACATGTACTTGCATCTTTCGATCGTTTGGGGCTTTCCGTCGCTTTGGGAATAAACCCCCTGTGTGGTGATCGTGTAGCAGTATCGTTACAGATGACGCTTGCAAATTGCCGGGTCATTACAGTCTTTAAACTTTTCATTCAATGGCGGTCGAGATCAATTGTTCATTACGGTATCTCAGCACACCGGATGGTAGAGGGCGCTGTGCGTGTATGGATAGAGAGGGTGTTGGTCCTATGTTTTAAATAAGCGAATAACTATATTTTAGATATCACGGACAATGCTATCTGGGGGTGCGCCTTCATAGATGATGCGGTACACGGTATCGAAAAGAGGGAATTCTCCAGTCTTGTTGTGTCCTGCTAGAAACTGATGGACCTCGTAGGCTGTGAGTGTGCCTTGCAACTTTTGACCGTTCAGGAGCTCCCTTTCCAGCTCGTCAATTGGCTTGCCAGTCCTGGCGAATGCCTCGGCCACCTTACGATTACGACCGCCAGCACACGTAGTGATCAAATCGGCCACGCCGCACGACTCAAAGAATGTCTCGTTCTGAACAGAACCAAAGAATGTTTGACCAAACTTTCGCATTTCCAAAAGACCACGACGAATGATGGCTGCCTTTGTATTAGAACCGTAGCTATGATCCAGAAAAAAAAAGGGATGAGACCTCGGTTCCCGCCCAACCCCCACTCCCCAACAGCCCCAACAACCCATTTACTTACCCTAGTCCATCTGAGAGACCAGCACCCACAGCAACGACATTCTTCAATGCACCGCACAACTGGACGCCCACTTCATCCTCGATTATATTCACCCTGAAATAGGGCGTGTTGAATAACTTGAAGTATAGATCACCGTGCTCCCGACAGCCAATTGTGGTTTCACAGAATTTCTCCTGGGCCACTTCATCCGCGATATTGGCGCCACTCAGTGCCGCGACGGGTATGCCAAGGCGTTCTGCTATTTCGTCGGAGAAGAGGTTCACCCGATCGGGAAGGATCTCGAGACCTTTGATGAGCGAAATGGCCTTAGCATTAGGGGCAAGATGGCCTACGACATCATCGCATGTCCTGCGGACAAACTGATGAGGCATCACAAACACGAGCACGGTCGCGTCGCGGCAGGCATCGGCTATACTGGGTGTCGCAATGACATTGTCTGTAAATTTGATGCCAGGCAGGTACCTGGCAATATGGCGATATGGGTTGGAATAAGGAACCAGGTTTTCCGTAAAGAGAGGGAGTGTGTGTGTTTTTTTTATTGGGAGAGTCGAAGACAGAACCTACTTTGGATTTTCATGCTCTCGGTTGATAACGTCCGTTAGCTTTTCACCGTTGAAGTTCTCCTCGAAAACCCACTGGCGCACTTCGGGCTCAAAGATATCACTGTGATTCAAGACGTTCTGGCCAATGATTTTGCCGACGGCTGATCCCCTGAGGAAAAGCAAGGAGGAAACGATTGTTGGGATACACGAAAAACAGAGGCCGCATCAATTTGCTCACCAGTTACCGGAGCCGATAATACACACACGTTCTCTTTGATCTGTCGATAACATTCTTATGCTGGAAAGAAGTGAAGGGCAAGAGCGGATAATGGATCGGTATTTATAGGCCTGAGGCAGAATGCGCGCAACCAGCATGCCTTTTTTTTTGGGACAACGGGAAAAAGGGCTTTGGGTCTACACCGACCCCCGTGTTTTGCGCTGTTGGCCACTGTGTCTTTAACTCCGATGCCAACACAGGCATATTGTCACGCAACAAATTCACCAAACCAAGAACGCTCTCTAAAACGACGCAGGGTCCGTCCGAGAGCGCACAAGCACGTTGATCAAAGTCCATAAACGTTCTCTTGCTCATCATCATGTGAAGAACAACAATGGATACAGTCCTTTGTAGTTTTGTGCGTACCATCCACGTCAGCAACATCCCATCTGTCCAGTTAATTTCATCAAACTATTCTCATGCTCCTTTCTTTTCTTCCATTACTGGCTCTGAATGGGAACATTACAAGTACCTGCATAATATTTTCAAAAGGCTCACGTGAAAATAGTTAATATAAAGAGGCATTAAAGACGCCAAACGAGTGCGCCCAAAGCAAGATATGTTTTCGGACTTACACCGATGGGACCATCCGAGGAAATGTTGAGAAACGCGCATGCTAAACCTATTGGCGGCGTGTTCTAAGCGGTAAATCGCAAATTCAGCATTGATCGATAATGTGCAAAGGCTAGATTTGCGTATACATGTTGACACTTTTTAGTTGCCAGAGGTAGCAACTATAGATTCCTGATGCCATGGTATTGCTATATTGAGACATGTTGTTCTGGTTTCTTAAATAGTTCAAGGTGACTCTCAATTGTTGTCAACCTAATACGACAATAATGATGTCTACATCTTGATCCGACTTTCTCATCTGATACGACTTTCTTATTTCAGCGCAATAAGTACGAAAACGCGCAGGAGGTGTTGTTTATTTTAGTGCAGTAGAAGTAGTCTGTTATCGCTTTCACCTTATTGGATAAGTCATATTTTATGCTTATTTCTAATTATTTCGTCTTTATCTTTAGATACATGTGGTCTTTATTGTGTCATGGCATAGACTGCGTCGGGTTAACATTGTCAGCCGACGTGTGATCTGAGATTTAATAAGACGAGTGCGCGGTTCCTGTCAAGACTCTATGGCGCAGTGTAAGGAAGGGGGAAAACACAACGCGGCGGGTTTGTTGCGCTCTCTTCCTGCGTATTTCGATGACTCGGTAGGCCCTCCCCTCTGAGACGAATGCTGCATTACACAGCGGGAATAACGGCGTACGAAATATTGCGGCTTCTCCTGGCAACGAGCTTCTCATGATAACAATCCAACAGGATCCGGGTTCCCTTGATTATTGATTTCATGTCCTCTCTCCCGCGCCCTCTCTAAAATTTCCTACTATTGATAGCAGTGTCCGAGAAGCAAAAAGGTAAGAAAAAAGATCATAGAAAAGGTTCACCTCACGTGACTTGAAAAATGTCCGAGCAAAAAAAAAAAAAAATGTTGGCAGTCTCGTTTGTTTTTCCTTGCTTTGGCTTCAAGGGCGGGGTTCGGGGCTCGGGGAATGCCGCGCGTGCGAGTGGAAAAAGTTTTGTTTTTGTTGAAAAAAAGGGAGGCTTTCAACTTTTGTAATAATAATAATGTCCACCGCACCACCCAACCTCGCCAATCCTCCCGCTGGTATCTATTCGCCTCTCTCAACATTCCCTGCCAAGGCGCAGACGCCTGCTCCTTCGGGATCGTTCTTCAATCCGCTCAACTGGCCGAGCTTGTTCAACTACCAGAAGAGCCGCCTCGGCTTGCCAAACCCTGGCAAGTTCGAGCGTCTCCATGGCGAGGTGAAGGGTAATTGAAATTTCTACATTCTTGGACACGCATTGCATAATTCGCACACGCATACACACGACAGCGACGAAGAAATTAAGAAAGAGCGAAAGGACCGACAAAGAGCGCAGACACGACTCACGAACAGCATTTCGCGTTTTGTAGATACGTTTGTTACCAACTACTTGTTTGATGGCGCTCAGGCCAACATTGTCAAGGAGCTGTCGCCCAATTTCCATGTCCAACATCAGTTCTCGTTGGGATCGCAAGTGATGCCTCCCATGTACAACTTCATGTCCGGCTACATGACTGAGAGAGTAATAAGAATGCTCAACGAACGGAAAGGATAATAGGCTGACCGACGCATGTATATATATGGCTATGGTTTTATTTTAGACGATGGTCCAGGGTACCATGGATAACGATACCAACCTCAACGCTGTCGTCAGACACGCGTGGTCCACAAAGTCGCTCACGAAGATCATGGCTCAGGTATGTGTATATCATATATGAGTGTACTCTATGTGCGCGCGCGCGTGTGGGAGAAAGAATACGAATGACCAAAGAGGAAGGGAATTCTCTAACCTTTCTGGACATGCATCTAGCTTACCCATATGCCTGGCCACTCTATGCTTTCGGTTGAGCATGAGTACTCTGGCTCAGACTTCAGTATCAATGCTAAGGCCATGAACCCCAACCCAATGGAGTTCACCGGTCTTTATCTCGCGTCGTACCTCCAATCCGTCACACCTAAACTCGCTCTCGGCACTGAGGTCGTTCTTCAACGTCCTACCCCTGATATGGAAGAGACGGCCATGTCACTTGTTGGCAAGTACAGTGGAAAGGACTTCATTGCTACCGCCCAGTTCCAGGGCCTTGGTGCTATCCAAGCCAGCTACTATCAACGCATCAACGAGAAGGTTGACTTTGGTGTGGAGATCAACCTCCTTGTCCAGGGCGCCCGGAGAGAGGGTGTTGCTACGATTGGCGGCAAATTCGACTTCAGACAGGCGACTTTCCGTGGTCAGATCGACACGACGGGTCGCGTTTCCGCCGTTTTGGAGGAGAAGATGGCCCCTGGCTTTTCGTTCCTTATCAGCGGTGACCTGGATCACATGAAGGTAAAGCGTTCGTTATCATGGAAGAAAACATGCTGATGATGGGGTGTGCTTTATAGGGCCAGAGCAAATTCGGCGTTGGTATCATGTTGTCCGCTTAGATTGTTTCCCTCCCACCCGCCTATCCACCACTCACCCATATTTCGTGTATATTGAAAAGAAAAAAGAAGCCCTCTCTTCCTCTCTCTCTCTCTTCCAAAGAAAAAAGTTTTTAGACAATCTTTAATTATGTTGCCGAATCCATAAACACAAGAGGTTGGTCTTGAGAATGTAGTTTGGATAATACGCACGACAACAAAAAGGAAAACAATCGACACATGTGTTAACCCGTCTTATTGTGCCATCCAGTCGCATCTATTGTCGCCTGCCCCATACAAAACTGGCGTGTCAGACCCGTCCAATGGCCTATTGAGAAAGAACAGTTCATTTAAGTAGGCAGATCGGCTTACGGAAGATATCGTATTAACCATTTACGCACTCCTTCTAATATGACTCAAGAAGAGATGAATACATCTCTTCATCAATGACGTAGTCCATAGGCCAGGGCAGCCATGCTCATTACCAAATGACTATGTCCATTTTTGGATATTTATTTTCAAAAATATACTTGTGATTCTGCGACTTTGAACTGTATGATTCCATGCCATGTGTGCAACACAGGAATTTGCATTTCTTATTAAATACACACCCAAACATTTCATTGTTCACACACGCAACTTCGCCGCTGGTTGTTCATCATTCATTTTATATTAAACAATAGAGATGGAGAGAATTGAATTACTGCCGGCTTCTCGCCAACTCATCCTGGTATTCGTAGTGGAGTGGTCCGACATCGTGGTTGCCGTGGTACTCCCAACCATTCTCGGTAACATGATATACTAAAGTTGAATGGGTGTGAGATAACATGGTCGTCGTGGGATATGCAAGTAATAGATTAGGATGCCTTACAGTTGACGGATCCACCGGACATGGCGTCTCTGTGTGTAGCATGGTAGATCGATCGGCGACCGAGCTCAATAGCTTCCGGTACGGAGAGATCATAGTCATAGCCGCTATCGAGCACACCGTATGCAAATGTAGAGCCAGAACCGACAGAGAACAAATCGCCTTTCAGGCGTTGACCGTCCGAATCTACATAGAAAAGGTTGGGGCCCTAAAGGAAGAGAGAGAGGGGATCATATGAGCATTTTCTAGGTCTGCCTTTGTCACTGTCTTCACTCTCTCTGTGCTTGTGGTTCTTACTGTTTTGTCCCAACCAGTCACCATTGTACCCTATCATGCGAATGTCATCAGTAAATATATCTCCTCTTTTCCTATCATTCCCGTATATCTTCTCTTTTTCTTTTACCATCGACAACCCCATGCCCTTGTATGAATAGACCATGTTGGCCAGGAGTTTGGATGCGGCAGCTACCGAGATGCGTTCTTTGTTTCGAAGTTCATAGAGGCGGCAGCGACGACCTAACTCACGCTCCCAGTATTGACAGTCTGCAGCGCCTCCGGCCAAAGTGCCGAGCAAATATGGGTTGATCTCGATCACCTTCTTCACCGTCTGAGAAGCTAATCATGCGTTATTTCTTAATATAACCAGATATAAAGTTTCTCATCGAAAAAGGGCCGGATAGTTACTGATTCAAGAGCCCCACAATCAACCTACCAATATAGTTGCCCATGGTGGCGCGGGAATCGACAGCGACAACGACACCACCCTGAAATTTGAATGCAAGCGTAGTTGTACCGTGCTGGATCTTGATTTTGTATTCAGGGGATTCTTCATCAGTGACGCTTCTCAAAAAGTCAACAGGCTAAATAGCGTGTGAGCGTTGTGTCAGTCATTGTCTGCAAGTGCAAGTGGGTGCGATTTCGTGTAGAGTGTGTGCTTTACGTTGTGAACGTCGGGAATGTCAAAAGTCGGGAAGGCAAGATCCTGGGCAGCGTCCCACTTGCCACACACGTTCATTACGCCATTTTCACTTTGAAATTGGAAGGGCGAAGATGCATATTTTTCGACAAAACGGTGCATGTTGCAAAGGCGTCGTGAAAATAAAAAGAAAAGGTACGGTACGCGCGTTCTTCTTACGGAGACGAGCGGGCTTGAAAAATGCGGAATCTGAACAGAATATAGCCAATGAGATTAAGTAGGAAATTTTAAGGCGGCAGTAATTGCCCACCCCATCTAAAACTCAAACTGAGAACTCTCGGTTTTACTAGAGATAGAGTCCCGCCCATGGAATCATTCATCAAAAGAGTACGATCATTAAGGCAACCCATAAAAGGTCCCCTATATATTATTGAACTTCATCCTATATCTTGTATTTGATCTTGCTTGTAAAATAATAAAGGAATTGTTTGGACAAATGCAAGCGAAGTGATTCTACAATGCAAGCCCTTTGGCCTTCCTGAGTTCCATCTTTCCAGATACTGCCTTAAGCTATCCAGCCACACGCCACACCCGAGCTGTGTTACTCTCTATAAACAGTGACCAAACTCCGAGCAACAAATCACAAGTGTCAAGGCGCCCTGAAAATACCAATCCCGGGAAGATTCCAACCGTGGCTCTGTAGCCATATTTAGTGAATATCTTGCTATGGATTAATATTATACTGGCGTATGTCACTTAACTCTGCTAGTGATGTTTTAAAGTATAGGAGTAGATATAAATACGTGTACGCTATAGGATTAGAATGATACGTAGATTGCAAGCGTTGCTCTTCCGGTGGAACAATGGATGGTCATGAATAAGTTTAGATCCCCCATAACTATAAGCAATAGATATGGGTTTTCAGCAATAGTTCCGCATCCAAGTATGATGGCTGACCTTCAAAGTGCTATCCCAACTTCCTGTACAAACAGCAGCGCCGTCTGGAGAAACACCAACACAAGACACCCGATGCTCATGTGCTTTAAGATCATTGGTACACTCATTCCTCAGTGTATCCCAGATACGACAATGGTTATCATCATGGCCAGCAAACAACACCCGTCCGGATTTTGAGAAGCTTAGAGACGTGACGCCACTTGATATACTTTTGTTTATGTACACATTCAGCTCACGGTCTGCGCGGATATCAAACAAGCGACAAGTGGCATCATCTGATCCGGATCCAAATGCTTGACCATCCGGGAAAAATTCAATGGCATTAATGTCTGCCTCATGGCCCGAGAAAGTCATTACACAGCTTTGGCGGTTCACACGCAAGTCCCATAGTTTAGCGGTAGTGTCGCAAGAACCAGATATAAACACATTCGGATTAGTAACAGTAGCAGATATGCTAATGAATAAAACATAACCATGAATAACTATTTCGAGACCATTCCTTCTCTCTCAGACACTCTTTTACCGGTGAGCCACCCATGCAGCCCCCAATGACTTTCTTAATAAACTTACCACATCACATCACCCGCGTGGTCCTTGTATTCGGTAACTTTCACGCCCGTGTTAATGTCCCACAGCATACAGCTCGTATCACCGCTCGATGTCACGATCCGGTGCTCGTCTAGGAAGCGGCAACCACTGATAAAACCTGTGTGACCCAGGAGTATACGAATAGGTGTTGAGCTAATATCATCTTTGTCTTTCAAGCTATGGATTGAGCATGCATTGTCGAGACCACCTGATGCGGCAAGATTGCCTGACAGCGACTGGGAACAGGTCATAACCCAGGAAGATTGGAGAGTAATCGAGCCAACTTTATGGCCTTTATAAGCCTCCCACACCAGCAGCTTGCCATCCTGAGAAGCTGTAACAAGCTGGGGAATATTTTCTGCCCAACACAAAGCATATACTTTAGCTAGGTGGCCTTTGAGTACTTTACGACAATGGAGAGCCATGCAGGGCAGAGGTTCGAGCTGTCTTCGTGCAATGTCAGACACTAGAAGTGGTCAATGGGCTACAAGTCTACAGTGCACCACGCGAGGAGACGTAGTAATGAGCGAGCTCGAGGAACACTCGACACTTACGGGTGCCATTGGCTAGTGCATCACGCTTTTTCCGGAGTTGTTCCTTAAGAGACTCAGCCTCCTTCCGAGAAGCTGCAATGCGTTCATTGAAGTTGTCTGTCATAAATTGAAAAAAGAGAAAACGAAGAAGTGGGAATATCACATACACCATTTTCCCCGAAATAGAAGTTGGGTTTTGCCCAGAAATCTTTACACATGATGACAAAGCAAATGTCGCATGCACGACGAAAGATGTCGCCCAAGAAAAGCTTCCATCTCTAAAAACATCGAGTCTCCAGGATATCGATGCCCCTATCTTCCATCCTATTCGCCTAAACTCAATCCTATTGAATAGTTTTAGTCGGTTGGGAAGAGCAAAGAGAACATAACAGATTCTTGGAAAGCGTCACACTGATGACCCGAATCAGTAAAGTATCGAATAGATAAAGTTGAGTGATTTCGAAGGGTTCGTCTCGTATTCTTGCAGGAGGGCAGTTAACTTATGGTAATGCTACAATGGTCATCATGGTATGTATATGGATAAAGAACATTACCTCTATATAGAACCATGAGCCATTAGGTTGGGCTCTGGATATATAATGAAGAGATAGAGTTAAACAAGATACCACCATGGCGCCATATTGTGAAGGTTATGGAATAATGCATCAGCAAAACAGGTGATAAAAGGCTTTCTCATGTTGCGAGCTCTTTGTGGAGTGTACATGTATAATCACACACGTGCATTGATATGAGGCAGCAAGTTTGATGGAGTAGTGGTTTTAATACGCAGCTCGTGGCCAACAACACGGACTCTCTTGCTACTTTTATGGATCTTCGTAATCTTAGTGGTACATGGGTCACGTTCTGATAGATTAGATTACTCATAATGCAATGCCTTTTCTTGTTCATCAAGAAAGTATGTCTGTTGACGACACAACCACCTTTACCTACGCGAAAAACAAAATGGTCGTTTAAACCTGTCTGTAACAAAACTGTGGGGCTGAGTGTTGATAAACAAGAAGCATTGTGAAGTTGCACGGTTCTTGTCAATCATCCACCTTGATCTCCTATAAATACTGGATTCGCTGCTGGGCTCCTCCTGCCTCCTCCTCGCTTTTCCATCCCGGCAGTCACCAGGACACCCGAACTACTCTCCGGGATTGAGTTAAAGTGTATGAGGAAGGGTTACTGTCTTCAGTGGACTAATGAGTACCGATCGATTTCTTTTTGTTTACTGATACGACAACTTTATGCAACTTATGCGACTTGCTATTTTATCTCACGTACGAAATTTAGTTTGGAAAATAAAGTATTTGTGATACGCTCCTTTTTCCTTAGAAAACTTAGTACTGTGTTCCGTGAATGTAGCATAGTTCACCGACAATAACCCGCAAGAAACATTGTTACCACGCCGCGTATACGAAAACGCTTAAGAATATAGATTATATTCAAGCTAGCTTCTGTATCTCGATTTCACGCTTGTCCCTTAGAATATGCGATCTGCTCAGCGAAAACCGCGGTATACCGCCACGTGAGCATACACGGAAGGGTCTTCCCATCTATCCACAAAGAAAGAGAAAGCCTGTTTATAGCTTTTATCGACCCATGGTCGACTTTGCGTCGCAAACCTCATTGCTGACATCGGTTTACAAATCTTGGTACAAGGCGCGACGTACCATGACCTACACTCTCCGCAGCCATAATCAATGATTGTACATGAATAAATGATACATGTCTTCGACCCTCTCTTGCACTATCTAGCAGAGTATGCCAGAAGCTATCAGAGTCTGGTAGAACGGACGCATGAAGATCGTAGCAAATGATCAAGGTACAGGTTTTTATCTTATTGGCGATGGCGTGAAATATCAAGCGGCACGCTATCCAACGAACACCGCTTTGATGACAACTAAGTCCAATCCCTCATGCAGCATGACCCCTTTAAAGTTTTCATAGTCAAACTTAACAAGCCGCTGAGCAAGGCATTTTACATACAATGGCGAGGAAAAGGCATTCGACCCATAGGAAATTTCGTCCACAGACCTAATGAAGTTGGAGATATCGAGTGCGTATCTAGGCAGTAAGATTGATTCTATCTTGATCGCTGTACACGTTTTTTTAATGACGCTCAGCGTTAGGCGTCAAACGATGCGGGCATTGATGTCCTTCAGACTATAATGAATCGGCAGCAGCCGTAGCTTTAGCCTATGGTCTCCAAAAGCACATTTCCACCGAACGCAAAATTTGGTCTTTGATCTTGGCGGGCTTCATTAGATAACTGAGTGTACATAGGAATTCATATCCATCTCATTCATTGCAACCTTAAAGAAACTGATGTACAATAGTACCTAGTGATAGTTTTTTTTTGGTATGTAACTTTGGACTACCCCGTCTCTTTCTGATCTTGTTTGCTGGCCGTGGGAATCCTAAGCTACATTTAATTATACTCCCAAAATTTTTGTCGTCTTTGGTAGCGTAGCCATTGCAAATGACCCTTTTTGGATCATGCCATGCTGAACATACAGGTATCCATAGCCATCTGCATGCATCTGATCCACCCAACAGCTTCTCAGATTAGAACTTGTATTTTCATGAGAATGTCTATATCTCTTTTGCTTGGCGATACACATAGCATCAAGCTCACCATTACTGTTCTATGGGAGATTATGAAGGTATTCTTTTCCAGTAGCTGCTTACGAGAGTTATGTCTTAGCTCTAATATTCAACATGACGTTCCATCAATTAATTTAAGTTCTCACTAAAAATGATTGCTGTCAACCTGTGGCAAGGAAAAATGGTGCAAAGATCCAAGAGCGCATTGAATGGATCGGTCGGCGAAATATGACTGATATTAACTTCAGCTTGAAATACACGTGGCATAGTTCAATGAAGAAGCTTCCGTGATGGATTCAGCACCGAGATAAGAAAGATAACAGAAGTCTCGGGAACAATCTCAGTATCAGGTATCATTGACTACAGTCTGTGACTGCGCAGCAAAAACCAACCAGGTTAAAATCGGCGGTGTAACTGGACGAGACGGATAAAAAGATATTATCTAGTAATGGATAATGCACCTATTGATAACACTGAAAATAACTCTAATATGCCAAGTGCGTACTGGATAGGCATTGGTTGCGATGTAGGCAGTAAGTCAGGGTACTTGGTGTTGCCTAATGGGATCTTTACTTCTTGAGATGACACGGGGAGCCAATTTTATGCATCCATTCTGTGCGACATTACTATGCCTTGTGAATACATTGTATGCTACAGTACAGACTTGTTTTTCATTCAAATCTAAGATCTGCAGTATTATCCAAGCTCATGGGAGAATATTGTACTTGTCGTTGCAGGACAGAATGAGGCTGTCTGCAGACGGTCTTTCCATTTTTTCTTTGCTTATTCTGTCGATGCTCTGCTTTCCCACGTCCTTTTGGGGTTAATTGCTGAGCGAATTATTCGCATCAATAAAAGCACTGTCGACCATGCATGCAGTGGCCGCCCATTATTTGATACTCTCGGTTCCCATCAAAGCACATCACTACAATATAACGAGTTGAATAAGTACTGCCCGTCAATATGGTTCCGTAGAAGCGTATCACTATAGCGAAATATCATTGTAACAAATGTCACTATAACAGACGGCCATTGTACTGGCCAATCTCGTGGACATGAGATGTAAATTAGAGTGTTTGGGTAAGGGCCACTATTCAATTCTACAGAAGTTCAATGCACTGATGCGACGTTTATTTTTATATTTTGCAGAAGAACGAAAGAAAAAGCTACAGTGTGCGTATGTTTGTTAAATCCACGATTGGCTATGTTCGTCTTCGCTTCTATTCAGTTGAAATAAAGTGATTTGTTCGATATGGAATATATCATTTAAAGTCTGTCTATGAATCAAGCTGACATGACTTTTTGCTTGATCAGCACCATTGATCAGAAGTTGCCGAGACCTTATGTCAGCTCACTTGGGGCAGTCCACAATGCTTGTTATTCTATTTTGGTCCACTCTCTTCTTGGTATGTGATTATGTGCGTGTGAGTGTTCGTGTGAATGCGCTTGTGGGAGAGAAAGTGCTGTAGCATTAAACAATTTCGCTCCTCGTGCGGCGATCTCTGCCGCATTCTATTCCCCCTTGCAGCTTTTGCAGCCATGACTTGACGCGAAATGTCTATTCAAAAGGACAGAATGTCCGGCCGAAAGAGCGACTGCGATGGCCGCACCAGCCAGCTCGGAGGGACAAGGCGGAATGAGGTGGTCATACAAAGTTAGAATGTCGCACGGGATTAGGATCGAAGAGCACGAGACTGCAACCTTCTCTCTCCCTCCCTCTCTCTCTCTCTCTCTCTCTTTCTATCCCTCTCTAATCCATAATTACGGTCATACTGGGAGTTGACTACGTGCACGCTCATATCTCTTCCTTTCTTTCATTTCCGCTTCGTTGCTACCCAACCGATTTCTTTGGTGCTCTGAGAAATGGTTCAGCAACAGCATTCTTATGACTATCTTGCCTCCCTCTCGCCCCCTTCTGCAATGTTTCTCACCAGTCCCGACAACTCAAAAGCAACACTCTGGTATTAATCAGTCTGTCGTGGCAAACTGGAGACAACGGGAGATCGATGCATAGATCGTCCCCTCATTGACCATGCGCCCATTGTTAATTTAGGATGGGGGATCTTGAGTCCTGGATGGATGAGAGCTACATCAGGCAATTCTGGGCTTCATTAAGCGAGGATGTTGTTGTTAAAGTAATACGTGACAAGAGAACTGGGTAAGAGTTATTACGCTCCTCCGCAAGCCTTACGCCGGGTATCTCCTTCTCGAGGCCCATGGAAAAAGTATTTCACTCTTCTAATAAAAGAATCACCCTCTCTCAATTGTTATTGCTACAGAGCCAGTGCGGGTTATGCCTTTGTTGAGTTCACCTCAACTCTCGCAGCTCAAGATGCACTTCTGAACTACCACGGTGCCAAGGTGCCCGCTATGCAAAAGACAATCCGGCTCAACTGGGCGTCAGGTGGAGGCATTCATGACCGAAAGTAGGTCTAGTCAGGGTCAATACGGCTTAAAATATATTCCAGATGAGGCAACAATTTCGGCTTACATGCGCACTTTTTCATTACCCACCCCCTTCTAGGGAAGACCGTGCGCCCGAGTACAGTCTGTTCGTCGGTGACCTATCTGGGGATGTTGACGAGACATTGCTTTTGGTATACATATATCATTGGTTTTTTTTTGGGGGGGGATGGAGAAGCAGGGCGGTCCCGGGTGAAGGGGGATCCTGGGAAGAAAATGTCTCAAAATAGCGGCCATCGAAGTTAATCATGCAACAACAGAACTTATTCCGTCGACGATACTCGTCTTGCCACTCTGCCAAAGTCATGACTGATCCTCTTACGGGCATGTCACGCGGGTATGGCTTTGTACGTTTCCATGATCCCCATGAACACCAGAACGCACTGACGGAAATGAATGGTGTCTACTGCGGCGAGCGCCCCATGCGAGTATCACTCGCAACACCCAAAAACAGCAACGCACGTTACCATCAGCTGGCACTCCAGGCACCTGCCCTCGTACATCAACCTACCGATCCAAACAACACGACAGTGTTTATTGGAGGGCTTTCATCAACGCCTGTGAGTGAGGAGGATTTGCGACAATGCTTCGCACCTTACGGCGAGATTGTCTACGTCAAAATCCCACCAAACAAAGGCTGTGGCTTCGTTCAGTATGTATCTAGGCAATCCGCCGAAATGGCTATCGAGCAGATGAACGGTTTCCAGATCGGTTCGTCAAGGATCAGGCTGTCGTGGGGTCGTTCCCAAAATGATAAGACCGCACTCAATGGCATCACGACGACATCAACATCGGACACTTGGCAGCAACACCAAAAACCACAACAACTACAGCAACAGCATCAAACTGCTATTGCGCAGCAGCAAAAGC
Organism: Dichotomocladium elegans; assembly: GCA_025716815.1. Taxonomy (NCBI): domain Eukaryota; kingdom Fungi; phylum Mucoromycota; class Mucoromycetes; order Mucorales; family Lichtheimiaceae; genus Dichotomocladium; species Dichotomocladium elegans. The sequence goes on from JAIXMN010000009.1 coordinate 917,967, forward strand.
ACCTACCATCGTCACCATTCCTTCCCAGCTCACCCACGAGCCCGATCCATCGGTAAAAATTATAATTACGCTCTCGTTCTTTTTCCTACCCCCGACCCATGATGCCCTTTCCCATCCGTCCCCCCATCATGACAAAAATGGAACTGGAAACGCAGTAATATGCTCACATTTGCTTGTTCAATAGCTACCATAGTCCACCCATCGCCAGTGCAACCATCGCCAGTGGAACCAGCAGCCTTTTGATCAGTCCCACCCTCAGTTACCAACGTGGCCATAATTATCTTGACTCTGCCTTTTCTGCGAAGTCTACCGGTAGCATTCCTCTACTACCCTCGTCAGCATCCATCATGACAACACAGATTTCACATACATCTGCTGCACACACCCACCGTCCAAAGACTAGCACCATGTTCTCGCCAGAAATTGCGCCGGCAACCGACATGAGTTGGCTTTGGCAAGATGGTGGCAATAGCAGCTCAGAGCATGAGGGCGACTGGCATTTGAACGACGCCTACGCGTAGTAACCTCACCTAAATCCACCTATCTTCTTTGACTTCCTTTATTGTATTATTATTGTTGAGTCTTACCCATTTTGATTATTGTTCTAGTTCATATCATATGTTGCGACATTATGCATGTATTTATTGCTCTCCCTGCCCTTCCTTTTCCTTTTCAAACCATATATTATAACAATATTATTAAATCTTGCATTTTTTTATGTTGATACGCAAATTAACCATTTTTCACTTCGTTGACAGGCTTGCCTAGAAAAAGCAGATCGTCAAGGTCAGATTTGTGTAACAAGGGAATTATAACATTGTCAAATAAAATGATGTTGAGGGGGACTGCCATGATGGGGGACGAAAAGAGGATGTTGACTAATGTATGCCGCACTTCCCATCGTGCGGGTACGCTGAGTTGAATTTTTATCTCTCGCGCAGGAGAGACAGGGCCTTGGGGGGGGCGTGGCAATCGTGCTTGGTGTTTTTTGTTTTTGCTGTTTGTGCCCAACTGGATATAACAATAAGAATGGTGTACGCGGGGGTTCTGAAAACACCATTGCTTTGGCCCTCCCTAAGGCCTAGCTTCAGAAACACCACTACCATTGCCCAATCTTCGACAAAACGGTCGTTGATAATCACGCCGACCTTATTTGCTAAATCAGCCCAGCAACCAAAGAACCCGTATACTGATACGATCCTGCTTCCAAAGACACCATTCCCACTGCGAGCCAATGCTGTTGTTCGGGAGCACCTGTTCAAGGATCGCTGCACCAAGGATCTATACGATTGGCAGGTAATGCTCTCTGACAAAGCCGTTCTGGTTTTGTTGTTCTCGATTTACGCGTTACCATATTATGCTGATAAGAAAAAAAAACCATAAATGCTGGGACATGCACAGTTAAAAAACAACCCAAAAGATCTCTTCGTCCTTCACGATGGCCCGCCTTACGCGAACGGTGACGTGCACTTAGGTAATTGACACACGGTCCCCAAGGAACGAAGAAAGATAGCACTCACCTGGGAAGGAACAGGTCATGCGCTCAATAAGATCTTAAAGGATATCGTTAACCGCTACAAAATGATCCAGGGCCACAAGGTTTGGTAAGTTATTTCCTCTCGAAGGGTTGTTTTAAGTCGAAGAAGAAGCCAATTTCATGCGGCGGTTTACCTACGTCTCTCTCTCTTTCTTTTTTCAAAGGTATCGCCCTGGATGGGATTGTCATGGTTTGCCCATCGAATTGAAGGCTCTCGAGCAAATCCGAGTATGTTTGCATAGACACTAATCGCACCAGGCATGCTGCATATCTCATTATTCCATCCGCTTTCTTTTTTGTGTGGGACGGGGTTGCGAAATCAGCAATCGGGTACGAAATTATCAGCCATGGAAATTCGACAACTTGCGAAGAAAAGGGCCCTTTCCGAGATTGAAAAGCAAAAGAAAGATTTTCGGAGCTGGGCAGTCATTGGTGATTGGGAAAACGCTTATCAAACCATGAGTAAGTGGCATTGAGTAAGCAAGGAAAAGACATAAGCTGACTAGTAGGTAGCAAAGGACTATGAGATTCGCCAACTGAGAGTGTTTCATGAGATGATGAAAAAAGGTAGAAGAAAGACGTTTCTTGAAGTCGATATTTACTGTTCCTCATTTAGGTTATATCTATCGCCAGATGAAGCCTGTATACTGGTCTCCTTCTTCAAAGTAAGCTGATGAATTTGGAAAAAGATACCGTTGGGATTATCGTCGAACACTGTTCCGGATGAACATAGATCGGCTTTGGCAGAGGCAGAGCTGGAATACAATGAACAGCACATTTCAAGATCCATTTATGTTCGTTTCCCGCTTGCCACTCTACGTACGTTCTGATGTTACTGTTTACCTGGAAATTCTTTACTGAAAGAGCAATTTAGCACTAGCTCTTAACAACAAGTGGAAGAACTACAGCGACATAGCCGCCGTGATTTGGACAACCACCCCTTGGACAATACCTGCAAATAAGGTATTTCCTAAACTGGAGAAGATCGATGTACCTTGCTCACTCAGTCAGCGTTCTGTAGGCTATTGCTGTAAACCCGAACTTGAAATACTCTCTGACGAGGTTGACGAAGGACGGAAAGAGTTCGCTGTATCTCTTGGGTAGCGACCGCGTAACGTCCTTTGTGGACGAGATCGGAGCAGATAATTTGGAGGTTTTGGATCAGGTTTTAGGATCCGAGTTAGTCGGAATGACCTACATCCATCCATTTTGCAAGTCATCGAATCCTGTTCTTCTTGGTGATCATGTTACTGCGGAGTCGGGTACAGGGCTTGTGCACACAGCACCTGGGCACGGTATGGAGGATTATGAACTTTGCCTGAAACATGGAATTGCACCTTTCAGTCCTGGTATGTGTTCTGTCACTACGGTCGCGATTTCACACCGCAATTTGACATCCATCCATTTTTAGTCGATGACGAAGGTCGGTTTACCGCTGAGGCAGGTGCCGAATTCTCCGGGAAGGACGCGTTTGGCGAAGGCGTGAATGCCGTCATTGCAGCTTTACAACGGGAATCAAGCTTGGTGAAACAAGGGGATTACATACACAAGTATCCGTACGACTGGCGCACAAAGAAGCCTGTAATGTTGAGGTAAGACCAGAAAATATATATCAGAGCATCCATTCTGATATGATGGAATAACCAAACAGAGCTACTGCCCAATGGTTTGCGAATGTGGAAAACCTGCAAAAAGATGCCGTGCAGGCTCTCAAAGACGTGCACATGGTCCCTGATGTTTGCAAGTACCAATACGCAGGATTTATACTATGAAATGTTCTAGTAATATCGTATTGTCTCCAATTAGCTCATCGACGGCTGGAGCAGTTTACCCTTTCCCGAAAAGAATGGTGTATCTCTCGACAGAGAGCATGGGGCGTCCCTATTCCGGCCCTCTATGATACTGAGACTGGCGAAGCTCTGCTGACAAATGCATCCGTTGAACACATCATCAAGGTGTTTAATGAACGCGGTACAGATTCCTGGTGGGAGGAGGCAGATGATAATGTATTTTTAGCACCAGAATACCGAAACAACGGCCGAGTTTACAAACGCGGATATGATACAATGGATGTCTGGTTTGATAGTGGCACTTCATGGATGATGATACCCGAGTATACTGGACGGTAACACCAAATAGGTACACGTGGAAGAAAAGAATGAATGGCTTATCTCTCTTTCTTCGTGGAAAAAAAATAGTGATGGGAAAGAACCTCTTGCCGATGTCTACCTTGAAGGCAGCGATCAACATCGAGGTTGGTTCCAGTCTTCACTCTTGACTTCAAGTGAGTAGATTTACCAGGTCTTTTGGTTGGTTTTATTAACAAGGCTATTTCAGTTGCCGTGAATGGAAAGGCACCCTACAAGACTTTGATCACGCATGGCTTTACGCTCGACGAGGAAGGTCGGAAGATGTCAAAGAGCATCGGGAACACCATCGTCCCCAGTCTTATCACCCATGGTGGTAAGGACAAGAAGTCATTCCCAGCTTATGGCACAGACGTACTGCGCATGTGGGTAGCAAGCTGTGAATATGGCAGGGACGTAACGGTTGGGCCTTCCATTATTGGTAAGACTAAGTGTCCCATAAAGGATCAACTGCTGAGTCAGCTACGCATATATAGCTCAGGTATCGGACAGCATACGCAAACTTCGCACCACTGCACGGTTCCTGCTTGGCAATCTACATGACTTCACATACAAAGATATCGTCGCCTATGATCAACTGAACGACGTAAGAACAGTGCCATTGGATGTCTATCACCGTCAGAACCTTATCGATTTCCATCCTTCCTCTAATAGATTGACAAATACATGCTCCACGAGCTGTACGGATTCTCGAACCGCGTTACAGAGGCATATGAAAACTATGCATTCAATAAAGGCAAGTGATTGTTGAAGCGGTTATATTCGCTAAAATATATCTAACCATTTGGCTACAGCTTTGCATATCGTCCAGCATTTTACTACGAATGATCTTTCTGCTTTCTATTTCGATATCATCAAGGATCGATTATACAACGAGCAGCCGTCGAGCTCGCCGCGTCGAACAGCCCAGACGGTTCTTTACCACGTGCTCCAAGCTTACACAGCATCCTTGGCGCCTGTTGCCTGCCATACTGCTGAAGAGATCTATGAAAACTATCGTTCCATAACACCCCATCCCGAGACATCTGTGTTCAAGCAAGGCTGGATTTCCGCGGTAGGATACTACTGGTTCACCAAAGTAAAAAAGACTTTTTGTCCTAAACAATGCGAAACAGGAACCGCAATGGAACCGACATGATTTGGAAAGCAAATGGTCTGTTCTCAAACAGCTAAAGTCTCAGGTGAACCAGGTCCTCGAAGCTGCACGACAAGACAAGTAAGCATTTTAAATACCGAAAATGAAGCCTTCCTCATGAAATTATTGGAAAGGATGCTTCGATCATCCCAAGAAGCCGTGATCGATTTGATAGTGGATCAACAGTCGCAAATAGGTGCGATGATCCATGGGATGCCTTCGGATGAACTTGCCGACCTGTTCTTGACGTCACGCGTCAACGTACATGGGAAAAATAGCGAGGTATCCGGCCGATTCGAGCAAGATATTCAACTTGGATCAGGTAAGATACATGCACATAGACCGCATCATACGTCGCCCGCGAATTCACCTTCCCACCCCCTTTTTTAAGCAGAAGAAACACCATGCAGAATTGTCGCTCACCAGGCGACCCAGCACAAGTGTCCACGTTGCTGGAATTATCATGCAGAGGAGAAAGATACACTTTGCGCAAGATGTGCAAACGTGCTAAAGAACACCAGACAATAAACTGTAGAATATTGGTCGTCAGCTGGTGCTTTGCAGGGTTGCACAGTGGTGTTCCATATGATGCTCATGAGTTCAAAAACAAAATACTGTATACAGTATTCATTTTAACCCTGCGCCTCGCGCTCCCTTCCTTTCTTAACCCACAGACACATATATCTACTATGGTGACTGAGACTTACTTTGACGCTACCTTTGATCCCATGGCAGAACGGGTGGACCAACCGGTTTTGCCCAACTCGAATGCTTCGAGCACCGAGCTAGCATATGGATCCGCGATGACGGAAATTCCATACCGAGTGCCCACGCCATGTCGGTCTGCATCTGAGATTGATGTGGATGAACCCCTAGACAAGAACAATTTCAACATTTATGAGAGTAAGCATTCCCGTCCCTTTTGCTCTAGTTAAAATTCGAGGGGCGATTTTTTAACTCGATAAAAGAATATCTTGAGGATTGGTGGCTGATTAAGGACACCTTTCAGTCCGAAAGAGAAGGTATATGTCTCCCAGTGGCATAGCATCATTACTCGTATATGTGTCCACTCTGGCTAAACACCTTCTATAGATTTGATCAAAAAGCTCACACAAAAGTTCGACGACCTTCGACAGAAAGAGATGGATCTCGAGAATAGCTACCAAAACTTTTCCCGCCATGTCGAGCATGACTTTCGTGAAGTATATAACAAACTTGTCGAGTATCAAGAACGTCTCGAAAAACGAAAGGAAGAATATGGTCTTGAAGAAAAATTCATGGGCGAGATCAAGAAGATCCAGAACAACAAGGTCAAGCTTAATGTGGGTGGCAGAATTTTCTACACCTCGACCATTACACTTAACAAGGTACCTGGTAACCTGCTGGCTAAGATCGTGACAGGTAATTTGGAAACAAAACACAAGGACTCAAGGAAGCGTGTACTGATGCTTTAACCATAGAGCACGAGCCTGAGGTGGATGGAGCGTGGTTTATCGATCGTGACAATACCCATTTTAGCCTCATTCTTAACTTCCTGCGCGATAACGAAGTAGGTCGCATAAACTGGATGCGCTATTCTGTTTTATTTTCTGTTAAAGGAATACGTTCGCTATATATCATTAGCTTCCGCAATATGTGCGCGAAGATCCGGAGATGTGAGTTACTGGATTAAGCACCAGATAATCGCAGCAATAGCCATTTTATACATATATATTGACTCCCTATTCATTTGGTAGTATGGATGAGCTTTTGCAAGAAGCAGAATATTACGGGATTCACGGTATACGCATCTCTGGTATTGGGGTTGCTGTCCTGACAGCAAGATCACTGATTTTTCTGTTTTAGATCTTACCAGCTTGCGATGGACCGAATTACCTCGTGTGACTCAAGGTAAGAAGACAACTAGGCTATTCCTTCCTCTTATAGCTGATATCATTTCCTGCGAAGAGGAGCTTGAGACGCTGTATCCTCATCCATCATCCCGGAAAAAGGATACCGTTTTTATACTTGAACGAAAAGACCTGTCTGGCCTTGATTTTTCGGGATACAACATCAGCCCGCGCTCCAGCTTCCACGGCAGCAATCTGGAGAGGGCTAATTTTGCTGAGGCACACTTTGTGTTTGAATTTGAGAGCCAGGTCAATTTCACTTACTGCTGTTTGAAGGGCACAATGTTACCTGAAGAAGGGACCTCTTATCGATCACCAGGTATGCAAAGATAAAATAAAAATCAAGGGGACTCGATTTTAACTACTATGTTTATTGCGATGTTTATTAATAGGCGTATATTTTAATTTGACCGATGCTGACAAAGACGAGATTATTTATACGTCGTACTGAGCACCATAAAGCTTCACAGATATGTAGTCGACGTGATGATATCACCAAAGCGCACGTTATTATAATATAATTTACCTGAACAACAAGCAATCCGTTCTTCACTCTCGCTGCATTTGCTTTAATATGGACTACCGCCGGTGCCTTCAGCGTCATTATACGTACACATACACCTCCCTATCAAAATAGATATAAATTACACAACTACTTTGCACTGAAAGTTGATTTCTTTAAAATAACAACAACAAACATGCCCGCACCATGCTAATGTGCGGTAATCACAAACGCTGTTTTTATTATTCCAGCTATGATGCGCGTGGATGAGCCGTACGAGATTATGATAACAATGACCGACAGCGCTCGAACCAATTAGGGTTCTCTTGCGCCACCTGCTTTGGCATTTAATTCAGATTGTGTCACCGAGATATTTGAAGGCTTGACACCGTTGCCTATGATGTCTCGTCGGGACCTGCAAGAAGGACGCCACTGTCATGGATCTCTGTCCAGCTATCCACACGGTAAATACCTGGCTTCCGAGAGTTCAGACCGCTTTCCTTGATAATTACTCCAAATTCGGAACGAAGAATGTTAAGCAGCCCATTATTGGAGCCGAAAACGATACCAATATCTGCTTTCACTAGAAGAGTGTGTTATGTCTTTTTCTTTGTCTATGGTTGCATACAAAAGAAATTGACTTACGCAGCGGGAAAAGATCCCCTACTGAATCACCAATGTAAACACTAGGAGGCGTGTGTTTATCGTGGGTTTCTTGATGCAGAATACGGGCCATTTTGTGTTCCTTGTCAATGGAGGTTACTACGTGTGGCGTAATTTTTCCGGTGGCTGTGCTGTCGCAATCGTCATCGCTGAAGACAAGCTCATTTGAGTGAATTTGATCGTGTGACAGGCAGGCCACTGTCGGTCCAAGGAAGCCTAGAATCCAGTCTTTGGACCAGTTGACAGATATTATATGGAGCCGCCCTGAAGGGACCGTGCCAAGTGCCTCGAGTACGTTCTCCCGTAGACAACTTGGCGCGAGCTGCCGACCTTGGTCCCAAAGATTTTTCCGCCGCAGACCTTTAAACACGCCCTCTTCCTCTATACGTTTTATTGATGCGATCTCAGCCGCACGGAGAGCCTCGAGCCTCTGGCGCGTTCCGGTTCCGGGTGGTAGCGACGCGCTTATGCGATGATAATCGTGCATGTAAGTGTCGACAAAATAAGACCAGGGCAATGGGGGATCGCGCTTCTGACGATCAAGACCGAATTGGCCGAGCAGCGGTGTAGTTTCTTTATTGGTGATCGTCTCGTCAAAATCGACAAAGACAAGAGGTTTTCGCATGAAGGATCGAGATTTTGTCGCCATTGTAAAACTGCGACGCCAGACGACTGGCATGGATTATTCTTACCACTTTGTATTTAAAAGCAGCAGCACCTTTTCAAGGCCCAGATCCCATCTTGCTAAACATGACACGTGTGCGCAGTGTGCGACGTTACTACGCTAAGCAGATTCAGCGTCTCGATAAAACCCAAATAAAATGTTTGCTTTGGGTGTGTGAATTTCCCTAGAACCTCTTTTCCTTCTTACCTTCTCTCTCCCAGCTGCTGCAAAACCTTGGTCTATGGATATCGACAGCACCTCTGATGACAATCGTCCGCATGACGACAATCCCGAACCTAAACGCAAACGACTCGCCCAGGCCTGTGACGTATGCCGTAGAAAAAAGGTGAGAAAATCACTTTGACATTGATAAGCGTCGCACTCCAACTGCTTTATCAACAGATAAAATGCGACGGGGTCAGACCGACATGTGCCAACTGCATCAAAACCGGCCGAGAATGCATGTATAACCCCAACGTGAAGAAAAGAGGTCCGAGGCAAGGATACATAGAGATGCTCGAAAGACGACTTGATAAAATGGAGAAGATGCTCTCGCGCGGAAATGAATCTTCATCATCACATCATACTTATGGGAACCACTCGTCTATTGACTCGCCCGCAAGCGAAGAATCATCGAGTCCAATTTTTTCTGGCAATACACATCAAAGCCAGCCCGGACTGCTGCCACATGCCGTAAGCAGGAATTCGCACGAGATGTCAGGCATGGATGATGGACAGACGCTCGGCTCTAGCGTCGTATACTCCAAAGGAAAACAATTATCTCCGGCCATTGAGTCAGCACTTCCACCGATAGACGTCATTCTTCATCTCGTCCATTTATACTTTGAATACATCTACAGTTATGCTTCCATTTTTGACAAGGAAACACTCATTCTTGACATCCAGGAACAACGCTGTCCAGAATTTCTTGTTTTAGCTATCCTGTCTGTCTCTGCCAGGTGAGCAACGGGAGGAAGGTTGATACTTGCCGGACAGCATTTTTGGCTGACTTTCCCTATCAATGCTAATATTATTCAAGATACTCAGACCGCCCGGACATCTGCGAAGAACCTCCTTGGCACTCGGGTGAAAAGTATGCGTCTAAGGCCCGCAGCATGGTTATTACTGCCATCGACAACCCTTGTCTCGCCAACACTCAAGCACTCTATTTGCTCACACTCCATGAATACGGTTGTGCGCGTGGCCCACGGTAAGATTGACGGACATCCAGCAATTGTTCTACGAGCCTTATGCTATTTATTTCAACCTGTTTGTCTTTTTGTAGAAGCTGGATGTATTCCGGTATGGCTGTCAGGTACATATAAGGACCAGTATTCCGTTGTCCTTTACTCCTTAATAACCGCCACCCATATCCAAAAAAAACCATTATCAGGATGTCACTGGACATTGGCCTAAACCGAGACCCGACCCACAAAGACGCAGACACAACTCTCTCTACTGCCCGTTGGACAGAGCATGAGGTTCAGCGGCGTGTATTTTGGACCGTCTTTTCAATGGATAGGTGTGCATACACACATATGTCATGAAAGAAAATATGATGACCTAATCAACGTCAGCAATATAGATTTTTAAGCTCGTCAACTGGTAGACCAGCTGTATTACACGAGGAAGACTGCGAGGTTTTACTTCCATGCGATGATGAGGGATGGCATAGTCGGCAATTCTACACTGAATCCATGACAGGCGAGACCAGGGCGGTTTTTAATGTGCGGGCGCCCTCTGGTAGCAATCTCCCTGGTGTCTCTGTGAACATAAGCCGGTCCCATTTCTCTGCTCCAGACGTCAATGGTAGCACCGATCTCCATCTCAGCTACTATGCTATCATTCATCGTGGCACTTCAATTCTTGGAAAGATCACCAACTTTATTAACCGCAAGAGCCGCCAGCGTAAACTCTTCACTCCCGAGGGACCAGGCTCAGCGTTTGCTCAGCTTGATCAGGAGATAGAGACCTGGCTGGGCTATCTTCCTCCTGATTTAAAATACACGTCCCACAACATCAATCGGATCCGGCATGGTCAAATGCCTGAACCTGGGCGATTCCAACTGGTAAAATCTTCTACATACATGCTTTCATATTTTAATTATCCTATAGCTCCATGTATTGTACAATACTATGATTGTTCTCTTGCATCGGCCGGCGCTAGCGCTTCTTGACTCGTTGAATGACCAGTCAGAACCCAACCAGCGTAAATGGTTTGCAGCTAGCGCCGCCAAGTGCATGCAAGCCGTCGAAAATGTCACCGAGCTCGTTAGCTACATAAAAGACAGCAAAGTCTTGATTTCTCCTTTCTTGACTTACTTGACATACACAGTCGCCACCATTGTCGTAAATAATATTTTCTTTGGAAAGCCAGATGAAATCAACAAATCACGCAGCGCTCTCAAAGAACATTTCATTCTTCTCCAGGTAGGATGGAGTGCCGATGTATTGGTATCTTTTTCAATTATTCGTTACTCAACGTCGACCTCCGTCATCTTCCGAAATAGAATATGCGATCGTATTGGGCAATGGCAGATAAACTCTACTTTATGATCCGAGATTTTTATGCTATGCATACCAACTACCTCCGTCAGCAGCAGCAGCAGCAACAACAACAACAGCGACAAGAAGATGAGACGCAGACAAAAAATACTCAGGTGGTCGAAGGACAATGGAAAAGAGCTACAAGTTCAAGCATAGGAGCGATATCCGAGTCATCAGTTCGGCATCAATGGCCGATGAGGCTGGAAACCACGCCAGGCATAGCGATCGAACCATTTGCAGACTACAGCACCTCTCAGCAGCACAGCTCAGATGTCTCATTACGGGGGAACTCGCTGATTGACTTGTCCTTGTCCACTTCTGACGGAATCTCTGGCTCAAATTGGATCTTAGGCGATCACACGAAATCCCTTGCTAGCTCTATACAGTCCCTGGGCAGGATCCCTGCGCCTTACAGCGCTTACTTTGACGTCCCAAACATGTCATTTGAAGATGCAATTCCGGGCATCGCGTCGGATACTTCCTCAAACGGAGTCCCACAAACAACGTCTTCGAGCGCAACACCCCACTGGTCACCGTTTGAATACAACGGCAGCTCTCCGCAGCAGAATCCCCACCGGCCAATTTGAGTTTCTCTTATTTACCACCCACTCTTTTTTAGTTTCCCTTTCTTTCGGGTTATACACCCAAACCAGAAAAAACACATACTTAAAAAAGTTGAACAAGTAATCATTCCCTTTTGACCACAGGGTTAGATCAGCCCGCTATCTCTGGTTATCATCTCTGCAAAGTCCCTTTGCTTCCCTTCAATAGATTTACGCACCCTACAGCTATTCCTTTGTGACCTATCAGCTTCTTCGCGGAGAAACTCTCTAGCAACGGCTGCCCAGTGTTCGATGTACGTTATACCGCGTGCCATGGCAGTTCTCGTGGTCTGATGTTGCCAATCGTTATTCTTTTCGATCTCTCTCTTTTGCTCGAAATCTAACGGTAGACACGCATTAGCCGGTTCTTCTGCTTTCGTTGGGTCTGTTGACCTCTAACCTGACATGTCAATGTTGTTTTTACGGATAAACTTGTCGATGACATCAAACCATATCCACGTGGATTCGTAATTACTGTGGTTCTTTTGTTTTTGTTTTTCTTCAAGATATAATTCTGTGATTCGCTTGGTCGTAGGGTCTATGGTGTGCGCTTCTTCGCGCCAGTAGTCCATGAAGAGCTCAATATCCTCTTCGAGAAAGCGGTCCTTTCGGCGTCGCTTCGCTGTCCTTCCATTCGCTTCTTGGTCCTCAGCCGCTAATGCTTCGTCCAGCTCTTGTAGTTTCTGGTACCATTGCCAATGACTCTCCTTGTTGCGATGACGGCGGTGATATTCAGCCTGAAGCTCCTTGACACGGCTGGTGATGACCTCTAAACTGTAATCAAATTTATTCACCACATGCTGCCGGAGAACATGTTCAAGCGAATGTGACTTCCATTCACTCGCTCTAGATTTCAGAATGCTTAGAATAGCCAATGTGTCTTTGTCGTTGATTTGGCTGTGTCGAATTGTCGTCATGTCGTCCGTTATTGCACTGGGTACAATAATTATTTATGAAGAAAGAGAGAGAGATACTCTCCTGACAAAGTAGACTTTGTTGCATTATTATATTTTTATCCTTGTGGTACTTGGCCCTCACACCCACAAACACCAGTTTGCAAGTGCATACATCATATTTCCATCTCATTTGCCCAGACGGGAGCATATAACTTTTCCCGCTTGCCGTTGAATTGAACAGGTTTAACATCGATGCACTGTCTCAGATTCGCAATCTCGCAGCGGTGGCCGGGGTCGTACTTTTTTATTTTCAAATAAAATTCGCATAAAAATATGGCATACATAAGGTCGAGACATACCCGTTAGTCAACAGAAATTATCAGCCTCCTTGTTACCCTTTAACTTGCCCGAAGGTAGCTAGGTGCGCCATTGCGGTAACAGTGGCAGACGAGGGAAGAAAGGAAGGATCCGGGAGCCGTCGAGCGTCGACGGCCGATGCGTCGACGGACCAACGACAACACCAGCGGCAGAAGCAACGGAGGAAGCAGGCAAACAAAAGCACTTCAACGGACCCATGGTGGGAGACTTGTGCGGCTGCAGCCAAACCACGGTCCCACCCAAAGCCCATATCGTCTCCTCTCGGGGCACTTGAGTTAGACTGATATCGTTATCTACAGGATCCGGATTAATAGAAAATTGCAGAATGGAACAAGGGTAAACTATTTCCTTTTACTTTGCTCTTCACAACTGACCAAAACTGCTCAATCGGATTGAGTTCAGGAGAGTAGGCTGGAAGATATCCCCGACACATCTGTAGGTGCATTATCCATGATAAAATAGCGCTCTTATGGTCTTCATTGAGAATACACAAGCAACCCTTCGCTTAAGGTTTCTTTAAAGATTCTGTCAAGTCTTTCTCGTACTGTGATGGCCATTGTTGTGCTGAACAAACATGGATTCCTAGCAGTTGATGCGCACAAGACCTTCTCACACATGAGTTTGAAAATCAAACCTTGCCTTAGTCAGTGTATGCTGTGTAACTGCAGTTGATCCGCGCTTCTTTCATCCGAATGCCTGTATCCTTTCACTTGGGAATGTGTGCACTACGCAGATATTCAGTGCGAGAACAAAGGGATTGCAAAAAATACATTTCTTCATCTACAGCATAGTTCATAGGTTCAGGATAGCCAGGCACATCAACAATATGACCTTGGCCATCTTGATAGAAAAATAGATTGCTCATTTCAGAGAGTAAAAGTGTAAAAAAGAGAAAAGAGATGGAAGCGACCTCTTTCAGTGGATGCATGTGTTATTTGATTTGTCATCTTACGTATTCTGCGCTACATGCGATTTTATTTTTGTGATCCTGCGACTTTGGTTTTGGAAAATAGTGTACGTCTTGCAATCACCCTTCCGCTGCCATGGCTCCAGTCTTTTCATACAATATATGGCACAAGGCAGCGAAGCGAGAGATGCTCCAACCATCCCTTCTGAGACACCGTCTGCACTAAACCCCTCGCAAGACAATACTGTTAGTCAGACTCCAGGCTACGTATGTCTCTGTCTTTGCCAGTTTCTGCAAAGAAAATCACCAATATGACCAGAGAAGATTCTGGTCGAACGTTTACGATATATACAAAGCATCGATATGGTCGCCTTCCGCAGTCAGAACAGCTGGGTAAAATATCATGTTTTACTTATAGCGCGCCATCCTCACCCTGAGGGATTTTTTTGGTCATTATGGCCTATGCAGGCTCAGTCTTGACCTGTCGCAGGAAACTGTAGAGAAATTCGAAATCGTCGTGGAGTGCATCTTCTGGTATCCAATTACCCTCGAATAAAAAGCGAAGGATTATACATTTATGATTTATGTCCCCGTTATTTTCAGAACCAATACTGCATGAACTAGACAAAACGAACGGTATTTTGAGGTTTTATTATTCTCGTTGCCGGATGCATTCGTTTTTCCGGAGAAGAGGTTCATGGTCTCGTGACCGATTATACTGAAGCTTTTTTTTTAACCAATTAGAGCGAATGGAGCCGTGGGAACGTTTGCTTGGGTGCAGTAATGTGCTGTCAAAGAGTGGCGTATCTTATCCAACTTTTCTGTATTGTGCAAGCGTCTCTTTCTGCGCCAAAGACTGGTGTGGTAGTCTTCTTCATCGGTATGATGGGTTGCCCTTGCCGTATAATTCAGGATAAACCTTGCGCCACACATGAAGGATTGCGAGGTGCGTGACTTTTCCATCACCGACATTAAAAAGGGGGCACGAATGGGGTTGTCTTCGTAGAGCAAAGGGGCATCTCTTTTTACTTATTTATTTATTTTCTTCTTCTCTTTCTTTACCTCAATGGGTGTCTTGGCGAACGTGGCTGCTCAAAGGCGAACGATCACATCTTATTCTTATGTCCTCCGTTCAGGCAACACAATAACGCACCAGGGATTCAAAAGTCTCGGTATACGTCGAGAAGACAAGAGCCGCTGGGAACGGCGAACTCCCTTGACTCCCGATGCGGTCCGTCGTCTCATCAGTGAGACAGGCACACGCGTGTATGTCCAACCGAGCACCAAACGCATCTTCTCCGATGCCTCATATGCGAAGGCAAGTAGACCCATTCAGCTACCAGAGTGAGAAAAGAAGAGAGCTGTTCGGTCTCTCTGAACAGCGTCTACCATTTGTATGTTGTTTAGGCTGGAGCTACACTTACGGAGGATCTCTCTGGAGCGGATGTCATCCTTGGTATCAAGGAAGTGCCCTCCTCGAAACTACTGTCCGACAAAACATATTGCTTCTTCTCTCACACGCATAAAGGAAAACCAGAAAACATGCCGATGCTAAAGGCGATCTTGGATAAGGCGAGTCGGTGTTACCCGGGAAGAGAAGAGTGGCGGGAGGAGAAGTATCGCTCTGCAAAGGATGAGAATCTTATGCTTTTCATACACATAACCAGCGCATCCGATTGATCGACTATGAGTTGATGAAGGAACCAGAGTCAGGTAGACGACTGGTAGCTTTCGGCAAATTCGCTGGCAACGCAGGAATGGTCGATGGTCTCCATGGCATGGCTCACAAGTTCCTGGGGATGGGCTACAACACGCCTTTTATGGTAAAGCGACTTGAGTCGTGCGAAAAATTATGCCTCGCTTGTTTATGATCGTGTCCTACTCACACCCACTGGTTCTCATGGAAAAAAATAAGTACATGGGTATGGCTCATTCTTACCGGACGGTGGCTTCTGCCAAAAATGCTGTGCGCAAAGTCGGAAACATGATCGATGAGGAAGGGACGCCTAAGGATCTGGGTCCTCTCATATTTGCATTTACTGGAAGGGGTAACGTGACTCAGGTACGCAAGGAAAGAGTGGATGAATATTCGTTTCGAGATGCTGAGCAATGTCCTACAACAGGGTACACTCGAAATGTTCCAAGAACTCCCACACGAATTTGTCCCGGCATCGGATTTACCAAGGATTGTCAAAGATAAAAGTGAGGAATGGATAAACCCATATATGGTAGTACTTTTCCTCACCCGATAACGCAGATCCACGTTTGAACAAGGTCTATGGTACAGTACTAAGCCCTGAAGACTACATCGAGGCCAAATCTGGCGGTGCACTCCAGGACTATCAAGACTACTTGGAGAATCCTTCAAAATATGAGTCAGTCTTTGCAGAGAAGGTAAAAAGCCGAAGGGTCGTTGAGGAAAATAGAACAAGCCATCTCACTCTATTTTCGGTATACTTGCTTTCTGCATATCCATCCCTCTCCGGACTTGTATCTAAAGATTGCACCGTATGTCAATAGCATCATTACCGGGGCTTACTGGGATCAACGTTATCCCAGAATCCTCACTAATGATCAGTTGGCTACCATCCAACGGCAGCAACAAAATGGCATGATTGGCAGGGCAAAATTGATGAGTCTTGTGGATATCGTCTGTGATCCTAAGGTATGGCATCATAGACGTAAGCCCGATTCATTGCGGCGTGAATGAGCTGACATTGCCCACGCTGCTGAGTAGGGTGCGGTAGAGTGTTTGTCACATTCAACGGTCATTGAGGATCCGTTTTATTACTATGATGCCGTCAATAAGGTGGAGCACAAGGAGTAAGTCTGTTCTTTGCATGTATAAGGACAAATACTTAAAGGTCCCTCTTGGTGGGCGAAATGATGGTTATAGCGTGGAGAAGGACGGAATCCAGATTATGGGGATTGATATACTTCCTGCAGAGCTTCCCGTAGAAAGCAGTGAGCACTTCAGCGATGTGCTTTATCCGCACATTAAGGACCTAGTAATTCTCACGGATTTTCCCACGACCGGAAATAGAGCTATAATTGCTAAACAAGTCCCCTCTAGATTCACCCCACATCAGATGACATGAATAGGCTTTCCCCCGTGCTGGCAAATGCCGTCATTGCAAACCAGGGAAAGCTCATGAATGGTCACACGACGCTCTTAAATAATATTGAAATGACGGGTGGTCATGTGGCAGACCAGCAACAGCAAAGGCAAAATATTCTGCTGCTCGGCTCCGGAATGGTGGCACGGCCCCTGGTGGAGCGTCTCACGCGCCGAGCAAATGCCCGGGTTGTTATTGGTAGCGCTTTTGAGCTGGGAGGGACAGGTCAGGTGCTCATGGATTTATTTTATGTAGCAAGCAACGTTCTTTCGGAAGCCGAAAAGATTGCAGCCTCTGTCAGCTCGGGTCCAGGTCTAACCGAAACCGTAGAGCTCGATATCTCAGACAGTGATAAGCTCGCACGGCTCATATCGGGTGCTGATGTGGTTGTCAGGTACCAAGCGGAAGACTCACAGCTCGTCACAAATTCTAATACTGTAATTCCACATCAGCCTGGTCCCTGCCTTTTTGCACCATACCGTAGCAAAGGCTTGTATCGAACAAAGGAAGCATATGGTCACAGCGAGCTATGTCTCAAAAGAAATGGAGGACCTTGATGAAGCGTCAGTATCTCTATAGATGAGAGTCCCTTTGAACTTTGGCTCATATAGTTTTTGGTCAACGTCAGGGCTAAAAAGGCAGGCATCGCCATCATGAATGAAGTGGGACTGGATCCAGGAATCGACCATATGTCGGCCATGAAAATTATTGATCATGCAAAAGCGCATGGAAAAAAGGTGACAACTTGAATTTAAAAGACATGTTCTATGATACTCAAACAGCAAATCTTTATCGCAGATCCGCTCCTTCGTGTCGTGGTGTGGCGGCCTGCCAGCACCAGAAGCATCCAATGTGCCTTTGGGATACAAGTTCAGCTGGTCGCCAAGAGGTGTACTCACTGCGAGCGGCAATGATGCTATCTTTTGGTCCAATGGCAAGGTAATAACGACAGCGAGAAAAGAACGACCGAAAACTTATGACATTATAGCAACATACTATTGCCGGAGAAGACTTGTTGAAGAACCATTTCCCATCCGTTCGAACTCCATTCGCAGGTTTTGTCTTTGAAGGTCTTGCCAATCGAGACTCACTCAAGTATACGGATATATATGGTCTCGGAAACCTACGTGATATGGACACCATGTTCCGTGGTACCCTGCGCTACCAGGTACGTTGTCACTTTGAACGTCTCTGTTTTGTTCCTTTTCGCAATTAATCACCTCCACTGCAGGGCTACTCTGACTTGCTCTATGCTTTCAGAAAGCTCGGATTTCTCAGTCAGACCGAAACACTCCAAACAGTCATGGGCCGATGGGTAAAGTATCACAGAGTCGCTGATTCGTAATCGTTCTTGCTGATAACATATTCTCGATTAGCGTCATGATGCCGAGGATGTGATCCAAGGAAACCTAGCTGCTATCAGTGACCTTATCGGGCTCTCACCAACCCATTCCTTAACCACCCGTACGACCGAAGCGCTCCAATTTTTGTTTACTGAGGGCCTGCATAACGATCCGCAGCTCCGCTCGGTCTCTGCGCTTGATGCACTCTCTACCGTGCTCAGCCGACGCTTGCAGTATCAGCAAGGCGAGCGAGACATGGTTGCAATGCAACATACTTTTGTTGTTGAAAGCTCTCGAACGCAGCAGTTTGAGACGATCACATCGACGCTTATCAGCTATGGTGAGCCGAAAGGCGACACTGCCATGGCCACTACTGTCGGTGTCCCGGCGGCGTTGGCAACCGAGCTTGTACTTGACAACAAAATCCATGCCCGAGGTGTTTTGCGACCAACAACACCGGATATATACCTGCCAATCCTAGAGACGCTTGAGGGTGCGTACGGCATTCGATTTGTAGAGCAGGTCAATCAAACGAGAAACAAGCCGCTCTCGGAGCCCACTGGAAGCGGCACATGGTCAGGGTAAAGGAGACCGTTAGAAAAAAAAACAAAGAAAATCAATTTAGATGCGCCTGTTGTTTATTATGCTTTTTCCCATTTTTTCTTTAAGAGACAAAAGCCCAACTGGATCAAATGAATGCTTGAATGCAATTGACGCTATTGTGTTTATGTCTTTTTTGTCTTTCTACAGGACAAAATGGATTTATTACAGCTGATAATTACCATTTTTGGTACATAAAGTCCGGTGTGATATTTAGGTTATATATATGTGACAATAGACATAACCGGAAGAAGACATATTGTACAGCATCAATGCAGAGATCATAGACAAGTCAACGGGACCGTATGGGGTCGAGCTGGAATTGACAACATGTTTGTTTGATGAAGGCGATGGTGTCTGAGACTTGTGTCCTCGATGAATGATTGGGCTTTGACACAATTGACTGAGACACACTGCGTTCTATTTGGCTCTGCGTTTAGAGCACGGTGGTGGAATTTAGATCATAAAAAGCACATTGTTGATGATCACTACCATTCCACCTTTTCTCCTCTCGATTCCTCGAATGATCGCTTTTCCGTCTACGCCCCCAATTACGACCTCCATAGCGAAGCCGAAGCATGAAAGCCAGTCGAGAATCAGTCATGAAAGAGTTTCTGGAGTCCTATACAACGCTCATCGGCCAATTATTCCCAGTTTGTTTGTGATGAACCGCATTCTAACGATATGTATTTTTGCGGCACAAGCTGTGCAGGGGCTAATGCAAGGAAGGCCATTGGACCAATGGCAGGACTACCCCTATTTTGCAATCGTGGACGGGCCGAAGACGTGGTGCGGTGGAGCCATCATTGCGGATGCATGGGTCGTCACGGCCTCTCATTGTCTTGTCGAGACAAAGTTGACCGAGGTTTCTGTAGTTAGGCGGTACGACCGATGCGACGACTCGCCATGGCAAGACAAGAGAGACATTGTGCCAGTCAAGCAATCCATCAGCCATCCGCTCTATCTGGCCAATCCAAGTTTTGAGAATTACGTATATGATATCGGGCTCGTTGAACTCGAAAGACCGGTACAAAGCCATCGAATTGCTGTTGCTGGTGATGAGCATGACCAACAAGATCAGGGTATCCCCTTTTTCATTGGGGTTGGCTACTCATCCGAATCGGGGGACAAACCGGATCATCTGCAAGGGATTGAGGGCTCATTGGTCAAGGTACCCGGAGTGACAGACATGCTCTTGATGACTCTTCCGGATGGGTCGTCACTATGTCACGGCGACTCGGGTAAGCAACTTTGTTTAGAAGAAAGTCCATATATAATTGAGTGTACAATGTTGCCGCTCGCTGACACGCATATATATTTATATATAACGCACCCTTTTACCCAGGAGGACCGCTGACTATCTCCCAAAACCGAGAGGATCGTATTTTGACGGGTGTTCTCAGTCGAATTTTCAATACTCGTGATCCGAACTCAACCATACTCACCTGTCCTGTGCCGGACGGTAGTAACAGAACAGTATACAATGGATTCGTAGATGTTCCTCGGCATCTCGACTGGATCGCTGCAACTACCGGTTTACCAAAAACATTATTCACTGCTGTACCAGAACGATCCAGTAACAATGCGCCCGTGTGTTCTGGCACTGAGGCACTGAAGGCTTTTGACTGGAGGAGCGTTAGCATTCTATTCCCTGTATTGGTAGCAGCAGCTGTTATCATTGCCTCTTGTATGGTTGTTATGTAACATTCTTCTTCTTCTAGATTTCCTTGACTTAAAGTCACAGTTATTCCGATGTTTCCATTCGCAACCGAAATAGTGCTGCTCATGCACCCAATACCGCTGCTTCTTCCATAAACTAATAAAGTTAATGTTTTTGTAAAGCTCGGACGGCTCGAGAGATATTAAACATATAGGATGATGGGAAGACCAAGCCGTGGCAACCACCCCCTCCTTTTTTAAACTCTCTCTCCTTCTCTTATCGCTTTTTCCTATTTTAGATATCCCTAGAATCTATAAAAGGGACGGATAAACTGCTGAATTTCAAGAGCTCCGTCCTCTTTCTTTCTTTTCACACCATGTTACAAGGATATCCACCCGCACAAACAAAGCGCCGACAGATTTATAGACAGCGCGCCAAACAGATCGCCATCCATGCACCAATACCCTATGGATCTATCCCTTCTCGACGGGGCATCAGCGCACCGTCGACGACTCGTCCTGCTCGAAAAGTAAGTGTTTTCTTTGAGTCCCTCTTCTGTCCCCCAAGCCCCCTTTTTCTTGTGTCTTGTGGGAGTGCTAAACGCGGTATTTGACCGTCTTGGTAATTTAGCACACACACACACACACACACACACACACACACACACACACACACACATGCCCTCTCTCTCTCTCTCTCTCTGAATAAACTTCTTTTGTTTATGCGATCTGTGCTAGATTGTATGTTTTATTGGCCTGTTATCACTCAATACCAACCAACCTAATTCTTTTGCAGAAAGCCCCTTCCTCCACCTTTGCTCCATACCCATACTTTGACAATGACCGCTCAAAGCATACGTCTTCTTCCTCCTCCTCTGTACTATCTACCTTACTCGATTGTCTCCTCTCTGCTTTTCCTGCGTCCTCCACTTCAGCGACGTCTGCAGATAATAATATTGGCGCATCTTCGGTCGTTGGGTTCATGCCGCGTTCACCGTCCGTGGCTGCACCCCCACTTGATGTCAGTCTTCCGATCACAATCGCCTCCAGCATGGACACTGCCGGTGATGACTCATGCAGCTGCCTAAGCAGCAGTCTTTCGTCTTCATGCGGAAGTCTAAGCTCCTCATCAGTCACCAGCTCCACAACGTGTAGCAGCTGCAGTAGCATCATGGCTGCATCCTTATTCTTGGCGTCTGAGGACTCCTTGTCGGACATCCTTTGCGATCGCTATCGGCAGCCCAAGGGAACAAAAACCGGTGATATGGGTGATAGTGTTACTGACGGCAAGGCAGGGCCGCTGCCACGAAACGTCTCTTCTGCTGCTGACGGCCGTAAGATCATCGCCACAGCCCCTATGCTGTCACCCACACTGCCTGCAAAGCCAATCTATCGGGCCCGTGACCTGCGGGTCAACGGAGCCCATCTTCGTATGATTGTTGCTGAAGCCAATATGATGCGGGCAGACAAGATCGTTGGCCCGCTGCGGCCTAGAGGTTCATTGCCCAAACGATCCGACGAATTTCTGCCTTCCAGGCGGAGCCCGTTAAGATATCCACCGTACGCTTGAAATGACGTATTATTTTTCACCCCAAAAAGTTCTGATCACCTGCACAATCCCCCTCAATTTTTTTTTTTTTTTGGTTGTGGCCATAAACAGTAATTTTCTCCCTTCTGACTGACTGACCGACTGTTCCCTGGGGTTGCCATTCAGCCAGTAGGAATTTTGTTTGCGGGGTATGAAATTAGCTTGGTCGGTGAGGACCTAAATAAATTGCGTGCTACCACCAAAGATCATTTGACCTTCCTCGAAAAATGATATTTTATCGCTATCGGCACCCCGCTCCTTAAAAAATTTCACTCAAATTCTGCAACTGTCTAATCTCAGCGCAGAGCATCTGTTGCTGGTTTTGCCTTCGCTTGTCGTTTGAAGGGTGGTGGTGGTTGCAAATTGCCTTTCTATCGTTTGGTAAGCCCACGGACAGTTGATTTCGGCATACCGACTTTGTTCCCTGCTTCTTCAATGCAGGCACCTTCACCATGGTATTGCTTGAGCACATCCCGCACTTCGCCCCTTGGTATACCGTCTGCGTCTCTATTGGAATCAATCTCTATCATGTCTGAACAATCGCATAAAATGACAGTGGAAGAAGTAGGGGTATTCTGGCGAGGAAAAAGAGGCTTTGTGTGGAACTATAACGCTGTATGTAGGAAACTATAAAAGTATGGAGAATATATATATATATATATATATATATGTATAGGTATATAAATACCTATGAACAGGCTATTGCTTCCGATTATATTAATTAGACTGTAGCGAGAACTGTGTGAGAATTATCTCAGTAACAAAAGCAAAACAGGGTGTCGGATAGGAAAATGGCGAATTTTCTAGAAAATGATGAGTGAGTTATGTAATACTATGCACAGAACGGTGTAGTGAAGACTCATACGCTGGCGAACCGAAGAAACGAGGAATTCCTCAAATGGCTGTGGCAAAGGACCGTCAATTTAGCAAAGTGAAGAGACTGGATAGCAGATAACCCAGAGGAATGTGCAGTAGACTGAGTAATGGACTATGGTAAAGGACGCTTCATGAAAAGCTAAGAAACTGGTTAATGGACTGAATAAGGGACTGGGACACAGACATGTTGCAATTGAAGTCCTTAATTGCACAGTTCTTTACTTTGTCCGCTATCCAGTCTCTTTTACTTTTCCAATCAAATCGTCCTTTGCCATAGTCAGGGTGTTGCTCGATACTGACTGGTACATATATATGAGCGCATGGAATATGGTTTGGGAAAGTTACAATAATCTTTTTTTTTTCAACCATAAGTCTAACGACACGTGGAAGTTTGTCTACGAATTGAACTGCCTTGCTGATTATGTCTACGACCATCAAGAGACCCGCGTACTTGCCGAGGAGATACGTATGGCAGATGTCTCTGAGCGCTTGTATCAGGACTTCAACAATTGCTCACTGTTTGATGAAGTACAGTACGTCAGTGTAATGGATATATTGTTACGAACGCTTCAAGCAGGACTGTCCTCTGGATGCGTCTACTGATGCTATTGACAAGAACGACAGTGACGAAAAATATTCGGAAATGCCGATGGAGCGGAACGGGCAGCCTAAGATCAATATCGGTTGAGCTGCAAATATATTATGTCTTTTGATATTTGTCGCGCAAGGCCAAGCAGATACATCAGAAAAAAAATAGCATCATACACAGATTTCACAGACACGTAGCTAGATGACGGAAGATAAAAGAGGTTTACACACATGTATATGTCCTATATCCATGAAGCTGCCTCCCATGACAGATCTACTCGACTTGAAGTCGGAAAACATATTCTATGCTGAACGTACATGTATCCATAGCCGTTTATGCAGTACTTGATGTACTTAAACCTTTTCAAACATCGGCTCAAAAATCCTAATCTTGTCTCAGTCAGTGTAAGTTGTGTAACTGGCCGTAGAACCTCTCTCCTTCATCAAATCAGCTACATCCTTTCGCTTGGGATATGGGTAATAACAAGTTCACACATACCATTCCAAGATAGATTACGCAAGTATTGAGTGTTGAAACATAAAGATGAAGGAGGATGTCTCTTCATTAATGAGGCATATTTCATAGGCTCGATACATCTATACTAATTAGCTTACATGACCTTGCACATCTTAGTAAATAGCAGATGATTTCAGTTGAATTTGTATAGTTACGTAAGGACAAATTTGCCAGACTGTGTGCGCAACATCTTGTTTCTGTTCATGCGAACAGTTGGCTTATCATCTTGCACAGCAATATTTTGGGAAATGAGACATGGTTTTCACAATTGTGTATACCCATGTTGCCCATTGCAATCACCTCAAACGCTTATACTGCACAGTTTCAGTTCACCTGTTTACTTATCGATAAAGACAGGTCATGCAAAAGAGCAATTGATAAATGGTTTTTGGCTGGTTGTCTTGCTATTAAGCTCCAAGGTTTCTCCATCTCCCTCTTTTCTGTCGGAAAGTAGCATGGATACTGATTTGTATATACACCATGGATGGAATTTCTGCTATAACCGGTGCCTCCTTGCTGGAAAGACCTTCAAAGCACTTGATGGATTCAAGAATCTACCTGCGGTGCTTCAGGCTAATTGCTTTTTGTAAAAGTACTGATCATCGTAATTTAGAGTAAAGCGATGCCGATCCGCCAGCGTAAACTTCCATCCCAGTGTATCACACGATGATACCCCTTCCTCCACCGCAAGTTGCATCTGTCATCAATACACGAAAATTTTCACTTTTTGGGTGTAAGACCATCCCTAGTAGTCTAATCATTTTGCTCCATGTTGGCATGAGGAATATGAACAAAGAATATGATATTTATTATCTTCTGTCCAGATGGCTAACCTGGAGCAGCGACCTATCTGGAAAATAGCTTTCAATCTATGAGATGACATATTCGTTCCCCATTGTAGATTTCATGCTTCCTGAAGGACGATGACGACGGTATGTTGCGTACCTGGATATTATACCTAAAATCTGCCTGAACGAGACAGAGCACAACTGTTAGCAATCCATCTTTTGCTGCCACTAAAGTTGCAGCTTGGCATGAATAATAGCAAGTTCTGATGCTCAATACCTCCACATCGCTCGCTGGCTCATCTGGTCAATGCCGGGTGTAGTGAGGAACCAGATTGATATCTATCGAGTGGACAGGCCTTTGTCTTTTATACCATGAAGAATATTAATGCTACATATATGCTAAATTGCTCCACCGGACCATCTCATCCATTTTGGCCAGTTACTTACGAGCGGCAACATTGTGCTCTTTTTTTCTTTCCCTCTTTTTTCTTTTGCATGTCTTTGCGTCCTCCCCCCCCCATGATGCTGGATGACTTTGTATGTTCTTCCAAATCTGGTTTATTCAAATGTTGATGTTCATCTGTGCGCCCTGCAACTAGTCATCTTTCAGCATTCACCACCTCTCGCCTCAATCTCCTCTTCGGCCCGGCTTTGTTGATGTTGGTGTGTCTTTCGGTTGCTTTCTCTACTGCATAAGGGGGGTATTTATGGAGCCGCATAATAACTGACAGCCGGCTTTAATGTACTATCTACTGACAGCCTAGCCTTGTCCACAAAAATTGCCACCACTTCCATCGGGAAGTCTCGTATTATATAGTTCCTACCCCTGCTTCTAAAATCACGGATTCTTTCCGTTCTCGCCGATGGTTGCACTGGTGACAATAAGAACAGGTTTGACACCACATATACCGTACATAAACAAAAATAAAAAAGGTTGATTGGAGCACTTAGAGATATTGACATCAGCTTCAAGCTACAGCTTTATGACTTGCTTAATTTCGTCAGTTTGCCCATCTCCAACCTGCTTTCAGGGACGAGTGGGAAGGAAAAAGATATTGATTCAAAACCTTGATACCGAGTAGATTCTGGAACATTGTGTGCATAAAATAGGACATGAAATAATTATCTTAGGAGGTTCCTATGCATCACCTACACAGCATGTGCCTAACCGTTCACTTAAGCTACCTTGCCATGTCGCCGTCATAAATAGTTTTCCTGCAGCACGAAAAGCAGTAAATCGTTCAAAACGTTTGACGCAAGTTTTGATGGTATCCAGATTAGCGATACTGTTTCTTCCGCATCATGCGCTTTTGCATAGTGTAGTTTTCCCTGCCCAAAGAATCGAATGTTTCTATGCAGTGAGGCGGGGTGGAAGCAGGTTGGGGAGGAGGTGGTGGTGGGCGATAATCGCCAAGCCACCAAAATAATTCACGGGAGCCGTGCGCCATAAAATTGTTTTTTAAGCTTCCGATCAAGGAGAATCGAGAAAAAAGAGAGAGAGCTTGGAAAAAAATTACCGCCTACTTATACGATGTCTGACCTCGACTTGAAGAACCTGCCGGAGCGCGAAGAAGAAATCGACTTTAGCGACATTTACGAGAAGCATCAGATCAATGTTGAGGATGATCTCGACACGATCATTGTTGTTGACGGTGCTCCCATCGTCGATGAAGCCAAGGAAGAAAAGTTGCGGACCGTTTTGACAAAGCTGTTTACAAAGAATGCCGGTGAAATCAAGGAGAATGGCATCTGGATGCCTATGGCTCCCAATGCCAGCGGCAAGCGTGAGAGCAAGGGGTATGTACTTATCGGCCTGGACTCAAAGGCGATGGGACCGTCCGCCGACCCGTTGGACGCGCGTTATGCTCATCTTGTTTATTTCTAGTTTCCTCTTCATCGATTTTGAGACCCCCGAAGCAGCCCATGCCGCCATTAAGAATTTGGATGGCCATAAAATGTCTAAGTCACATCAACTTTCTGTCAACCGCTTTTCAGATGTCGAGAAATACGCTACCATGAGCGACGAGTATGTTCCGCCAGTACAGGAGGAGTTCAAGCCCAAAGAGCACTTGAAGAGTTGGTTAATGGATCCTCAGGCTCGTGACCAATTCTTCGTGTACCATGGTAACGATGCCGGTATCTACTGGAACCGCAAGTCTGAGAAGCCAGAAGAAGTGTATTCTCGACGGGTAAGTTTGGTTCACAAAAGGGCGCAATTCTTGTGAGGGTGCTTCATTTGACCTATTTGTTATGAAACAGGACTGGACTCAGGGCTATCTTCAATGGTCGCCTCTTGGCAGCTATATTGCCACTTTCCATAGCCAGGGCATTGCCCTCTGGGGTGGACCATCATGGGCGCAGATTGTGCGTTTCTACCATCCTGGCGTCAGACTTATTGATTTCTCGCCCAATGAGAGATACCTCGTGACTTGGTCGACCGAACCTATCAATCTTTCCCGCATCCCAGCAAACACCCGCCACCCCTTCTCTGACTACGACGAGGGCAACCAGACCATTGTCTGGGACATTAAGACCGGCGCCCTGCTCCGAACCTTCCCCTCCACCCAATCTGAGAGCCAACAAAAGACTGTCCGATGGCCCATGTTCAAGTGGTCTCCCTCTGACAAGTACTTCGCCCGTGTTGTGCCTGGTCAGCAGCTCTCCGTGTACGAGGCTCCTTCGATGACCTTGCTGGACAAGAAGAGTATCAAGATTGACGGTATTGTCGATTTCGAATGGTCCCCCGCTCTTGGCGGTAAGGCAGATCCTAAGCTCAACCAGAAAGAAGAGGTGCTGTCCTACTGGACTCCTGAGGTTGGCAACCAGCCTGCACGTGTGACGATTATGGCCATGCCAAGCAAGGAGATTGTGCGGACAAAGAACTTGTTCAATGTCACCGAGGTGTGTTATTTGAGCATGATGCAACGAGATAAAGAGAGGAGGCTAAACGTTCTGATTTCTGTATAAAAGTGTTCTCTGTACTGGCAATCCCAGGGCTACTTCCTTGCAGTCAAGGTCAATCGCCACACCAAAACCAAGAAGTCACAGTTCACCAATCTTGAGATCTTCCGAATGTGCGAGAAGGCCATTCCTGTCGAGACACTCGAGATCAAGGATCCTGTGCTCAAGTTCGCCTGGGAGCCGAATGGCGAGCGTTTCGCCACGATCAGCACGAACGATCCCGCCTATGGCGCCGCCCCCAACCAGAGTGGCGCTGCTGCGCCGACCACCATCAAGACCGCTATCACCTTCTACTATCTTGACACAAGCAAAGCTGTGGCAGGTTTCCGCCCATTGAAAAAGATTGAGAAGAAGACTGCGAACAACTTTGCCTGGTCGCCAAAGGGCCGTCACATCGTCCTTGCCACCATCCGCAGCCCGAGCTCCCACGACATTGAGTTCTGGGATCTCGATTTTGAACCTGCCGCTGGCAGCAGTCTCAGCGAAGCTGCCAAGAAGGAGGGCAAGAAGGAGGTCGATTCTATTCAGCTGCTGGCAACACAGGAGCACTATGGCGTCACAGACATTGAATGGGACCCCACCGGCCGCTACGTGGCGAGTGGCTCCAGCGCATGGCATCATTCCGTCGACCACGGCTTCGCCATCTGGGATTTCAAGGGTCAGCAGCTCATCCAGGAGAACATTGATAACTTTAAGCTGCTCCAATGGCGCCCGCGCCCCAAGACCCTACTCTCCGATGAGCAGAAGAAGAAGATTCGCAAGAACCTCCGACAATATAGCAAGATCTTTGACGAGGAGGACTTGGCTGCTGGCGATGCTAACGCCGCTAAGCTTATTGCCGCCCGCCGAAAAGCCGTCGAGGAATGGTACGCCTGGAGAAAGCAGGCTGAGAAGCAGATGCTCGAAGAGCGTAAGGCTGCAGGCAAGGAGCTGCGATCTACCCAGGACGACGGCAAGTCCGAGACTATCGAGGAATGGGTCGAGGAGGTCATTGACGAAGTCGAAGAGATTGTGGATTGAGGAAAAGGACAGAACTTTGGCGAATAATTGCATTATCGGTAGACATAACATAATAAAACGTAACCCATGTATGACGTTCATTGACATCGTTGCATTGCCAATGTATCAGAGCAAATCTTTTGTATATACACCATTTTTCAAAATCAAAGTCGCACCCTGCCAGTTCTGAAGTCGCAGGATCGCAAAAATACAAATCGCATTTTTGCCCGGAAATCTTTACGCGTGATGACAAAGCAAAAGTCGCATACATACACGGAAAGATGTCGCAAATCCATCTCATCCTTATGACTCTTTCTCTTTATAAACTTTTACATTTTGAAATGAGCAATCTATTATTTTACAACGATGGCCAAGGTCATGTCGCTGATGAGGAAATGTACTCACTTCAATCGGTTTGTTCTTACACTGAATATCTGCGTAGCATATCGTGCAAAGATAACTCTGAGTTTACTCTCACACACATTCCCAAGCGAAAGGATACATACATTCGGATGAAAGAAGCGGGGATCAAGGGCAGTTACACAGCATACACTGATCAAGGCAAGGTCAGATGTTTCAAACTGGTGTTTGAGAAGATCTTGAGTGCATCAGCTGCAGCAAAACTGCTAGGAATCCATGTTCGTTCAGCACAGCGATGGGCATTACAGTAAGAAAAGGACCCTGACAGCATTTTAGGAAACGTAGAAGCAGAGGGCCGATCGTGTATTCTCAATGAAGAGCATTTATTGTTCTAGAATGCAATTGTCGCTAAAAATAGCCGTACTCAAAAGAATCAATATCGAGAAGACTAAGTTTATTCTTGGAAAGAACAAAGAACTATCAGAATGTGCTTGTCGCTTTTGTCAGTGAGCCATTTAGCCTGGAGATTGTAACTCCGAAGCTGGTTATCAAATGGAATAATGAAGTAATGGCTTTCAGGAGACTCCTGTGTTCTCATTGTAATATTCAGAGAAATTATTCATTATGTACCTACACTTCCTGAACGTATGGATAAGGATGACAGCAGTGTCGTGTTTTGTTGTGTTGTAAGAGACTGAGAGAGTACGAAAAGAAATACAATCTTCCTACACTACACAAGTGCCGGATATGTATCGGATTATTCTTGAGATGGTCTCTTGGAATTACTTGTTGGAATTGTTTGGGATTTCATTGTTGATTTCAGACCTCCCTCACGTCGATACAGTGGTCGCCCGTTATAATGATACCCTCGGTTCCAGGAAATCGCATCACTATAATGAATTGGAATAAGCCCTACCTGGCAATTTTGTCCTTCATAAAGTGTATCGCTATAACGAATTATCATTATAATGAATATCACTATAACGAGCGGCCACTGTAAAACCTCATTAAAGAACCCAGTGGGAAAAAGAAAAACACTGTGGAGATGGATCATTGCTGACACTATAAATAGTGATGCTCAAGCAAACTGTCCCTTTCCATTATCCACATACAAAACTAGAGCCCATACAGCCTACAGAAAATAACACAGCACCACATTTACGGTTGAAAGGTAATACAGCCGCTTTCATACTCGGCTCTGCGATACTAAGAAATAATATACCCTAGGTCTTCACCCACCAAATGGCCCAACCCCACCGCCCCGTCATTCCCGAAGGCATGCGCACTGGCCACAGCATTGACCGCACTGGCCGTATAATTGGGGTGAAATCGTCCATACGGGGCATCGGCTGGCGACAGCAGTACCGTGAACGTCTGTATCAGTTGGTTGACCTTGTCCACAACACCACAACACAGGCGTACGCGTTCGCCAAATATATTTTCATCAACGAGGCAGCGCGCGATCCAACTTTTAACATCCAGGAAAACATCACGGAGAAGTTCTTTTCAGAAGTTTGGCTCTCCATGGTAAACAAAGCCGAACGCCGCACCCAAGGTGAAACTGCCCGCATCCGAGAACTAATTAATCGCCACAAGGATGGGTACCTTCGGATATCCGGATACGACAGGCCTGCGTTCCCTTATTCCCAGCAATGTTCTTCTTACGAAGGCACCAAGATTTATACTGCTTACGTGAATAATGTCCACATGCGGTTCGGGCAACACCTTCGGCGTGTCATCAATGTCATCCTGAATCTTCGTCAGCGAAAAGCCGACCGCAAGCGAGAGTTAATCGCACAGGGCCTAAGCCCCGATCAAGTACGCCAGGACCTTTATGAAACCATCACCCGGCATGCCACAGGATTCAAGCTAGCAATTGCCCGTCGAGGTGTTTTGAGGGAAGACATTAGTGCCGAACCTGGATTTCTTCGGGAAGCATACGATATCCTACAACCTGTCTTAAACGCTTACCCCCGAAACCACCAATTCCAACACCAGAGTATCTATTACGACGCCAAGGCCAATCCTGTTAAGCATTTCAACGCCTTCTTCCAGCTTGCACGCGTTTGTCAACAGAACGGAATACGCGGATTCAACTGTTTTCCACTTCGTCGCTCGTGGTCACCATGCTACATGGAGATCGATACGAAAATCCTTTGCTACCATATCCTGGGCTGCAAAATGGAATCCCACACAAGCAATATGGAGTACTGGAGACGTGTTGTAAACCTGAAATCAAGAGCTTTCAAACCCCAAGAATCCGAGCTGCTCCAATTCCGTGGGACTATTCACACTGACGGCGTCGGTGTTACTGTGTTCAAGAAGACAAATGGCCTTCAATCGGGTTTCGGACAGAGATTTGGCATCCAGAGCGAAGATATCGAATACGTCACCCCACAGATACTCCGGAACGAAGACTATAGAGGACAATGGGTCACCATTGATCCTGGCAGAAGGGACCTGTTGTATTGCGTTCATGAGAACTCGTCACCCGACAACCACCAGACCTTCCGATATACAAAGCAGCTTCAAGATCATACACGGAAGACCAAACGGTACTGCAGACTCCGAGAACGACTCAAGTTAGAGCGACCCGAGGTCGCGTTGGCTGAGCAGAATCTATCTCAATTTCAAAGTCATACGCTTTCCGTGCCCAACTACGACGGATACCTGCCGCCAAGAATCGGGTCTCTGTAGTTCTCAAGTCTTTCTACGCGACAACCACTACGAACCACCCGAACCCGCAATTTCTTTTTCGAAAACTTCGCCTGTCAGCGTTTTACAAGAAGCAGCAAGCAGATGAAAAGCTTCTCGACTCTTTGAATGCGAAGTTTGGCAGTAGGTCCGTTTTCGTGATGGGAAATTGGTCTGCGCCGCATACAAGATATCACGAGCCTATCCGTGGTGTCGGCTTCCGGCGGCTGTTGAAGAAGAACAATTGCAATGTTTATTTGATCGACGAGTACAAGACAAGCAAGTGCTGCCCTGTATGTGACAATGAAAGCCTTGCTACCTTTAAAATGGTTCCTAATCCACGCCCATATCGACGACCCGACAATCCGCTCACGATCTGCCATGGCCTGCTACGGTATGAAGGACGGGCATGTTGTGTTATATTTCCAAAAGATTATAATACAGTATTTTGATGTTTCAATAGATGCACAAATCAAAACTGTACAGCAGGCATGGCAGAGGGTGTTTGTCAACCAAGGTTATGGAACCGGGGATCTGGCGGCGGCTCTCAACATGCATCATATCCTCCGGGGTCTTCGGGAAGATGGTATCATCCCAGCAAGGTTCCAGAGAAGAAATGCTGCACAAGCATCCGCAGCTGGTGGAAGGCCACACTCACCTGAACCAGAGCAGCGCAACGTGAGACTACGACGGGCAAGGCCAGGAAGGCCACGAGGTGCACGCTCTGGCGGGTCGAGACGACCGTAACCCCAACCAAGAATTTTCCGCGTCAGTTATCGCTGACGCACCCAGGATAACCATAGCCCTTCGGGGCAAGCCCCCTTCCTTTGGAAGGACGGTGTGTTGTAAGTCAACGGGATTGGAGAAGGCGTAGTGTTTTCTGCTGACTAACAGGGTTTCATCCATGGATGCGAAATCTTTTTACCTATTGATACGACAAACTTATATAATTCTATGCGACATTTTTCTTGTATTTTGCACGACATTATTTTATCTTGTTTACGACATTTATTTTTGAAAATAAAGTATCCGTGAACATCTACGTATTGGGAGTTTATGTCAGAGCTGCTTCAACGTTCCACACATATTAATCTAGGCTCTGTCTGCCTACAGAGTATCCAAGTTACTTTATTATTTTGGTGAGACGGGGATAGCAACAGCAATCAATGGATCCTACAAGAGTTACGGTGAGGACGAATCAGTTCTTGATTTTGAAAGCATCAGCGCCCGTGCAGAGGATAAACGTATCTTATTGCTCAAGAATAAAAGGTCATCGACAGCTACAGATTGAGAGCAGAATAGGCTAAGGTCACGCCTAAACCTCCGTACGGAACCCATTCCACAAGGCGTTTGTCTGCAGCAAGGCCCTCAGTGCCTGCCTCCTTTTAGGAGAACCTCTCAAGCTGTAGTACCAGAGCAAAACGCAGCCTAGGTGGAGATGCCACTGAGGATGTCATCTCACCTAAAATCCTTACGGAACCCATTTCACAAGGCGTTTGTCTGCAGCAAGGATGATTTTTCCCTGCCTCCTTTTCAGATGTCTGCGCTTTGTCCTGGCCGTTTAGATGGATTGTTACCTATCAGTGAGAATTGATGTAAACCAGTGATTATAAAAACCGTTCATCAACTGGATAATCAGAAATGAAACCGACAACGGCAGGAAGGATGAACTTATCTTATTGCTCAATGAATAAAAAGACCGTCGGCAGCTACAGATTGAGAGCAGAATAGGCTAAGGTCATGCCTAAACCTCCGTACGGAACCCATTCCACAAGGCGTTTGTCTGCAGCAAGGCCCTCAGTGCCTGCCTCCTTTTAGGAGAACCTCTCAAGCTGTAGTACCAGAGCAAAACGCAGCCTAGGTGGAGATGCCACTGAGGATGTCATCTCACCTAAAATCCTTACGGAA
This sequence comes from Dichotomocladium elegans, assembly GCA_025716815.1. Classification (NCBI taxonomy): domain Eukaryota; kingdom Fungi; phylum Mucoromycota; class Mucoromycetes; order Mucorales; family Lichtheimiaceae; genus Dichotomocladium; species Dichotomocladium elegans. The sequence goes on from JAIXMN010000009.1 coordinate 951,831, forward strand.
CCCATTTCACAAGGCGTTTGTCTGCAGCAGGGATGATTTTTCCCTGCCTCCTTTTCAGATGTCTGCATTTGCTCCAGCTATAAGATGTGGGATAGACCAATTTCATTTTAGAAGCACCTGTAGCGGATGTCATATTGGACAATAATTAACACAAAACGAAACAGCGAATTCTCAGTACACCAGTTAGCTTACTGAAGCCGGCGTCTTGGTTTCAATGAATAAAGGAAAAGGTGATTTCTGCTTGAAACGATCATCCAACCACAAAGCCTCTTTCCCTCTCCCGCCTGAATAACATAATATTCAATTCCAGCTGACGCGCTGATTGGGTGTATAACTCGTATCAAGTCCTTCCGCGAGGTGCATAATTTGTAACTTTACTGGTTTAGAGCTAGGGGAGTCACGGTTAAACCATGCAAGTGAATTGGTGCCAGTGGAGACAGCGCAGTGCGACGCTGTTCACAGCCTGTATGTCGGCGCACCAGACCCGTTTCGACCAGAAACGCGACAGGCCCGAGACACCCGGTCCACTAGAAGTCCGGAAAGGAGGATACGTAGTATAATGATTGCAGGAAGTTACATGAAGGTCTCGTCAAGAAACTTGGGGGCGCGCGCACACACACACACGCGCGCAAGCGGTCCACCAAAGTTGAATGCAGCCCATAATTGTTGATGATATGTGACTGGTACAAGCGATAAGGTTCAGTGGTATAATTTGCCAGAGCGCCGTGCCTGCACCTGTTTGGCTTGGTGAGACGTTTCTCATGTGAACGACGCGAGGTTGCTTTGAGCGGAGCATACTTGATCATCCAGCTTCTTCCCCTCCATTTTTTATCTCTCTCCGTACTTTCTCCTAACCATGCGAGAGGTAGTTGTAACAGGTGAGACAAGAGGGGCAGAAGGTGGGTTATCTCTTTAGAGCCTTTGTTGCTTACAAGAGCAATTCGCAGCTATCCGCGATAGTGTGGCCAACGGCGCCGGCCAATTTAAAATTGTGCCATTCACAGAAACATTGCTAAGATTGAATCCGGATCTACTCCTTGATCGAGCAGACTATCTGGCCTGTCTCAGGCGGGAACTCCGGTCCCTGGCGGGGGATTCCTCACATAGAGTAAAAAGACGGGCCACTGCCGCACTGCAGGCTATCGATGCAAGTTGCTTACATAACAGTTGTCTCGACTAGCAGGACTAACCTTGCATGGAACAGAAAATGTCAGAAGCTTCCTTAGACAAGATTCAGAGCCTCCTGGACAACCGCAAGGAAGATATCGACGACCGACACGCGGCCCAGGCTATTGAAAGGGATTTATTTGGGCATATGGCAAGGGAGGTAGCAGGCGGCCTGAAGGTGATTTCCAGGGAACAGATGAAGGCGGTGGCTAGGCTGGCGAGGCAAGAGAAGGAGACAGCAACGCCCACTGAAAACCAATCGATCGTTTCACCGGACACTGGATTTGACGAGAACGCGCCAGAAGCCTATGAGCAATCAGGCGACATGGATGAGCCAGGGGAGGAGCGAGGAGAAGGCGATGAGGTATTAGAAGAGTCAGAGATGCTATTCAGGCGCGCATTCTCGGAGGATCAGATGAACAATCACCATGAAACTATAACGGCAATTCCAAAGCAACCGACAGAAGCAACTTCAGATGCACGGCGCAAACTATATGAAAGAATCAGGATCAAAATGCAGGCATCCTCTATTTCGATGCGTGAAAACGCAAAGCTACTCGAGTAGGTTTTAATAATGGCCGGTGGAAGATGCTTTCTCTCATGATTTATGCTTTTCGTAATTCAGCCCTATGCACTATAAAGTGCTCGATTTGACCGGTCACCACATTCGAACAAAGAAAGCTTTGGGTCAACTGTACTCCCTTGCCCGTCAAGACTATGCAAGCCAAATATTATATACACGATCCACACTGAAACAGCATGAACAGGATGTCTTTGACGATCTTGATCGAGCATGTACAGAAGAGCAAAAGCGGATTAGAAGGATGCTTGAAATCTGGTAGACTGGAGTTATAAGAGGCTAGGCGGCTCCACTCATTAGTATCATATAAATCAAAAGCAAGGAACGACTAGATGCGGATACGGCTCGAAAACCTTCAAGTGAACTGCAGCACTGTATGAAGAACTTTTTTCATTTTGTGGATGCTGCTGAAGACCGCGGAGTCGCAGGAAAGGAACAAGATGCGCAATGGTTGGTCCAGACTAAGAGTATTGTCATAAAGAATTACTAAGTTAATCTCGTAGGGGTGATCTCTCGTTGAGAGCCACAAGTCTGAGGAAATCCTGCTGTCAGGACCCTCGGATAAGAACAGCAATGGGCAAACGATGTGATTTTATCTTGCGGTCCAGGAGCATCTCTTGGAACCCAGAATTGCTTATCGGGGAAATATCAGGCGGGTTGCCACGGTGCCCGAATTGGAAATTCTGGCATGACCTGCTGCTTAAATGCGCATTGGGGTCTCGTGACTGTATCTGGCGCGTTTTGCATGAGTTGCCTGGATTGACAGATGAAGAGCTATCTAACGTCAAGATATACTCTTTTCAGCTTGCAGGTTAAGTGAACGGTACCGATGATTCCAACTGCGGGGTAGCGTATTTGACAATGATGTACGTAGGTACGAGTCTCTATGTGTATTGCACAGACTATGTTCATGGTATATTTCGATTCGCTATGGTGGATTACTGCACGTTGCCAGTGTCAGTATATGACGAGGAACAGAGAAAGGTGGTTTATACTGTCCTCCGAGGTGTATTTGAGCAAGTCGAACAGCAAGTCAAGCACCTGATATTGCTGTCCAGACGCCAGCGGAAGCGACGAGTGGATGATTACGATCCGGAAGATGCATATAAGGCGTTAAAGATTGTTCCCACCCCGCCTCGGAATGAGAAAGAGTGGTATTAATGGTACCGAGGATGCCAGAATGACAGCAAAAGGGTCTGAGGAAGCGGTGACAGTAATAAATGACGGTAATTGATTTGTTACAAAAATAAACGCAGGGGAGAGGAGGAGAGGGCGAACAGCCCGATATTGCTCATGTAGCACGTGCAATATGCATCTCTCTCCAAAAATGACAAGGTTAGCTTTGCCACCCGCTGCTGGACTTCTTCTCACACACGTATATATATGTATACGATGCTATGAGCTAATCAGCTGGCCGAAAAACTCTAATACATGGTGTGTATCGATGTACATAACCCGCCGCCGCGTTCGGTGGGCTGGGGCTGTATAAATAAAGGAATACCTGATGTAGGGCGAAATAAGCCCTTCCCTTTTCGGAGAACAGAGATTGCAACTCCGATGGGGGTGCGCGACAGCGAGAAAAGATCAATTCATAGCCTACCTGGGAGAGAGTTCCGTTCCATCTTGTTCCATCACTTGCTAGTTACCTCCTTTCATCACTCCTCATTCTGAACGCCATGGCTGACCACCACGATGATGATGACTTTGCCCCCACTCAGACCGCTGGCTACAAGCCCGGTGAAAAGAAGACGCTCGAAGAGTACCAGAATTTGGATGCTCAGGACGAGTCCTTGAACAAGTGGAAGGAGTCTTTGGGCTTGAAGGCCACCGGTGAGTCCTTGCCCCAGGTTGACCAAGAGGGGAGGGGAAACATATACTTTAATGCCATCGCACTTTAATGCCATCGGCTTTGCTCATACCTCTCTTTCCTAGTCGCTGGTCCTGCGGATGATCCTCGCCGAGTATGTATCCGCGGGAATCGGACCAAAAGGGGGCCACCCCGCGCTCGCAACGACGACAGCTTGCTCACCATCTCTCTTTTTTTTTTCTGTTCTCCCTCTATAGGTTGTCGTTGAGTACATTGCCCTAGTGGTGCCTGGTCGTGAGGACGTCGTCGTGGATCTCTCAACGGCTGGTATATATTTTGCGATAAAGTAGTAATGGGAGCTGGGACTTATTGTGCGCGTCTAGAGGCCATTGAAAATGCCAAGAATATCCCCTTCACCATCAAGGAAGGTACTGAATACCAGTTGAAGGTCAAGTTCCGGTATGTATTTTTTCTTCTTGTTTCCGATGAAGCGATACAAATGCTTCAATGGGGACAGCGGTCTTTTCTTTACTTATTTCCAATGCTTTTTCCTTTAGTGTACAACATGAAGTCGTGTCTGGACTTAAGTATCTTCAGGTTGTCAAACGCAAGGGCATTCGTGGTAAGAAAGGAGCCATGTTAGATGTTTTTTTGCTCGGGGGAGTGTGAAGTGTAGGAGATTTGGAGCCAAAGAAGGGATACTATCTGTTCTGCATGATTCTCACTGACTGAATCGCTTAGTGGACAAGTCCGAAGAAATGCTTGGTAGCTATGGTCCCAGCGCTAATAGCTATGAGAAGACCTTCCCCGTCGAGGAAGCTCCCTCAGGCTTCATTGCTCGTTCCCATTACGACGCAAAGGTACCGGATTTTCCCAAGAAATGCATATGATCGCTTTACTGACTTTTTTTCACAGAGCAAGTTCGTTGATGATGACGGTGTCACGCACGTCCAGTGGTCCTGGTCTTTTGACATCAAGAAGGACTGGTAAAAAGCGCGTCTTTGCTTTTTATTCCACACATATCAACCGCTTCTTCAACCCCTCCTTGTCCTCATCCCGCTTTTTCTCTTTTGTGATTTCGCTCTCTTCTAACTGTGCAAGTTCTCCCCCCACCCACAAAGATACTTTGTCTCTACGGGAATAAAGTTTTCTAAAAACCAAGATAGACGTTCTTCGCGTTTCCCCACCGCCCTGAAGCAAAAAATAGAGATACCAGTTCTATTTCAGCTTACGATGGGGGTAGCGAGCAACGATTCGAGCGTTCTTCTTCAGCTTTTCGGACTTCTTGAGGACCTTTGGTACGCTCTCTGCAGACTTTTTTGCATCCACCATACTTAAAAACGGGCCGAGTTCTTGACTTGCACGGATGAGCCTTTGTCTTTGCGGTCGGATCATCTTCTCAATCTTAAATGTTGAATTCAGTCTTTCTCAGTGGGTTTTCTCCCCGGCCCCTCAGCAGCCGCGCTCGCACCCGTCGCAGGCATGCCACACCCATAGGCAGTGCAATGTCCTGAACCCTTTCAGACGGGTCTATCCTTCATCAAATCCATGATGATTCTTGTCTTCCGCGATGCAGCGCGTAAAAAGATAGAGATCCATATATACCAAACCTTGAGCTGGACCACGCGATCCGGAGGTTTTTTGCAACAGCATGAGTGTTTTCGATCTGTAACTGAACTAATATTCGGTTTCATAGCATTCGCCCGAGCCCCGGGGGGTGGGAAAGAGGTGCGATGGGCATAGGGATCCGGTCTGTGGTATGGCACGCAGGGGGGGTAATACTTTAGCGATGTGTATATATATATATTTATGCGTACGTACGGTGGTCGCTTAGCATGAATAATAATAAGCATGCCTATAAACGCTCATTGTCCCAACTGTTCAGGATGTTAATGTTGATAAACTTATCGTGCAGCATGGGGAAGCGGCGGGCGGGGAATGCAGGTGGAAGAAGACCGAAGCTGTTACAGGATCGGGCACAGTGGGTCAACGGGTGCCATGTGCCTGGCCTTTCCTGGACCGGGAATGGCATATCATGGTGGGCAGGGAGGGGAGGGGTGTGTCGAGGGCAGAATGCACGAACAAACGAGGGAGGGAGGGGAAGATTGAGGGAGCACTCACTGTCTAATTCCCAATGCCCGTTCAGTCTTGAAAAAGTAAGTCCGTCACATACTCTGCTTCGAGGAGCTGCGGAGGGAGGGGGGGAAGAAGATATGCGGGAAGCTGTACTGTACATACACTCAATTGGTCGAGCTCAAAGGTACCCACCTCCTTTTATTCTCGCCTTTTTCAAATAGTAAAGTAAATAATGGTGTAGAATTGTAAATCATTTTTTCTGCATTATTAAATCTCTTAAGCCTCCTCAAGATAGCGATATTCAAACCTATACAGGGTCAACGTCACACATCTGTTATCCCTAAGCTCATGTTTTGCTTACCGGAAGTCCGTCTTCTTACGCTGGCACCAAGAGCCTTCGTAGTCAAAATAAATGTATGTTCCTTGCTCAAAATCGTCAGTAATAATTTTCGGCTCCTCATGTCGCTGGAACCACGTCAGGTATTTTTTGTGGAATCGCCATGACTGCCTCTTCAGCTCTTTCGCAGCAAGATACCTATCGAAAAGAGTGAGATCAACATCTCCAAACCATTTCTGCCGAAGCACATACTGCTGGTAAGTGCCTTGCTGATAATAGAAGGCAAAAAACAATGAATCTATGTCGAACTTCTCAAAGAGTGCAGGGTTATCGAATATGGGCAGAGGCTGCTGAGGATAGTAGTCCGGGGAAGGATAAGGGGTACGTGGTTGATATGTTTTCGGCCTAGCGGACCACTGTAAATATCCATGCATCCTTAGCTTATGCTATGCAAACCATACCGCTCCGAGTCGATCAAGTCTGGTACATGCTGTAGACTTGCATCCAGCATCTGGTGAGTATACAGCATATCGGCCTTACCCATGCCTATCAGTAAAAGGTTAACTCCAACACATAATCTCACACTTGCTGGGTAATTTGCTCGCCTTTGGATTTGATTGCCTCAAACGCAGGAGCGAGATCGGCCAGCGACGAAGGTAATCGCATCTCAGACATGTCCAAAGGCATGGCAGGCGCATCGAAAGGCTAGTAAAACGTCAGTTACACGAGACATAGGTACACCCGCTTCTGACGTAAATTGGGACTTACCGGCTTCATTTGATATTGCGAGGCAAGCAGTGATGCGCCTGGGGGAGGTTGCCGCTGCTTGGAAGCTTCTTGTTTTGCTTGATCAAGGATCTTTGGAGGCTCGACCCAAGCATTTTCAATCTTCCTTACGGAGCTTGAGGGTATTTTAGGAGTCTTTTCCTCAGACTTCGAGGATTTGGAGAAATTATCATGCGACGAAGATAAAGATACACCTGCAGCTGCAGCCTGTGCATACTTGAGACTGGTAGGTGGCGGAGTGGCCACTTCGGCTGGTAGTCGACTAGATGAAGAAGGCTTTATCGGGCTTGTGCTCGCGGATTGTGCTAAAATTCAATGAGCCTCTGTTCTTGCTGATATCGCATTTGCAAATTGCTCACCATTATCGATAACAGGCGTGTTTGCTTCCTCTATTTGTACCGATATAAATAACGTTCCAATGTGGATCATATCATAACTTACTGGTAGAAGGTGTTGAAATTTTCTGCGTAGAGGTGCTGCTGCTGCCACCACCATTTAAGCACTATGACATGGATACATTGTTGTTTAAATACCCTCAATCACATGTAAGTTGCGGTGATCATACATCATCATCTTTTTCTCTCTCTTTTTCTTTGGCGGAGCGTTTGGAAGACGGTGGTTTCTCTTCCTCTATCTTTGTTTCCGCTATACCTACCTGGGATTAGCGTACAGCACGATGAGTTATAGCAAAGTACTCACTATCATGACCAGTAATATAATCCTCTGTCGCGATTGCATAAAGCTCTTCGTCCTCTTCAAGATTAAGGTCATCGTAAATATATTCATCTTCTTCAAAATCAGGTTCCTATATTTACACGTGTGTAAGACAACAATGTCAGATTGGAGCAGGTGCACTTGCCTGGTTGCAGTCGACGTAATATTGTACGCTATCCTTGATTGCTGACACCTTACAGAAGAGATCTTAATCATTGCCGGGCTTTTTGGATGTATTCTTATATACCTCCTCGACCGCTAAGTGATCATTTTCAAGTAATCGCAGAACAAGTTCTAACCGACCCACGTGGTATCGGTTCCGCTCGAGCCGATGCTCCAATTCCGCGGCTCGTTCATTTTTACTGTGATCCTTTTTACCTCGTTTTGATGTACCCTGAAGCATCTCAACCTCCGCCTCAGTCATCTCTATCTGCCGCTCGATTTCGGTCTTGGTGGTTATAATCCACTCGCAGATATCGAGTTTCTCCTTCTCTTTCGGATCCATCTTTTCCCTTTGCAGAAGACCTTCTTTTGAATACGCCTTCGTCTTCATTTCTTTTTCAATCGTCTTGAAGCGTTCCATTTGCGACTCGATCAGTTTGCGATTTTCCAGAAGCGCACGTTTGTCTTTAATTTCGTTTGACGACAACCATGTCTTGATTTGATCGCGTAGTCGCTGGAGCTTTTTGATCTCCTTCTTTAGATCTTGCTCATATTTCTCTTTTTGATTTGTATTGTTGGTCGATTGAATTTTGTCAAAGATCGCTTCAAAGGTTTCGACGCCTTCGCTGACTTTCTTAAGAACCCGGTCAATCTCGGCTAAAGTAAGGGTTTTTTTTAAAAAAAAAATCTTGCAAGTCCATCTTTCACCTCAAAAAAGAAGAACACATCCCGTCTGACAGTATTAGCGTAGTTAAAGACAGACTTACTTTGCAGCTTTTTCATAGACATGGCGCGGCGGGTTTTTTCGAATGTTCGTAGAGAGAAACGCTGGGGAGGTTGCGGAAAAGAAACATGTGGGTAAGGCGAACCAGCGCACCTTATTAACGGGGAATGAATCTGGGCCTGCGGAGAGAGAGAGGGGGGGTTGGTTGCGTCTGATGATGTCTGTATCTTTGTAAGACAGGGCCACATGGTCCCTAACCAAGCCCACAGGGAAGGGGGCACTGGAACACGTATGAATATCGAATCTTAACGCGCTCCATGTCTATATGCGTTCGAGCTAGATGAGCTATGGACACTTGATAAACGTGATGGGTAGCGAGTTGAGGGACGGCAAAGAGTGAAGGTCAAAGTACAAGTCACGTCAAGAACAGGGTTCGCCTAAGCGATGAGCATACAACATGGCTGCTGCATTGATGTGCTATTATTACAAGGACATTGGAAAACGGACAGGTGCGGGGATTCGGCAGACGCTGACGTTTTAAGTCTGGTATGATTATCCTGAAGAGAAGAGACCAATCATGCCGCTTTGGAACAGGTAGTCCGTTGGATGAGACGAGGTGAACTCTTGCTTCCAGATGCAAAGAGAGAAACTAGGACAGATAAGCTTGGGTTGTAAATGAGGCTATTTGAGTGAGACCGGATGGGAGGATTTCATGCCATACATAAGCACACACGCACGCTTTCTCTGACGTCCGAGCGCCAGACTGGGCGTTGCCAAATAGAAATACAAACAACGAATAATCCGCCATAAGACGGAGGGCGATGTTCATACCTTGACTCTTTTAGAGGGCTTCTCTTGATCATCCCCCTCCTCTTGTCCATGTGGCACAAAAATCCCGTTTTTAAGCTTTTTGCAAGCCTTTCGATTTCTCTCTCTCCTTTGGTTCACTCACTCGCTCGCTCACTCACTCTCTTCCACAACCCCCTCTCCCCCTGAAAAAAAAAACTCGCTCTTCCATTCGCCCATATACACATTAAACGCCATGCTAGCAGATGCTTATGGTATGTGCTTTTCCCATAGAATTGTGTGGACGATCCCCTGACAAGGATTTTTAAGATTTCTTATTAAAGCTACTCCTCGTCGGCGATTCTGGCACCGGAAAGTAAGTGGGCCGATAAACTTTCCTTGATCCATTATGAATTAATTAGATTCGACATGGAAGGTCATGCCTTCTATACCACTTTCTGGAGAACCAGTGTACGTTTTTCTTCGGAAGGAGGGGATTGTGTGTCGACTCGACTCTTTCTGTAGAGAGAGAGAGATATCTCATATCGGAACGGTTAGTCAAAAAGGATTCCCTCAACACAATTGGCATGGAGTTCGGAACGCGCATCGTGCATATAGCAGACAAGTCTATTAAACTTCAGATATGGGATACAGCAGGCCAGGTGAGTTGCTTCTTTTTTTTTTTTTTACTACCGGCCAAGGTCACACCCCATCCTCCTCCCCTGTTTTCGATACACACGAATCTCTTGCTTGCTGTTGTTCTTCGCTAAGCGAATTTCATAGGAACGTTTTCGGCAAGTGCCCTCCTTCGGCTGAGACAAAGCGCCAACATTGTCCCGCTGATACTTATTCCGATTAGGTCACTTACCCGAAGTTATTTTCGTGGAGCCGCAGGCGCATTAGTTGTGTATGATATATGCAAGTAGGTATGCAGACTGAGTGATGGGCTGGTGGGTTTATAACATCACGCGTGAGAGGCGGACAATAAAGGGCTGTCAGTAGTAGGATCCGGGGGTGGGGTGGTGGGGGGAAGCGAGAAGGGAAAAAAAAAAGATGGGGGAGGTCATACTCAAGTTCTTTTCTTTTATCACAGTAGAGAAACATTTTTGGGCGTCCGTTCCTGGCTTAAGGATGTACGGACACTGGCAAACCCTGAACTTGTCATGATACTCGTCGGTAACAAGACCGACCGATCCGATGAACGCGAGGTGTCTTATCTAGAAGCAAGTCGGTTTGCGCAGGAAAACGGTAATTGCACCGAAAAAGGGAATTCAAGACAACAGATGCAGCAGCTGGGGCTGACGGAGTCCGTCGGTAGAAATGATGTTCCTGGAAACAAGTGCATTAACAGGTGATGCGGTGGAGGATATATTTTTCAAATGCGCACGATCAATCCTGGGTAAAATCGAGACAGGTATAGATGCTTCACGGTGGTTGAGGAACAAAAGGGTTGGAGACTCAAAGACGGGAACCTCTCTTTAGGACAAATCGATCCAGAACGAAGTGGGAGCGGCGTACAATTCGGGGATTCCAGTCTAAGGCGTATGACACAGCGGACCCGAACGAGAAGAAAGGAGCGATCATCGTGCTGCTTTTAATTTATTGCTGCAGGCGATGTTGTATTGATTTAATAAAAGGTTGGATTTAAAGGTCTCGAACGGGGGAGGTGGGAGAGAAGGGAGGGAGGGAATGATTATGCAACGAAATGGGAAAACAGAGAGACCTATAATCGCTCCGCGTAGACCGTCAATTTTCCAAGCTTCACAGCAGATGCAAATGCATCCTCCATATCCATTTCATTGTCAAGAGGCAAACTTTCACCCGCACTCTCGCCCTTGTAACGTAATGTCACTGGGAACCCGAGCCTATCCCGTACTTTTTCATGAAGTTGCTCAAATGTACTGTTCGCCGGTACTTTGACGGCAAAGATGTCGTCCTTGTGCGCGATTTTGAGCTTGACCATACCGCCTGCGGTGGTCGTCATCGCTGCAGAGACAATAGCTGGTGATGGTGTCGATGCGGAAGGTGCTATTGGGGCAGACGGTTGCTTGGATGGGCTCGGTTGATGGGGATCTTCTTCTGTCTCGATGTCCCCTTCGTGTAGTCCAAAAAGCTGATTCTGGACAAGGGTGCTCTCGGCGAGATATCGAGGGAGATTTAACAACTCCTTGCAATACTTATCTAAATCTTGCTGTCTCTCGGCTGCATAACATGAATAAACCATCGTTTGAATGTCTATCATCCCTGTCCTGAGATTACCTGTGATTTTCTCATCCACATCGGTCAGAGGACCTGGCATATATGGGAGTATCCGTTCATGGTCGTCCTTGCCAGCTTCCGCTGGAAATTCACTTAGAAGGTTCAGCTGGAAATCATAGAAGTCTGATAGAGTTTCGCCACCCCACATCCGACCCCCATTTCGTTAGTGAATCGTGCACCAAATGTTGATTACTGTTCGCAACTGGTGAATATGCCTTTACCTTCATATAAGCGGTACAGGACGCGGAACCGACCATTGTTCAATCGGGCAAACACAATAAACCAGTACTGGTCGCCCTCAAGCACATAGGATTCGATGCTTGCATCCTTCACCAGTGCCTGAGAGGGACTCTGCAAACCATGATGATGTAAGGCGTTGTTCTCGTGCGTCTCGTCATCCAAAGCTGTTGGTCCCCCTGCAGAGCCTGCGGACGAAATGGACGATCCCGCCGAAATGCTTGATGCTTCGTAACCCTGCGTCACCTTCTTCCATTCTTCCACAGCTGGAATGCTGGCGGGTGGCTGTAGGATGGGCTTTCCTGTCACTGCATCTCGTACCTCGACGAACGCGACTGGAATCAACCCTGGTCCGCCCAATCGTCCAATGGGTTTCGCCACATACCATTCCACATTTGACTGGGCAATTACAATGATCGGCTCACCTGCCTTGGCATCCAGCTCGTCCGATCGCTCTGCCTGGAAGTCATACAGCACAATGCCATACAATGGTTGCAATTTCTTTAGGGGCGCTACTTGTTCATTCGAAGGAAAACACACCAACCCGCCAAAACGCTTAGTCAGTAAAATTTGGGAAGATAGGTCAGAGATCATGTTTTTAATATTACAAGGATGGTGAGTTGGACTCGTCCCAGCCGAGCCACTCTCAATAAAGCCAGAGTCCATCTTTTGTGGTGAAGGTGGTGGTTGCTGCTGCTGCTGTGGAAGCTGAGGAAGAGGTGGCGCCACGTGGAGGTTGCGTTCGGATTTGTCGAGGATTTGGAAATAGCTGACAGGAACAATACCTCTGGAATTCGTGGCCGGATTGCAGGCCTCAAACCAGTGCTCGTCATTTTCCCGTCCAATCACATGAAAAAAGTCCCCTCGTTCAAAGCTTAACTCATGCGGACGCTGCGCTTGATAATCGTACAGTGCCTTGATGATTTTCTTTGGAGCTCCCATGGAAGCCTGCAGAGGCGTTGGAGCGCTAATAGGCGTCGATATTTGGTTCTTGACGAGAGAACGGCGAACGGATCGTAGATTACGTGGTGGTCTGACCTTTTCTTTGGAATGAAGGTGCATGAGGGGGGATGTATGCTCTGAACTTATTTTGCAGAAAGAAAAGAAAAAGAAAGGAGAGGAGGCGATGAACTTGGGTTGGGCGCCGCACCCTCCGGTTTAACCGGGTGATCAAAATCGGATATCTAGAAATTAGGCTGTAACACAGTTGAGAAGGCAAGCATTCGCGCACAGAGAGCGAGCGAGAGACGGCCAGGAACATGGCACAAATATGCTCCTTGCTCTTTCCAGAATTCAAATTTCCATCCTAAGGAGCTCTACACATCCTCACACATGCGACTTGTCGATGCACATGCATTTCTCATAGGTGGGGCGGGAAGGATGACGTCGATCATCTACTATCCGCTACTGATTTTCGAAGCTGCACGCGTGTGTGTAACCTGCGCCTATGCTACGAGCTGTGATTAAATTTTGTCATGCAACACCATTCTCCATCCTCAGGATCGTCGCATAAAAACAAAAATACTGTCGGGTGGAATACCCCGTTAGTCAACTGAGAATATCGGCCTCCTTATTTTTTAACTTACCCTGAAGGTAGCTAGGCGTGCTATCGCGGTACCATTGGCGGACGAGGGAAGAAAGGAAGGATCCGGAGCTGCTGACCGTCGACGGCGGAAAGGTTCGAGGAAGGAACGAGGAGAGACGACGACGGACCAACGACAACACCAGCGACAGAAGCAACGGAGGAAGCAGACAAACAAAAGCACCTTGACAAAACCATGGTAGGACAATTGCGCGGGTGCAGCCAAACCACGGTCCCACCCAAAGCCCATATCCTCTCCTCTTGAGGCACTTGAGTTAGGCTGATATCATTGTCTACAGAGGATCCGGGATACTAGAAGATTGCAGAATGAAACAAGGATGACCTATTTCCTTTTACTTTACTCTTGAAAACTAACCAAAGCTGCTCAATCGGATTGAGTCTAGGCGAGTAGGGTGGAAGATAAGCCCATCGATATCGTCAGCCCTATGGATAGGTGCATTATCCAGTACCAAATAGTGTCCCTTCATATTTCTTTCCTTGATTGGGGGTTGTGGGAGTCTCAAGCGGTATTAATGATCCCTGATGCTGATATTGCTCCCAACAAGGTGGTTGTCTTTGCTCTTGTCTTTGGTATTGTGACCAATGCAGTCGTCCCTTTCTCGGACCATGCCATGCTGCGTTTCATATTAATATCGAATCCAGCCTCATCAAGGAAAATGCAGTTTTTTCTAAAGTCGATGTCGGTCCTGTCCCATTTGCGCACCCCAGCCAAGGCGCTCTTGGATCTTCGCAGCACTATTACTGTATACAGGCTGAAACCAAGCCATTCTCGATGACAAGTTTGCATTCATTATTCGTAAATCGATGGAGTGTCGTTTTAGATACTTTGAGACCCTCAAATCTTTGGAGCAGTTGTTCCATCAGCTGCTTTAGGACAATAGATGGATTCTCATCAATGCACTCTAAAACAACGCTTCTATGCTTATCATTGAGAATACCCGAACGACTCGTCGCTTTAGGCTTCTTAAAGATGCTGTCAAGGCCTTTCTCGTACTGTAATGCCCATCGCTGGGCTGAATAAACATGGATTCCAAACTGGTTTGCAGCAGCTGATGCACTCAAGATCTTCTCACACATGAGTTTGAAAAATCTGACCTCGTCTTGGTCCTGCTTCTTTCATCCAAACGTCTGTATCCTTTCGCTTGGGAATGCGTATAATAACTATCTCTGCAAGATATGCTACGCGCATATTCAGTGCGAGAACAAGCGGATTGGAGAGAGAAAATTTCTTCATCAACGACATGATCTTGACCATCTTTGTAGAAAAATAAATTGGTCATTTTTGAATGTAAAAGTGTAAAAAAGAGAAAAGAGATGGAAGCGACATCTTCCCGTGGATGCATGTGACATTTGATTTTTCATCGTATGTAGTCTGGGCAAAACGCGATTTTATTTTTGTGATCCTGCGACTTCAGAACTGGCAGGGGTGCGACTTTGATATTGGCAAATACAGTATGTTTTACCGTTTAAGGCGCCGGCATCCTTTCAAGCAGCTTCTTCTTGAAGCATATTCGCAATGGACGTATGATACATAAAAATGCTCGCCCTATCAAGGGCCTCTTGTTGCCATCCCACCGAGATGGTTGCTCTCCCGCGCACAGAGACCAATGCAACGGTAAACGGCTTGTGGAACAATGCTGCACCTTGCGAAATGTGGACTCGATGCACGCGCCAACCCGCAGATGTCTTCGCCTCAAACTCGCCAAAGTCAGCCACCATTGCGTAGGTCACTTGCTTGTTTTCACGCGCCTGATCTTGCTCCTTGTCCCACCTTGACTTGTAGTCCTCCGGATACTTTCCGAGATTGAATGTGGGTACGTAGAGTGTTTTGGCGGCCTCGGATGGTCCGGAAGCATCAAACTCCTTCTGGAATCTCGCGGCAAAAGACCAGAAGTCGAGATTGAGGTCCTTCGCAGAGGTCCATACCCGGGAGAATATGCCAGACATATTTCCAACCTCTTTCTTGTCGTTTGTCTCGTTGCGCAGGTTGACAGGAGTGCGACACATGATGTCCCGACCTGACACGCCCGGAAAACCCGCAAGGATCTTTAGCGCGGCCGCCTGGAATGCTGCTTGGGGCGTGATACCATGCTTCTTGGCAGCATTAGTTACCGCATCCCAGTCTTCCACCACAGAAGCACGCAAGAAACATCCCGCAGTTAGTGTGGCATTGTCGCCGTCGAATGCGGTATTGAAACCTAACCACAGATTATCTGTCTTTTCAGGCCGTCCGTAACGCTTCGGGCCAAACACTAGTTCTCTGACGCGATCCAATAATGTTTTGCGACAATGGTTTCCCGATCGATCCTCATATGCGGGCTGGAGAGGCAGTTCAGACGATGGAACCACACTTGAAAGGTTTTCGTCGTCCGTATCGGGAAGGCTTTCGATAAGATCATGGAGCATGTTCTTGGCACTATATCCATCGCCTAGGACAAGAGGAATGGTCACAGCGATTCCAAGGTGCGGTTTGCAATCCAGTCTGTCATAAAGCTCTATAGACCAAGGAGGAACAGTGTGATCATCAAAATCGTATTGCCTGTTTATGCCTTCGTAAAGAGGATATTCGTAATCAGTGGTATCGTTCCTGACATTGATCAGCTTTTCAATGTCGATGGATGCAAGCTTTGCGAACCAAGGGTCTGTTGCCGCATCAACAATGACCATGCCGAGCATGGGATGCTTTTTGACGAGTTCAGCAGCGCCTATTTGGACCTTTCTCTTGAACAGATGGACGCGCTCGGGATTTTGGGATAACTCTTCTGGGTATTCAAGCACACCAAGTGCAGTCCAGCAACCTTGTCGCTTGTCCAGATGGTTCTTTAGGTGGCCTTTTTCAAGAGGACTGAGAGGACGGATACGATTCATGGCTGATGAGGGAAAGGATATTAGAAGAGTATTGGTTTCATTTAGATTCCCAAGAGCCGTATATATACACCTCTTGGGTTTGGTGTCACCATGGAGGTTTGAAATACTACTCCATTGCACCAAAAAGGGTATTGACGGGAAGGAAAAGGTGGCTCATAAGTCTTTTCCTTTTCTCGGCGGTGAACTGAACCTCTTGGAAACTTATGATACAAAGCCGTTGTTACACTGCATCTGTTGCCATAAAAGTGCTACTGCAGTTTTTATTCCATATTTGGGATTTTGCTCTGCATGATCAGGAAATATTTTTCACGGTACTAAAGATGCCATTGAGTTATTCTCAGGCATTCGCCAATATACTTCACCTCCTGGTGTTTTTCGCGAATAGATCCGATGGATGCTTTTGGATTTTGTTCCAGCCATTCCAGGGTACGTCGAACAATCTTCTTGAACTTCTTTTTTTCAGCCCGCGACAAGAACGACCCTTCGCCCCTTTCCTCTTCGAGCTTTCTGCGCAAGCGGTACACGCTAGACTCCAGTGTATTAAATGCAACGGCGCGATCTTTTGCGGCCTTGTCATCGTCTTGATATTCCTCTGCTTCGGCTATCAGACGCTCAATTTCGTCCTTGGTGAATCGGCTCTTGTCTTTGGTGATCGTAATCTGGCTACCCTTTCCGAGATATCCTGGTGTTTTGTCAACAGCGTACACGTGAAGAATGCTATTGTCATCGAGTTCAAATGTGACCTCGATCTTCGGTGTCCCGGCCGGTGCAGAACGGATCCCGTCCAAGCGAAAGTTGCCTAGCAAGTGATTGTCCGTCGTCATTGAACGCTCGCCTTCAAAGACTTTAATTGTCACTTCGGTTTGGTAATCCTCGCAGGTAGTAAACGTCTCGGTTTTTTCGACTGGTATTGTAGTGTTCCGCTTAATTATAGACGTCATGATTCCTCCTCTGGTCTCGATGCCAAGTGAAAGCGGATTTACATCAATCAACATGATCGATTCCGTTCTTGTTGAGGTATTGCCAGTAAGCATAGCTGCTCGTATAGAAGCCCCGTAAGCAACGGCCTCGTCAGGGTTGATCGAATGGTTAAGTTTCTTCCCTTGGAAGTAGTCCGAAACCAGTTTTTGGATCCTCGGAATTCGTGTCGAGCCGCCTACAAGCACCACCTCATCCACCTTATCCCTTTGTATTCTGGAGCCTTCAAATACTTTGTTGAGGATATCCGTGATACGATGAAGCAGATGTTCACATAGGTCTTCGAACTTGGCGCGGCTGATATTCAATGCGAAATCCACGCCACGATGTAAGCCGTCGACTTCAATAGATGTTTGCATCATGCCGGACAAGCTACGTTTTGCACGCTCGCAAGCATTTCGGATCCGAAGAACAGCACGCTCGTCTTGCGAAATATCTTGACCGTTTTTTTGCTTGAATACGTTGAGAGCATATTTCAGCAAACAGCTGTCAAAGTCTCCGCCTCCGAGATGAGTATCGCCTGCGGTTGCCTTTACTTCGAACACGCCGCCATCAATAGTCAAAAGCGAGATATCGCTCGTTCCACCGCCGATATCGAATATCAATACATTGCGCGTCTCGTCACAATGTTTTTCAAGCCCGTATGCTAATGCTGCAGCAGTTGGTTCATTGATGATGTGGAGGACGTCGAGCCCTGCGATGGTACCGGCATCTCTTGTCGCCTGCCGCTGAGCGTCATTGAAATGAACTGGCACGCTGATCACAGCACTCTCGACGTCTTCGCCTAAATATGTTGTTGCAACTGCTTTCAGCTTTGACAATACCATCGATGATATCTCCACGGGAGTGAACGTCTTTATCGTGTTATCGTAGATAACTTTGATAATAGCTTCTCCGCCTTTTCCGCAAGTCACTTCAAATGGCCAGTGCTTTATGTCCGCTTGGACTTCTGGATCCATGAAGCGGCGGCCGATCAAGCGCTTGGCGTCAAAGATGGTGTTCTTATAATTGCGAGCTGACTGGTATTTCGCAGGGTCACCGACAATACGTTCATTTTCGGTAAAGGCCACATAGGACGGCGTTACCCTGTTTCCTGAAGACGAAGCAAATATCAGTTATATTTTGACAAAGCGCTTTGAAATATGGAGGGCTGGAATGTCTTCTAACCTTGATCATTAGCAATAATCTCGACACGCTCATTCTCCCAGACACCGACGCAGCTATAAGTCGTCCCCAAGTCAATACCGATGGCTTTCGTCATATGAGTGGAACAAGAAAAAAAAAGGATGGTAAAAAGACAACACCATCAATAAAAGAAAGCTGGTCTCGCCTCATTACATAATACAACGAGTGACAGCGTTTCTTTGAGACTGTGCAGTCCTCATGACCAAATATTTATCACATGCAAAGTGGGTGTGTATGCACATTGACAAAAGGTCTAAGATAGGGAAGATTTTGACTCGTGCGACCAATGAAACGTCTGTTCCACTACATCCCGATCATATTCTGACAGTCTGGAAGGCCGGCACATCAAACACACTACGTAGGCTACTTTGCTACTAAAAGGATAATGTGATACCCGCTCTAGAGTGATGACGAGAAGTCAATAACAAGTCGGTCTGCCCATGCAACCCGTGAAACAGTTTTTGGCCCAGAAATGATGGACAGTGCAGAGACTTTCTTCTTGTCGTTTGCGATTGCGGTACGTAGATCCAATATCAGATCAATGACTTCACTCGCCTTTGCTTGCATGTGTATTGGAGATGACAGATTAGTTCGGAAGCACCTTATATTTTATTACTAGCAAGAGATACACAAAGATTTGCCTTGGGATAGAAAATAGACAGCTACGTAGAGCCGATCACTTTTCAAAATGAACAGAATGTGAGACTTCTCCGTTACACCAAATCTGCACTTTATTGATCTTCCTGCACCGCTTTCCTAAGTCGGTCAATTACTGCTCTAAAGAGGTTGTCGATAACTGCATCATCCTGGAACATGTACTGCTGCCAGCCAAGTGTGATGCCAAGCCTCTCGGGTGTGTTAATTGTGGTGACGCTGATGAGCTTGTTGTACAAGAGGGTGCTCTGAGAAATAAGCACGTTTCCTGTTTTCCAATCGCCTTTTCGTGTGACAAAGTCGCCGAGGTCCACGAACCCCGAGTAAAGAGGCTGTTTCTCTTGCTTTGCTTCCTGGAGTGACCGAGCCCATTTTTCGGTATAGTCCCACGGATACCGTCCCAAGTTAAACACAGGTGTGTAGAGTTCGGTGCCAGCCGACCCATGACTGGCAGCATCGAGCTCGGCTTGATACTTCGCGGCAAGGGTCCAGAAGTTCATCTCGCAGCTTTCCGCGTCCCAGATTTGTGCAAAAATACCCGTGGCATTGCCTAAATATCCGTTATCAATGCCGCTGCTCAAGGGACGGAGGTCGATAGAAGTGCGCGTTGCGAGTCCCTTTCCACCAACACCGAATGATTCCCTCATAGCGAGGAGAAGGGCAGTGTGAAAGGCGGCGCGGCCGGATACATCATGCTTCTTAGCCGCATCAACTACCGTATTCCAGTCGCCCATGTAGCCGTACAGTTGGAAGGTCTTGACATGGACGCCAGCTTGGTCATCTGTAGTCTCTTTAAAGACATTCCCCACTGGTCGCCACAAATTTTCCGCGTCCTCGTTTGTGCGACTATAGCCTACGAGCCAATGCGCAAATCGCTTGAGGAGCGGGAGCCGGGCCAGGTTTCCTTTAGTATCTTCGTAGACGGGTGGAAGCGGTAAAGCGCTTGGTAGAGTCTCCCTGAAGAGATACGAGTTGGTATCACTTTCCCTGATATTCTCAACAATCGCCTGGAGCAATAGCTTAACAGTATGGGGATCGCCTAGGAAGTGCGGCAGGCTCAGAAGGATACCCACTAGCCCATTCTCCATGTTATCGGCAATGTGTACTGACCATGGCGGTCGGTCGGTCGAGGAAAGATCAAAGTACTGGTTTGTACAGCGATAGAATGCGGCCTCGGGGTTTGCGTTGGCTGGATCAAGGTGGACGATTTGGTCAAGAGGAACAGAAATCAGCTTGACAAACCAGGGATCCTTTTCTGCATCGGCGACCGTCACGCTGAGAATGGGGCTGTTTTTTATTACCCTCGCCAGAGCAGCATGGACATGTTTCCGGAAGAAATCCGACCGGTCCATATCCTGGGGTATCTCGGAGTGGTAGAGATGGGCAAGTCCAGTAATGCAGCCATATTGTCTATTCAAATGGTTTTTGAGATGAACTTTCTCAAGGGGCCCAAGACGACGGACTCGCTTTGCCATTGGGGTATTTAAATAAGGTATAAAAGGAAGAAAAAGAGTGGGCGAGTGACCAGATGGAAAGCCTTCTATTCGCCAGATTAGAAGTACGTATTCCTGCGCTGATTGTGTAACGTGACAGCCAGCACACAGGCTTACAGTGCACATCTCTAGTGAAGCCGCTTTGTACAGTCAGCAATCCCGATGGTCTTGTCAATCTTCAGCTTTCCAGCCCTAAGGCTGGTCACACGCATCAAGGATTCTTAGGCCACATGCATACATTGGAGCGGATGGCTGTGCTAACCTTTCGTATGCCATATCCTTTTACTATGGTTACAAGGAACTGCGCACTTCGAATAGGTGATTACGACGTGGCCGACACTCTCTGGTAGTCAGCCCATGCTCCGCAACATCAGGAGAGTGGCGCCTGATTTGGATCGGTCCTCCGCGCATCCAAGGAAAATGAAAGTCGACGCAACATGCCCGATGATTCGATTTGCTAGGTCCGGGCTGGGCTTGCCCGGGCCCTATCAGATTGACGGGTCAGATCCAAAGTGACGTAATGGAGCTCCGCAGTTGAAACAAAGGGCTGCTGCATCTCATTGCACGCCAAGCACTGAGCCGATATCTTTTTTTTTTCCCTTCTTTTGATTCACTTCATTTTTCTCTTTTCTATTTCTAAAAATGAATCTGTTTTTCGGAAAAGCAAAGGCCAAGACGAGTGCCAAAGATGCAATCTACAAATTACGGGAAACTCTAGATATGCTCGAGAAACGACAAGCGTTTTTAGAAGCCAAGGCTAATAACGAGCTCAAGACGGCAAAATTGAATGCCACTAAGAATCGGCGAGGTAAGAGACAAATGATGCATGGCGATTTCTGTATGCTTACCGGAACCTATTTTCGAAATGCTCAACAAGTGGCGTTACTGGCACTCAAGAGGAAAAAGGCATACGAAAATAATATCGAAAAGATTAACGGTGCTCGGATGACAATTGAGACCCAAATGATGGCAATCGAGAACGCTAACGTCAATCTCGAGACGATGAGCGCTATGCGTGCAGGCGCTGAAGCAATGAAGAATATTCATGGTTCAATGTAAGAAAGGATAACTGCGGTTTTATGCAACGTAGCGCTTATCGAAATCAATATTATTATTTCAATAGGGACATTAACAAGGTAGACACAACCATGGACGACATCCGTGACCAGATGGATATTGCCAATGAGATCTCGGAAGCCATTTCTAGACCGGTTGGTATGGGCGAGGAACTGGACGAGGAGGAGCTCTTGAACGAACTTGAAGAGCTGGAGCAAGAAGAGCTGGATAGCAAGATGTTGGATACCCCTGCTCCGGCTGTCATCACGCCAAATGTGCCTGTCCATCATCCAGGTAATATAAAGGAGGGAACTACAAAGAATGGGTTACTGATGTAATGTGTCAATAGTACACAAGGGAAGTGTATCGGAGGATGAAGAAGAAGCAGAGCTCAAGGCTTTACAGGCCAGCATGAGCATGGCTATTTAAATATATACATCACAACTGATATCCCCCCCTTCCGTCGCTTCTACCCTACCTTCAAACCTAACAGCAACTCTCCTATTACTTGCCATATATTCTCTCTCATTCAAATAAAGCCTATTTGATTCGCAAACATTTGGATCTTGCAAATTTTGCCCGTGATACGGAGAATAAAGGAAGCGGAGAGCTCTCAGCTTGGCTTCCCTGTTTCCGATGCTTCAACAATTAAAATTGGCCAACGGTCAAGGTACCTTCGAGATTACGTACGATGGCCTCGGGCTCCGCATTGAAGGACCCGTTCAAGCCGTGCAAAAAGGTACCGAGCTTCTTTTCTCAGGGGAAACGGGAGCGGCTGCTTCTCCGGTGCATAATCGTTGTTTTGCTACATCTTGAAACAATACTAGATTCGAAGCGTTCGATTTCTGAATTGACACTCGTACCTGTGGCCAAGGTCAATGTGTTATATATCGAATACACGAATGGCGAGCTTATCATCAACACACTCATTCCTCGTGACCATGCCATTCCCGAATCTCCTCTCGATCTTGTCGAGTTTCACGTGCCTGTGGAAGAAGCTAAAGCTATAGACGCAGAGAAATTTGCGAACATGGTATTGAATCACGTCTACGAAGGTATAAAGCAAGAAAGACTCGATAGATGATTCCAACTCACGCCGTCAACCTCCATTTTGTCCTATGGATGTTTCTTCCTTCTCTGTTCCGTATGATGCTAGGCAATAAGGCACAGAAGCGCTTTAAAGTATTGGTGAATCCAAAAAGTGGCCAAGGGTTGGCGCATAAAATATTAAAGGAAAGCGTCGCACCAATTTTCGAGAGCGCTCGATGCGTTATTGACATCCAAGGTACGAACAGGTGCTAGGATAGGTCCCAAGTGCGGATGACGATGATGCCCCAGTTAAGTTACATGCATATATGCTTAGAAACCGAAGCGGTTGGTCATGCAGTGCAAATTGCCAAGGAACTGGATATCGACGCATATGATGGGATTGTTACCGTTAGTGGAGACGGCATCCTCCACGAGGTCCTGAACGGTCTCTGTGAACGACCGGATGCTCGTCTCGCTCTGAAGAAATTACCGATGGGTGTGATCCCTGGCGGCACCGGCAATGCCTTGAGCATATGTTTGCTTGGTGAGAAACTCGGCTTTGACGCTGCACATACCACTCGTCAGGTCATCAAAGGTAAAACTTATCATCTCAACATGCGTGTGGGTGGATGACCGTCCTTCTGCTTTTAGGCAAACCCATGGCAATCGACATGTGCTCTGTCACTTATCAACACGATCGCTACATGTCTTTCCTGTCTCATAATTTTGGTATCACTTCTTATGCTGATCTTGCAACTGAACCTTTACGGTACGTTATATCCATTTTTTCCCCTTGCATCGATGGAATAGGGATCACCACCCCGGACTTACATCGATGCTGTAGATGGATGGGTGATACTCGGACTGTTCTCGGACTTTTACAGCAGATTTTTACAGGCCAATCGTATACGATCGAGGCCCATGTCCAGATTGCGGAAGCAAACAAGGAAAAGATCAAGAGTTGTTTCCCTGCTGAAGCCGAGCCTCCGAGCGAAACTCCTGCTGAGGATGGTGCCATTGTTGATACAATTCCGCCTCTTGATGAGCCTGTGCCCAGCGATTGGACGGAGGTAAAAGGTGATATATCCATGTTCCTAACGAGTAAAGTGCCATGGCTGGCGCGCGGCATGATGAGCCATCCCTGCGCCGTGCCCAACGACGGCATGCTAGATCTGTTGCTTGTCCGTGACAACCATAGCATGTTTTCAAAACTGGCCATGTTCGGCAAAGTCGAAACCGGCAATCATATTGATTCGGATGCGGTAAGTTTGTGTGTGATTTATACAAGACAGAGAGAATGACTCTTTCGCGAATACAATGATCAGGTTGAGTACTACAAGATTAAGGCATTCAGACTCAAGCCGATTGCCAAGCCTGGCAAAAAGATTTATGTCGCGATTGATGGAGAGCACGCACCAGCCAAGGAATTTCAGGTCGAGGTGCATCCTGGCTTGGCCTATGTCTATGCATTGTACCCCAGCTATGAGAACATGCGCTCCTGGCGCCCGTCGCCACCCCTGACAACGACCGGAACTTCGAGCAGCAATAGATCCTCCTTCAAGGCTAAGCTGTGTGCGCTCAAGAACAAGATGGCTCGTACTTTGAGCTATGTCCTCTCCCTCATCCGCTCCTTCTTCTGCTGCTCAAACAGAGAATATCGACGCACTCCTTCCCACTGAAGTTCTCTCTCTCTTTCTCCTTCCATCTCGAGCCATTCTCCCACCGCCACCCCATGCATGTGCTCCGCTCCCAACCGTAATAAATCTTGACTGTTTCTCTTTGACGTATTTGAAGACATCGAGTCCTGCGCATGCCTCATCCATTGTCTCCATCCTCCGTATCGATGTCGTGTATCCCGTACCACAGAAGGTACATATGTATGTTCCTGCCTCGCTGTATCGTAGGCAATATTTTTCCGTGCGTCGGGTCTTCTTTCTGCCAGATCTTCCAAAATTGCGGGGTAGCCATAGGGTGATTGGGACATTGTGTTACGCAACTCGTATTGCTCCCGCCATGGAGAAGCGCCCCCCCCCCAAAAAAAAAGAATAAGACGCGAAACCTGAGGGGTGTGGGGAAGTTCGGCGGATGATTTTTATTATGTCGTGGTGGCAGTGAAACAAAAGAGAGCATAGCGTTTGGATATAGAAATAGTTCAGGGAGGGAAAATCTAGGTGTAAACATACTAACAAAAAGGAACAAGGCATGAGCTTGTAATCGCGATGGATTGACAATGTTTTCGCGTTTTACCTGAGGACCACCTCCACCCTCGGGGACAGTCCAGTCAATGTTTTGTGATGGATCCTTGATATCACAAGTCTTGCAATGAATGCAGTTTTGAGAGTTTATCTGCAGACGCTTCTCACCAGGTTTGGCCTCATCATCAACGTACTCGTACACACCGGCTATAGAAACTCGTTAATGCTTTGAATTATCGTACGCATATTTCTATGCTCTATAAATATATACCGGGGCAGAATCGGTTCTCAGGACCGTCAAACACACGCAGGTTGCGCTCAACGGGAATGTCTTTATCACGAAGACGCAAGTGGACAGGTTGATTCTCGGCGTGATTTGTACCAGTACGAGCAACGTTCGTCAACAAGTCAAACGAGATTTTACCATCAGGCTTGGGATAATCAATCGGCTTGCTCTCGCTACAGAAAAGGTCAGCCATATGAAAACGACCATTCGCCAACATGTTTTGTTGAGGGGCCTAACTTACGCAGCCGTCTTGAGCGATTCCCAGTCCGTCTTTTTATGCTTGAAGGTCCATGGCTCCTTGCCCTTGGAGATCATGGTGGTGAAACCCGAGTACAAGACGCCGCCGAGGAGACCAAGTGGGGTATGGAAGGAAGGCTGGCAGTTACGGACCGCATAAAGTTCTTCATGGACCCATGACTTCTTAAAGCTCTCCTCATAGTTATCCAGGTAGACAGGGCCTTCGGGTTGCTCCTCGTTTTTGAACACCTTTTCGAAAGCAGCCTCGGCAGCCAGCATACCGGTTTTCATGGCAGTGTGAGTGCCCTTGATTTTCGGTAAGTTCAGGAAACCTGCAGTGCAGCCGATCAGGGCACCACCGGGGAAGACAAGCTTGGGGATGGATTGGTAGCCGCCTTCGTTGATGGCGCGCGCACCATAAGAAATGCAATTACCGCCCTCAAGGACTTCGGCAATGGACGGATGGTGCTTGAATTTCTATGGAGTGGATGATTTTGATGACTAAATAAGCACATGTGTCACTTTATTCCCACGGCCTATCCCTGTTAATTTCCCCTTTTTGTTTTTATACCTGGAACTCCTTGTAAGGGCTCAAGTAGGGATTTTCGTAGTCCAGACCAACAACGTAGCCAACAGCGACCAAGTGTTTCTCAGGTTCAAAATGGTAGAGGAAACTGCCAGCATATGTTTTCAGATCTGTGGGCCAGCCAATACTGTGGATCACAGTGCCGGGCTTATGCTTTGCAGGATCAATCTCCCAAACTTCCTTGAGACCAATGCCATACTTCTGATGCTGGCTGTCCTTGCGCAAATTGTATTTCTGAATCAAGGTCTTGGTGAGTGAACCGTGGCAACCCTCGGCAAAGAGTGTGACCTTGGCATTGACGGCCATGCCGCGCTCGTAAGAATCCTACGGATTTTACATGCTCAGTTCTGTAATTTCTACTCTGCGCGCGCACCCTAGCGTGAGAAAAAGATGTCGCCTTATTTACCTTAGGTTCAAAATTCTTGTCGAGACCCACGTCATTGAGGTTCACGCCCGCCACGCTACCGTCCTCATTGTACCTGACCTCGCTAGCGCCGAAGCCCGGATACACCTCGACGCCGAGTTCTTCGGCCTGCTCGCCGAGCCACTTTACAAAGTTGCTAAGCGAGACAATGTAATTGCCCTTGTTGTTCATTTGAGGTGGGTGGGGCAAGGGGATGGCCATCTTGGGGGTCAGGAAGCGCATATGGTCGCTAGTGACCGGTGTGTTGAGCGGCGCACCGCGCTCCTTCCAGTCGGGAATGAGTTCATTGAGGGCCCGTGGCTCAAGGACAGCACCGCTCAGCGTATGGGCACCGACTTCACCAGCCTTCTCGATCAGCATTACGCGAATGTCCTTGCCGGCCTCATTGGCGAGCTGCTTCATACGAATGGCAGCGGCTAGGCCAGCCGGACCACCTCCGACAATACAGACGTCCGTTTCATCCTCAAACTGTTCGCTGCGGCGCGGATCGTCCTCGGGGAGCTTATCGCGATCGGGAATCCAGATGCTTTTGGGCGTGCTCAACGAAAAGTGCCGCACGGCGGAGGCGGCTACCGCCCGAGGTACGGTCGCGCGGGTCGCCTGCGAAAGAAGCACAGACGACGAGCGCAAGGACAGGGCAGCAACGCGTCTGCGGATGTCTGCTGCAGTTGCAAGACGTGCCGCCGCGGCGCTACCACCACGGAAAAGGCTGGACATGATGGTATTGAAGAGAAGAGTGGGGAGTAAAAGAAAAAGATGGAGAAAATAAAAATTTAGGGCGACATTTCATTCAAATGGGAAAAGATGGAGGGGATTTTTTTACTCACCGACCCATCTTGGTTGCTTTAGCATTCAGCATCTGCGGGAAAGTCTTTTACCCGCGTGTAATAGCATGAATTCTCCGCTTTTTCCTTCACCTCGCCAAACCTCTCAAGCATGAATACAGAAAGGAGTGAGATATGTTCGTTTTTGCTTGACCCTGTCGTGGTAGTAACAAACACGAGCGTTTAGATATACAATGTTTCCATGATTTGTAAAAGGATGTTGTGGGAGCGACGTTTCCTGCTTATGGCCGAAAGGGCATGGCAGAAAAAGTAACTCAGGTTGCACAGCTCCGCTCTATTTTGTAAGCATTTCCCCACGGGCCCGTTTTGACGTTTTGCGGGAATATCGGCTGACATTACCGTTTAAAGTTACAGATCTGCAAATGAGTGTCGTCGGCCGCCACCCGCGCCTGATAGGAATACACCTATCGTGAATTGATCGTCTAACCAGGAAGAGTCGTTTGCTCATCCCTGCCTTCTTGAAGTAATCATGCCTTTAAAAAATTCTTTGGCTATAAGAAACGATACGTAGCTTGCCTGACTATTTCACATATAACAACGAAAAAGCAAAGCATTAGATTAAGTGTAACCACATCTATCCTCAACACAGTGGCCCTAACATAAAGGCAGATGAGAATTAAATTTGCAAAATATCTCATTGAAGACGTGCGGTAGTATCCGCCATTACAGAAACAGGAGAGGTCCGAACGATATCCTGCCCAGATCCGAGTTGGACCCCAGCGTGAAAACGGGGAAACATTTAATAGAAGTTTAATTATCGAGTGGGTACATTTAGAGACGAAAACTCTAATAAGGCCCACTTTGGAAGGCCAAACTTAGGCGCCCGTATTATATATGACATGGCCATCTATGTCGAGAACCGGCTAGGACTTAACGTCTTCTGATTGCTGACAGGCAGATTCTAGACCCCCTGCCAGGAACCAAAGGGAATATAACCAATGCGAGATACATGACCTAGTCTGCATTGACCGGAAGGGTGCGCAATTATCCCTTTTTTTCTTTACAGCCAAAGCAAATGTCAGTAGGTAAATGATTCACTGTTGGGGGAAAGCACCACTACTTTCTTGCCCAGGAAGATGATGTCGTAAGCAAAAATCTGTCGAAACAGGAGCAAAACAATAAATAAGGTGCAGTGCGCGTGGAACGAACCTTCTGTTTCTGACCAAGCGGAAGGCTGTCGTCTACTCTATTATCATTTGTGGAACATTCATGTCTGATTTCCTATCTGTCCCATCTGTGACACTTCCAGTCCATCAGCATATCAGCCGTTGCAGACATCTTATGCCTGCCTTCTAGAGCTCGCCATGAAAAAAATCTTAGACAGGAGCAAGACGGAAGATACGGTTGACGATGCACGAGTTGCCATCCGCCCAACCGTCTATGGCGAGACCGATTGCACAATGTATCCTAGAGTGCTCAAATGCTAAAATACAGTAGAATACCCGGTGAATTTGAAGTTTACGGTTGGCTCGGTTTGTACAGGAGAATAACGTCATTTAATCTTTGATTGATTGTTCACAATGTTTATTGCACGTGCAGGTCTTAGAGAGAGAGAGAGGAGATGTGTTGCTAGCAAGTTATTTTGCATTATCCATTTCTACAGATGCCACTGTTCCTTTTTCCTTTGTAAATTTTGTCGTATTTATCTGCAGCACAGGCCGCTTGCAAAAGATACATGTTGCCGATTTGTTTCCGGTTTCATAATTTTACGTGATGATCCGACTTGACCGGGGGCCATTTCTCAAGCAAAATCTCCCGGTAAGCACCATCCATTACAAGCGCACCAACATAGCAGCATGAGGATACCGCCATGTCTCACTAGCAGGAATAGCACATCATTTGTCATCGATTATTGCACCAGAAATCTAAACCATTGCACGGAGCAATTATGGATACGGTCGAAAGAAACTTTTCTCACTGACACTGTGAAAGGCATGCATTATTGGTAAATAATCATCACCGTTCATTTTACAGATAGTGCAGTTAATAAGAACCCATTCGACGAAGGGGTGGCCAAGACCGACCCTGAGGTGATGCTAAACACAAGAACAATGACCGCAAGGAGGAGCTAATGGTTGGATACAATAGCCCTTATATCGCATTCATATACCCACATTGCTGGAGAAGGGAGTTTCTGAATATTCGGGACGATAAGGATAAAAACGTTATAATGATATAGCGTCTGACCGCATACAGTCGTATCACTATTATGATCGACAGTGTCCAAAATGAAAAATGGGCATCTTTTCCTCTCCTCTTTACTCATAACAATTTCTTTTGCATTATACGTAGCCGAATTATGAATCCATTGATTTTTGTTTTCAGCATATTTTTACTATTTTATTACTAATTAAACTTTCTCTTGGGCATCTGAATTAAGGAAGGAAACAGAAAAAAAAACTCAAAGGTATGCAGTGAAGAAAAAGAATGAAATACAACCTATACCAGCAGCAGCGGTTATCCATGCTGTCTGTTGGTAGTGTGCTGATGCACCAGAACCTGCGCGATATGCCAAACTCTCTGTCCTACTGACTGATTCTGCTTTTGAACCAGCAGACGATGACGGGGTGATTGATTCCTTTTGAGTTCGTTGTTGGGTAGAAAATTCGATATTGAATTCACTAGCGACCGCCTTGGATTTTGCATCAATCCTTTGAAATGTAAGGAAGAAATAGTTAGCAAGTTGCTGGCGATATTTTCTGTGTCTCCCTCTCCTCCCGTTTCGCTACCATTCGAGTAAACCCCATGAAGCGCCACCGCCATTAGCATTGGGTGCAGCTACCGCTTGAAACAAGTTTTCAACGGTCTGTGCGTACGTCCATCCAAAATTGATACCAGGGGACTGTTGCTCTATGCTCCTGTCCCAGCGAAGATCGGCGTCAATGAAATCATGATACTTCATGATACGAGGGCCAAGGGTTTGGTTATTGAACAGGACAGAGACGGTTGTCTTGAGATAGTCTTCAAAGGTGGATTGGACCTTAGGGTTTTCCAAGAGACGGTTGATCAGGATGGCTGCAGGGTAGCGGGCGGGGAACTTCTTGTAGGACACCTTGATGAAGTCGGCGCCTTCAGGCTCGGCGAGATTGACGCCAAAGGTGGCATCAAAGTCTTGGCCTAGGTAGTACCACCGGTTATTCTCGGTGGGGTCACGATAGGCTCCGTCGTTGGTCTGCTGCATCCAGTAGCCGTCCCAGTCTCCTGTCAGGTACTCCACCACCATGAACTTGAGGAACGTGTCAATGGAGAAAAGCTTGTCAAACAAGCTGATCTCGGCATTCTTGACGTCAATGCTAGCAAATGTCTCAGCGAGCTTCTGGATGGCCTCGACACCCTCTGGGCTACCTTCGGAAGGCTTCCACGCATAAGCATGATCAGGTCCGAGGGATTGGAAATCGGCACCGGACGCACCATCGAATAATGGACCCATCTGTGCGGGTGGCTTGCCGTTGTAGAATACGGCACGGATGAACGAGTATTGGGTGATATCGTCGAGCATATTGAATGTACCAAAGCCTTCATTGTTGATAAACAGGCGTACCATGTTGGCGCGGTTGGCAGGCGCACCAAGGGCATACAAAATATCAGAATAGAGCTTCTCACGAATTTGGGTCGGATCTTCTTCCATATGTCGCAGCTTGAACCAATTCCGGTTGTCTAGGAAGTCACCATCTGCAAGCGACCATTCCCAGCTCTGCTTGGCATTGTTGTGCTTCTTGCCACCACCATGCAGACCGAATTGAGCGCCCTATAAGAAAAGGGGCGATCCATTAAGGGGTGGCGTTTTTTTTTTTTTTAAAAAAAAAAACTTGTTATTACACAGGCGAGGGAGTATAAGATAAATAGCATCTGGACTCACCTGGAAGGAGTAGACCTTTTCAGGGGCTACAACGGTCACTGTCACCGGAAACCGTTGCTTGGCTGCCTTCTTGGATTTTGGCAGTTCATGCACAAGGTCACTCATCTCGGTCGGGTTACCATTGATAAAGATTGTCGGAATATAGTGGTCATCCCAGATGTCTCCCTTCGGACCACCTCGCGTCCACTCGGACTAAAGAGCATTTTAAACTGTGAGCTTATAATGCAACAATGTATATAAAGATGCATTTGCTTACGTTTAATGGATGAGGCAAGGTGGGCAAATCGTGTGCATAAGTCACTGGCCGACCAAAGAAATCGTTTCGTGTGCTAGTCATAGCAGCCTCAAGAGTCCTTACAAAGGGTTCTTCGGAGCCATTGACGACGTACTAGGTATAGATGTATACATAATGGTAAATAAAATTATATACTTTGGGTAATATGTGCTACGTCATATAAATGGTACATACTTTGTATACACATTTGTCTGAGCAAACCGCCTCGCCAGTATAGTATGGCACAAGAGGATGATCTGGATGGATATGGAGATCTGTCTTAACACCGTTAATGGAGACCTGGACAGTAGTCGCTCCTGGAGCAACGAGCTTGAAGGTGGTCGCGGATGCAGCAGCGGCCAGTGTAACAACTCCATTAAATAAGAGTAAAAGCATGTTATGTTAACGCAAAGGAGAGGGGAAGAGAAGTTAAAAAAATGTAGCAGTTGCGTCAACTTTATATATATAATCCCAAATCGATTTTCTTTAGAGACATCCATGATCGTTTTAATAGGACACATAATATTCATACACAACACGCTATTCAATAAAGTAGGAGAGGGGAATAGCGCTTCCCTTTCTTGCGTGAGAGACAAGAAAAAAGAAATTAGGGAGGTCCGGTAGGTAGGCAAACTGTCAAAGGGGGTGTCCCAAGGGAAGGAGTGTTGCGGGGGAGCACCAGCGGCGAAACGTGAAAGTGAGAAAAGAGAGATCCTCAAAATTGACTTTTGCATGGAGATTATGTCTGTGGTAAAAACTATTACTGGTGGCAATCCCTCTTACTTGACATGGTGTCACGTGCGTTCCTGCCAAGCATTTATCGCTGCTGCTTAAATGCCGCCCTCAATTTCCTAACGATGAATTCCCCGCTCGCCGAGTTTTTCCATTATCCCCAAATGCGTATATAGTAAAAAATATCGCAAGTATGTACATGGATTCATCTCAATGTATAAAGACGACGCACATACATATTGTACCAAAAAGGAGAGAGTTAAAAAGTAGCTTTTTTTCATTGTAACTTGGACCCCCTGCCTTTGTTGGATCTAACCAAAAAAAATCTAATCTATGTACAGTACACGAACACACACATGAAATGTTAGGGGCAGAGAGAAAGTATCGCGCGCCCACACACTCCCCACCCGACATAATATCAATCATCAAAATCTTGCTTATTGTAGTTGCTGTTGCTCTTGTTGTTGTTGTTGGCCCTGCGCTCCTCCTTTCTCCTTTCTAACTTTAACAGCTTCTTTTCTTGGCGTCTGCTGAGTTCGCCTGAGGACATCAAGTTGGGTGTCTGTGCCTTTTGAAAAAAGTGCTGCAGAGTATCTGGGTTTGTGTCATCGAGAGTAAATCTTCCGAGTTTGCCCTGGCGATATTGTTTGAGCAAGAACTTGCTTGCAGTGGTATAGTCGTATTCTCCGCCCTTGACGACGGCACCGATGCGCTTGGCGACAGCATGGAGGAGGGTGTGAACATCATTTGTAGGCTCGGGCATGTTGTAAAAGGATGTATATGCCTCTGAGGCATTACGCTTGTTGAGCTCGAAGAGTAGGTAATCGGCCATCACCTGTTCGTCCGCAAGATGATCGCGAATCCCGCCAGTCAAGGCAACCCGAAGACTCCGGACGGGATCGGCGATATGGGGTACCATGACACCAGGAGTATCAATAAGATAGATGGCTGGGTGTTCCATGACTTTCACAGTACCGATGACATTGCGCGTGACGCCCGGTTGATTGCCAGTGGCTGCTGCCTTGCCTTTATTGACTCCCACGCGCCGCAGCGCGTTGATTAGCGATGATTTGCCGACATTAGGCATACCGACGATCATAAGGTTGAGCTGTGGGATCGGATCGGCGAGTGCGGCAGCATACCTCAAAA
This sequence comes from Dichotomocladium elegans, assembly GCA_025716815.1. NCBI lineage: Eukaryota > Fungi > Mucoromycota > Mucoromycetes > Mucorales > Lichtheimiaceae > Dichotomocladium > Dichotomocladium elegans. The sequence continues at coordinate 984,919 of JAIXMN010000009.1, forward strand.
TGCCTCGGATGTCTTGATCATTTTGACAGCTCGAGAACATGACGGGTGTGCCCAGCTGTTGAAGGGCCCGCTGAACAGGCTGCTTGGTGGATGGGTCGGCCAAATCGAACTTGTTGTAAACTATTAGCCTATGTTTTTTGCCAACAATGCGCTCGAAGTTGGGATTCACTGATGAGAGCGGAATTCGGGCATCGCGAACCTCGATTACGAGATCGACGTTGTTGAGCCGTTCTGAGATCACTCGCAGACCTTTTGCCATATGGCCCGGGAACCAGTTGATCACCCGGTCATAGGGGAACGTGGCCCGTGGAATAAAGTGACGACGACTAGCGGCGGCAGCAGCGGCAGCAGCAACAGCCATGGACGGTATGACAGATATAACAAAAAAAAGTGGGGGAGAGATGTCTCCGACGTCGAACTTGGGGGTGGGGGTGGTTGGAGTGGCAGCTGGGAGAGGTGGAATGGGTAAGGGGGCCGCTGCCGAAAAGGGTGTGAAGCGGTCACGCCCAATTTTTGCCGTAGGTCGATCCGGAGAAGGGGCGCAATAATGCATAGTAAACTCTAATATCTTTTTTTTCGACCGAAAAAGCATTGTTTGTATTGAGGAAGTCAATTGGGAGCATGGATGGCGGCCAATGATTATAGATATTTCAAATGCTGAGGTGCATCATCATCTTGCATGTAATGAAAATGAATCTATTAATGATCATGTGAATGTCGGATCAATGCAGGCAGCGAAAGTTTGATTAAGTGCCAGTGTTTCTTTTTTATGTAAACAAGGAACGTACGCACAAACACATGCACCCCTTCTTAGTAATGTAGGATGTATCTTTCATTTCCTCGACAGACTACTAAAGAATGTTTCTTTTGACTAAAAGAACGAAGCAATCAACGAGCGGTATCTCTACCATTTCATCGGTTATGGCTGTTTCTGCGCCCAAATGGCCTTTTGGTTTGACCGGAGGTTTCTATTTTCCGGCTTTTTGTGTCACAGAGCGTTGGGGCAGGGGAAGATACATGTTCCATAATTCACCCGGGGCCTCTCGCGCAATTGTTACACGCGGAAAGAAAATGATACATAGAAAGCAAGTAGCTTGCAGGACGATTTTCTTTCGAGCACTCTTCTTCCTTCTAGTCTTCTTTTCTTTCTGGATACATCATGACCCTGATCACTCCCGATGAACTTATGCGCAAGCAAGTTGCGTCTGAACTTGATGGATCGGTTACCATCATCGGTGCGTGCTTGATTTGATTTGAATATGGACGGGCGAGGGGAGGGGGCTGAAGATTCACCAAACCTAACGGATGGCTCATTGCTCAGTTCTTGGAGCATCGGGCGATCTTGCCAAGAAAAAGACATATCCCGCACTCTATCGTCTATTCAAGAACCGATTCCTACCAGAAAATGTGCACATTGTCGGATATGCTCGTACAAAAATGAGCCAGGAGGAGTACCTGAAGCGCGTCACGCAATATATCAAGAACCCCGATGTGGAGACGCTAGACCACTTTAAGCGTATCACCAGCTACCACTCTGGCCAGTACGATGACGATGCGTCATGGCAATCGCTTGACAACTATGCGACGGAGAGCGAGGCCTGCAGAGGTATTGCAGCCGGCAAGCGGCACCGGGTCTTCTATATGGCGCTACCACCCTCGGTCTTTTTGCCTGTTGCCAAAGGATTGAGAAAGAACGTATATACAGAACAGGGTGTCAACAGAATTATTGTCGAGAAGCCATTTGGAATGGATTCAGAGAGCTCAGAGAAACTGGCCAAGGATCTGGGGGCACTGTTTACGGAGGATGAGGTAAACGAAAAAAAAAGAAAGCGAGTAGCAACAAATGATTGAAACAGAGACTCACTGTTTTTGCCCTATCATCCAGATTTACCGCATCGATCACTATCTCGGCAAGGAAATGGTCAAGAATGTCATGATGATTCGCTTTGCAAATGTGTTTTTCAACCAAGTATGGGACCGCAAGTATGTAGATAACGTGCAGATCACCTTCAAGGAACCATTCGGCACCGAGGGTCGCGGCGGCTATTTTGACGACTTCGGCATCATCCGGGACGTCATGCAAAATCGTAGGTCGCATACCTCAACATGATGGTGGCGGGATGCATGACTCAGTGGATACATAATAGATCTTCTTCAAATTTTATCGCTCATCGCCATGGAAAGACCCATATCCACAGAAGCCGAAGCCATCCGCGACGAGAAGGTCAAAGTATTGAAATGTATTCCCCCCATCGTCCTTGACGATGCGCTCCTTGGCCAGTACGTTGCCCATGGTGGCAATCCCGGTTACTTGGAAGATCCAACTTTAAAGAACAAGGCAAGCAAGACGCCAACATTTGCGGCTTTAACATTATGGATTCAGAACGAGCGATGGGAGGGCGTGCCTTTCATCCTCAAAGCTGGAAAGGCGCTAGACGATGCCAAGGTCGAAGTTCGAATTCAGTTCCGAAATGTCGCAGGCACGCTGTACAAGGGTTCGCCACGCAATGAGTTGGTGCTGCGTGTGCAGCCCAACGAAGCCGTATATGTGAAGTTCAACAACAAGCAGCCCGGACTTTCGTACAAGACGATCCAGAGCGATTTGGATTTGTCGTACGAAGACCGATACTCAAATCTAGCCATCCCAGACGCTTACGAGTCCCTTATTCTCGATGTTCTTCGCGGTGACCATTCAAACTTTGTCCGGAAGGACGAACTCCAGGCTGCTTGGAAAATTTTCACGCCGCTTCTTCATCAGATCGGAGCCGCAGGGGACGAGATTCAAGTGAAGACTTATCCATACGGGTCCCGCGGTCCTGCGGAACTCAATGACTTTGTGCGCAAGTATGGTTATGACCGCTCAGATGCCAATTATGAATGGCCACGCCAGAACGTTGCATAGAGCAACTTTTACAATGTACATAAATAAAGAAGTCCGCCTGTAGATTTATTATCCTCTACGCCTTTACTTTTGATCATGGTAGCCTGGAGCCTCTGAATAAGCTATACAAGCTTTGCAAAGGGTCAAAAAACCTGTATATACTATCGTGAAGAGCGTCTGGTGGATTTGGTATTCTTGGTCAAAATCCATCATCCGTGCGCCCCAACCCAAGAAGCCGCGCCATATTCTCTGTCGAAGCTGATATTTATCCGCAACATCAAGTACCGATTGCACCATGAGCACCATTATCCAATACAAGTAGCCTATGTGTCACGCGTTGGTATGAGCAAACACGCACATATATAACTGTCTGTTTCGTACGCGTATGCGTATGCGTATGTGTATGTGTCAGTACAGCATATCTTGCCTGGTACGGGACTTTGCTTGAGGGCGACGGCAGCACGCATAACAAGGCTTTCAACAAAGCTAGTGACAGTGGTAGCAACAATGTGCACAGATGGTCGGTTCATTTTGTTGCGACGTCCGTCGCTGTCAGCCGCTTCTTGCAGGTCCACAAGTTTGTATTTTTCTGCAATTTGCGTCAGTTTGGCCGCAAGAGCAGCCCTTGTCCTCGGGTCCGTGGCCACTTTGGACGAAAGCTATCAGATGAGAAAGATAGGCAATAAAAAAAAAGAACGGTATATAAAACGGGTACATACACGGCATGGCTACTACTCCCTTCTCGAGTCCAGCCAGATACACATCGACGGCCGCCATGGTGGATGGCATCTCGGTAGCAAGTTGTAAAAGTGTGATGGACTGTTGGACAAACTTAATGTCGAGCATGCTATTCCTTGACTGCGGGTCGTTGATCTCTTCATAAGGCGGCGGCGATAGCGGTGGCAGACTGGAGGAAGATGCCATCGACGCATTGGCCAAGAGGCCAGCGCCGTTGTCGCTGCATACTCCCGAGATATTTTTGCTACTCAGAGAGGCTTCTTGCGATTTCAGAGAGAAGAAGGGTGAATAGGCCTTCAAGCGGTTAAGCGCTGCAGCGAACATCAGGATGAAGAAATAAAAAACATAACGTATTCTTCGGATGATTTATAAAAGTTGGTATGTGATTGATCAAGAATGGAACAGGATCACCCGCACAAACCGCGAACCATGACTTTTATGCATACTTGCAAGCACAGGTAAGAACAGATCATTCGATACATGTATATACAGAGCTTTTTCTTTACTAGTTGATAAATGAGCTGCACGTAACTGATTTCATCTCCTTTTCTTACCGAACAATGGATGTTAATTAGGGCCATCACAGGGGGTGGCTTGTTCCCTAATTTCCATATCCGGTTTCCTGTTTCTCTCTGGCCTGTTCTCTCTTTTCTCCCTCGCGCGCGTTCATTCAAGCATAAATTAAATGGCCAAGTGGAATGCCCTTGAGGTTCTCTCTTTTCTCTATCTCATTATTTGTGCAAGAACGGAATGCCAACCTCTGTATATACATACATGTATGAATATATAGCTACTGTCCCAGAACAAAGCCCTGTTCGCAGGCATTGTCACCAGTCTTCACTTTTACAACGAGGAAATCTTGATTGTCGGCCACGGCCCATTTCTCAAAGTCTATAATGTTCTCACCCGGCAGCTTCTTGTTAATGAGACTGTTCTTGAATCCAATCGCATACATCGCATAGTGCCTGGTAATGAACCGAAAAACAATTGCGCACCAAGTCTTTGTATACGTACATTCCCACACAGATATATGTGTATATATTAAAGCGTGTAAGGGATCTATTATTAGTTGTCGAGCATCACGGCAAGTATATTGTATACGGCTCAAAAACTATCCGGTATATTCAGCTCAGAGAGGATGTGCCCAATGCCCGAATGAGGTAATCTCAGGCGCATTCATGCAGAATTGTGCAGCCACACAAACACACACATACACACAAATAGTCTCTCTGTAGGACCTGCGTATCAGCTTTCAGATTGGATCATGGACGCAACTCAGTTGATCACGGGTGAGGTAACAATAAGGAAAAAGGGCCATCTATGAAAATGCCTGTCAGTAAATGCTCACTATTCATGGTGCTTCCGCTCATACCCTTCCCAAAAAAGCTTGCTGTTGCCTTTGCTCATAATCAAGTCGAAGTCTATTCAGTCCATGACGAAAAGCTCGTGTTGATTCACAAGGTTCAATGCGAAGTACGATGTATCTTGTGAGTTGATATCCCCCCAATACGACCATCCATGGAAGATAGAAACTCAGATTCTTCTTATTCTCTCTTTTAAGGTATTCTGCTCGATTCCACGGCAAGACCAAGCAAGAGCTTATGCTGGGTTCAGGCACAGTGTTCAATGAGGTTCATTTGTGGAATGTATTTAATACAAACGAGGCCGGCGATGGCGTGGTACATAATCGCTTGATCGGTCATGAGGGTGTAATATTTGGCGTTCGGTTTAGCGAGGATGGATCTATGGTGTCCAGCGTTTCGGATGACCGAACAATCCGTGTGTGGCCCTTGGCAAAACAAAGGTATGTTCTTCGGTTTGAGGGCATTCTAGGAATGGGACAAGGATCAATCAGTTTTGTATTGACCATACTATTAGTACAAAGCCTTTAGTGATCTGGGGACATACGGCCCGCGTGTGGGATTGCCAATTCGTAGACGAGTACCTCGTCAGCATATCAGAAGTAAGTCGAGAGACGGGATGGATGGATGGTACTCTGTCTATCTGTGCTAAAGCTCGTTCTTTTTTCACGACTTCCGTTATATAAGGATGCCACTTGTCGTGTGTGGAGAAACCTGATGATCACTGATCCGGATAATCGAGACGATATGGATTGCCTAGCTTGCTGGGAAGGACATATTGGCAAAAACATCTGGAGCTGTGCTATCAGTCCAGAGAAAAAGATTGTTGCGACAGGTGGCCAAGACTCGGGTATCCGTTTGTGGTCGCTTGTTTCGATTAAGAACAACAACATTGGTAATCGGATACATCGACGAGTAACCAAGAATGGCTTAATCTCATATGTTTTTTGATACAGAATCTGAAGATGATTTAGCCCTGTTGAGTTTGCCAGAGGCCAAAAAAGACTCGACATTTATCCGCAATTTCTCTTTGACAGATTGGCAGACGATTGTAGCTGCTACAAATGATGGGTAAGATAGGAGAAAGCCGCTCTTTATCTTTCCATATTCTCTCTTACTATGTGCCATGTAGATCTTTTTTGAAGCTTCAAAACAGCACCTGGACAACCTTATATGAAGGCGACCAGGATTTTGCGAATTATACAATGATGGAAAGCTCGCCGTGTGGCACCTTTGTGGTCGCAGGAAGTGTCAAAGGTCAATTGCTTGTTCTGAGTCCAGCAGGTCAATTCGAGGTAATTAATAACCATATGATCACGCTCATTTCGTTTCCTCATCGCTGGTTCTTTTATGTTGAAGCCTATCAAAATTTCGGCACACCAGCAAAAAGTCTTTGAAATCTTTATCGAGCCGTCTTCAACAGGTGAAAATGAAAGAGGTAGCGAAAATGGATTGTCTTCTAAACTTTTTATATGGTGGTTATTTTAGATCCCTCTCTATTTTATATAATGTCCACCGGCTACAACGAGGCAATGTTATTCCACCGCTTAGTGTTAAACAACTCGAACCCGACAATTCAGACACTGTACACAATCGAGTTTCCCAGGGAAAGGACGACGGCCATAGCAACAGCGATCTCAGAAAAAAATCGAATCCTGTTTCTGGGTTCTCGCGAATCTGCTCTCATTATTTACGAGCTACCCTTGATGTTCGAAAGCTCGGAAACTGTTACTCTGCAGCCCATCTCGCCTATGATGCAGCTACGAAAGTCACATGGCAAGGAGGCTGTAAGCAGTGTAACGATTCGACCCAATAAAGATAGCGAAGAGGATGGCGTAATCAATTTCTGGACGACTGGAAGAGACGGTGCCTTTATCCAATATCGATTGACTCGACGACAAACACCAGAAGAAGATCAGGAAAAAGAGCAGGGGATCGTGATTGGCATTGCCAGTCAAGGTGACACTGTAGTCACAAGCCGTGATTGGGTGCTGGAAAAAGTATATCGCAACAAGGTGACAAAGGGCTGGCTGGAGGAATCTATATGGATCGAGGACGAGCTCTTGCTGTTAGGCTTCTATCGAAAAAGATTCTTTGTCTACAACGAAACCAAGAATTATGAGGTGTGCAGCATAAGCGAGGAAAAAAGAAGACCATAAGGTTATAACAAAATTGCTGCCTTTTACTTCCTTTTATAGATGATCTCGGTGGCCTGTGGGGGTGCACATCGACGCTGGCAGTTTAGGACCAAAAATGCAAAGCTGGACCTTGCGACATTCATGTTTATCCGCAAAGAGCAAGTAAGAAGCCTTTTGTATACTGTGCTGCTGTGGCTGTAAAACTGACACTGAGAAAAACATCACAAGCTTTATGCTTATTTCCGTGATGGCACGGCTATCCATGATGGCTTTGAGGAGACCATTCTTCAGGTTTGTTCGAACAAATGATAAAACGTAAGAGTGCGACCTGATGAACTATTTAAATACTAGGAAAATTTTGACGGCCGAGACGTACGTTCTGTCCGCTTCTTGGGTAAGTCATCTGTGGAGGAGGAAAGTCATGCAGAAAGGATTTGACGAAAGTATATTCTTCTGCTGTTAGATGTATCCTCCAACGTAAACGAAAAGCCGCTTCTCTTTGCTACGGGAGGCGAGGATACGCTCCTTAAGATCCACCAAGGTAAAAGAATGATCCAAATTGGTTATGCAGATATTCCAACTTCACCCATGATTTTGTTCCCTAGTCATCCATTCCCCCGCTCCTCATTTCGTGACGCTGGCCCACATTCGCAAACATACATCGGTTATCAAATCTATTGAGGGTAGCAAAGGTAAAGAGAGCATGATATAGGAAGACGAAGATGAAATAATATGAATGACATGTAACCCAGGCATCGATGATTTGCTCTTTACCAGCGGCGCTAATCAAGATTTGCGATGCTGGAAACTCGAGTTATTGTCGGCAGGTCCAGGCGGATTGGTGGGTATCAACTGCCTGGAGTGGGCCTCTTGCCCCAGCGTTAGGTAAATGAAGATTAAGATGATCGCGTGCATTTTTGCTGATCCTATCAATGCAGTGAAGTGATTGAGACCCGCATTATGGATCTGACAGTTCACGCCATTAATCCCGGGTTAGGGCTGCATCTCGTTGGTGCAGGATATTCTGATTCAACAATTCGGGCAAGTGTACATGGAGATCTTTGTGACAATATGGCCATTTATGCTGAATTGAGATGGGTCATTTAAAGGTATGGCTTTTTAATGAAGCCACTCGGCGCTTTTCGCTTCTGGCTGATGGCTCGTGGCACACACGCTGTATTTTACAAATGAAACATTTGGTGATTCCAGGTAAAAAACTGCAGGGAAAAGAAAAGGGAAGAATGGTGTTGACACACAAATAAATATGCATAAGGTCGCAATGGAGAATCAGACCGGATTCTTTTCTTCACTACAGCAACAGACGGAAGGTAATGTGTGGTACAGGGAAAAATGAAGCCGCAGACTCAAGTAATAGCTTGTACGTAGGGTTGCCATCTGGGATATTAACAACAATATCCGGAATGCGATCAACAGCGAGGATATTGATATGCTCGAATCCGATCCTACACGAACAGCCACCAAATTTACGCAACCCATATGTTTTTACCGCCCCCACCAGTCTGGCGTCAATGGTCTGGCGGTTGCTCTCAAAGGAGACACGATCCTTGTAGTTTCCGGAGGAGAAGATAATGCGATGGCTTCTGCGAAGTTAAGAATCGCAGGTGACGGCACAATCCTTCCCGTGGGTAACCCACATATCATTCGAGATGCCCATGGTTCCTCCATCACAGGTAAGGATACATCTCTTTTTTTTTATAAAAACAAGGAAAAAACAGATCCTGTAACGTCCGCTCCCTGTTCTCTAGCGGTTGAATGGACCAAAAACGGCGAACGTGTGCTATCAGTCTCCACAGACCAGCGATTGAATATGTGGGATTTGGAAGACGATGGAGAGCAAGGCGTGCGTATTAGTATGGTCGATGCTGCCTTTGTAGATGTACCTGATCCTTCCGCGATGGGCGTGACTATATACAAGTAAGTGTATTATATATATATATATATATATATGCATAAGTAACAAGAGGAATGCGGCTCAACCTTATCACCCTTTTTTCAGCGACAAAGTATATTCGATCGTTTCTGGCATTGGGTTGGAAGGATTTATTTTTTAAAATAGATATTGCATAATTCGCATAAGATTGTCGAGTCAATCGGTAAAAAGATATCAAATCGATGGATAGAATCATATAAGCCTAATATATAAAATCTTTGATTATAACGCACCGCCCTTCTGAATTACTTTTCAGGTCTTCCATTCCAATACTCCTACGGCCGCAAAGAAAATATCATTCGATGCATGCTCTCCTAAGATACTTGCTATGTTCCACCTATGAAGGGCTTGTCCGCTTTTTTTTTTATAAATAATGGACTTTCTGAGCGAATTCTTTCTTCCTTATCAAATCCATTCTAGCTTCTCTTCCATGGACTTAGCCGGCATGGGTATATATGCTCTCTTTTTTTTTAGATTGACTATTCTTACCCGTACACAAGGTCATGGAAGGGAGTGCGACGAATACCGGACTCCGCGGCGGGGTCGTGATTGGCTGCCGTTGGCAGAGCTGCTCCCCTCGCCTCTCCGGGTTATTTTGCCGGTCACCCGCTTTGTCTCTCTGCTTCTGTCGCTGCTCCCCCTCATGTTCCTCTGCCCCGATTATCACCGGGACATAGCTGGCCAACCCCAGAGATTGATATGAAGACTATTTAATAAGCTAGCTACTACGAATGATTTCCCGTATCACATTTATGTGTTATGTGCAATTATATCTGAAGGCCGAATTTAGCTATATATGAAGGAAAAGCAGCGTTGGTTTTTCGTTCAACAAACAGTAATAAGAAAAGGACCAGCTTACCCAGGCTATTCTGGAAGATTGAGTGAGCGAGATCGTACTGTTCCTTGCGTGCTTCAATATCAGCCTCAGTTACTTTGATTATCATGACTGGACATGGGCAATGGCGAGCAAGATATTCAGATACTGACCCTAGAATTGAGCTGTATAGTACACGATGCGGCTGAGCTCATTATGCTTATCGGGAGAACGTTCCTCTTACCTCCCAATTCTCCCACGTCCACGTGAGCCGGTGACAAGAAAAGTAGGCTTGACGCTAAGGCAATAATCAACAAGTGAATGTTTTGGATCGCCTTGAATGACTTCAGCTACGACGTTTTGAAACTATCCATGCTACAGTTAGGGTTTAATATCTAAAAGCACATTTCTCCGTGCCCCTCACTCTTTATGCACTTGCCGAGCGCTTCCTCAGAACTTCGAGAACGGCATTGAGCATGTCTTCTTTTACGTCCCGCAAAATTGTCTGTTGGTTTTCTATTTCACGGCGCTGTAGATCGGCGTCATAGGAAGGCATAGTACCAATGGCGGCGCTTGGTGTTAGGAGCGAACCAAAATTCGTTTGTTGGGAGATATGAACGAGATAAATATGGTCCTCGGGCTCGATCAAGCCGGTGCGGATGGCGCGATCCAAGATGGCGTCGCTATGCTTTGTCTGCTCATATGCGACGACGACCTTGCGCGGATGGAGCACCGGTTTTGTTGCCTCGGAATTGAAGGTGACACGCCGAGGATTGGGAAGAAATGACGTGGGAAGTTTTGCGAGCGCATGAGTATCCGCAATAGGGACTGAGGTCATTTGATGCCAAAATAAAAGAAAAGGGAAAGTTCGCGTTCAGACTAGAGCCTGAATTTTAACCCTTGAACAAAAGTTTATGCAAAACGAACAGTATAAACAAACCCCCGGTTCTCTTTTAGCCCATTTTTCCCTGTTTCTTTCTCCTATCCCCATTTTGTTCTTTTGCATTTATGGACATTGAAAAAGAGTTTGCAACGCGTGTAGATCAAACAAGCCATAGTCCTCGGGGCAATCTCGCCCAGGGCCCTACGCGGGCTACGCAGGAAGCTCCTGTGCATGACAGCGTCGAAGATCGCCGAGGCAGTGTGGGTGGTCCGACAATCGGTGGTAATTCTTACGCGGCCGCAGAGACAATCGAACACCGTTGGAAGGGCAAGAAGCCTGCGGATCCGAAGGGACATCGATTCGTCCCTGCGCCACCTCCCGAGCAGGATACATGGATCGACCGACTTGAAGAGGTTGGCAAAGATGGTATGGGTATATATTCTGGGTTTGCTCTGAGCATTGGACTTCTAACAGGTGTTTCTATATTCCGAAAGCAATCCACCGATCGTCTGAAGCCACAGATGTAGTGCTGGACAAGATAAGCGATACATTGAGTTCTTGGAGCGCGAGCCTCGAGAGAGCCACGATGCATGGAGACCATCCAACATCGTGGTCTGAAAAGGCCCTTTCCTTCTTACGCCATAAACCTGCCACAAATCATACTTCTTCTTCCACCTCTAGCGCCGATAAGCAGCCCCAATGCCGTGGCCAGCACGATGTGGAATGCATGGGCTCGGACGACCACTACGACGCAACCCAGGGCTCCTTCCGTCTGGAGCCTGAATCGGTTGTGATTAATGAGCCTGCTAGACCCCTGCAGAAACAGCGCGGGAGGTCACACAGCCACCAAGAGTTTCCATCTGCAACTACTTCCAAGGCCCAACCCGTTGGAGCTCGTCGACGGCGCAGTAGCATCCACGATCCCAATGAACCATCCCACTGGTTCGATACCAATCCAGAGAGTGCGCGTGTCAGTGTCCCTCCTTTGTCGACCAACCCACCCGAGACACCCACTGACACCGCGACCCCGAGAACTCAATTACTCTATGACCAAAAGTCACCAACAGCGCCAGATGCGGCTGCTATGAATCATCCTGGCAACACACAAGATCTGCATGAGTACGATCGCAGGTTTCATGTCGTGGAAAGCAAAAAGTCCCCAGGTCAACCGTGTGACTGGAACGCTGATAATCTGATGGACAGCGATTTTGAAAATTGGAAACCTCATCCTGCCTCCCACAAGAAGAAAACATGATTTTTGATATCATTACTATTCTTAAGATAACAGTTATTATGATTTATAAGGGCTGATGTTGCTGCATGATTTTTGTGTCACCGTGGAATCACGTCATTTGATCAACCGTTCAGAATCCAAAGAAGGGAACGGAACCCATTTTTTTTCTTTTGGGAATGCCACAGTGATTCCCCAACAAGGCAATGTCACAGCCAATCAAATCTTATATCACTGGACAATGAAAAACGATGTCTCTGGTCAGTCAAAATTAAGGCGATATTTCTACTGCTTCGGCTTCATCTATTAATACTTTCAAGTTATTGCATTGAATATCCCATCCATTTTTCCATCTTATCTGGTACAAATACTCTCATGTCTTTCTTATAATCATCATCATTAGATTATCCTGGGTCATCATACTCTCAGTTTGCGTACTTGCCCTTGTACTGGTTTGACCTCTTCTTATTATCTTTCACATTTCTGGTTAGTAAAAGTAGTGTCGTGATCGTTTCTTCTTCTCCCTTTACCAGCACAATCACTGCCAATCGGTTCTCCGCCCATGCCTATCTCCTGTTATCCCATCTTCCTCCTGCATTCGTCTACGCTCCCACACCACCCCAAACTCTCCTGTCCCTCCGCAACATTCTGAACCCTGCTATCTACAAAGAAATATGCCGGTTACACTCTAAAATGTGCTGTCTACAATTCGAAGTATCTTGGTCTCCTGCTCTACAACAATCCTCTCTGGAATTTGAAGAAGCTAGAGAGGGATAAGACTAGCGACAGCGCATTACAGTGACACCATAAGTAGTTCGTCTTATATCGGTCTCTTTCGGTCATTATCTTTTTTGTAGCATTTTTCGATTCCCGTCGATCACATCTCTATATTTATCTCTATGACACTATTTATTGCGCTCGCCCCTCAATATGCCTTCGGTACCACAGTATTTTAATTGATCCTTTCTGTCACATTTGCTTAGCCAAAACTTGAATTTCAGTTAAACAGGAAAAGTTATAAATAAAGATAAACAGTGCTCTTTTTTAATGAATTCCGGATAAATGATAAAGGAAATAAATATAAAAGGATAGGAGAGTAACATGATATCGTGGGAAAATGGAGGAAAGATGGTGGTTAATAAAATTGGGAAAGAACTATGTCAAATGTATACACAACTAGAATAGCTCAATCTTCTTCTTATCCTCATGCAGAAGAGAACATACTGTGTGATTCTATGACGGGCATGATTCACCACGATTGATTACTGTAGATCACTTTGCAAGCTTGCCCAATGAAGTCGATTATTATTCGTGTGCTTCCGTCGCAGTAAGCCAAGCTGGTTGTCTTGATATTATTGTGACTGACAGTATCGTATTGTTCTCCTCCGAGAAATCTCTTTCCAAGATTGGTGAAGATGATATTAAGCTGGTAGAAGCAAATATATGGAAACAGAGACATCGGTTCCTTAACTTCATGATCATTGCCTCCAAGGGTCCTTGCCATGTCGCCACACTATCAATGCCTGGAGATTTCCCAACATATCCAACATTTATCCCATTGCTACCATCGTTATTGATTTATGTTAGGGAGGCAGCTGTTGGTCCACCACGTTTCCAATCGCATTATCCTTGAGCTTGTAAAACTTTCGTCCGTTGATATTCCTTCTTTTGACACGTTGGAAACTTGTTCGCCAAAGTCTTTGTCTTTGATAAGTTTTCCAGACTTTGACCAATGTATAAAATTGGATAGTCAAGGTAGTTGCTTTGTGTTGTTGTTGTAGATGTTCGCCATGGTATAAAAACCATCGTCAAAGAGACCTTTGTTTTCAGCATTCTTAAAAACACCCTCCAGGAACCTCTCTTCCTTGACTCATCAAGCACAGGACGGTTAGTCAATTTAGGACAGAGACTTGTCGTTGGCATCACAATAACACAGGTGAACATGGTAGTGATAATACTGGATGAGCACATTGAAGAGAGGGTCAGGTTTCTCAATTGTCCAGTATCTTATGGAAGCTAAACATTACGAAGGACGGTCGCATATGTATGTAAGATTCTTTATGAGAAAATAAGAGGATAGTTCCTCTGCGGATCTAGTCTAAGCATACAGGCTAAACCATCTATAGATAAGCTTTTCGAGGGCGAATGGCCAACTATTTTGCTGCAAGTGTCACAAGCACGGCGGAAGATATCACACAAAAAAGCATTCATCTATAAATGTTAGCCAGCTTTATGCCCTTTTGAACCCTTTTCTTTTATACTGGTTTTGCATTCTGAAATGAGCAATATATTCTTTTATGAAAATGGCCAAGTCTATGTGGTTGATGAGCTGGGATGCCCTGAACAATAGTCTATGTCGTTGATGAGGAAATGTACTCTCTTCAATCCCTTTGTTCTTACACAGAATATCCGCGTAGCCTATCTTGCAGGGGCAACCCTGAGCTTGTTGCTAGGCATATCTCCAAGCTAAAGGGTTCAGACATTCAGATGAAATAAGCAGACTTTAAGCGCGGCTATGCAGTGTACGCATACAAAGATAAGCTCATATTTTTTAAATCGATATTTCAGGAGGTCTTGAGTGCATCAGCTGCTGCAAACAGCTAGGAATCTATGTTCAATCAGCTCAGCAATGGGCATCAAAGTATGAAAGGGCCATGAGAGCATTTTAAGAAACATAGAGACAGAAGTCGCTCACATACTCTCAACGAAAATTCATAAGAGTGCTATTTTAGAATGGGTTATGAGAATCCGTCAATTGGCCTAGAGTAACTCTCCCAGAGATTCGAGGGTCTTCAAGCATCGAGAACGACGCTCCATTGAATTATGAAAAATGATTACAACTTGCTACTGAAAAAGGATCGGTTTACGCCTGTAGATAGGATTGATGATGCAAAGATCCAAGAGCGCCTTGACCGGGTGCGCCAATGGGAAATCGCTGATATCGACTTTAGAACAAATGCGTTTTTCGTGATGAATCTGAATTCCATGTTAATATAAAATGCAATATGGCGTGGTCGAAGAAAGGGACACCTGCAGTGGTTACAGTAGCAAGATCAAGAGCAAGATCAAGAGCAAGATCAAGAGCAAGAGCAAGAGCAAGAGCAAGAGCAAAAAGAAAAACAACTACCATCTTGGGAGCAATTTCGGCATCAGCCATAATTAACTGCTAACTTGAGACTCCTGCAATCATCAACAAAAAATAGAAAAAGAACCGGAGAGTCGATAGCGGTAAACAAAGGAACTGTAACTGGACACTAGCGCGGCTTTCGTAAGGCTACCATAAATGAGATGAATAAGTATGGACATATGAAGGGCCATTATGTGGTAACGGATAATGTGATTATTAATATGGCTAAGGGGATCTGTAAAACACATCGAGTCTCGAGGATATCGATGCATCTATCTTCCCTCCTATTTGCCTGAATTCAATCCTATTGAATAGTTTTACTGTAGTTAGTTGTGAAGAGCAAAGTAAAGCGTGATATGTTCTTGGAAAGCAAGACACTGATGAATAAAATCAGGACACATCGGATATCTTGAAGTCGAGTTATTTCGAAGGATTTGTCTCTCATTCTTACATGTATCTAGTTAACTGTCATAATTGGGATATTTTTACAGTGGTCATCACGGTGTGTATAGGGATATGTAAAAAGTGATGTTGTACTTTGGATATATGAAAGCATTGTTGAAATACAAAAAATCTTTACCTCTATATAGAACCATGTCACTTTAGATTGGGCCCTGGACATAATCAAGAACTAGACCCTATCATTTGAACTAAACAAGATACCAACATAGGTCTTTTTTAGACTTGAATGGGAATCATCCTAGGTCTTTTTTACACTTGGCTTGGTCCCATTCCGTTGCTTTCTCCTCTGGCTGCTAGCCTTCTTCTCCATTTTCTTCTCTTCGATTTTCCGTTTTGCTTATCGCCAAGTACAACCAAATAACTTTTTGGAGATGAGCTAAGTATGAGGAAGGGCTACTGTTTTTAGGTGAATAATGAGTATCGATACGGAACCTTTTATCTACAGATACGACAACTTTATTTTTGAAAATAAGTATTATCGTTTTGGGTTTGTCTCCCACATTGCGTACAGTATCTTCATTCCTTGATTTTTCTAAGACCCTTGGGGTCTGCATTTCTCAAATACTCTGTGTGAGCTCCAATAGTCTCAGCTATAGTCAACATTGCAGTCCGTGGGCTCAGGACCACCATTCCCATCAATAACATTGTAAGAGTCACGACCTGATTTCTAAAAATATGATTGGCGAATGACATTAATTTGGCGACCAATGACATCATTTTCCATTAACCAGTGACATTGGCTGTGGGATTACTTATGGAAGCTCACTCCCAGAGCCGACACACCCGAAGTGCCAAGAGCTTTTTCTAACCCGCGACAGGCTCAGGGAATTCTTCTTTTACCATGTATGACCCCCTCCCATTCTTCCTACCCACGTTTGACTCGGTACTGTAATGTCTTGGCTTATTTGATCCGAGCTGAGCAAAGCCTGAGTACGTCCCCAACCGCGAAAAATGGTGGAACAGCATCGTGTTGCATGGGGACTAGTGCATGACCAACGGGTAAAACTTTCGTGGGCCAAATAAATACACGAACTTTATCCTTTTTTTGTCGCACACACATCCTCTTCTTTTATTTCTCTCCCGCTCTTACCGTGCCAGTGTCCTTAACTTGAATTACTATGAATCTTTCTCCTGTCGAACTCCATTATTTGAAACGAGAACTGGTGTCTATTGAACTCCGGCAGGAAATAGACAAACTTAAGCATCAACTTGACCTAAATCCTGTGCTGAAACGGGATTGCGATTATGCGAATGAATACCCCTTCCTGCGCTATATCTGCAGCCGATTTGTTGTCCAGTTCCCGCTGTTGAAGCAAGACGATGAATCTGAGTTTTGGATAAAGTGCCAGCAGTTCCTAAATGATTTTGGTAAAATCAAGCTGGACACATATACGCCGCGGAGGTCCGGGGCGTCCCAACGACGTATTCTCATGTACAAACTGCAGAAGCTGATGATCGTTGGACTTTGCGCGACTATCAAGACAATCCAAGGCGAGGAGCATAGTCTGAAGAAGACCGAGGTTCTCAAGGGAAAAGAGGAAAAAGAGATGGAGGAAAAGGCACTGGCGTCCGCCCTCAATGAGAGCGTGACGTTGCTCGAGAACGAGGATCACTATCTTGCATGGTTGGGATTCAACGGCCTGGCCATCAATGTTGTCGCGGTCAGGGACGTGAGCGAAAGGCGGACGTTGAGGGAGAAGACGCACGCGGAATTCATTATCAGCACGTACTTTGAGGGCCAGTCGGAACCGGTGTTCGTCTCACGTCGACACGGCGACTTTCGCAGACTGGCGCAAGATTTGCAGACCGAGTTCCCGACGGATGATGTGCCAGGCGTGCCCCGCAAGGCAAGCGACGCCCTCTCAGACGCGACAGATGAAGGTACTGAAAAGCAGCAGCGCTCAACGCTGCCCATCCACAGGAGAAAAAGCAAGGCTACAGCCGAACCGGCACCTAGCCATTTTTACCGTGAACAGGATCGCCAGTTACTCCGGTCGTTTCTGCACCGCATTGCCAGCGAGGCACCGCTTGCAAAGAGTGATACTTTCATAAAATTCTTAACAGAAAAGCCGATAAGGATGACTCCGGAGTTGCAAGCAGACGCAGACAAACGCCAAGAAATGGACCAAGCCCGAGCTGAAGAGGAGGCTAAATTTAGAGAAGAAGTGGACAGAAAAATGGGCGAGCTGAACGAGCTCCTCGATATGCTCAAGAAACGGATCCTCCAGCCCGGAGGCCTGATTGAGGTGTTCAACATCATTAAGAATACAAGGAATGTCGAGGACTTGCCGCAGGCTATGCGCAAGGCATTCGAATGGGGCCGGATAAAGTGGGTTTGATAACAGATGTTCGTTGCCTGGTACATTTTGCTAAGATATTGGGCCCCTATAGTTTTGCATTTGTTTTGCATACCCAATTTGTTACATCAGACCGATCTGCTGAGAACATTGCAAACCTGAAACGAACGCACATGCTTATACCGTATCGAGCCATAGCTCAACTGCTAAAGCTGTCCAACCCGTTCGCCATGGTCAAGAGCATTCTCGACCTGTTTCTTACCCAGCCATTTGGTCGACGAAGTCTTTTACAGCGTATCATCATCTCCAGCGTTAACGATGGAACTAAACAGGTGCAGCAGGACATTGCCAACCTCGAAGCCAAAATCCAAGACCCTGCATTGTGCCAAAAGGTCAAGAATGCAACCGAGACACCGATTACCGACGACGAGATTAGCGAGCGGTCCATTCGCGGAGGTAACATGATAACCAAGTCTATCGCTCCATTCGCTCATCTTCGCATGCATACCCATAGTTCTTTCGCCTATCAATGAAACACTGGAAATGCTTAAGAATCCTGACATCCAACCCCAGCTCACACCTGCGCAGATTGTCAAGCTCGCAGCTGCCAATGACCCAGCCAATATCAGAGCACGTGATTTTGTAATGCAGCTTCATTCTTTGTGGACGCTTCATGCTCGGCAGCGCGAGCATGCGATTCTCAGCGACCTGATATTCCAAGGTGGTACAGGCGATTTGCTCCGAGAGATTTTCGCCCTCTTTTATCAACCGTTAGCACAAGTGTATCGAGCTGCCAACATCGGTGACTCGCTCCAGCATCTGTCTGTGTTTATCGATGACCTGATTGGCACCATCGACGGGCTGGACATGAAAGACCTTGGCAACACGACCCAGCCATTTGTCCAGCTGGTGCAACGGCACGAGCAGCAGTTCTATAATTTTGTCCACCAAGTGCATGCGAACGACAAGACGCACCTATTCGATGAGTTGTTGGCGTATGTGGACGGGGTATTTGCATTAGTGGCACACGGATTGCCCAACCGTATCGATATGGATCAGATTATTGCCAATGCTGGTATTGCTATTGGCGATCCGGGCCTACGCAAGGACATGGATGCTATCTGTAAATATCATTCCGAACGCAAGGCACAGCACATGAAGCGCACGCGGCAGAAGCTTATGATGGACGAGGTTGAGGATGAAGCATTTGATTTCTTTCCCAACCATCAAGAGGTCATGGGCGTCATCCACGACCTAGCAGAACTTGACGAAGAAGACGATAATGAAATGTGGTTGGATCAACCAGAAGGAGACGGCGCAGCTCACGAGTTAACTATTGAAATGCCACAGCTTGCGGTGATCCCCAAGATAGTGCCGTACTTTGTAGAAAGCCTCAAGGACCTCATGTAATTCGGGCACCCACCCACCCTTTGGATTTTCACGTGACCCCTTATCGATGCAAGTGACGTACCACCTAATAAATAAACCCTTTTCCTCCCCGTCTATTTTTCATCTCTTTCTTTCTCATCAATGACGCCAGCTCTGCATCCTGTTGCATCCAGCGGATTTCAGCTTGAGGCTGATGGCTATGGTACTTGATCTTTCTCAGAGCATATCTCGCTCGTTCTCTCGTTACGCGCGTAGATTGACTGAGATGTTAACATGCCTCGAGCCCAGGCCCGTCCTTCCTTCCCTCCAGCGTGTCTCGATGAATTACAGAAACTCGTCCCACCAGGCCCGAGCGTCGCTGTTCTTGATTTGGGTGCTGGGACGGGCAAGATGACCGAACAGCTCTATGCAGCGGGCTACGCCGGGTCGTTGACGGCTGTCGAGCCGGTGGAAGCGATGCTCGACCAGCTCAGGCAGAAGCAACTTCCTGGTGTCAAGGCGCTTCAGGGAACGAGCTGGTCGATCCCTGTGGAGAGCAAGTCGCAGGACATGGTGGTGGTGGCTCAGGCGTTTCACTGGTTTGATGATCTGGAGAGTTTGCGGGAGATGCATCGAGTGCTCAAGCCTGGGGGCTATCTGGTGCTAATCTGGAACATGGCCTCCAAGGAACGAAGTCGATGGGTGAAGGCGTTGCGAGAGTAAGCAAAGAAAAAAGGGGAGGAGGAGGAGGGAGGGACGGTAACCGATTGCTGCGGATGCATAGGCGATATGAGATCTACCAAAATACACCAAAGTATGCGTCTAACCAATGGCGTCAGATATTTTCTGCTCCCGAAACCCAGGCTCTATTTTCCACTCCGCTCAGGCAAAAAATCTTTGCGAACGACCACATTACTACGCCGGCGCAGATTGGCCAGTACGTCATGACCAACAGCTACATTGCCGTGCTTCCCGACACGACAAAAGCCGCACTTGCTAAGGACGTGGAAGCCATCCTTGCCGACCCTGCTAATGAATTCAAAGTCAGGGAAGACGGGACCGTCATCCACCCCTATGACACTGACATGGTGTGGACACGCGCACGCACACCATCGGATTGAATCGAACATTTTCTATTTTCAGATTGGGAGATATCACACTCGTAGGAACAATGAAAGCTCAGCCACGTGAATGGCGTTAATCAAGGAGCTCGCAACTAAAAGAGGTCCTTTAGTGTAATTTCGGTCTATCTGTCGTACAATTCTCCAATGCTATGGAATTATAAAAGAAGCACGAAGTCAAAAAACAGAGTGTGTTTAAATTTAAAATAAATGTCGGACTCTGACGATGCAACGTGCGTTTTTGTTTCCACCGTAAGTTGTGGTACCGCTCAACCTTTCGATTGATCCCGTTTGTTTTCATACCTTCTTGCTACTCGTCTCCAACTACCGCATCAAATCGTCAGTGGATGAGTAGCTGTTGATATTGTCAATGGGTGACATACTAGCCTCATCAGCAAATACATTGGTCACTGTCAAATGATGGCAAGATACATTTACTTGTGCAAGACTTCTTCCTTTGCCTCTTCAATGATAGTACCACTGAAACATTAGATACAATCTAGTGCTTTTTTTCCGATAGAGTCAAGTATGATGCCTTTGAGATTGCTGGTTACCGAATTCATTTGGAACATCTCTTCTTTTCCTCAAAGTACTCAGTGATCAATTTCTGATGACAAGGGACAAAAAAATACCCGGTGTAACGGCTACATCGTTTCTTTGCAACCCCGACTGCATCCACGGCCACCACATCGTAACCAGTACAGTGGCAGCCCGCAATAAGATCGCATTGCATGAATTAAAAATCTCCCGTCCTGTATTCAGTTCCATACATCAAAATAGAAACATTTCTGGAATGCTCTTGCAGCCACCGAAAGAGCGGCGAGGTGGAGCACTCCAAGTGGCCGTAAAGCATTTTGATTTGCGTTCCCACCATGAACGGAGAGTCACTAGATCACATGCAATTTGTATCTCCCCACATACAATCTTCTTCTTCTCTCTCTTTTTCCGGCTCACTGGGTGTGATAGCCTTTTCTTTTCCCCGAGTCATGGCTATTGTCAACCATAACTATTCTCAGCGTAGCGAACCTGCAGGCGGATTCAAATCGCTCGAGGCCTTTTATCCCTTTTATCTTGGCGAGCATTGTAACGTTATCAATCGGCGTCTTCACTTGACGGGTAAAAATAAATAGATGCTAGACCTTGCAGTAGGCATGGGGACAGAATTCATTTTTGGGACGAGGTAGGTACCACGCTTTCGATCCTCCTCACCCTTTACGGTCTTCTGGGACGGAAAAAGCAGCTTCTACTCGTTGCGCTCATCCAAGGCTATGCATTTGCCTGGATAGGCCACTTTTGCTTTGAGAAAAAGTAAAGAACGCTACAAACGTTTAAAAATTCAGCAAGTTTGAAGGCTGATCTCTTCTTCCTTATAATTTAGCAAGCCTGCAACGTTCCGCTATCCAATCTATTCATTCATTTGCGATTTCAAAATGTGGAAGGAAGTTGTTCTTGGGCAACGCAAGTTCTAAGTGGGGAACACGCTCCCTTTTTTTTTGCTTAAAAAAATTTACCTGGCTGTGTTCTTATTGCATTCTTTCCAACCCCCTTCCCAAAATAAAAAGACACAACATACATAATGGCAGCACCACCAGCAACCGAGGAACGTCCCATTGTATTCTTTGATATATCCATCGGTGATGTTCCTATCGGACGCATGAAGATGGAGCTCTACTCGGACATTTGCCCAAAGACCGCCGAGAACTTTCGGTAGGAAGAAACGCGTAATCCCAAATCGGGCATCTCACGAATCCAATGCACATTTTTATCTAGGCAATTATGTACAGGAGAATACAAGTGAGTAAGAGCAATATTGTAAATGTCCTGTGCGCGCCGATGCGTGCACTGACATATACACACAATGAGAGTCCATCGACGAACAGAAGATTAAAGCAGTTTTTTTATTAACAAATGTACGATTCTCTAAAGACGAAACGGCGTACCTCAGGGATTCAAAAACTGCCTTTTCCACAGGTAGAGTGCGTGCGATCCATGGAATAAGACCGCTGCTGCGCGGTTACCGTCCCCCCCGTATTGTTCTTGATCCTCTTTTGACGGACGAAGCTAATGGCGCGTATATAATATAGAGTAATCAAGGACTTTATGGTTCAGGGAGGAGACTTCATTAAGGTAATCAACAAAGACCAGGGAAAGGGTGGGTCTGGCAGACTTATAAATTGCTGTGGATGAGAAAACAGGGCGACGGCACTGGATCAATGAGCATATACGGCGACAAGTTTGAGGACGAAAACTTCACAGTGAAACACACACAGGCGGGTCTCCTGTCGATGGCCAATTCAGGACCTAACACAAACGGCTGCCAGTTCTTTATCACCTGCGATAAGTGCGATTTTTTGGACGGCAAACACGTAGTCTTCGGTCATCTTGTTGATGGGTTACTGACGCTTCGCAAGATCGGTAAATAAATTACGCCCCGCCCCGCCAGATCTGAGAACTCATGCATTGATGTTATAGAAAATGTCTCGACGGGTCAGAACAATCGGCCCAAGTTGCCCGTGAGAATCACAGGTAAATGAAGATATATGGAGAGAAGAGAGAGAGGGAGATATCTAATAGCTTGAATCCAATTGATAGAATGCGGTCAAATGTAAAGAACAATCATGAATAAATCCATTTTCCTCTAAAAAAAATCATCCTTCAAGCCAAGCGCCAAGCTTTTCTTTCCCCTTTTCTTTTTTTTTTCGGTCCTCCGCTCGCCTACCTCACTATTATTGCTCGTCCTCAATGAGTAAAGCGGATCATAACGCCAATTACTACTACATTTACACTAGCCCTGCATCCAATGCACCTGCTGCTGAACTTGGTGCTTCGTCTTCTTCCTCGACTCCTCCACCCTACGACGGAGCTGTCGTGGCTATGCCTGTTCCGAGCGCACCCGTCTTTAATCCTCCTCAAGAACAGCAAAACCATTTGGTCTTAGATACATCATTCTCTCCTTATAACCCTGCCGTCGTGCCCGACCATGATGAGTCGAATATGCCTTTGCTAGTCAGTGGCATCAGCGACGACGATGAATTCCGCGGCCGGCCACCGCCTCCGAATTACTCAATATATGAGCCTCTCTATGAAACAGCTTGCGATGGCGAGATCATAACCCGAGATCCTCACCTCAATTCGGACGGCGAGGCCATTGTTCAGTTCTTTGTCCAGCACAATACCCCGCCTCGACTAGAAGTGCAGTTTCATGGTAAAGTTTAGGGAGAGAAGAGAGCAAGCGAGTATGCGCAGCAGAAAAGAGAAAGCTCAACGTGGATGGTCTCTTCAGGTCATCATGAGGAGACACGCTGGGAGACGCGCAGCACACGAGACCAGGATGGGAATCTTGTCGAGGAACGGGTGCCGATGAACGTAATTGTGGACGACTTTAACTTCAGCATCGATGCGAGCGATTTCGTCGCGCCGGAATGCGACGGGTTGTGCGTGTCGCCAGATAAGAAGACAGGCATTAGAAAATCAGTCCGACAGCTGTGCGACGACTTTGTGCATGACAAGAACAAGCTCAAGGAGCTCGAGCTCACCAAGGTCGTGCATTGGAATTACCATGCACTGTCCCATGCCTTCACTGCTGCTATTCGTGCCAGCGGTTACCACGACTCTGTCCATATTTCATACAAACTGAAGGAGCACAAGATCACGATCAAGTCAACCTCCAAATGGTCGCGCTATCTCGAACATAAGGGTATCAGGCTCCTCTTGTTCCTCAGCTGTTTATGGATCCTTGTCTTGCCCATCCAGTGGTTCTACCGCAAACGCTTTGGCCACAATTCCTTATGGAGCAATTGGCATATGAAGATCACAGCGCAAGACTGGTACAATCTCCAGGTTCAAGAGGTCACTCACCATGTCCACCATCGCTGTTCACGAGTTGGCACAGTCCCATTCATTTCGGGCTAAGTTCCAATATAAGCGTACGACAGGTCTTATATATATGTACACAACATTCATGTTCAAATATATTATTTATTGGGTAGTCATCACCCACCGAGTCCCTTCCCGACGCTGCTCAACTTGGATTGCCGGTAAAGGCCAGTCCTTCGGCCCGTAATTGGGGATGATATGGACTATCCGTCGGTCATTTTTGTCGCCAATCGTCCTATAATTGTTTTTTTTTTTTTGTTAGAAAATAAAGATATACACAGATGTACCTTCTCGACATACTTTGGCAGTGGGAAATTAAGGGGTCTACCGTAAGAACAGAGCGTACGTCCCAGGTTCGACATCCATTTTGGCTCAACTGCCGTGACGCCCTTGAGCCAGACCTTGTTCGGAGTCTCGGTCAGCTCAGAGTACGCGACCATGACAGGCGGCTCTTGGACATAGAGGACTGATGTCGGATGGATGAAGGCGTCAGAGTCACTCCACATTAGTTTATATGCCACACCACTCGCGTTCTTATAGCGCGCGCCTGCACCGCCACCCGCCTCTAGCACATCAGCCCGCACTGCCAAGCAGTCAAGGTAACCTGCAGCAAGAATCTGCCGGAGGATCGTCATTTGCTTTGTTGTCGGGGGTTTGAGCTTTGGATTGACGCAGAGGTCAACACCCGGGAAATTTGCAGCAACAATATTTGTCAATTGACGTCGTAGCTGCCGGATCTCGGTCATTGCCTAGGAAACGATTGCGTTGTAAGCTATTCTATTTCTCTCTCCGTCGATCGTGTATCATACACATACCTTATGCCTTAAACCGTGTTCCTCGCAGAAATCACTTGAGCCTCCGGCATATTCGAAGGCACCAACTACTGTGAGGAGGGTCAAGATATCGCTCTTGTCGTTCGCAAACGCCTGGACACGCATTGTCAGATCCATCAATGGTTTTGATGCACAAGATACACGTTGCTTACCATCGCATGCGTTTGTTGCTGCGTATCTGTGTGTACAAACGGATTCCCAATAGACAGGACAGAGACCATGATAACAACATACGGCAGGCACCCATGTTGCTGTCCGATAATAAGCATTTTTGCTAACCGTGGTGCAATCGGGAACAATGCCATTGCTTCACCATACTCCGTAATATGCTTTGTATGCTTGTCAAGACCACCGAGATACTCAAGTAGCTTTCCGGAAGGTGAGTTGATTGAATTGAATTAACATTGCCCCTCTCATAGATACATACCTTCTCTGCTTTGTACAAGCTTTCTCGCGGAGGAGGCGTAGGAAATGGAAAATTAACCACCTGATCGATGTTCATTGCCTTCATGCTAAGCACCACTCCTTCGAGAGGCATGCGCTGAATTTCAGGGAGGGAGAACTTTGGGAACTCGTGATCAAATACAGCCGACGAAAACAAACGATAGCAGTGACCTGCTTGGGTTCTACCAGCACGACCCGCGCGCTAAGAGAGATCATTTAACAAAGACAAGAGGAGAGCACGGCCGCTGCTTTTGACCTACCTGATCTGCAGACGCCTTCGAAGTCCAGTCCACTTCGAATGATTGTACACCGGATTCAACATCATATTTGCGCTATCATATGAAGCACCAAAAGTAAGATGCATTGACCATCGATATCAGGAATTTCCATAATACACATACCTCTTTGACTTTACCGCAGTCGACAACATAGCGGATCCCTGGGATCGTAACGGACGTTTCTGCCACATTGGTCGCAATGACGCACAGGCGAGTACCCTCAGGCGGCGGCTGGAACACACGAAGCTGTGCCTCGGTGGGGAGCAGGGAATAGAGGGGCAATACGTGAAGGGGTGCTAAAAACCTAGGGTTTGAGTGACTCTTTCACGCATGATCCCCTCAACTTGAATACTCACCATCCTTCGTATTACCAAGCTCCATTAGTTCTTCTTTGTCAAAGCCAGCCTCAATATCGCTATCATCGTCGTCCGAGTCGAGATCAAAATCTTCCTCGATCACCTCATTATCGCCAAGATCGACGTCTTCCACTTCCAGATCGGCTATCGATGAGGCCGGGCAATGTGAGCCATCAGCCATAATGCCAACCACCACAGAAACAAAAGCATATTTTACCTTGGCCGTTTGGAAGGTTCTGCGATTTGGACTCAAGCTGATTCGCCTTTTGTTCGTCGCTCTGTTCTTTTTTGCTTGCCTTGGGCGGCAGTGCCGGGTATTTCTTTCGAAGCATCTTGCATAAATGGGTAATCTCGTTTTGACCCGTCATAAACACAAGGATTCCGCCCGGAGGTAGACGTTCGTGGATCTTTGACACTTTTTTAAGACCTTCGCCGACATAGTCTTCCGGTGTGCGTTTGTTGAAATGAATCGATACTGGGAACTGTCGAGCATCCACGTTGATTACCGGGGGAGGCTTTTCGAAAAGCGTCTTGTTCTCTGTGAAGTCACTCACCCGAAGGGTGGCAGACATGATAACAACACGAAGTGGCTATTGGAGAGCAATAAGCAAAAGACGTTACTGCTTTCCTAGCATTTTCGCCATCCATCGAATGTTACCTTGATTTTTTGTCGATCTTCGCGGCTGAGCTCGGCTCGCAACTTGAGAACACGACTAACGACACCAATAAGGATATCCGTGTTCAAGTTGCGCTCGTGGGCTTCATCAATAATGAGTACAGAGTACTTTGTGAGCAAAAGATCTTGGGACAGTTCACGTAGCAGGACACCATCCGTCATGAACTTGACCCGAGTCTTATCTGAAACAGTGGCATCGTAACGAATCTATTTCCACACAGATTCAGCAACTCATCTATTTCTTCGCGTGTCAATTATTTACTTGATAAGAAATCTCTTGGCTCGACAAGTTCAATTCATGCGCAACACGCTTTGCCATGCTGACGGCAGCAACCCGGCGAGGCTGGGTAACGCCAATCAAACCAGGGTTGTCTAGACGATTCCATCGATTCAGCAACGCATGATTTTCTGCCATGCCAGCATCCTGATGACTTACCACTATCTGGGTGTGACCAGCCGGCTTCGTACAGGAACTGGGGTACCTGGGTTGTCTTTCCTGAACCGGTCTCACCGCAAATAATCACGACCGTATTGTTACGGATCGCTTCCATAATCACTTGTTCCTCTGCACACACTGGTAACTTGGATCGCGACTCTTGAACACTCTCCAAGCGATTGACAGGGACATAAAAGTGCTGTAAATGTAGATCACTGCGCATGAGTACGTGAATTATTTCGTTCAATATGTTTCTCACCTTGGCTACATCGTCGCTCAGATCCCCACCCTTGTTATCCCGGAGAAGCTTCAGCTTGATCTCATCTTCCTCTTCCTTTCGAAGGTCGGGCTTCTCAATGTTTTTGGAAGCTTCCAACACCTCTTCCAGTGCCGTTGGCTTCTCATCAATATTTTCTGGTTCCAAAAGCGCTGCAACGGATTCCCTCGGCGCAACAGACACAGTCTCGTCATTGTCATCATCATATTCCGAGTCCGAGCTGTCGAATGAATCGTCTGATTCAACACCCTTTCGCTGCTTAAACCTTTTTCGTGCTGCCTCGGGAATAGTCGACTTTTGTTGGAGAAATCGGATTGTAAGCCTTCCACTAAATCATTTCACCAGATAAATATATAGTACCTGCTTCTTCTTGCGCCTCCGCTTTGTGAGAGGAATTGTAGGTACTCCTTCAGCACTCTGCTTGAGCGCACTGCCGACAATAGGTGTAGGCTTCGGCGCTGACTGTGGAGCTGAAGCTGGTGCTGGTGCTGGCGCTGGGGGAGCTGCTTCCATTACCATGGCATCCTCCTCGTCCACTTCCTTTTCAACGAATAGTCGAGATTCAGCACCACTGTCCGAAATTTTGATGCCTGTCTTTCGCTCCAACATTGCCTGCCGAAGCTGTTCGCGTAATGTCTGTGCTGGACGACCAATGTTTTTCGAGGATTTTAAAAGCTCGGATGACCAGGATGATTTTCTACACGTAGCCCGAGTATAAATTCACTATTCCAAACGTGTTACTTATGCAACGTACGAAAGTTGTTCCATGAGCTTCGCACGTTCGTCTTTTTTCAATTTTCGTTCCTTGAAGTGAGAAGATTAAATCCACCGTTCTTGCCAGCCGCAGAGTGCATACGATTCACTTACAATGTATTTCTCCATTCTTATCCGCTTCTTTTTGGTCATTTTTGGCTGTTATTGTTGCCATGAATGATAATGTAAATATGGTATTCATGTAGTTCGTCAATAGCTTTTACCTTGGGAGCCTCCTCCACCGGTTTCTCGGCCTTTTTCGAGGGATCAATTATAAGTGCGTTAGGATCGTTTCTACAACATAATCAATTCAATGTGCCATGAGCAACTCTGCTCGTTGCGTCCAAGGTCGCTTATTACTCTAGGGAATTCTCGGGTGGTTGCATAAGCGTCGACGGATTTTGGTCATCGTCTTCGTCTTGCCAAGTCAGGCCACCGTTGCGTGCACGGGGATGCGGTTTTTGCGTTGGTTTCCGTGACGATGCACGACCCTTTTCATTATAACGTGGTCGTGATTTGCCCATGGCAGCGATCTGCTGTGATCGATCAAAAAGTTATCGAAAAAAGATTATAAAAAAAAGCGAATGTCAGAAAAATTTTGTATTTCTTTTTTTAGACAGAAAAAATGAACTGCCGGTGGACAAAAAATTCATGCGCATCCAAGCAAGCTGTCAAGTCTATTATAAAAGTTTGGGGCTTGATGGCTGCTATAACACCAGAAGATCTATTCAACAGGTTATGCAGTCTTGGAGACAGCAGCAGCCTCGCGTTCACGCTTGCGAAGTGCACGTCGACGAACATCCTTTTGGATAGCTGAAATGGTAATAGGCGTCAAGAATCGGTTCTTTCTAGCATTGGTGAAATCCCCAAATAAAATATATCTTACCGTAATTTTGGTTGATCCAGAACATCTTGCCAAAAAGGTTGGAGATCGCCCAGTTGACAAGACCATGACTAGCATAGGGAGTGGAGGTGTAAGGCACATCGGCACCACATGGAAGACCGATCTTGGAGAGTACACTGGCCACGTAGGGCTTGGGCAAGGGGATCAAGAAGGAGGGCTTGCGGATTTTGCTCATGGACGAAACAACGAAATATGTGTTGACATTCTGGATGACAACACCTTCCTTTTCGACTTCCTTGGCAATGGCCTGAGTCCATGTCGACAAGAACGCCTTACCGCCAGAATAAACGGACAAATAAGGACTGGGCACCAGACCAGCAAACGAACCCAGGTTGAGGATGAGACCTTTACGACTATATTCCAGTGAGCAAGATCATTTTCATTCACTCGTTATAATAGCCACTCACTTTGCCCGCATCTGGGGCAGCGCCAGCTTCGTCATTTTTAATGCACCCTTGATATTGACCTCAACGATGTCCGAAATGATTTTGTCATCTTCTTCGTCAAAAGGCGTGGGAATATCGTGGTTCGTGCCCACATTGTTGACCAGCACGCCCACCTGGATATTGTTCATCAATTGGCCGACGTTGGAAAAGTCTTGCTCATCACCCTTGGTAAAATCCATTGCATACGTCTTGGTCTCTACGCCGTACTTGTTTGCTAAATGTAAACGCCACATTTGTTAGGGATGCCCCTCTTCAGACTTATATGTATACACACACACACACACACAAAACGCATTTGCTGCGTCCTCTTAAATCTCACCGATATCATTTGCAATAGCATCCAACTTGGAGGCCGTGCGTGAAATAAGCAAAACATTGAACTTGGCCTTGGCTAACTGCTCTGCGAACTCTTTACCAATGCCATCCGATGCACCCGTAATCACTAGGCAGCAATGTCAGTTAAACTTCATTTCTTCCCGAGATATAAAAACGATGACTCACCAGCCCAGGCACCCTGGCCAGCACCAAACTTTTTGAGCTAGAATTGCAAACCAAATATTAGTCGAAATTGCGTATGATTCCTCTTCCGATGTTGATTGATGACTTGCGGAAATGCCCTTGAGGACATATGCTTGTAAAAGCACTTTAATCAGAGTATATAACTTATAACTGATAACAGCAGAGCCAACAGCAGCCAGCGAAGCCAACAATGGCGATTCCTGACCGACGAGCAAGAGGTGCTCCATGGTTATATATATGGTTTAGGACAAGAAATGAAGAAAAGAAGAAAGCAAGCGCGTGCTATATTTATTTTAAAAAATGGCCGGGACGCGCCGGGACAGAGCGCGGCACACACGCATTTATGAATCCGGACCCTGAAACTATCTACCCATGTTTTGGGGAGTAGAGTGATACGCTTCCTAGAAAAGCCCAAACTTGCAATACGACGGACTGGCGCTTGTCACACATACATGCACGCTACATTAACTTGACTCGACCTCAGAGTGATTAGAATATAGGGATTTAAGGCCGCTTAAGGCCTCCTTGGCCTATTGTGCCAAACGTTTCCCTTAAAAGGATCACGTGCAATTTTTGACGCTATTACCAATAATTTCAAAAAATGCACCGACACTTACAAAGAGAAAGATACGCTCGTCCTTTGATAGGATAGACTTGTTCGTGGGCAGAGGTTGCATTCAATACTCTAGGTCGCTCTTTTACGTTATTCAAATAAGAACAGAGCCGAAGCAGGGAATGATGACATATCCAAAGTTAAACATACAGAGCGTATAGCGATAATAACCCATTGGCTGGGTAAAGAAATAAGGATTTTACGGTAGTTACTAATCAACCAAAAACCTGGGTATCTTGTTCATACGCTTTAGTTATCCGTAAATTAGACAAATGTATCATTGCGGTACCAATGTCACGAAAATAACAAGTGCTATTTCTCATGCTGCGATGTCGTCATCGGCTTCAGTATCAGTATGCAAGTGCATCCAATGGCTCGCACAGCGTGTTAAGCATTTATTTATTTTTTATTTGTCTTGCCAGGTAACGTTCCTGGCATTTTGTTGGGTCAGATAAAATTGGTGCACTTTTTTCGAATTATAAATTATGCATGCCCTAAAATTCCTGATACGGATAAACCGGAAAGATTGTTTTTTTTTCAAAATATGATGGTGCTTCTTCTGCTTCAGATGGATCTTTTTTAACTTTTTCCACACAATCACTGTATCCTTTTTACCTCCCCGTTCACGCCATTCACCCATCTTATTCTTATATAATGACGAACTAGCCAATGGCCAATTGCCACCTTAGCTGCACAGAAATGGCGACGGATGACAAGAAAAAGGATACAGCATGCCGAGCTTGGTACCTTTCAGAAGCTGCCAGTCTCCCAGTCTTCGCCGCTTTTGCTTTTAATCACGCAAATGTGCGGGTTAAATGCGGCAAGAGAGATTGCTAAACATATAGAGATGCCTGCGAACAAAATAAAAGCGCGCTCCAAATGCGACTTTGCAGTAACTGAATGGGATTACTAAAGCCGAGAACTTGCATTGTTTGCGCGAATGTTCTTGCTAACCAAATAAAAAAGGATCCTCTTGACGATAAATAATACTGCAGTATCCAATATCTTGTATGTGGTGGCATCGACCTTCGAAATGCTGGCGAAAAACTATGCTGTGGAGACGAATTGAATAAACGATTTTTTGCGAATTCAACTGCCGCAGGCAGCCAAATTCAGGGCCGCAGTTCATCAAGAACAGCGAACTAAAATTACGGCGACGAACAACCAATCCTTGAGGCAAACTTCTTGAAAATCCTGTATTTTCGCATAGATTTAGAGAGGGTGACATTAACCGACCAGAGCTACCAAAAAAAGATTTCCTCTTGTTCAAAGATACACTCTCCTACGGCATTTTTCCAAACAATTCTGTTTTGTTAGACAAAGCATAAAAAAAGCCCTCCCCATTTTTTACCTGTCCTCAAGGACCCACTCCCTCATTTACTCTGTGATTTCAATTCAATAAGTTTTTTTGTCACAAATGCCCTTGCTTCCGTAGAATAACCACTTCTTCAGAGCGCTTGCCCATTAGACACTTGTCCAAGTATTTATGAGAATGTCTCACAATCCCTTTAAAATCACTTAGTTTCAAGCTATTAGAAGTTTCACTGATCTGGGTTATCAAAGTTTCCTTCTCGAGAAACTTATAGGGCTTCACTTTGCTTTTGACGACTGACCAGAATTGCTCGATTGGATTGAGCTCGGGAGGCAAATAGGCGCAGCGGTAACCGCGAGATTCTACGTATTTGGCTATATTGTCTGATGTATGGATAGGAGCGGTATCCATCACGAGGTAAAGACCTTTCATGTGAGGATACCGGTGCATTTCATCCATCGCAGCTTTTAGAAAGCTGATATAGTGCCCCGTACCCGTTCCTATGCTCTTTTGCCCAACGCCGTCTCCTCGCTTTCTCTTTTTATTAGATCGAGGCTGAGGAAGTCTAAGGCTGAATAAATTAGACCTTCAGCGGAAATCGCGCCTAAAATGGTTCTTGTTGTCGCTCATGTTTTCGGAATTGTGACCACTGCTGGTGCACCTTTCTTTGACCACGCCACACTACGTTTCAAATTAATATGGAAAGCAGATTCGCCAGGAAAGACACAGTTTCTCGTAAAATCCGAGTCTGTTTTTTCCCATTTACGAACCCAATCCAAGCGCTCTTGAATCGTTTCTTCACTATTCCGATCTATGGGTTAAAGCCAAGCTTTCTTTAGAGATAAATTGCAATGTTGTTTTACAAAATCGAACAAGATAGTTTTAGATACTTTTAATTCGGTAAGCATTTGCTTTAATTTCTTCCTTACTTCGTCAAGGACGATGGGATGATTCTCATCAATGCACTCGAGAATAGCGCTTTTGTGTTCGTCATGGAGAATACGTGGACTGCCAGTCTTTCTCCGTTTCTCAAAGATGCTGTCAGGATCTTTCTGGTATTGCGCAGCCGTTTTTGTGCTGTACGAACAAGAATCCCACATTGTTTTGCAGCAGCGGCCGCACTCAAACATCTCTCAAACAACAGTTTGAAGAATCTTACTTTGTCCTGATCAGAATAGCGTGTATAATTTTGCTTCACTGAAATTTCCCTCAAAATGACATCACCGTTAGGCTTTGCCTTCTTTTCTACCTGCATAGCATCTATCCTTTTCTCGCTCTCCAGAGGCAGTTGAGCTAAATATTGTGTATGAGAATTCAATGTTTCAAGACAAAACTGTTACCTCGTCGACAATATAATCTATTGGTTCAGGTCTGCCATACTCGTCGACGACAGGTCCTTTCCCATTTTCAAACAAGAATTGAATGTTCATTATTTTTTGATTTGTGATGTAATTGTGAAAAAGAAATAAATCACAGACAAACACTAGGCGTGCTCTTTTATTCAGTTTTACGTACGAAAACTTGATCACTAACATTATTTGTTGAAGTGTTACCTATTCGTCTGACACCGACAAAGACCTCATCGATCTCCTTGGTCGTATACTGATAAAATATCCATTTGAACGCATTACTATCTACGACATTAAGGCAATTTCACTACCTTCCTCTCATGTGCTGCTGATTAGCAAATAATTCCTATTAACATGTATTTCTTTGTTAGAACTATCCTTGGTTAATCAAAAATTCCTAATAGCAACCATTCTCCATGTATATACGCTATTAAGGTCATTTTGCCCGAAGAAATATATACGGCAGAATTTCTTTGGCTTCCTGCTTCGAAAGATTCGACGAACTTCCAGCTATACAAAGAACATATGACTTTCGCATCTACGTGATCATTTCCCGTAGTACCTCAACATTCAGTGCCGTCAAATGCCAATCTACTCACATCTTCACAACGATAACATATTCAAGCTTCTTTTCCATCCCTATATGCAATGGTGTACATTTCTTTTTGACTTCTGTAATTCACCTTTTCCGCACACTATGCGTCTGTGATGCACGTCCTACATGTACATCTCTATACATCACATTGAAACTGTGCTGCAAGGCTGATAAAAAAAGAAAAAAGACATTCCAATCCATAGCTTTTCTGCCTATAAAAATTATTGAACGATAATGCACCGCAAAACGATAGCCATGTTGATCATTGTGGTTTACTAGTTTTTGGTTGTAACATAGCTTAAGACTAAAGTAACGAAGATCTGCATAAATGTTCCTTTTTCAAATGCTTGAAAGGGATAAAAGCTAGTCCGTCAGTGTGTAACACGAGACGTAGATCTGGGTACTTCTGGGAAAGCGGTGTTGCCTAGTCAAGAAAACAATGGATCTGAAGGCGTGCCCGTGACCATTTTCTTTCACTTTGCTGCAGTGGACGATGTCTACCCTGGCCCTCTTTGTGTAAAGCTTCCAGGCGGAGAAGAGAGTGGCTAGATCACGCTACTTTGAATTTATATACACTCGTGTCAATTTCTCAGAATTACAGACATTCCTGTCCGCGATGGGACCTGGGCGATAAACAATGAGTTTTCAACTACAGGACATGCACGTCACCCTTTCCGAGTATATATCAAGGTTATCTTCTTGCGCCACTGCTGCTGTGCAATGGAAGAATATGTGCACAAAGGGATGATTGCTTGCCATACGGGTATGCACCGTGTGCGGTGTACGGGGCGTATGGCACCGATGTACGTAGCGCTGAATGGTAGTCATGTACAAAAAAGGTAAATAATTACCTGCTTGGTGTAACAGCATACCCCGATATGGCAGCTTCGGACCGATAAATGGGGTTGCACAAGCAAGGAGGAGGTGGAATAACTTCGCAAGGGATGGGGGTTTGATGAGCGCGCATCCCCGGTCCAGTTCTCATAAAATGAGACGCACAAAATCCACGTCCACCTCTCTTCTCCGATCCGAGAAATGGTGTTCCCTATGCACACGTTTTTTTTGCGTGTGCGCTCGCGTGGCGTGTGACGAATAGATAGTCCATTGGGCGTTGGCAGTAAATGACAAAGCTTGTCAGAGAACATCTTTTTGGTATATATATCTTCTTTTGAAACACATTTTAATTGGATTGCTTTTGCTTAAAAGAAGCCCTGCTGGCGTACACGCTCACGTAAAATAGAGCTGGCATAGAACTTCCGATTAATTAAGGACGCTCACATCCCAATTAACAGTTGCCCGAAAAAGGATCGCTTTTACGCACTTCGTCCAATCAGTGAGGTTCCCGGCGTCTGGTAGTGCAAAGAAGTGAGGTTACACCAGCGATGCAGCTCCATCCATATAATAGATGATCCCCCTGGATACTGCGCTAACTCTCATCTCCTTCGACCGATCCTCTTTCTTTACTCAATTTCCTCACTTTCATTTTACTTAACTATTTCGACACCCAGTCCTTTCTTTATACGCGGAAAATATGGCGCCTAGACGGTCTATCAACGCTGCTATTTTCTTCTCAACGATCGCACTCGTGCTTGGAATCCTGGCGATTCTAGGCACCACGTCCATTCCATCCATATTTGTTGTAGAGATTGCTCAGGCACAGACCAGTCAGTCCATTCGGTATGGATTCTTCCGGTCATGTCTCTATAACAAAGGCGTTCTTGATCAATGCTCGGCGTCGTCTGTCTCGTTTTCTTTAGGTTCGTCTGTTAACTCTGATTTCCAGCGTTCGATTCGTTTATGCGTTTACATTTCATCTTCGTAGACGTTGATCAACTCGCGCAGATCAACGAAGTCGATGTCACCACCGGCCTCCTTGAAACCATCAAGAACAACTTATCGCAAAATAGCAGTCTCCATACTCTCCGAGCCACGGCATCGATGATCCCTTTTCTCCTTTTTACCTTTTTGGCTTTATCATGTAATTATCTTCTGTCTAACTCTGAGACCTGCACTCATGAGATCCTTGCTAACATAAATGCAATTTTTGTTAACTAGTGAGCGTTTTCATGGGATACGTAAAAAAAGGCACAAACCCCACCAAGATCTGGTCAATTTGCGGAATCGCGGTTACACTGTTTGCATGCATCTTTGGCACCGTTTCCTTGGCCGTTTCCATGTCAGTCTATAGGTCGGTTTTTGACCAGTTGCTAAACTACGTGTCCCTTGCGCGCTACCATTGGGGGCCCGCTGTGTATCTGGTTCTGGCTGCCTCGGCTTGCGTGCTGTTTACTTCTCTTTGCTTCATCGCCAGTTGCTTTACTTTTAAGCCCAACGAGGTTGTGGACGAGAAGACATATCAGCTAGAGTACGATCCATACGAGGTGTACACCCCCCAGGCTTATAATCCTGAAGATGACCATATCACATATCACCATCGCTACTAGAAAAAAATTGGACCATACCTTTTTTCTGTGGTCAGATGGAGGTGTTTTGTATATCTTGTTTTAAATAGTCACACTTCTTTCTCCCTTTGGTCCTTTCTTTTTATATTACATCCACTCATCCCCTTACACCTCGTCCTTGTTGTATCATATTATTTACACTTAAAAGAAAGAAACTGGCATCCTGCTGGTTACAGGACTGTGCAAGCAATTGCAAAGAAATTTGGTTGGTTACTTTTCTTGTCCTATGGGGATGTTTCTTTGTGAAAGCAGGTTGCGGGTGTAACCGAGATTGTCTTATTTAATAACAGGTGAGGAGTCATTGTTTCTTTTTTCTTTCCCCTCTTCCGACCAGGTATCCTATCTATGAGAAAGTGATAGCAGCAGTGGCAATTGACTGTTCAAAGAAAATGTTAAAAAACAGGAACATTGGCGTAATCCAACATATGGAAAAAGATCTTCCTGGACTTCCACTGCATTCAGCGACTAATTGCTGCTGTCCCGTTTGTCAAGAAAGTTTTCCATTTCCGCTCGGTGTCCTAATCACGTGGCTTTCCTAAATGTCACCCCCCCAAACCCCATCCCATCATGTATAACATCATACATTTTTTCCCGTTCTGGACCAAATAGAAAATCATGAAAAGCGGCCGACAATAGTTGGAAGAAGGAAAACAACATTCGCAGGACTTCCCGAAATGGCACCCCTCTCCTTTTGTGTGCATTAATAACCTAGATCCAACTGTAACAATGAACTTGCATGCTATTTCGTTTAATTTTAGGGGCTCTTAGCGATATGCGAATACTAACGCCATTGTCGTCCGATAGATTTGAAGCAGTAACTCACCCGATACTGGCATCAGTATTTCGTTCTGAGCGCTTTTTTGGGGCAGCAATCCCGACATGTTTAATCATGTTAACGCTATTGTAAATCCCATAACAGTGACCGGCAAGCCACCAGCTGATGCCATTTCCTATTTCTCTGAGAGACCAGCAAATTAGAACAAAGTTGCATTTCATTGACCGTCGAGGAATTTCCCAGTTACCTTCTGCATGTGGGCTCTAGTAAGGAGTCTATTAATAAAGATACTGTACAGAAAGATAACTCTTGAGTGCTAAACACAATGATAATATCAGTGTCGAACTTTCTTGCCTTAATCGACACAACCTTTTCGTGCTAAGAATAATTCCTCGATATACACAGCAGATTTTCTGGGTATCCGCGCCATTTTAGCACCAAAAAATACAGACATTTCTGTGATGGATGATTCTGCTATCAAGTTAGTCAAGAATGTGTAAGTGCCTGTTTCATGAGTGATCCTAAGCACCTGGTTAAGTACGTATCAGACCGGAGCTGCGCAGCTTGCTCGACTCTTCTGGCTTCCCTCGCAATCGTGCTCCTCCGTAATTGAAATGCTGCTCAAGTTCATTTGCGCTTGTTATACGTAGCCGCAAATATTGCTGCTGGAGCTTATATCTGCCAAGTAGCTCTCATTTCATATCTTATATTAGCTATCGCAAAAACCCTGTGCCTTATACAGTTAAAAAGAACGCATTTTCCTGTACATATGGTTCTCCAATGAATTCAGAAAAGGACAAAACAGACGATTGACACTGTGGGCCTATTTCTACCCGAGGCATTGTTCACCGATGCTCTACATACTATACATAACTATGTAAAAAATTATGATGGGACACTGATACTCGGCGCTCCCAGATACAGTACGGTCCGCACTCATTTTACCGGATAGATGTCCTGTAGGTTCAAATGCTGCCGGTTAATCGGCTAAGGATATTCGCTGTAATATTCCGGACTGGATGACCTGACCGTTTTTTCGGCAATGGGTGAAGGATAAGTATCTTATTCGATTCTTTGACCCGCCACATGCCTAGTTGGTCACCTTCTGTTGAGACCAGCGCGCCATTCATGAGCTTAAGTTACAAAAGTCTCAGCCTTTCAGGAGTGAGGCTGCACAAAGCAGGTAAATCAATGATATTGCACTCTACTGCACATGGGAGAATTCGATACCCCTAAGACCTTTAACAAAAGTTGAGCCATCTCAGATGAATGTCCTATCGGCCCTTGCATACCAGCACACCCTTACTGATATCCTTAGTAGTACTTTCATCCCTTCATGGATTTATCCTACGAGCTAAATAACTGATAAACGTACTGGATACTGTGCTGAGGTCACTCAATCAACCGTACAGTTAGTTCTACCCTATGCTTACACAATGCCTATTGCCCGTAATCAAAACTGTCTAGACGAAAAGGATGTTTCACAAAGAGCATGACAAGTTGCTCCTTTGTAAAAAAATGCAAGTCTTTCAGGGCTGCTGATTCAATTTCGCTCTATAGACAGCCAGGATTCTCAAATTCGCAATCGATTTATTTTTTATGGACATGGATAGGATCACCTCGTTGATGAGCATGAGTTCATTTAATCGAAGGACTAGCTAGTTAACGAGGAGGTGTACACTTTTATACCAGCGCCATTGGCGCATGGTATTTGCCATGCTTCGGCTTCCTTGATATCAACGTTTTATACGTAACAGAGGGAGTATTCAACAGAAATAATGATGACTCTCCCATTAGCTTTAACTTATAATGAAAGTATACAAGAAGGTGCTGTTTGGAAATGACATAGACATTCACTTAGTTAAACGGGAGCTGAAGTCTCGCTTCGACATCATCCAACGCCCGGCAACACGGTGCAATACGGTCGATGTTAGCGACATCACGAAAGGAGTGTGCTTTTGCCAACATGATTATAGAGGACCAGAGGAGCAATGATGAGACACGGTAATACAGGAGCCAGTGCGAATATCCTCGTGTCCCGACACCAGAGGTATGGATATTGCGGGCAGTCATAGCAAATTTGTTGTAGCAGCATAGCTACAGAAGATACCGTTGATCTGTGCTTAACGAAGATGTATTCAGATAACTCATACTTTCTGCTATTTTTTTCATTTTAAATTACAAGGCAGATTGGCCTCTCTCGATCCCGTGTGGTCTTGTCTTTATTAAAATTCCTGAAGATTTCTCCGTTGGAAATTTGGAAGTAACCTTGCAAGATCTTTAAAGAAGCCGATAGAGACTGGCTTGGTTATATCAGAAACTATACACACGTCTACGTACATATACATAGGTTTGTATAGTATGTAGTGGCGCGGGAAATCCTAGGCAAGACAGAACGGTTAACGGTATGACCAGAGAACCCCACCGGCCACCGGTAAATATAGCGACTGGTAAATCAGGCGCTGACTGTAT
Source organism: Dichotomocladium elegans (assembly GCA_025716815.1). Classification (NCBI taxonomy): domain Eukaryota; kingdom Fungi; phylum Mucoromycota; class Mucoromycetes; order Mucorales; family Lichtheimiaceae; genus Dichotomocladium; species Dichotomocladium elegans. The sequence continues at coordinate 1,024,667 of JAIXMN010000009.1, forward strand.
ACATTATTAAAGCTCCCAACCGATGCAATATTCAAGCGAAGCGAAATGTGTTGCTAGTTATTACTATTATTATTGTTGTTGTTGCTTATAGACATGCATGCGTTTTTTCCTCTCACCGTTATATAGCAGAATTTTTGGACAAGTACTTGCACATTAAAGTACCTCTTTTCTTCTCATCCACTGCATACATGATAAGGAACTATGGCATGAGTAATAAGAGGTTTACTCAAGAGTAAGAGCGATGCATTTTCTACACGTACGTAGTTCTTTAGACCCTCAATATTTGACACACACAAACTGTCTCACGTCCTCATATACTCGTCCAAATGAGTACCTACGCCATTGTTCGTAGCATATGTTCCATTGCCTATCGTAGCGGTCTATTTTTTCTATTCAACTGCGACGCAGTACAGAGATTATAGGCAGTATGCGTATTTTTTCTTGCTGAAACAACGGACAAGTCGCACGCTTTAGATAACTTCTCGGCACTTTTGCATTTAGCCTAAATATTACGGAAATAGCAGAGAAGCAACACATACAAAATAGATAATAAACACTGACAATGCATAATATCCATCGAAACAATGTGGCTTTATGCATAGAATTCATATCCATATGGTAATTTCTTCGGATTGCATAAGAATGTAGGTTCTGATATGTTATTGATGAGATAAAAGATATCTAATAAGATAACACTGGAAACAGAACGCTAGAGAATGAAGTGCAATGATTAAAGTAGTATTGCAAAGACTACCAGGAGGGTATAACATTTAAACATAGATCAGCTTCGTTGTCTTCATTGATTTTCAGGGGCAATCATACAGTAGTAGCAAGGCGGATATGTCGAACACAGATAATCACGCTCTTTTGGAATGGTGACCTGTACGCTACACATATCATTCAAAGGCACAATCAAACATGTGGGCGGCGCCGACGGGAGCATATCCTGGCCAGCGGCGGGTTGCTTAAGGACTGCATAAGGAATTACTGGCTCTAAGTGTTGATGGAAATCAGGAGAGCAGTGCTGCTGAAAGATTTCCTGTGGCTGACTATACAAATTCAGTGGGTCCGGAGCCGACATAAATGGCTCAGGGTAGTAGGAGAGTGGCGGGAAGAAATTCACCAAGGAGTCATTGAGCGACAAAGGTTCCGAATAGCTTATAGAGTATCGGTCTTCATGACGGGTTATGTTGCTGCTGCTACTGGTATAACATTCACACCCAATAGATAAAGAATTATTCGACCAGGACGCAAAGCGGGCACGTTCAGAATTGCAAATTTGGTGGCTCCTTAAAAGAATATCCACCAGCTGATTATTTTCGTCCATCTCTGAGATCATGCTCTTGGTTGAAATACGGCGGGTGTATCTGCGCCGCTTTCGTTCTCCCTTCTTTTTAGGCTGATATCTGTATCCAGGATAGCTGGTACCGGTAAGGCGTCAATAGTTGGATTGAATACCATGCTAATGGCGACTTACAGTCTGCTGTGCTCAGCCTTTGCCAACCGAGCCAACTCACGATAGGGTTCTTTTTCGTCCTCAGAGATCCCTTTCCATAGCCTTGCGAGGATTTTGGAGATGTCGCGATGATTGGCTCCGGGGTAATGTGATAGGATCTCGCTTTGTTTAGCGAGACGAAACGCCAGGAAACAATTCATCGGGCGAGGAATTTTGCCTACGGAAGATGTGCTTTTTGATTTTGACATTGGTTATAGGTGGATAGGGAATGAAAAGGATGACTTAAAAATATTACAACGCGCTATCCTTTTAAAACAGCATCTGTGCACTTTGTGGCGCATGTGCAGTGGTCGGGTTTTCTCTAGATGCTTGCACAGATCAGCCAACAAATCATAATAGGCGGGATTTTTCCCCGTCGCTCTTTGTCCCTTTTGTGCGCTATACATTCGAACCCTATTCTCATAGATACTTGCAAGCAAGCCACGTGAAGAATTCCGTTGGGGTCCTCTTCTAAAATCACACATAATTCACTTGTACGAGTTGTCTTTGTACACCTCCCATGGTCTTTATTTGCACTGTGTCGTCTCTCGAGCTGTGCGTTTATTCCCGCATCCACCTGCGATCCAGCCACAAACGTTTTGCAGCTGGAAAATTGGGTGCTCCTTTAGTACTCTGACATGCCAAACTCTTCGTGACACGGCTGATCTCACATAAGAAACAATATTTCTCTCAGCCTGTCAATAACCCATTGTATGGCTAGCAATGAGGCAACCCATCGAGTACATTCAAGCACGATCGTGCGATTAAATTCGCTTTTGGTGGTCAAGCACATCTTCCTTTCTAGCGGCGCTTCCACTGTACGGACTCCTATCGAGACGAAGTCGGAAATTCGGGGAGGGGGAAACGGGATTTTGTACAATGCTTTTATTTGTTATTTTTCTTATGAAGGTGCGTCTATTTCTAGATGTATTGTACACAGAAATATGCAGAATAGGACGTGACAGCTCTGGGTTAACAGCGATTTCCCCCCATTAGTACCATAGTACAGTGTTTCTCTCCATCAACATGAGTCATTTTTATCAAAATGGCAACAACTGGAAGCAGACAAAAATAGACCGCGTGGAGGAAAAGAATTACACGGGATGCACGTTGCGAACAGCCAGAATGTGTGAATGTCCTCATAACTCTCGTATATACTGCAGTTATTGATGCATAAATATTCCCATTGCTACATGACCCCTTTATTTCATGCAGTATACCGGGATTTAACTGGCATGCCAATATGGAACTTCTATTACCAGCATCGCAGATGGCCAGTTCGTTTCGTCCGATGAGATCTAACTATAAAGTTTATCTCTGCGGATTTGAGCCATGAGAACACGGGACAGGCTTCGGCACCGGATCTTTTGACAAGCTAAGTGAGGTGCTTTCGTGAAACATTTTTTCATAGATGCGGAAGCGACTGACAGGTAAGGAGTTATGACCCAAAAATTACTTTCCAACTTGTAATAGTAGTTCAATTTCCTTATTCAACTAAAAAGTCTCGGCAAATATCACGCATATTACCAATTCAATCGCCTGGCGTTCGGCTGTCATTAACGTACACGCGGGATAGTAGTACTGATCGAGTTTTCTCACGCATCACGATTTACCAAGAATGTATCTGTATCATCATTCTCCGCATGGATCCTTCCCTGTATTCTACATTTAGCAAGGAATCGGGATCCTAGTCATTTACAGATACGAAAGGTGCAGTACCGCCGGCAAGAAAATAGAAGCGTCTTTTCGCTTTGGAAGAATTACTTGAGCAGACGTGCCCGCATCTTTGCCAAGTGATATGCCGACGTGTATCCCTCCGTTAATAATATTCCACTCAACTTATCAAATTTACTTTCACAGTGAAAATCGTCTTACAAGTTGACATAAAACAGTTATTAAAGCACATCCAGAATGCGCCAGATATACTGTAACATGGATACTTGTGTTATATTTACATGCGACCTATCTTATGTTGCAAGTTGTCAAATAAGTATTCGTTCAAACTATTGATTCCAATTCACAACGGTCGTTAAGGTGGTTGACTTGCATAAGTCATATATGCCCAAGCATTCAAAGCAAATATTTACATCATGTCAGTATAGTGAATTCCGTTTATTTCACTATTATAGGTGCCCTTGAGCTATTCCAATTTCAATAAGACTCAGTGGATTTAATGTGGAAATCATCGATGGTAGTGAAGCAATGTCCTTCGTTGGTAAGGTACTCAATCGCGTCCCTGACTTGTCCTTCGCTCGCTGTACCGCGCAGTTGACGAATAATTTGATCAATATGTGCGCCTTCTTCGCGATCGTGGTACTGTTTGAGTGCGTCCATCACTTGATCATTTACGCTACGGCCCGTGCCGCGGGTATTCGCTGCGAAGCTTCCGGAATCGATATCCATTTTGTTATCCACATCCTATCGATGCATTAGAGTTCTCTTTCTCTCTATTTCTTTGCCGTATTTGACTATAACGTACATTAGATGATTTGGTGAAAGATACGTGTGTGTAGATAGTATCGAGCAGATGGTAGGTGAGTTCATTGAAATCCGTGATGGGTCGCATTGCGAAGGCGACACAATTGACTTTGTTATTAAACTGGTTCAGACGACCGTAGACACGAACATAAGTGAGTTCGCTATGACCGTTGTTCGTCAATATGTGCTTCCATAAAACAATAGTTTCTCTTTCATTTACGATTCCATACCTGAGCTCTCGTCGTTGCTGCGCATCGCTTGCTGTCTCGGTGTGATCCACCCACCGTCGCACCTCAACTGTATCTGTACCATCCTCAATTTGATATGATACATTCGTTGCCAGTTCATTCACTCCACGAATGACCCCAACAAATGTGACCTATTCATGAGACAGCATCGATTGTTAAGAAAACGAGCAGTCTCGTTGCGATCATTGTGCCAACAATTACCTGAGTCACGTCAACACCATCAATCTTGAAGGTACCGTCAGGCTGTATCACAACGTTTTTGAGTTGCTTTATAGTAATAGGTCGCAAAGTCTGCTCGCCCATTGGTTTCTACAATACCGTTCCTGTTAGCAGGGTAAAGGGAAAAAGGACAAGCTTAATTGATACATGCTTTTGGGGTAGTACTACTGCTGTTGAAGGAATTGCCTTCTGAGAAATCGCCGCCTCCAGCATTATTATTGAAGAAACCTGGGTTTCCGAGAAAAGGTTAGAGAAAAAAGAACATGCTTCATTATGTGTGTTTAGACACTTACCACCGCCGTCCATGTCGTAAAAGAGCTGGGAAAAAGCAAGAATGGAGCGCGCACGCGCGAATTTCAGTCGTGCGCGTTTGGAGACCCGACGAACGCGAGGAGGCTAGTTCTGCAAGTTACGCAAATGATTCTTATGACTGCTTCCTGATAAGTAGGATGAATGTCGTATTCAAGGAGTTAGAGAGGCTATTATTCAAAAACAGATACTCAACAAGAAAAAAGCAAACTGCAGGGCAGAGAATCTTAGAGAAAGCGCTGATATTAAAGTAGAGGGAAGAGCTGGCGTTTCACATAACATTGCTCCCAAAGGAAAACACGGCATTGGCAAGTTATTCAAGCTTTATATATTATAAAAACGCATATAGCAATAGCGCGTTCATACGACCATTGTCATTTATGTATCTTCAGGGACCATCCATATGACTGCATCTTTCTGCATATTGCCCTCGGTTATCATGGAATACAGCACTAGTATGCAGTATACTAGCATCTATTGTAGTAGTGATAGCAGTAGTAACATGAAAGAAAAATGGTCATTGCATCGAATCTTGCATCGCCATTGTCGTATGCATAAAGTTGTGTTAATTTCACTATGCATCTTTGCCAAATCTCTCATTGGCCATCCTACTCATACAGATGAAGGACCGTTTGTGTTCCTCCTTTTGAGATTATGTAATTCATTCTATGGAACACCATCTTTAGGGACCATGTGTCCGGATGCATAGCGAGACCAGCATGCTTGATATCAGTGAAAGAAAGCAAGTCACTTCATTATTCCATTTCCACAAAAGCCCAGTTCCGAACCACAATCCTTCCCTCTCCGCAACATAGCCTGAGGTACGGAAAAAGCCTGTAATTCCGCACATGCCGGTCCAGCCGAAGATTAATTTACATTTCTTTTGTAGCAGGCTCTTTTGCTCCCATCTCCTCTTTCTTTCTCTTTCTCATTCCACACTTATCGCGAGGCAGAAAGAAAACGCTACCTAGAAAGGTACAAGCGCGTGCGCAGCCTCAAGCCAAACTATATTTATACTTATGTCCCATAATCCTCGTTATTTGAAGAACGTTCTTCTCCGCTCCTTGCGCCATTGTATAGATAATGGCAGATTCAACAAGTTCATCAACGCCTAATGTTTCATCACCGGCGTCCACAACAACATCCATTTCTCAGGCCACGTCGAGTGCTGTCTTTGTCCTCAATGCGCTGGAAAAGATCGCAACTACCAAAGAGGCACGAAAGAACAAGGCTCTGAAGGAGACTGTACAAAACACTCAGGGTATGCAGCATATATATCGCTCTCTTCTATACCCTGCGATGATGACGATGATGAAGACTAAAAACATCGTTTTCTTTTACAGCGTTGCTCAAAACAGGGGGCGAGCCACCGGAGGGTCAAACAAGGTAAAGAGAAATTTCACAGGTAGGATAAACAAGTGGTTTTCTTGTGTCCTTATTTGAGGGTTCGTCGTAGGTCTACCATGATTTTATCTGCCTTACAAGCCGCCATAGACACTCGTTCTGCAACCTTGATGACCATTTCACTTGACTGTCTCGGTAAATTTATTACCTATAATTATTTGGCCGACATCGAAGACGAGGTGGCACAATCTCAAGTGATGGAACGGATTGTGGACAGTATCTGTGATTGCTTTATTGGCGAGGATACTGATGAAAAGGTTCAGCTACAAGTTATTAAGGTATATTGAGAGGCAAAAGAAATAGAACCATCGAATGAGTTGCATTTTAAGCGATATTACCGTTGTCCCCCAATAGACATTACTCGATGCTGTCTATGCTACAAGCAATCCTGTTCACCAGTCATCCCTACTTAAAGCCGTTCGCACCACATACAATATATTTTTACTCTCGCGCAATAGCGCTAACCAGAACATCGCCCAAGTGACGTTAACTCAGATGGTTGATCATATCTTTCGACGTATCAATATCGATCAGCGTCCATTCAGCGTGGACTTGGTATCAGATGCGCCTTCCACCGATGAGAAGCAGATAAAAGAACAAAACGGCAAGAAAGAAAACCAATACAAACCATCTACTCAGACCCCAGCTGAGCATGAAGAGCACGACACCTCGTTTCAGGACCAGATTATTGTTGAAGCCAATATTGCTCGAAGCGAGATGGAACTTAAGCTTCCAGCAGGCAGAGCAAGCGATAATTCTGAGTTTATAAACGACACGGCCAATGTATTTAAAGAAGAAGAGGTGCTAACGAATCCTGGCGTGGCGGAGTCTGCTGACCGCACTCAGCAAGGGGAGGTGGAGTTACCTATATCTATGAACGAACAAGAAAAACATGATAGCGAGATGACCGAGACCGAAGAAGTGGACGATGGGTAGGTGATAATGTGAGACTATCGATATGAGAATATACGCGCTGAAGCTGCGCACATGCAAATGTTTTTTAAAGCAACACGTCTACAAGTAAAGGCTCCTTTGATGATACGCATACGATCACGGCGATGGAGACCGAGAACGATCTATATATAAAGGATGCCATTCTTGTTTTCCGTGCGCTCTGCAAACTCTCCAAGAAGCCTATTTCATCGGAATGGTATACTGCTCTTCTTTCGATTGATGAAACTTGACTGCTAATTACTGGACTCGGCACAGGGCTAATGACATGCGCTCTTATTTTATGCGATCGAAACTCCTATCCCTTCATCTCATCCTCACCATTCTCACATCTCATATGAACGTATTTACTTCGCCGTCAGTCAGTTTCACAGCAACATCAAACGACGGTAGCACAAGACAACGTGTAAATCCATTCATCCAGGAGGTCAAGCAATATCTCTGCCCAAGCCTCGGTAGAAATGCATTTTCTGTTGTGCCTCAGGTGTTTGATATTACTCTTGAGATCCTATCTCGGATGGTGCAAGGATTGCGCATCTATTTGAAGGTAAATCAGACCAGTCAATATTATATTAAAGCAGCAGCTAAGGGAGTTGTGTATCTACAGAAAGAAATCGAGGTTTTCTTTCGTGAGATTTTCTTACGGGTCCTGGAGATGCGCAGCGCTTCGTTCCAGCAGAAAAATACGCTCCTCAAAGTTCTCTTACGGATATGCAATGACCCTCAGACTTTGATCGACATCTATCTGAATTATGATTGTGATCAGGGATCCCTTGATAATATCTACGAACGGTATGTGAATCGCGTTTCGATAGAGTGGAGGTAGATATTTAATCCATTTATTAGCTTGGTCAATATCTTGTCAAAGATCACCACTTCCCATATTTTTCCCAACCATCCCAAAGATGATATTCATTCCCACTCCTCAGCTGTTTCATCTCCTGCACATCCAAAACATCCCAAGAATGTTATGATACCACCTCCCTTGACAACTGATACTGTGCAACACACAGAGAAACTATCTGGAGTCAACACCCATTTGTCCGAGTCTGCCATCCGATTTCGTTCGTTAGAATGTTTGGTGGCTATTCTCCGCTCGTTGGTCACCTGGTATACAAATGGATCAGTCAGTGTGACCGCAGGGAGCCGTCTAGATGACGATCAGAGCTCTGTGAACACTCCACGAGACAGTGAGGACCTGAATGGTCGATTGATGAGCCATAGTAACGCATCAGGTGCTCGTTTGTCACCTGCCGTTTTGGGCAATAATGGTAGCAGCACCAATGTGTCAACCCCGACGACTCCTCTGGACGATCCCGAGCAGTTCGAAACCCTCAAGCACAGGAAACAGATTATTCAAGAAGGTGTCCGCCAATTCAACTGGAAGCCAAAGAAAGGTCTCCAGATGTTCGCCAAGAACGGCTTTTTAGATCTCAAAGACCATACAAGTGTTGCGCGGTTTCTCCTAAACACGGAAGGTCTTGACAAGACTCAGATTGGTGACTTCCTAGGTGAAGGGTAATGCATTTTTATTAGCGAGTATTTCGGCATAATGGTACTCATTTATGTTGACTTAGTGATGCGGATAATATCTCCATCATGCATGCATTCGTCGACGAACTTGATTTCTCAAACATGAAATTCGTGGATGCACTTCGAGCATTCCTCAATACATTCCGACTTCCTGGTGAAGGTCAAAAGATTGATCGGTTTATGCTAAAATTTGCAGAGCGATACGTCCATCTAAACCCGAACGTATTCGCAAATGCAGGCAAGTTCCATCTGTATACCGCACGCTATATGAAAATAGTACTAAATAAAATCAAAACACATAGAGACGGCTTATGTTCTTGCCTACTCCGTGATTATGTTGAATACCGACCTTCACAGTCCCCGCGTCAAGGGTCGGATGACATTGGAGGACTATATTAAAAATAATCGCGGCATTGATGATGGATCTGATATCCCGAACGAACTGCTTGAGGGAATTTATGATGAAATTTCGAAAAACGAAATCAAACTCAAGGATGAAGTTGAAGCCGCGAGCGAAGCAGCTTTGTTTGGCACCGCTCCGAATGGGGCATTGAACATGATGGGTTTGCAGAATGCGCTGGTTATTGCAGGCATTGCCCGCGACGTGCGACGGGAAGCCATCCAAGCTGCGACGGAGGAGATGGGATCTAAAACAGAAGCCATGTTCCGCAACATGCTTGCTAGCCGCCGGCGAGCAGGTGAAAATGACACAATCACGTTTTATAGCGCTTCCCATATTGAGCATGTTCGACCCATGTTTGAAGTGGCATGGATGGCGTTCCTAGCGGGTATTTCAGGCCCCCTCCAAGAATCAGAAGATCTTGAAACAGTCAACTTGTGCCTTGAAGGCTTCAAGAACGCCATTCGGATCATCTGCTTATTCCACACTGTGCAGTCCGAGGACGTTGATCTCCAGCGGGATGCCTTCGTGACAACTCTTACTAAATTTACCTTCCTGACAAACCTGAATGAAATGAGAGCGAAGAACGTGGAAGCTATACGCACGCTTCTTGAGATCGCGGCGGTTGATGGCAATTACCTTAAAGGTAGTTGGAAAGAAATACTATCGACCGTGAGCCAATTGGAACGATTCCAGTTGATCACTAGCGGTGTAGATCAGGGCACACTGCCTGACTTTACAACGAAAAGACCACAACAACCTCCTTCAATGAACAAAAACTCTGTTGATCTCGCAAGACGGTCATCGACTTTTGCTCGCCGACAGGTGCGTTCGAACGCCCAGCTCTCATTGACAGAAGAGGTGGCATCTGCAGGCAGTTCCCAGGCACTTGTTCTCGCTGCTGACAAGCTCTTTACGGCAACAGTTAATTTGAACGGCGTAAGTTTAGCGCAAAGAGTGAATAGTCGAGAAAGGGATAAGTGACTGACTGTAGTCACTGGTAGAACGCTATCGTCGATTTTGTGCGCGCACTTTGTGAGATATCTTGGGAGGAGATTGTATCCTCTGCGCACCTGGAGCATCCGCGCATGTATAGTCTCCAGAAGCTTGTGGAGATTTCGTACTACAATATGAACCGTATCCGTATGGAATGGTCTAACATCTGGGCTGTCCTTGGTGAATACTTCAATAAGGTATCGTATTGAGCGAAATACGTCATCCGCTTTTTTAACCTAACGGCTTCTTTATCAAGGTCGCTTGCCAATCCAACATCAATGTCGCTTTTTTTGCACTTGACTCGCTCCGCCAACTTTCCATGCAGTTTCTTGAAAAGGAGGAGCTGCCACATTTCAAGTTTCAGAAAGACTTCTTAATGCCGTTCCGTGAAGTCCTGGCAAATAATCCCGAGGTGACCATCAAGGACATGGTAAGTGTTCCAACGCTACGTGTTTGAACAGATGAACAAGATGTCTGATACATGGTGCGATGATAGGTGCTTCGATGCTTATCCCAAATGATCCTTGCTCGAGCGCAGAATATCCGTTCCGGCTGGAAGACGATGCTTTCGGTGTTCGCGACAGGTGCACGTGAAACATCCGGTATGCTATACAGAAAGAGAAAAGCGGAGATTAGTGGGATGACCTTGGGTAGCCTAAACATCAGATGCGCATTTTACTCTAGAAACCATTGTGCAGATGACATATGATATTGTGCGGAGCTTGACAGGCGAGCGATTCCGAGATATCGTAGCAAGCGGGACGTTTCCTGATTATATATCTTGCCTTGTTGAATTTGCAAAGAACAAGAAGTTTCAGAAGATTAGCTTACCGGCATTGGATATGATCAAGGATACAATCCCACGCATGCTTGAAATTGCTCAAAAGAATCAGACGATCGAGATTACGGATGCTCACGGGCCTGGTGCGCAGACTGTGCAGTCAGGAGACGATTTTTTGGTCAAATTTTGGTTTGCTGTTCTTTTTGGTTTTAGGGAAGTAACGATGAAGAGCGACGATGTCGAGGTCCGCAAACGGTAAGTCTGATGAGAGGATGTTATTTGTGGCTGTGGGCCCGCGCCAGTGCTTGTGCTTGTGCTTTGCCTGTGCTTGTTTATGCATGGGCTTAGTTTCTCATCAACACATCTGGACGATAGGTCACTGCAGTATTTGTTTGACACGCTCAAACAGTATGGATCCAAATACTCGCCCGAGTTCTGGACGACCATTACACGACAGATCGTGTTTCCGCTCTTTGATGATCTCAAGCCTGACTCTGACCATCACCGCCACATGTCACCTGAGGATATCAGCGTATGGGTATCGACAACGATGATAGAAGCTTTGCGAAACGTGGTCGATCTTTACACACACTACTTTGACAACATGAGAGACATGATGCGCCATGTCCTCGGTCTTTTTAGCGTGTGCATCACGCAGGGTAAATCTCGATTGTGTGGGGATGTCTCGTTAAAAGAATACTAAATCCATATAGACAACGACACGCTTGCCCGGATTGGATGTGAATGCCTGGAGCAATACATCGATGGCAATGTGGACAAATTTGATGGACAGTGCTGGGATATGATCACCGAGACTTTCGATTCCTTATTTGAACAAACGACAGCCAATGGATTGTTTGATGACACGCAGGATCTTGTAGTACAGGTGCAAGCCGAAGCGGCAAACAATAGCAATCAGCAACTACAACAGATGGGTGCTGATGGCGTCGGCGCAGTGGGAATGATTGAAGTGAGCGAGGAACGACAGCGTGGTTTCCAGCAAGTTATTGTCAAGTGTGTGCTCCAGTTGATGCTTATCCAAACTGTGAACGAGCTTTTGAGCAAGGATTCGGTGTATTGTGCATACCCAGCCGGACACCTAATGACATTGATGGCTTGTCTGGGCAAATCATTCCATTTTGCAAAAAAGTTTAACGAAGACAGCGACTTGCGCATGGCGTTGTGGCGATTCGGTAAACACCATAATTTTCATGGGAAGATGCACGTTTCAATGGCGATAACATATTTTTCAAACAGGTTTTATGAAACAGTTGCCCAATTTGCTCAAGCAGGAGACATCGAGTGGTGGTTGCTATGTTTCTGTGCTCATGCGGATGTACGCAAATCTCGAGAATATCAGCGATCGGGATGAATTACGTGCGGATATCGAACGGATATTAATCCCGTAAGTGATTAGCAGTAGAGAGAACGGCGATCATCATGGCTGATGGCGGGAGCGGCTGGTTGTTTATAGCTTGTGTAACGAAATATTTACATTGTACACCGAACTTGATCACGAGTCTAAACCAAAGAATATTGCCGCATGGACGCCTGTTGTCATTTCTATTCTAAATGGATTAGCGCAACTCCAAGACGAGGACGTGAGTGTGTAAAAATATACCAAGAGAAAAAACTAACCCTCTTTTTTTAATACTCAAAGTTCCTAAAACATCTTCCCCGGTTCTATCTTGCTGCTGTCGAGCTGTTGGGTCAAGACCATATGCTGCCCGAAATACGTGTGGCCTTGCGTACACTGCTTATCCGTGTTGGTAAAGCATATAAAATTACGACGGAACCATAGACAGCGGTCAAACAGACATTATCCTACTCTTTTCTAATCGCACCCGCTCCTCTTTCGATATAATTCTTTTTTTTCGATAGCAACCTGTACTATTTCCTTCCTTCCATTCCCTTCCCTTCCCTTCCGTTTTTCCTCTATAAAAGAAGGAATCACCCAATATCACCGTATTATTAAGTTTGAGCGACACATACGTATATAAAAATAGTCCATACACACACAGATTTTTTTGAAGGCACGCATCAACGTTCAAATGCTTCTAAATATACACGTATAAATACGGGTGATATCTGCTTCTATTTTCTCTCTTTTTCTTTTCTCTCTGTCTTTGGGCATTTTTTAATTTCCTTACTATGTCTATGCTTCTTGGTCGACTTGGTTTCGTCTTGTTGGTGGTTTTGCCCTATGTTATGGCAGCGATCACTATGCAGCAAACAAGTCTCCAGTCAACCGGGACCCATCGACCTCGGCGTTTTCGAATGGACATGTTCCTTGGGCCATACTATCAGCATGATCTAGTCGATCGCATCACCCTGACAAGCGGCAGTATGTGTGTGTGTGTGTGGAATAACTTGCGTGTGTGCACGCGCGTGCGTGCACACGCAGAGGATAGGAGATGGCTAAAAAAGAAACGCCAAATTCTATTAGTGGATGACGACGCATCCTGCCAGCCTCTTTTGACCAAACGCTTTGGCTCATTTTACATCAATGATCCACTCGTCAAGGTTACATTTTACAGGGTAAATGAAGAAAAAGTGGGAATCGAGCGGATGTCTGGGAAGTGCAGCTCATGTGTTCCATGTTAGTCGCACGATTGCACAGGTGCGCCCTCAGGCGTATTCTATCGATCCCAGGAAAACGTCCTGTCCATGCGTGCCAACTCTGTCACTGTTCAAAAGGTGCGATCGATGGATCTCTTGTAACAAGCTCCTATGCAATCTATCTATATCTCTCTATTTCATCCACCCCTTTTGTATATGTCTGTCCAATGTACGTTATCACCGACCTAGATCACGTATCGAATGCCCACCTCTCCAATTATGTGCGCTACTTTATTTTATCATTCCTCTATCTTCGTCCCAAAAATATCTACATTTTTATAATCTGTATTAAAACCATGGTTCAAAAATTATCACACCTCCACAGGGAAAATCCTTTTATATATAGAAAAGTTGCTAGACAACGTGCTCTTCCATACTTTTTAAGACCTTTTCCATTTGTGCATCCTCCGTCTTGGGCGACCATGGATTCTCTGGATCCATTCTTGCCTTGATCACCTCCAATGCCTCTTGTACCGTCTTTCCCGAGTCTAAAAAAGCGGGGTTATTTATGGCTCTTCCTTCTTTTTTTGGGAGGGGGGGTATATGGAGAAGGGAGGAGGAGCATTTGCATATTGAATACACCTACGATCGATTGAACTTAGGAACCGGACAAGTTCTTTGCACAGTTCATAGTCTTCCTCATCCATCGCTTTTTGAAGCAGTCGAGTGGTATCCTTACCGCCAACCGCAAGTGGTTGCATGGTCTGAAGAATGATAAGATACGATGTTGCTGTCCGCAAACGCCCATCGGATAGACAGAGCTATTCATAGTATTCCCATCCCCCAAGTTTCAGAACTCGCTATTCTTTTCATGCCAAGAATGGGTTACCTCGAATAGATCTTTAGGTTCGCCCACAACCGAAAATAAATGGCCCCAGAGTGCAACTTCGGTTTTGCGAGCACAGCTCACAATGACGTCGAGTGCATGTGGAAACTGGTCAAGGAATTTGATGACCAAGGGTAAAATCGGCTCTGCGTGCGCCGGTTGGTTCTCAGTTTCATCTTCGAGCACCCTGTGCAAAAGGATCTCCAACGAATGCCCAAAGTATATCAGCCGCTCATACGCTCGTCCAAACACGACAGCATCCTCTTCCCATCCCCGGCGAAGTAAATGCTCCAAGATGTGGTGGATAAATAGATGGGTCTAGGGAAGTCGGTTCTTTTATCTCGCATCTGCATGCAAAATAATCTCTCTTTTCTCCTGTGCTCTATGCACCGTTGAACTTACCTTGCTGCTCATCTTGTACACCATGAATCCAAGTGATTGCTTAAACACCATACCTTGTTCAATGCCCACAATGACTCCCTTTTCGAGCAAAACAGCTAAAATTCGTACGACACACCAATTTATCAGTATGTGCACATGTGCTACGCAAAATTATTAAGCATGACAACTTACAGTGAGGATAAAAATCAAGCGGAATATAGATTGTGCCCTCATCAAGCACTCGAATGCTAGGAATGCGCCAACGGGAATAACCGTCCATTTCAATCACGGACATTGACGGCGATGCAGGCTCTGGTCCGATATGATAGCCGAGCGAATAAGGCCGACCGATGCTTGCCCGCATGGCAAGTAGACCCGGCGTTGTGGGTGTCGATGGCTCACTCTCGAAGGGGTCGTTGGTCGAGAAGCTACTGAAGCCATAGTCTTCCCCACGCAACAAGTTCGCAAACATTTTGACACCTTTGCCATCTACGAGCCAGATAGATGTGCATAGATTGGCGATGCTCTTGCGTCCAATCCAATAATATTCTGTCTTATCCGAAAGCACATGAAGATCGTACTGCGCTTGGCTGCTGGCGTGCCCTGTTAAATCTGAGTCATCATCGTCATCCTTAGATCAAGCATGTAATAGCGGGGAAAAAGAGAAAATGAAGAGACTTCAGCGAAAGCATCGTTCCATCACTGCCGTAAATAGTTCCGCACTTACAGGTATACGAGGGCTAAGGATGATAAGTTTGCCATCCACAAGAACCATGATATGTGCATTGATCACATCCCCGAGAGACACCATTTGATCTATTGAATATGAAATCAGACCCATATTACCAAACCAACATACGCTTCTCCAAAACCCTTGCCTCCGCAAAAGCTGCCGAATAAACTTATGCCTCGCACACGCGATGCACGCGCTACAATGTTATCAAATGCCACCCGCCGCACACGCTCAAGTCGTGCAGCAGTTGCTCCAGGAGAAGAGGACATTCCATTTGCAGTAGTATGGTTTCCATTGGCGTTCATTGCTGAGCCCTCGGACCGCACGAGAATCGAATAGACGTTGAGCACATTGTCTGCTGTATACACGAGCAAGTAAGCACCGCAAATGCTGATATAAAGTGGTAATTGTGCTAGATGTTCAATATGCAGTACGTGGGCGTTGTCCAGATTCGTGTCACGCGAATACATTCGCAACTAAGCAATTTATTAGTTTCGACCACGAAGTCAGGATATATCCTCTATGCCGCAGGAACGAAAGCAAAAATACCTCGTAAAGTTTGTCTGTCATCGATGAAGGTTGATCTACTAGCTCGCATGCCGCAATAAGGATGTTCTTGTACCATGCCATACCACCGCGAACAAGGAAACTTTGCTCTTGCTGCTGGTTGCCAAACATCTTCCACCGGTTCGAATAAGTGTTATAATGCGCGAGCCCACGTCGACCTGCGACCGCGATAAACCGCCCATCCTGACTGATGGATGCATACTGAATTCACAATAAGCAAAACAAACATCTGATCCTTAAAAGCGTTATAACTTACTCGAATAGGCCAATGGTCTGTGATATACATGGGCGGGTACTAAGTTAGGTAAAGTAGAGAGCTTTTGTGAGTCGTCCCCCTTCTTAACCGCCAGATCTGGTCTTATGAAAAACACCCTACGAGCACTTGGGTCCATAATGCCGCGTCCGGATCGATTGTGGTCGTATTGTTTTCCTGATAATCGCCGCTGTAGTTGTAGAGCAAGATGCGATCATCCATTTGAACCAAGCCACGTCTGGCGTTGTCCTTGGATATATTTTAATATATGATTGTCCGTAAGCCCCATTAGTACTTACTGCATTATGAAAACTTGTAATGGCCGACTTAGCGAACGGTAGCATGAACAGCGCAGACCTGCGCGGAGTCGGATAAAAGTCGTCCTTAGAAAGAGCAATATTCCGGCTTAAAATGAAGAGATGGTGATTGCCCGGTCCCCAAAACTAAAACGAAAAGCGACATTGGACATCTATTATCTCTTTTTTCTCGTAGGCGCGTGGTGAGAGTGTCTCGTCTTACTAGGTTTTTTACACCTGTCACATAGGCGTCATTTGCCAGATAAGAACTAATAGATATGATTAGTTTAGGGAATAGCAAGACTCATCAACAAAAAGATCGAAGGAAAGATACCCGTCGTCGGCATCGCCTCTTGCATAAAATATATCATCCGATTCGGTGATCGATGTCAGTAGGTTACCATACACACTCCACACGGCGAGACCACGGCCTGTAAAGCCCACAGCAATGGCATATCCGTCAGACGTCCATGCTAAGGACTCTACCGCTAGCTCATATAGCTGATTTTTTTCATGTACAGATCCCCGGTGGTGGCTTGCCAGATTCCGTGTCAAGACATGCGAGAGTATTGGTGCTGATGTGTAATTACGTATAGAATAGACATAAACCTTGCCGCTATTTAAGTATGCCAACTTCAGCTTCAAATGCTGCCAAACTGCGAGCTTTCCTCTCCTCTATTTCTTTACCTCTGTGTGCCCACAGCGATCAGTGAGAATTTGCTGTTCACAGCCACTGTAGTCGCTTGATCTCCATTCTCCTGGGTCTGTAGTCCATGGAAACAAGACCCTGTCCAGTTGATGGTATCTCGATAGGATGGCATTGAAGGCATTACCGGCCCGCCGTTAAACAGTTCATGTGTTGGGGTGGAGGTTACAGCGGTCGCATTCTGCCGCAAGACATCGCTTGAGTTCTTCTTTCATCTTACAGCATTTTTATCACATACCATATTTCGACTAATCCGCCGCCGCGGCGGTGAAATCATGGATGGATGAATATTTTGAACGAAGTATACTCGTCCTGCATCCGTGATCCAAACTGAGATATTCATTGCCTTGTCGTACATGGCCGATGTGATCTTCTCTATTCGGAACTCATTTTTAGCGAATAATTCTTTGTTTTCCTTTATTGGCATATATACCTGTTGGATTGACAAAAATACCCAGCTTGCTCTGAAGAGAAGTTTGGGTTGAGTGCGTTTCATGGGGGTTCCAAGAAATACATTGGATTGCAGCAGGTTTCTCTGTTGCTATGATCAATGTGTCATCCGAAGAAGTACCACTAACAGGAAAGAGAGGAAAATCAGCCGATAGGGATATTGGATGGGGCACCACCTTTACCATGTGACACCGGCGTCAACGCGGATGGCTAATCGAAACTTGAGCAGCATTGTGCGTGGTCCAGTCCCTTCTCCTGGGCCCGTCACGAGTGCATGATGAGAGTTCGGAAAGTTAAATTCAAACGAGCGCTGATCAAAGTTGAGAATAGCATAAAGCAGAAGATAATTTTTTGATGTCTGTATACGAACGTATTTTAATCAATATTCACATCTAGCCATCCTTCGGTTTATAGGCACACAATGATTTACCATGATAACGATCGATGTCGCGTCAGGACGCCAGAGAACCTTGACGTTCTCGCCAAAATCCTGAGTGTGTTTCTCGGACCGTTCGATGAAGGATAAAATTGCTGTTGGCTACACAAAACATTAGAGTGATGCATGTGCGTATTCGGGGAATGTTATCAATTTTCTGTATTGGTGGTGAACAAAACGAAGGTAGCTCATAGGTACCTTGACAGACCACAGGTAGATTGCTGAGCTAGTAATCGAGCAAAAGACAGACGCGTGTGGGGATGCTGCCACATAAATTATGTCGCGCGGCTGGGGAAAATGTGCAGATGTCTTGTCGGATGGCTTGTGGATGGTATTTTCGGTTGATGCATTTCCGCGCAGAGCATTGGCGAGGGACAACTGACTCGCAATGCCGTTGAGCCAGTACATTATCTTTCTTATTCCAAGTGAATATAAACGAGACCAAGGGAGACAGGCGAAATAATAAAGAGAGAGAGTGTGTGTGAGAGTTAAAGCGGAGGTGGAGAAAGAAAAGGGGCAGTAGCGCTAGAGACAAAAAGAGACAGCGGCGATCGGCTTTGAACCTGCACAAAGCGGAAGAAGCTCAGCTCGTGAAAAATTAAGTTTAATGGTATAGAGAATGAAGTCCATCTTGTATCTGTTTCAAAAACACACTCATCCGATCAGGGAAGTCCAAGAATGCATCGCCATTGTTTCTAACTTGGGTGGCTCTGAGATGAAGAGGCAAAGCTCTTGATAAAGTGTTGTGCGTGATAAGGTCACACGACTGCCCAATCGCTGGGAGCGAGTTGTTTTGCTGCACTGTTTCATCATATGCAAACAGGCAATCAAAGCAAACGCAGCAGCAGCAGCACTTTCTTTTCTCTTCTTATTTCTTCTCCTTCTACTCCCCTTCCAATCCAAACACACACTCCCCCCCCCAATGGAGTCCTTTGTCCAGCTATTAGTTAAGCTCTACGATGATGCCAGTCTCTCGTCACTTGTCCTTATTGAGCTCTCTTTTTTCTGCTTGTGCTTGCACTTAGTGGTGCTCCCCCAAAAGCACCGCCAGTCCAAGTCTGTAAAGCTTGGCGGACCACCAAGCCTGGTGTGGCGCACCATTCTCGACATTGACCGTTATCCTCTATGGCGTTCTCATGTCGTCAGTGTCGTTGGGCATCAACACATTGACCCACAGTCATCGTCAAGCAAGACGACCTATTTCTTTGAGTATGTTGCGAGAACAAGGCAGCACCTGGCCGAAAAACAGAAAGCAGCAGCAGCTATGTACGATCCCAATCTCCTTCAAAAGACTCGCATAAGATGGATTGAGATGACCCGCTTGGACGAATGCAAGCTCATTCGAGTGGATCGTGCCAAACATGGTACATCATTCGAGCGTGAATGGGAAATCATAATCAAGCCTTCTCCGTCAGGCGCATCGACCATCCTCACTCTCACTGAAACTGTCAAGTCTGAGGGCCATCTCGCCCGCTGGCTCGGTCCGGTCCTTGGCTTCCATCGCGTGTCGCAGCGCTTTCTGTCTGATTTAGCTCATGAAATTGACCGGCTGCAAAAGCAGCGCGTCCTGAGCGATAATAGCGAAGTTCTCTGCGAATCGCCAGTAACCCTACATCAGGCTTAAACTTCGGAGTCCTTTCGCATCAATATCCCATGTATCCTGCCCGTTCTTTCACATCCCCTTACTTACCCTATGCTTCCCGTCCCACTTTATAATTAGCATTGTTACCCACCATCTTATATAACATTCCCAAACAAAATGTATTCTTTTCTTCTCCAGCATGGCATGTGCTCTCTATTTGAGAAATATCCGCACTCATACACATGTATCTGAGTGTGTGTGAGACGGCGAATTGGAAATAGTATGAAATTTGCAACGATACTGTATATATTGAGTATCCATGCGCATGGATGTGTTTATTACGATTTTGCTAGTTGCAATGGGTGTATAAGTTAAGAATCGTACTCGAGATGTTCGTTGACGTGATGATTGATTGCCGGGCCGTCGCCCTCGATGATCTTGTGACAAATGGGACATTCTTCACGGCGAACCTTTACATCCTTTTTGAGGTACGCATTTGCATCTACAGTGGGCCGTCTGGGTTGTGATGGTGACTGATACGTCGCCTGGCCAGCAGTGGTGTTGCTGGACATGCCAAAATTGGATGGGATGAACGCGGTTGAAGGATCGTACGGCTGAGGGAGTTGTTGTTGTTGTTGAAAGCTTTGCTGCTGTGGGTAATACCCCGAGAGACCGTTACTATAGTTTGTGGTCAAGCTGCCACTGAAAGAAGGCGTTGAAGTCGAACCAGGCTGCTGCTGCTGCTGCTGCTGCTGTTGCTGCTGTTGCTGCTGTAAGTATGAGAAGCTTTGCGACTGCTGTTGTGGCGAGAACATGCTTTGCGTATAGAGTTGTTGTTGCGGCTGTTGCTGAGGATACAACGTGGTGGGAACATTGCTCACGGAAGAATAAAATGACGGGGATTGTGGTGAATACATGGGTTGTTGCTGCTGGTTTGGCAGTGCTGTGTCTACCAAAAAGCCCGAATTGGCATTCGGCGCCATTGGCTGCTGATGGTGCTGGTACTGCTGTTGTTGTGAGTACTGAGTTGGAATGCCGCCAGTGTATGTGCTTGTATTATGAGCGCGGAATGGATTATTGTCCATGAGATGTGTATGCGTGAGCTTGTGTTTGGGTCAAAGAGAGGTAAGGGGAGGGGTGATGGGAGATTTTTTGTATCAACGCCGCAAACGATGACAATGCAAGCGGAGATTACAGCACCTCACATTCACCTTACATTGACCTCACCTTGCGCAGCAGCTCTGGCTGGGCATTTTTTTTTTTTGCATCACCTGACATCTTGGCATGCTTCCATATTGAAAGAAACCCTTCCTCTTTTCCTCTCAAGACTCTGTGTATTGGGATGGATTTTATGATTGGCTAAATCCCCGATAGAGCGGCTTTTATTTCCTTAACCCGCACGCTGTCAACTATCCTTGATTTAAATAAGCACAGTTTAACGGACTTTTTTTTTGTCTCCCTTTGCTATTTGAAAAAGAAGGCACCAAACAATGCTTCGATCGTACGTACGTACATTCACCACTGCCACGCGGTCTTCTTTTAAACCCTTTCGAGTTGCAGTGGTTGGCAGCGGCCCTGCAGGATTCTACACTGCCCATCATCTACTGCGCAAAGATTGCCATGTCAAGATAGATATGTACGACGCGCTGCCAGTTCCGCATGGCCTCGTACGGTTCGGTGTAGCGCCAGATCATCCTGAAGTCAAGGTATTGTGACAGCAACAATAGCTGATTCCTTCCTAGCACAAAAAGTTAATCGAAGATTTATATATGTTTTGATGTCCAGAACGTCATGACGACATTTGACCGGGTAGCCGAAGACGCCCGGTTCCAATTCTTCGGCAATGTGCCGATTGGGGTTCTTCAGAAAGGAGGGCTGCGTGTGGACGATCTCAAGGCGCACTACGACGCAATAGTTTTTAGCTATGGAGCAAGTGAGGATAGACGTCTGGGGATTCCAAACGAGGATGCGTATGGTGTCGAGTCTGCGCGGGCATTTGTCGCATGGTATAATGGACTTCCTGGCTGCGAAAAATTGTCGCTGCCGCTAGAGGACACCGACACGGTGGTAGTGGTTGGGCAAGGCAACGTAGCACTGGATGTAGCCCGGGTTCTTTTGAGTCCAATTGATGTATTGCGCAAGACAGACATTACAGAATATGCCCTCGAGGCTCTGGTCAAAAGCAAGGTTCGGCATGTGCATGTTGTCGGCCGTCGCGGTCCCTTGCAGGTGAGCAAAGGCTATTACAGGGCGGCTGTGAAGCTGACATTGTATTTTTGGGAAAAAGGCATCCTTTACTTCCAAAGAACTCCGTGAGCAAATGAATTTACCAGGAGTAGCGTTCCATGCCGACCATGCATGGATTGCGGATCAGGTGGCTGCAGCATCAGCCCAGCTTGCCAAAAACCGCCCAACAAAGCGCATGATGAGCATACTTGAGAAAGGTTCTGCCGTCACGAGCGCTGAGCGGTCCTGGTCGCTCGAGTTTCTCCGGAGTCCGACTGAGATTTTGACCGAGAACGACCGGGTCCGGGGTATCCGGTACGAGATCAATGAGCTGACAGACAACGGCGCGCGTGCAATAGGGACGGGCACATTTGAGGACGCGGCATGTGGGATTGTGCTGCGGAGTATCGGCTACAAGAGTATGCCGATTGAAGGTTTGCCGTCCTTTGATATACGCTTGGGCAGGGTGCGCAACAAACTTGGCAAGATCGTGGATGAAGAAGGCAATGAAGTTCCGGGAATGTACACGGCTGGATGGCTCAAACGCGGACCCACAGGCGTTATCGTATCCACCATGAACGATGCGTACGAAACAGCAGATACAATTTTGGAAGATATAGCTAATGGTCGACCCATGCTTGGCGGGAGTGACAGTGAAAAGAAACAAGATGCAGAAGGCGTGCTGGACATCATGGCCAGGCAAGGGATACGACCTGTGTCCTACTCGGATTGGAAAAAGATTGAGCAGGCCGAATTTGACGCTGGTCGCAAACACGGCAAGCCAAGAGAAAAGTTCACACGTATTGAAGACATGCTGGCTATTCTGGACCGATAGAACTAAACATACGTGTCCGTCAATTATATATATATAAGCGATTCATACTATTTTTGAGTTTTACAGGCAGACAAGTTGGGTGAAACGCATGTAAACAATGTGCTTTCTTTGTTACAGTATGATATTATGACCCCATGGCATCTTGGAGTTCAATAAGTAATTTAGTTTTACACAGCCAACAGAAGGGTCAAATGCGGGTGTCTCAAAACTAAGCTCTATTCGCGCCAGCCTTGCTTCAGACCCAGAACGCCAATGGCAAAAGCAACGCCAAATATAGCAAAGCTGTAGAGGAAGCGCCCAAAGCGATGACCAGAACCAATCTCGGTAAATGCGGCGACAGCTGTCAAAGCAAAGAAGCTAGATCACACCAACCACAGATGGATATGAGCTGGTTGCTTTACGAGTTTAAGCCATTTAAACTTACATCCAAGTCAGAACCATCACTGCTCGTGCCGACCCGCCGCCAAAGGTATTGAGGACAAGTACGCTAAGGAGCAAGAGCGTATTCTCGGACAAGACATGATGGACACGTGTGAGGCGAGACTGTAAAGCAAAAGTAAGTTAGGCAAACGAGGGCAAGGATCATTTGCCCCAAATGGTATACTTGCGCCTTGCACTTTGGCGAGCTTCCATCTCTTAATTCTGGACTTTGGTTCCCTGTTTTCGTCAGTTTCCATCTCCGCGACCGCTGCTGCTGCTGATACGGTTGTGGAGGACGGCTTGTCATCAGTAAGATGGCGCAGGAAGTAAATGGTGCCCCACAAAGCCCACTGCGTGAAGAAGGCAATCCAGGTAAGGCGCACGTCGTGGTTCAACACAAAGCGATTCACGTCCATGTTGATTTGGGACTGTAAAGTTGGATTAAGAAGCTCCAATAAGCAAGAGGAAGAAAAGAGCCGTCTTTATTTTATACTATTGTTCACCTTCAAAACGGCACTGCAAATATACGCGTCGTTCTCCTGGAGAATAACAGAACGAACAACAATGAGTATCGTCTAAGCTCTAACCTTCCTCTATCTTTCACTTTGGCAGCTAGGGGGAAGGCGGTGCTTCACCACCGTCGATATGGCACAAGAACACGTTAATATCTTTTTCAATAATTGCATTATGCATAGGGGATTGACGAGCACCCTGCATGCTTATCATGCCGACAATAGTCGTTTTTACTTAATCATCGGCCACAACCATGAGGTTCGGTGGGCTATGAAAAGCAAAGGGGCAGGAAGGGGGAGCAAGGGAGCTAGGTGACACATGTATCCGTACCATTGCATAACATCATGCTGGCTCACAGACAAATTCTCATCCTGCCATTCCTGTGTTTTGATTAGATCATTCCACTACTCTTCAGGTTGCGCTGTCCTTCTCTCTCAACGGAACAAGCGTATCAAAGCCCACGCACGCCGACCACTCTCAAAAAAGAGCGCTGCAGCCATGGGTCTGTACTGAACTCTGGGCGAGAATGATAGTATGCTGGCCGAGTTGAGATGCTTACTGTCTCATTCACCTCCGACGTCAAATTACTGTAAAGGCCAGTTAGAGAAATCTTTCCCTTGGGATTCATTACGTATGAAACCTCCTTTTTCGTTTTGGGACATAATAACCATTTTAATGGTGGTTTCGGTTTAGGTATGCGAAAAGTAAAAAAGAAAAGACGAAAATAGAACACAATAAGTACAAGAAAGAAAAGAAAACAAAAAAAGGAATATCTGCGCCCGATTCTTATGCAAGGAAACGCATCGCCACCTCAAAGCTAATAAAGAAAGAAATGTTAGCAAAAAGATTGTCTATCTGATATCCAGTCCAACAAAAGTATTTACCCCATGAAAGTAGCTGCATTCGAAGGCGCTGCTCTGAGCAAGCACGGGCCGACGCCGCGGAAGAAGCCAGCAACGCCCTCAGCCGCGAATGTCTTGCGCACGCAATCCAAAGTAGATGTGTATTTCTTGGCCGCGCCAGCAAAACCGTCGGTCTGTAGCTTGGACTTGACTGCGTCCATCGGATAGACTGTAAGCCACATGGCATAGCCAGCGCCGGCGCCATAGAGACAGACTTCCCACGACGGCAACTCAGCACGCGACGTGAGCTTGTTTCGCTCAATGCTCTTACGGACTAGCCACTCGTAGGCGAAGAAGTAGGCGCCGTAGCCTTGAAATTCACGCGCCATGGTGATAACCTGTCCTTTGTAGATGCCAGGAAGCCCGTGCGATCTGTAGATCTGACGGATGCAGTCGATGGGTCCATTGTAGCCTGCTGTACCGCTTGTTTGAACCTGGAGACGAGTACGAATATGCTCCACAGGACCCGACACAATCGAGTTGGCCACACCGCTCGCAGCACCAGCAAGGTACAGTTGGCCGTTTGTCAGCGGATCGCCATGGTTTTTTTGGCCAAAGTGTCTCTTCATAAACTCGACTACAACAAATTGAATGGAGACACAAGCACCGATGCCAACGAGCGGGGTTGCAGTGCCCTTCAAACACATAGGCCAGTTTCATATAAGCCTCTTCCAGCGACAGGAATACTTTGCCCCCTTTTTGTTCTTCATACCTTGTAGAATCCTCGAAGGCCTTCAGCCTGATGCGTTTTGCGCACGCAGTCCATCATGCCACTGTACATTGGGTTTGAAGTCGACTGTGTTTGAAGACGCTATAGTACCCCCTTTCACGTTCAATACCTGCCGTATCTTTTCCGCTTTTGGGGGGGGCATGATTCACTTACCACTTTGACAGTATCAAATGGCTAAAAAGAAAGGGAGGATTTCCTTAATACCAAAGTAGACAACGTAAATCGATTCAACTTACCTGGCCCACGAGCACCTGCATAATGCCACCCACAGTGCCGCTAGCACAATCCTTCAAAGATTGTATCATGCCGCTGCATATGCACACTTTAAGATAAGCACTCAAGCCTGTAAAACTTTTTGCTGAAACCTTACGTATTCCCAGATATTTCATGAAGGGGAACAAGGGCACTGTTTTGGGCAATTTCAGAGGAGGCCATGACTGATTGTGAAGAAACAAGAACGAAAAAAAAGTGGGCAGCAGGACAAAAGAAAAAAAAAGATGATGTGGAACAGGACTACTGATCCACCGAGTCAAACAAATTTTTTAGGCCCGATGCCTCTTTTGTACTACTTCACTGCAACACCCACCACAGCGATCATGCGGTGAGCTTCTGGAATATCCATTTGCCCCACTTCGAACAATGGCAAATCTCAAATAAAATCAAACAATGCATTCCATGGGCACCAATTTTTGATTCGAGCACCGTGGAATAAAGGTACTGTACCTAGATATATATTACCGGTGAAGGATAAACTACCAATCACACTTTTTTATACGCTAAACCCATCGGTTTTGCGGAACCAATAATCGATTGGATAATCGCTCCAACCACAACAAAATCCCCCCCTAAAAAAGCAACCGAGCCTTGTTCTCACGGCTAACAGTTCCTTGATACCAGCTGCGAGAAAGGATCCGTTGGAACTGACTAAAAATACGTCTTCTGCGCCTTAACAATAACTGGGCGATCGTGAGACAGGCCTTAGCTATGGCATCCAAAGTTCCCTAATCACACGCGGAGTACCAAAAAAAGAGGTTGTCATTGGTGCAGATGATTCGTATGCATGGAAACTTGACAGCCATTTCAAGAGGTTTGAGTCATCAACCTCTTGTTGCTTAGGCAATTTATCCAATAGAGTAACCGCCCGTTATAGCGATACTCTCGGGTTCCATCCAAATCATATTATTAAAACAGGCTATCACTGTAGAATCGTTGGCATTATTATTTTTCAAGGCATACCCAAAATTCAAAGTAGGATAGCCATCGCAGCTGAAAATTTGACATACAGAAAAAATAGCAGATCGATCGGGATGGCAAGGATTTCAAAGCAACATCCATTCGCAATCTGGTCAAGAACCACTTTGAAAGCAAATGAACTCGAAAATAATGTGATGCTTGACCTCTAAACTCACTGGCTAGGGATTAGTCCCGCTGATGGATACCAAGAAAACGGTGTACGCGCGATGTCATCCGGCATTTCGTCGAAGACTGTATTTCGGGGTCCTTCGTCTATGTAGACAAAGGGGTCTTCTGAATGAATTGCAGTCTCTTCTTGAGCATTGCCCTCGACATGGAACATCTCGGGCAGTATTTTTCGCAGAGAACGGACGCCGGGCATCTCACAGGTCATTCGTCAGATGCCATATGGGTATCGGTCCGATATTGTCAATGAATGTGGCAGACTTGGAGTGAGCTCCGAGCACCAGAGGCGTCCGGGCCATTCGAAAAAACTATGAATTCCCAGGAATGCTGAGGTCCATCGACTGTATGCACTGTAACTAAGAAAAAATTACCCGACAGCATGACAGGAATACGTAGCACGACCAAAGTTGCGATGATTCTGGAAGCAGTGGCGCCCAAGGATTTATGGGTCTGACATTAGTTCTTCGGTCTTCCTGGGGTGCTAAAAGATATTAGTGTATTCGATCTTTCGCCTGTGATTACCCACTTTTTCTGCTACATAACAGTCCCCCTGTGGTCTCTATCATCAAACCACTGGCACAGCACTGACTACGATCTCGCAGATCGTATATACCGAAACGATACCGGTTTTTATAAAGTCAGTCCGCCAATTACAGGCAAAAAAGCATAAGTAAAGTCAAGCACGACACTAAAGCGTGTGGAAAGCCGCAAGTCCAGCAAGAATGCATATACGTAGTCCGGGTGGGAAATGGTTATACGTAAGCCGTTTCATGATCAACGAAGTATTTCGACTCTAGGAGGATGGCAATTTCTTGGCGACTTCACGGCAAGGCGGGTGGTGAGACCGTTGTCGGCAATAAATCGCTCGTTCATAAGCCAGTCTGATGAGGGTCGACAAGTTGGTGCATGACAGAGTTGAACCAACCGTCGAGAATGCGGATGAATAGCTTGCCGACCGTGCATATCAAAGAGACAAGCTGCCGGTTTTTGATCAGAGTGGGATTGCCTTCTTTGGAATTCGAGAACAATAGCAGGTCGTTGTCAGGTTGTCACTGTAGGAACTTACTACTCGCCAAGGCCTGTTGAGCACAGTGAAGAGAAACGGCGAAGAAAAGGATAACTCTTGACAGATATGCGAATCCATTTGAAAGGTACCTCGTCAAATTTCTGTGCTGCTATCGCAATGCGTATGCTGTACAACTATGGAAAGATTGTAACAGTAGCTACAGTGGCGGGTCATTCATAGACCGGACAACCAAGATACTACACAGATAATGATCAAGACTGCATCCCGGGCGACGATATATTTACTTTCCCTGCGCGATGATCCATTGTAGTAACCCATAGTTATTATTAACGCTACTGGTACTATATACAAGGACGCCCTGTGACGTCGGGCATCATCACGTTGTATTATTGTAGTCCTCCTCGGTCCAGAGAGTAAGCGTCGGTGGTGCAATGGTCAATCTTGGTGTTAGGAACCACGTGCTGAAGCAGCACAGACATCCCAGTATGGTCGCTCGGGGGTAGAATAGTATTTCCACCAGGTGAATAATAATCCATAGCACTCCTGCAGGGATGGCATAACGGTGATAAATAATTCGTTCTATGTGATTGGCTTAAATTTACATGTCCCGGACTGTCACGTGAGAGGCCGGCGCGGCGGTTGAGATAGCGGGCCTACTCCGGCGGGTATGCCATCCATGCAGCCCAGCCATCCAAGGAACCTCCTCTTCTCACCACATAAGGTAAAGATACACTAATATCAGAAGTGAGGAAAGGAGTAGACGACCTAGGGCGATGTGCGACAGGATGGATGGCTGTTTGGGAGGGTGGATAAGGATGGATCAATACGCAAGCATCGACATACAGCAACCTTAAAACGCACACCCACCACGCATACTCCATACACACCACCTCCGTTTTGAACATAACGGATCGATCTAAGACAGGCAACCAACGTCCGACGAACGGATACATGATCTCTCGTCGTATACACCCATCACCGGCACGTGTGGAAGGATAGATGGATGGATGGATTGCTCAGATAGGAGAACGTCGCATGCTTGCCGATGTGGCCATCATGATCCACCCTCCCTTACAGGCGAGGGAGTGTGCCATCGAAAAGAGGATGGACGGTTGAAGGAAGAGGGAGTGGGAACTGGGAGAGTGGTTGAATGTTAGAACCGGAAAGATACGTAACGAATCTCTGATCTGAACTTGGCGTCATCATAGCAAAATGGCCCACGCACCAAGAAACAGCTTCCTTGTTCCTGGCGTTACCCGTTACAGCCGCTCGGCCATGTACGCCAAGAAGGCCCTGCACAAGCGTCAAAAGAAGGCTGTGGCCGCTCCTGTGAAGCAGGTTGCTGCCGACAAGACTGTTGAGGTCAAGGGAGCCAAGAATGGCGGCAAGCGTGTGATCCCTGCCTCCAAGGCTCCTCGCTTCTACCCTGCTGAGGATATTCCCCAGCCCAAGGTGTCCCGCAAGTCCCCCAAGGTTGCGTCCGTCCGGGCTTCCATCACTCCCGGCACTGTCCTCATCCTCTTGGCCGGTCGTCATAAGGGAAAGCGCGTCGTCTTCTTGAAGCAGCTCGACAGCGGTCTCTTGCTCGTCACTGGTCCCTTCAAGGTGAATGGCGTTCCCCTTCGTCGTGTGAACCAGGCCTATGTCATTGCCACTTCCACCAAGCTTGATATCTCTGCCGTCAAGGTAAAAAAAAAAGTAGAAACCAGATACACCGACACACGGGGCCATGGAATACTTATCGCAAAATAGGTCGATGCCAAGATCAATGATGCCTACTTTGCCAAGAAGGGTGGCAAGCAGCAGAAGGCTTTCCTTGAGGGCGAGCAGGTAATTATGCGATGTTTTACAAAGTACTCCATGTGCTAATAGGCGTACGTGGATTTGACAATTTACAGAAGAAGGCTTCTCTCCCCGAGTCCAAGGTCGCTGACCAGAAGGCTGTCGATAAGGCTATCCTTGAGGTTGTCTCCAAGACCCCCTTCCTCAGCCAATACTTGAGCTCCACCTTTGGTCTTAAGAAGGGCCAGTTCCCCCACACCTTGAAGTTCTAAGTAACTCTTGTTTTCGCACTGCGCGCGCATCCTTAAATAAATATAAAAAGCATAACTTCTGCAAACTTAAAGCGTGTCCATTTATAGGCCATAAAGTAGACCCATGAGCACTTTACCTTGAGATGTACTTTAGGTGGCACAAACAATGCTTCTTAACAAGCAATGTCGCATAACAATCCTTGCTTGCCTTGTATTCATGTCCATCTGAATGGCAAACAAACAGGTTCTGTGGAGGTCTAATTACAAATATCAATTCATGTTGCACTTTACAAGATGTGCTACACAGCAAATGGCAATATATAATTAATCACATGCGCGGCAAATGATCAAGCAGGGCTGAAATTCACAGAGAGAACAATGTCTGGTAATGCCTCTTGCGACAACGCGTATCGTTCTATGGATTCCTCTAGAATACATGCTGCTGTCTGAAATTCTGAAGGGAGTAATGCAGACAAATGTCCAGGAACAACATATGTCTTCTATACCTACTGCTTTATCTCATCCATTGAGTTGCAGTAGTCGACAACTTGGCAAATGCATGCGCGTCTAAAATCACGCTGCGCAGTATCTTGGACTTATTGACCTGGTTAGACGTAGTCAAAGAACACTACTTATACGAACGCAAGGCGGTCTCGTTCCATGAGAAAGACGCCTTCAAATGAAACGAACAAACTCTCATGCACCGGTTTTCTGTATAAACTTCGGCATGAATGTCATCTTGAATAAACGCTTCTAGTTTGTGTCGATCTCCTTGATGTACACATTGTATCTCTCGAAGCAAAAGAGTCAGAAAACGTACAAGGGAACAAAGTCGTCGATTGTTCTATCAAAGTGCATGTGAAGATGCTTCACGAGCGTATAGTTTTTCAACTCCACTGCAAAATTGTCCAAGCAAGTTTTGTCTATTGTCTCCCCCGTCTTCCGTTAAGGATAGCTCGACAAGTAATCGACAAGCGTTGACGAAAAATAGTCAATTATCTAAACAGAACATTTCTCAGGAAAAAGCTAGATCATTAGCAGTCATCGAAGAGATATCATTTTCGATTTCTGGTGTCAAGGCAACATAGCCAGGTGGGCTGGACATTACCGTCTGCTAGCATTTGCATCCTAGTCAAGGCTGGATACGCAAGGTATCCTCCACTGATCGAGAGTTTTATCATGCGTTTAGTCATATTGAGGAATATAAGTTGTGTGCACTGAATCGATTACAGTGTGTCGGACAGGTTCCAAGTTTGGCAACCATGATGATTCCGCCTATCTCGACGAAAAATCTGAGACGAGATATGGTTATGAACGGGCGTATCAAACCATGGATGCGACGGAGGAAGAA
This sequence comes from Dichotomocladium elegans, assembly GCA_025716815.1. Classification (NCBI taxonomy): domain Eukaryota; kingdom Fungi; phylum Mucoromycota; class Mucoromycetes; order Mucorales; family Lichtheimiaceae; genus Dichotomocladium; species Dichotomocladium elegans. Next base: position 1,055,786 of record JAIXMN010000009.1, read on the forward strand.
AAAGTTTAAGATAAATGTATCGTTGAAAGATATCCTTGGATCCATACGCCTTCGTCAGGTGTGATGGTAACAACGTAGTCGAAGTGGAATATAATGCGCTCGGCTATCATGAATAATATCAAAGTATGAGCAACCGCACATTTGCAAGGGCTTCCAGTTACTGCGAAACACGCCCCAACACCTCAAAAGATAAAGTAAGAAAGGATATGTATGCGAGGAAAACAGACTAAAACAAAAATGAGATGACTTGTGGTACAAATTGTATCGCTTTTTTGCATTATTTGCGGGCCTTCCTTTTCTGTTACGCTCGCTTTTACGCTCTTTTCATTATGGGCACTTCAGGTTCAATCGCTTTTTGTCCGCGATGGAAAGAAACTGAGTGTATGGGATCTTCAAATAATAGGAAGCGATAAACGATGACCACTTATGTGTACTATAGCTTCTGTTTTCCATTTTCCCTTATACTTTTTTCCCATCCTTCTTCAAAAAGGCGAGGTAACGCAGTCATATCGCCCCCATCGTGCTTTTGCAGAGAAGTTCGGTTTTCTCCGCAACGGCTATTTCTTTTATTGTTTTTTCGGCTTTGGCACGGATGATGGAGATAGAACGGGATTGAATGCTCTCAGTCAAATAATACAGATAAACGCCAAGATTTGCGTTATTGAAGTATTAGGGCTGTAAAACGAGGCCTAAGAAATCTTTTGCATTTGATTGGATATGTCATTCATTAGCAATCGCCAACGAGACAATCAGCGTATCCAAAGTCAACTGCGACTGTATAGATTCCATCAGCCACCCCATTGACAAGCTATTGGAAATTAAACGTTTGAAAGACGGATATAAGACTCCGGCCTTTTGCTCAGACAGTGAAATACAGGAGAAAGACAAAGATTGAGAATTGGCAGATGACATCTGAAAGCATTAAATGTGATGCAATCCCGAGGTATTAGACAAAAAAACCGGTTTGTCTAATATGGTCCTTTTTGCTTGACGTTCTTCCAGCATGAGATCAATCTGGCATGACATACTATTGAATTTTGCTGCAGTCATTCCATGGGTTCCCTGCTTCGACATTTATCCCAACGCGAAATCAAACCTTTGAAGTGACTTTCCTCCATACTTTTTTGCGGGCTTCTGTAATTGTTTAAAAAGAGTGTCTCCCTTGAAACTTATGGCGCTTAATCGTACTCTTTCTACTGCAACTATTCTATTAGATTAAGTAAGGAGTATAAGTAAGAAGACACACATGCTTACGTCCTTCGATACTCATATATTTATCGTATTGCTTAACCCATTTCCGAGTAGTTCGTATGCGAGTGTCCAACTGTTTTGTTGCAGCTGGCGCATTCATACACTTTTCCATCCTCAGATCAGCAGACCTAGCTTTTATCCTGGGAGGTGAAGCGATCATAGTATCAGTTTTACGTTTTCTTCTTTTGGCTTTTCCATTCGCTCGAAGCTACACTTCCCAAGTAACTGTCCTGATCAACAGCGTAGACCGTAGGTTCAGTGCCGCTATTTTCGCCGATGACATTTGCATGTCCATCGAATAAAAAAACGTATTGTGGACTTTTGTACAGATGATCATTTCAAGCAAAGGCGGCAAAGTTTCTAAAAATACGAAAATCCATTGTACGAGTCGCATGAATTGATGACGACCACTATCTATAACAAACAATTTCTTTTTTCATTTCGCTTTTTCTTTCTTCTTGTCCTCTCTTCACCATGAAGCTCTTAGCTCTATCTGCTGTCATCACCACCCTCCTTGCGTCCCTCACAGAGGCCGCCGGCACAAGGTAACAAGAAGATAAATGTCTTGTTTTATAAGCTTAAGCCAGTGCATACCAAACTCATGCTATCTTGCTCTCTTCCCACGCGGGGTCGGGTATCCAGGATCCCGATTAAAAGGACTCGGGAAACGCCTGCCCAGCGCCTGGAGCGCTATTCCCATACGGGAGAGTATCTGGCCCAAAAGTACTTTTCCTCGTACCCAAAGGGGGAGATGACAACCTTCCAGGCCGACACTAATGGCAATGTAAAGCACGGTGTCCCGATATCCAACTACATGAATGCACAGGTTAGGAAGATCTTCTTTCCTAGTTTTGTCCAAACAAGCTGGTTTCTTCATCATCATTATCCTTATTAAGCCCGTCTCCTATTGCAGTACTATGGTGAAATCGAACTTGGGACTCCCCCACAAACCTTCTCAGTTGTGTTCGACACCGGGTCTTCGAATCTCTGGGTGCCTTCCACACATTGTAGCTCGATCGCATGCTTCTTGCACCGCAGGTATGACTCTACAAAATCAAGCACGTTCAAGGAGAATGGGACCGCGTTTGCAATCCAGTATGGCACGGGATCGTTGGAAGGTTTCATTAGCGAGGTAATGCCCGAGTTGGTGGTGGGGAAATGTAACGCTGATGACGTGGCTGCTCACCTGATATACCATCTGCTTTCTTTTCCAAAGGATACCCTGACGGTCGGCGGCATATCAATTGATTCTCAAGGCTTTGCAGAGTCTGTCAAAGAGCCTGGCTTCACATTTGCGTTCGCCCGCTTTGATGGCATTTTTGGGTTGGGTTTTGACCGGATCTCGGTACAAGCCGTGGTGCCTCCGTTCTACTGGATGGTCGCACGCGACCTGGTGGAAGAGCCTGTGTTTTCTTTCTGGCTGAATGGGGAGCCGGATAACGAGGAGAATGGGGGTGAACTTGTGTTTGGCGGGGTGAATCCTGCCCACTACGAGGGCGACATCATCTGGTCAGACGTGAGGCGCAAAGGGTACTGGGAAATTGAACTTGAGGACATTGTCTTTGGCGGCCAGCGCGTGGATCTTGATCCGGTCGGGGCAGCCATTGACACCGGCTCATCGCTCCTTGTTGCGCCGACGACCATTGCCGAGCTTATCAACCGCGAAATTGGGGCGGAAAAGAACTGGGCAGGGCAGTACACGATCGACTGCAACAAGATCGCAGATCTGCCTGATTTTTGCCTTGTCTTCAGTGGCGAGGAATTTTGTCTCTCGCCCCGGGATTACGTCCTCGAGGTCCAGAATCAATGCATCTCTGGCTTCATGGGCATGGATATACCCGAGCCTGCTGGCCCGCTCTGGATTGGTAAGGGCTTACCAACAACGATGTATACATCGATGACTTATATTCTCGCTTTTCACCACTAGTGGGCGATGTGTTTTTGCGTAAATTCTATAGCATCTACGATCTTGGTAATAACCGCGTAGGACTCGCCAAGTCGAGAGCTTAGATTTATCAGTTGCAATTAAACAATGCGGAGTTATTTTTTGATGGATGTACTTCTTTGGCTGTCCGACGAAAACAAGATCAAGGAGAATACACCAATGAAATCTTGTGTGATTCAAGCGGCGTCATTGTGACCCATCCCCCCCCCACACACTCAACAAATGTCAGCCCTTGTCCTTCACCCTTACTTTTCTTCTTCTCTCGCTCTCTGTTCACCTGCTCCTTAGAATATGCTGCGTACTGCACTCACGACCGCTCGACTTGTGCGTATATACTCTCTCTATCGCGATCTATCACATAAAGCTTATTATGCTCTTTGCGTTATTCGCTTATCTATAGTCAGTGCGAGCACCGGCCGGGGCTGCTATCACACAAGCGCGTCGATGCATGGCGTCGAACAATTCGGCCACTTCAGCAATGTCATTCAAAAGTCATTTTCGTCAGCGACGCTTCGGTCCTGTGCCGACAATGCCTGAACCTTCTGTCGAAGAAGCCGTGAGCAATATTCTTTACAACACGCCGGCCCCAAGTCGAGCGCCGGAGACCCGTCATATCCTTAATTGCCTCGTCCAGAATGAACCTGGCGTGCTGAGCCGTGTATCGGGTATCTTGGCTGCTCGAGGCTTTAACATTGAATCGCTCGTCGTTGCAAATACCGAAGTGCCCGACTTATCGCGCATGACCATCGTTTTCAATGGTCGTAACGTTCAGATCGAGCAGGCGAGACGCCAGTTGGAGGATTTGGTAAGCAGTGCTTTTTAATTCAACTGTTCCCCCCATCTCTCTCTCTCCAAAGATGTGTGTGCATGCGGAGAAGGGAGAGCTCGGACATGTTGATTTACAGGGATATTGACAATCAAGGGTATACGAATAATAAACATGTATATTGGGATGGTATGGTTTACATCTAGGTTCCTGTGTGGGCTGTCCTGGATTACACCAAAACGAAGCTAGTCGAACGCGAGCTTTTGCTGATCAAGGTTTCCATTCTGGGCCCCGAGCATCTCCATGAGCAGCTACCGACGGCCAAGTTTGATGATGAAGCCGAGTTTGAGGACGAGAACCTCAACCGAGCTGACATTGACGAAGTGAGTAAAGTTGACAATGAGGAGAAGGAGGAGGAGGAGGAAACGATGTGCATGGCGCTAAAGTGTTCCTTTCTGTCATGAAAAAAATTATGGAAGGTGGTTGAACATAGTCCTTCGGAAGCGTTGCGTGAAACCTTCTCCCACCTGCGCGCGTTGACGGAACTTACTCGTCTCTTTGACGGCAAAGTGGTCGATGTGGCATCTGACTCAATCATCATTGAGCTGTCGGCCAAACCAAGTCGGATCTCTTCATTTATGAAGCTCTGCAAGCCATTCGGTATCCTGGAAGCAAGCCGCACGGGAGTGATGGCCATGCCCCGATCACCGGTGCACGACCATTATGAAGCGCAGACTGAGCATTCATACGAGTCAGAGGCAGTTGATGCTTCCTTGTTGCCTCCTGGATAGAGTCCCATTAAAGTTATATATTTCGTTATCGGATTTGTAGAAACCGGGTGTTGTTTAGCGGGGCGAGGACTATAGATACTGTGTCCGGGCGGCTGTTGATAGGACTGGGTGTGATTTCTTTATCTTTTCTGAAAGATGCGGGGAAACAATTAGTGATCCAAAAAAGGGATAGGGCACAAACCACGACCATTACTCTTTCGCCCGACCGACACGCTCATTTACAGAAACACACGTACTGTTGACGACAGCGCAATGGCAGTAGTGCTCAGGTTGAACAAGCGATGGATCGTTGTGCTTGTCGTCATTCTGCTGCTGCTGATTACCTCCTTCTTTGTGCGTCTTGGGCCCAGCGCGCCTGCACCTCCTCTCCCTATCCGAGATGTGGCTGCCTACTGGCCCTCGCCATTAGAGAATGCAGTTTGCCGACCCAAGATCTACGTCTACGAAGCACCGTCTACATTCCAAGTACCCAAGTCGATTCAGGAGGGACGGTGCCATGAATCCAACTACAATTCCGAAATCATCTTGCACAATCAGCTTGTGGATCCCTCAAGCGATTTCCACAAACTCTATGTCACTCAAAATCCAGAAGAAGCCGATTTTTATTTTATACCCTTTTTTGGCAGCTGTTATCTGTATCACTGTTGGTCGCGGAATGAGTGGCGCTGGGATGAGCGGTGCGACGTGGATGAGAGATATGTCAATCCGATGATGGACATGGTGATCAACGACTACCCCTACTGGAACCGGACCGGCGGACGAACGCATATCATGATCCACCCCATGGACAAGACGTTTACATATTATGCAGACAATGCACGTTTCCAGCCCGCCGTCTTTCTTACGACGGTCGGCGACAAGCGCCTCAAGTACATGGACCGGCACCGCTACCACCGTGACATTGTCATACCCTCTGCGACGCGGATCGTTCATCATATGGGCATAGATCCTATGGACAAGCTCACGGAGGAGGGGCATCCGAAAAGCGGACGACGCGACATCTTTGCCATGTTCTATGGCTGCTGCGAGGATGTACAGGTCGATGACGAGTATTCTAACGGCATCCGGTCCTTGTTCTTCAACCACTTCTCCAAATACCCTGGTTATGCGTTGGGGCCCAATCTTGCAGATGAGGAGTACGCAGCCAAGCTGGCGCGCGCAAAGTACGGCCTCAGCCCGATGGGGTGGACTTTGGACACGACGCGAATATGGGAATTCATCGCATTCGGCGTGGTGCCCGTCGTCATTGCTGACGGCATTGTCGAGCCCTTTGAGTTTGACGTTGACTGGGACTCATTTATTGTCCGTGTCCGTCGGGATGAGGTCCACCGGCTGGATGAGATCTTGCGCGGCATCGATGAAACAACTTACGAATACAAGCGACGTAAGCTATGGGAATATGGACGCCGTGTTGGCCTCGAAAAGGATGCTTGGCATTTCATTATCAGGGAATTATGCCGGATGGAAGGAATTAATAAGCCAGTCAATCTTGGGCTGGGGTACTAAGTAGGTTAATCTGATCATATACAGTGGGGTCTATAGAATCATGTTTTTTTTTTTAATAAATGATCTTTTGTGTTTTTATTTCCCTCTCGTTGATCATTAAATGGAATCTAACTTGTCCATACCACCTGTTTAGATGCAAAGATGGATAGAGAGACCATGGATCTGGCTCGGGATACGCGGTTGAGGGAGGCTACATCATCACCTTAGTTACAGCACCCCAGATCGGCAGTAGCCTTCGACGCATTGTCTGTAAGAGTTGGCAGCAAGATAAGGTTTTCTGTTTGCGACAGAAATGTGTGCAAAGGGAAGCTTCCTTCCGCTTTAGACGTGGGGGAACACGGATTCCAGCACCCGGGTCTTCCGTCCATTCCTGAGCCAGATGGTTCAGCAGTACGTTAACATGGCCAGCCCTCGAAGGATGCTGCCGATTTGGGTTCATTGCTGGTCGTATGTATTCCATGTTTCAAGTGTTGAGCATGCTCCACAACACCACCCACTTTCGACTATCCATATTTTGCAAATAGGCCGACGTCTCTGCTGCAGAAGCTTTTCATCTCTCTCTCTCGTCAGCGTTCACTGTCAGAAGACTTTGGATATTAAAAGCCTGATAAACTAAAGTATTCAGCCGAGCACATAGCATCATCATTTTTTTATGGTTTTGGATGAAATTTGACGATATAACGCTCGGCGTATACATCACTTCCGAAGCATTGCGGGCAAGTATCGCCGAGGACGGCTGCATGTTCTTTGAACCAGATGCAACGCATTTTTCTTTGCGAGGCAACCTCTGTGTGTAGAAACATTCCTTTGAATGATGCCATCACAGTACTCGACTCTATGACAGTTTTTCAGCCCATCACCTATAGTACTGAGCTACGTATCCCAACAAGGTTATAAAATTACATAATATTTTTTAACGTGCTGGTTTCTGACATGCCTTGTCTATATTTATGGTACAAGATGTGTTGACTAGGCGACACTAGAGGGGCTTCAGCCAGATGACAAAATCGAATGGGAAGCGGTGACCCTGGCTTAGCAACTTCGTTTTCGAGTTTTATGATTACCTTCTTTATCGGACGGAGGCGACGGCGACAACAATCCCTGCATCCCTCGCCGTCGGGATGATCTTCGGGTGGGTGTGTTTGCTGCGCAAGCCACTGCTGTTCCCTCACGCGGCACGTTAAGAACACCCGGATGCTTTTCACCACTTTCTGTGGCAATCACCATATATGGAACCCATGTCAGGCGTTCAATTTTCGCAGAAGGCGCCTTCCGCAGGTTCACCTTGGGCAGTCGAATCTCGTACGTGCCCGTTTTTGCGTTCAGATGCAGCATCTGATTGATTTTAAGGGTATATACAATGTCATCGACCGTCATGGCGAGCTTCTTGCTAAGGTCTAGGTGAGGTGATAAGTCCCTTCTCTCATGCCATGCGCATCTCCCGCTTAGGATACCTTCGATGGTTATCTTTTCATCATGCTGCAGCAGCGCAGAACACACTGCATGTGTCCAATATTTCTGATAGCTTAGGAGACCCAGGTCAGATAAAGGACGTTCGGGAGATCCGATTCTGCCTTCCTTGCGTGACAGCATGTAGCCTTTGACATACGGGATAAAACATCTGGGCAATGGCACGCAGAGTCGAAAGCAAACAACTTACTAAAATCAATGAGGAACTGACCATAGCCTTTCCGCTGGTATGCGGGGAGGGTCATGATGCATGAAAGGTTATAATCCAGCAACGACTGTTTCTCCTGTATTGTGTAGCGCAAATGAGCAGTTTTCCTTCCTTGCAGATCCAGAGGCAGACAGAGGAGCTCTACCTGCCTTTGAAAAATATCCGACAAAGTGACATCCTTGGGAATCGACCTCGGTCAAGATGTAAAACAAAAAGGGCTCGACATCGTAATAGAGCGTTTTGTGATCAAGGAACATTTTTGCCAACAGACAGAGATTCTGGCAGTAAATCTTTGCGTGTACACGCAGGAGGAAGTGTGAGCGGCTCAACCGCGTCGTCTTGCCTGGTTTCTGCCAAGACAAACCTTGTTTTTGCGGCCATCGACCTCAAAGACAGACACTGCTCCATCTCGGTAAATTTCGTCTCCTGGCGGATGCTTCATAGGGCACTTGATCTGGATGCCAAAGAAAAGTAAAAAAACACGCTCTTCTTCCAACTCAAACCATTTCCTTTACCTTGTGTCGCTTTGCAATAAATGAACTCTTCATGTATTTCAAACAATACTCGCAAATGAACAATATCTCCAGATGGCTGTATTCTTCGGGATAAGGAGAAAGATACCAAACGTCGATCAGGAACGACCTGATTTGTACCTTTTGGATCCGTCTACGATCTAACGTTGCCAATGCCGCTGCTTTTTGTGACACGAATGAGCCGTTCATAGTGGTCTGCGTTCGTGGCAGGAAGCCTTGGTTAGGCACACCCACGGTTGTGCTTTTCGGATGCCCCCGTTGAAACCGAAAGCGTCGCGACGGCGCTTTGTCGGAGTTGATATGAGGATCATGCCGAGACGGAAGGGAAGAAGTAGAAGCACCGATGTCTTCTGGAAGGACGGTGGTGGGAGGAGCAGGAGCAGGAACAGGCGCTAAAGTTAATTTGGTTTGTGATGATATGGGGGACGCTGCGGCTGAGATGGTTCGCAACAGCTCGTTTTCACGCTAAACATCATGAAAGACACAACAGTGAATTCGTCTGAGGAAAGGGAGCCAACTCCGTCATTCTACCTCGACCCTGTCCTTTGCCAACTCGAAACGTTCAATGCTGTTTCGACCTGGTAAACCACGCGCATATTGGGGCCCAAACCATGATTGACCGTCATGCAATGCTTTGAGAGTTGAGTACAAGGGCATGCATTCCGGCAGACCAGGTGCAAGCGGACTGGTGCTGTCGTTGGTAGCTTTGTCATACTTAGATGTAGCCCGTGTCAAGCGCTGTTGCGGTCTGGGATTGTCTCTGGTCATGCAGTGCAAGGAGGAATGTGTGGAAAAGAAAAAAAAGGGAGATACGTGGAGCGAGAGGGAACAGCGTTCGTTTCCTCCGCGCCCACATTCACCCCCGACTGAACGACACACATCAACACACGAAGCAGCAGATGGAACCGTAAATAACTGTGGGGTGGGAAAACGCGTAACATGCATCCAAACACTTTTATTCAAGTTACAAAGCCGAATCAGAAGCTTTTTAAACACCTTTGCATAGTTGGCCGACCATCGCGACAGTCTCCCTCTTTGAAGCGTGCCAACGCAATTTCGCATAGCGTGGCGTTTGTGTTTGTAAAGGGAGGTACTGAGTGAGGGGCGCTTTTAGAACGACGGACGGGTCAAGCCCTTGCGAGCATTGTAAAAGGCAGGCTGGACGTTTAGGAACTGTTCCGAATAATGAGTTTTTTCTCTTCCTTCTTATGCTTCCGTCTTCTCTCTCTCTCTCTCTCCACCCACCCCACTCGCTACACCTACCTTGATATTCTCATGCTGTTGAACACGGTTCCATGGCGTAGGATTGTTTTTGCGATCAATGAGGATCTCAGGATGTGTTCTGAGCAAATACACTATCAAAAAGGAAAATGAGCGTATATCAGAACGATAAGCCGATAAAGTATTTTGCATGGTGTGTATGTCTCTTTGAGGACGAGACGGTTACTTTACTTGGGTACCTATAGGATAGGAAGTTTCTATGTGTTTAGTATCAAAGTGTGCGCGGACGATAGAGCTACTTACGCAAGAGCGGCCGCACATCCACCGCCAGCAAAAAGGAAGAGGGGAGCAAGTGCAGGGTTAGCTCTCAAGAGACCGATGATAGCCATGGTTATTAATGTTGATAAGAAAGAAAGAAGAGAGGGGTGAGGTGGTATGTAAGGGAATCTCATGTTGGCGCTTACAGCAATGCATTTTTATACGCACGACTGGGCGGGGGCTGCGGAGTGAGGGGTGGATGCTGGTCATGCGACAACACATCATTTCCCCACGGCGTTCTTGTATTGCTTCACACGACCCAAAAGCAAACAAGGGACCTTTGGCAATCAATCAAAACAGAAACGCTACACAAACTCTGCTCGCAATGCAACCTTCCCCCTCCACACCCGTCCCTTCATTCCCACTGTACCACCTAAGCCTTCGTCATTCCTTTATATCAGATTCCTCCACTGCATGAACGCGAGCGAGACAGAGTCCCTATGCTCAAACACGGCGTCTCCTGGACGAAATCTCTATAGCACCCAAAAGGACAAGCAAACCCACATAATCCATGCGACAAACAACTACAGAGAGCACTTCTCTAGCTTTTTTTTGCTCCTTTTTTTCTTTACTCAAAAAGGACAATAAGAAATCACGGGAAGAGTCCGATTTAAGCCTGCTTGGCAGCAGCCTTCTGGGCACGGAGACCCTTGCCAGCGCGAACAACCTTGGCCTTCTTGGGAGCCTGGGAAGAGAGGATGGCAGAGGCACGAGCAAGAGCAGCCTAGAGAGCGAGGCAAAAAAAAAGATGAGCAAATCCAATTCACACCAAGCCTGATCACTGCATCGCATTCGCTTTTGATCTTCTTACCTTGCGAAGGTCAGGACGGTAGCCAGAGCGGGCAATCAGGTTGGCAACAGACTTGGCAGTAACGCGACGCGATTTGGCGATGACAGTCGTGTTCTTGGCCTTGGCGGGGGAGTTGGCCTTCTTGACCTTCTGGGTGGTGACACGGACACCGCGGGGAGCCGAGGCAATGTCAACAGTCTATTAAGAAAGAAAATACGGCAATGTTAATTGCCAAATTTTTCATCAAAAAAGTTACTCAATAAGAAAAATGTACCTTGGCGTTGGCAAGACCAGAGTACTTGAAGGAGTTCAAGTTGGTCAAGTTGCCAGGCTCAGAGGAGAACTGAACGTTGGAACGCTTGACGAGGAAAGCGTTGTTGTTCTTAACCAAAGACCAAACCAAATCGGCGCTCATTATCTAGTAATAATAAATATCGGTGTGTTGGCCAGATTTGTCGTCTTCGCATTTGTGTGTATATGTGCGCATAGATTCTCGTGCGTGCATGTGCATGTGTACAGGTCGAATTCTCCTCGAAATGGGGGAAGACTTACGACTACTACTTTAACGTTGATGAAACGGAAGAGAAGGAGAAATCAGATAGGCGCCCCCCTCAAGCTGAAAAAAATTTTGAGGCGTCGCTGTGATCCAAGCCACCACTTTTTTTTTTTACTTGCTGCTTAACTTGTGTTTCGCTGCAATCCCATAATTTATTCCACCAGTCTTCATAGAAATATTTACAGATAAGCGTATCAGAAATGCATTGGGTGCATTCTCCGTCCTTTGAATTCGATGGCACGATATGCAGAAAGAATACAGTTCCATACTTCCTTATAACTGACAATCAAGCAGGATCGCTCGTCCCTCGACATCAACATTATCTTCTCGTCGCTGCACGCATCCAGCTACAAGACGTCATATGGCGTTTTGGTTTAGGTCGTCCTTATTAACAATAGCTCGTTTCATTATACGTACTTTGTTGAGACACCCCAAGACGTGGGTCATGTCAAGCACAGGGCTGCCGTTCTCGTCCACTTGATGAAATACATAATCTCTAAAAAGCGTAATGATGTACCGATCGCCGGTCTCAGACCAGCTCGGATCCATATCAAATCTAGTGCGTTTCGTATCAGTCTCATCTTTCTACTATGATTCGCTTCATCATAGCTTACTCTGGTCTCTCCGTAATAAAACCCATCTTGATGATACTTCTTGCTATGTTCCCATTACCGAGCTCTCGACTAAGCTCATTTTCCAGCATGTCATTATTCCTAAACCATGCATCGCTCCATCAGTATATATATTTCCTTTCTCCTTTGAATCCCCTGTCTTACAGCTGATTCGTATTCACTTCATCCAGGATGCGGGGCCCAATCATAGTGATGAGATCATCAATATGCTTAGGCGTATCGTCAGGTTTGCTCAGAAGATAAAGGACTATGTTTTTCAAATCATCTGAGTAGGAAGAATGAGTCATCGACTCAAAGGATTGTGGCAGATCTTGATATGCCACAGGTGACAGACACGCAAGATTAATAATGAGTCTCCCAAGTGCATAAAAATCCGCTTGCTGATGCTCTTTGAAGTTTACGATCACATCAGAAGAAAGTACGTCAAGAACACCAATTCCTTGAATACGCAGTCTACCCGTGCACTGAATTAGAGATCATGTAATACCATCCTAACCATTCATTACGCACCTGTGCTTGCTCGTAACTAGAACTTTGGTAGCATCAATATTGCGCACAGCCAGACCAGCGCTATGCACCACCCGAATAGCAGACGCAATCTGGATGATGTAACTCCACAATGTATTTTCGGGTACCGTCATCGTCGATCCGCCACTGTTTTTCTTTGCTTCGAGTAATGTCTTCCCATGAGGGGTAAAGTAGTTGTTGTACAGAGTCTGAGCACAGGGAAAATAATCATATACAAAGATGAATGCTATATAAATCAATTGATTATTAGTAATGATAAGCTGCTGTAGGCTATTCATGTTTGCGATACTTGCAGGTATCATTAAAGGCTTGAGTGGCAAAAACATCACGAAGTGCTACAAGATTGCAATGCTGGATACTACGCCACCGCTTCAAAAGAATCATTGCTCTTTCATTTAGTAGTGGAACCCCTGTTTATGCACACATGTATATATAAGTTGATCATTGACCTTATTTCCTTTTTTTTTTCTCACCTTCAACTCGGCATAGGACGTATGGTTGGCCATCGATCATCGACGTTGCCTTATAGATTGAAATAGGGATATTAAAGAACAGGCTTGTTTGGCCTAACCGATCCGTTCCTTCTAAAGGATAGAGGGAATGGAACATATGTACTTGATCAGGAAGGCCCAATTCCGGAACTGACGGGTAAATGTTCAGTTAGCAGCAGCAGTTATCTCATATCGTGCTACTATAAATACCAGGTCCAGTTCTCAATATGGCCTCATTGAATCGCGTGAGTTCCTCATGCAATGTGTCAGGCATAAACAACGACTGAATTGTTCGTTGGGAGGGCAACATTTTGCTTGCACGCGACATGTTAGGCGTTGTCGCAGCAACTGTATTATACAAATGAAATTGAAGCTGTGCATGCGTGAAAAATCAATTTGCCTGTGAGATCTGCCAATGATGTCATGCGACACTTACCGGTTGCCGTGTAATCACCGCGCTGTTCATGTAATAGTAAGGGTCGGGCTGTATCATCCCCAAAGATGCAAGCATCTGCGAAGGGGAGTGAGGTGTTTGTTGATGCTGGTGTTGTAGTGGTGGCGTAGGAGCCTATTTGACGTTTGCACATATGTATATATATATATATGTGTGTGTGTGTGTATGTGTGAGCTTCTGTTGAATGTTATTTCGATAGAAAAATAACTTGCATCACCGGATATACCAAGCTGAGAGAAACCAGTAGTCAAATTCGTAAGGGTGTAATTGCTGCTAAAACGTTCATTATTCTATCAGACACAAGGAAGTTGAATAAGCCCAGTCGTACTTGCATTGATGTGTGGGGTCGGCTGTTATTATCAGTTGACTGAGCCTGTGTGGTTGGTGAAGCAGCAGAAGCGGCAACAGCAGCAAAAGTTTTGTCTATACCAATCGAATCTGGTTGGAATGAAGCAAGAAAATGTCCATAGATTCCTACTCTACCACGTGTTATAGTCATTGTAGGTGCCACTATTGCAATTATCATATACATAGAGCATCTTGCTGAGTCCATTTTGATGTAATTGTCTTCCTAATTTCTCACTCTTACCTGGTATGTTGGATTTTTTTATCGAAGGCGATGCACCTTTTGGAACAAAGACCGGCGCATTGATGCTGTCTGCAGACACCGACGAAAAAGCCGCCACCGGCCGGTTTGCGGGCGGTTGGATGCGCACTTTAGTGGATCTGATACAATGAAGATCTATGAGGTCGTGTCTCTATAATTTTTTTGGCTTGCCCAGACCAGAGTCATCAGCCAGCGTATGCACATCCCAACTTACTTCTCTGGGCTCCCTTGGGGAGAGCTTTTTTTCTATGGGACAGGGAATAGTCGTAATGAATTCAGTGACGGTATTAGTCGCTGAATAAAACATATCTGAAGAGAAACAGAGAAAAACATATATGTATATAGAAGATAGAGATAGAGATAGAGATAGATAGAGGCAGAGGGAGGGAGACATAACGCACCAGCTCATGCTTAAACTCGCACCCTTTGTTCTCAAACTTGCAATAACCATGGATAGTGATGTTTCGACAAAGACGCTTTGCAGTCGCATCGCCTGACATTGTGGAAATCATGGTATTAGAGGTGATGAACTTGCTGATGTCCAATGGCGCACCTTTGCAAGTAGATTTTCCAGAGCTGGTAAATGAGGAAATGGTGTTTACCCCTTCAGTAGAAGGACGAGTGACTATGGGAATTGCAGACGGTGACTGAGGTGGAATAACGATGTGGGGTTCTACCGACTTTTGCATTGGTGCCAGGAAAGTTGGAGGAAAGAAGAGCAAGGAGGGGCGAAGTAACGGAACAATACAGGAATCTGATTTTTCCCTTTTCTATCGTTTTTGATCGATTGTAGAGAGTTTACTCAGGCTTGGGAAACTGACGTCGTCAAAAGAGAATGAGGATGGATTGGGGGTGGGGGGCCTTGGAGGCGAAGACCCCCCATTGGCCAAATAATGGCTAAGGCGGAGGAAGAGGGAAAGGATTTCATAGAGAGGAAAAAAGAGGAGGTGGCCAGCAGGCTTCTATCTAATGAACGGCATTTTCTTCTTCAACACGAGCCAAACATCCCTATCAGCAAACCGGCAAAATAGCATAAAACCATTCGTGCTCTCCATGTGACTTTCTCCCTGTTGTGCCCCACCCCTTGGCTTGTATTTTTTTTTTGTGATATTTCCATTCTCCCTTCCCCACTTCTCTTCTCCTTCTCCTGCTCTCTTTCTTCCTATCTATGACGCACATTTTTGAGCAGCCTATGCTCTCTCTATCTCCTCAATCCATCTACAGGATTCCTGATGTAGATATTGACGACCTGAGTGTCATGTGGAATGGTGAGAACGGATAACGACTATCCACCATATCATTTCAACTAATGGCACGTTCCAAGTGTTCACCAAATGCAAGGCACATTTGGAAAACGGACAGAGGCTGGAGAACATGTCATGGCGACTCTGGTATCATGAGCGACAACAGTCGATACAACAACAACAGCAGCAGCAGCAGCAGCAGCACAAAGCCGATTATTTCTCCTACATCCCTGCCCATTCGTCGTCGCCCCAGATCAATTCTCCCGTATCCTCAACAACTAGTAGTAGCAGTGACTCTACTTCTTCGACTTCCATTAAACGCTTTCTTCTTACCTTATCGCCAGCCCATGACGTATGGTCACACCAGAACACCATGACACGTAGTGAGAGTAGCAACAATATCAGCCATAGCAGTGCCAATGATGCTTCTGTTGTTGCTAATCTATCCACCGACGGAAATCATAAGCCCATGGCGACCAAATGTACCGCGCTGCCCTCCTCACATACCAGCAACATAATAGACACAGAACAAACATTCGATAACGGTTTCTCCGACTCTCAGGATCGACAAGAGCGGCGGCGGCAGCAACGTAACTTGCGAACGGAAAATATCCATCAGGCGATACTACCCGTAGTGGCGACATCCACATCAATTATTGTGAACGACGACGATGACGACGACGACGATGATGATGGTGATGGTTTTATTGAGACAGAATATGAAAATGAGTACCACTTCGAGAAGACTGAACCACATCGGCCGCCATCGCAGCCATCTCTCTTATCTACGATGCTGCAGCAACGTCAACAACTCGCAACGCGACCGGCTCATATTGCTAGTCTAACCCCAACCTATACCAAACATTCCGATACTCGGATGTCGCAAATAGCGCCAGCTGAACACTTCCTACGTAAAGAGCTCTCCGAGAGTCTAAGGCGCAATGTACTTTGGGAGCACATCCAGCAGAGGACTCTGTACCCTCGCAATGTCGCACATAGAAGACCGAAATGGAGGCATGAAAACAATTCGTCCGATCATCCTGGTAACGGGTGGCAGGAAAGTTTTCGAGGGTGGTGATCATCTCTTTTAATAAAGCTCTGTGCATCGATGGGGGATAATCGCATGCGTCGACCTCGTTGTGAACCGAAATATCTAAAGAAAGAACTAATTATATATGAAAGCACGCTTTTCTTTCTACGTTCAAAGGGCAAATGATATGATTTTTTACCCTTATCATAGAATCCGGGAAGTGCTCCCGCATCCCACGCGCCCAAAAAAATGACCGATGGGGGTAACAACTCCTTGGCAATCACGATGGAACCAATGGGCTTTTGCAAGACCAAGAAAGAAATAGGACCTGCACCAATCGCCATTAACTGTCGCTACTGTTTATGGAATTCAGGTCCGTGTTCCGCTGGTGCCACACAAACACACACCTGACAGATATTCCCCATTCCATAGAGTAACTGAACCCGACAGTTGCACGAAATGTCTTGCTGATGTCATTCTTCCTTTCCTTTTTCCGCTATTTCTCAAGTCCCAAAGATTAAACCCATATTATCAACAAGAAACTGGCTTATCTCTATTTTGTACTGAAATGAATTTTTTATACGTAAATTGCTTCGCAGAAATATGAGACGTCTTCTCTCTGCCCTTTTTCTCTTTAGCGATGGATCTTTTGACTTGTAAATTTTCAATTCCTTCCCTAGATTATGCGAGCATTCATCCAAGACCGAACATGGTGGCAAATGCTTCTTTCTGCTACTATCGGGGGTTTTTCCCCCCTTCTGCCAAGCCCTTGAATACGTTGGAAATGAATACTTTATTTTCCAAAATAAATTTCGTACAAAATACAAAATAACGACGCATAGAATCGTATGAAGTTGTCGTATTAATAGGTAAAATGATTTCGGATCCGCCGATTGGAACATGTTAAACAGCAAAGAACACTACCTCTTCTTCATACCCTTTAACTAACCTCCGAAGAGTAGTACGGGTGTCCTGGCGATAACCAGGACGGAAGATGTGGAGGAGGCCAGCAGCGAGAGGGGACGAGACCAGTGGCGGCCGCGAAAAGGAATAAAAGGAATGGAGTGGGACCAGAGGCGGCAGCGAAACGAAGCAGGAGGAGCAGAAGAGTGTCCAGGATCTCCTCTCTTCCATGGCTCATCAAGTGCTGGTACAACTGGTTAATCTACAAAGGACAGTGGATGTCAGATTGCAATAAAAAATTTAGTATTATAGTGACCATACCGGATAAGACCGTGGAAGAGAGGGTCGGTATGTAGTTAATGCTCAACTGTCCATTATTTATAGGAAATCAAGGATCATACTATACTCCTTCTGATGCACGACTTTTATCACTTGCTGATGCTTTAACTGGTACAGAACTTGAAAATTCCTTGTTACACAGTCTTCCCAGTTCCGCGGCGTAAAAATTCAATGCAGAAAAGGAATTGGAGAATAGCATTCACATTTCTAAAGTTTCAGGTTTTGCTAACACAACCATCGGAAATGGTCCTTAAATACCGATACTTTTTAATCCTTCAACATCTACAACTACTTACAACTCACATTCAAAGGTAAGCTTCTTTTATCAATGGTTAGACATAAGAAACCGGAATATTGAGGTATCCCGGTACAGACATGTCTTCACCCGCTACATGAACTACGAGTGTCTCCAGCATTCGCAATGTCGGTGACCGGATCCTTTCGGTGAAGAGCAGTATTCAAAGCACGGCTGGCGAGAAGAGCACCGTGAGCGGTTACTAGAGGTAGTCGACATTGCCCATGCCACAACAGTGCACGCGTTCTCCTCTTCAAAATATATCTTCCTAAATGAACTTCAAACCAACCAAGACTTCGACATTGGGGATCTTCTTGAACAGCCGGTTTTTTCTTTCTCAAGTATGGCTCTCTTTAGTGGAATACAAGAGACGTGCACTTAGATTGTCCATTACGGTCAGACTCCAAGCTCTGATCAACGAGTACTTGCCTGGATATCTCCACCATGCAAATTACATGGGGCCATCTTTTCCGCATGCGCAGCAATGCTCGGTATATGAAGGCCGCAAGATAAATGCGGCGTACAGCAACAATATCAACATGCGATTTGGTCAACATCTCAGGCGTGCCGGCAATACTTTGCTGGACATTCGAGATCAAAAGCTATAATGGAAAGAGACCTGTTCGATCAGGGCTTGAGCACCGAAGAAATAAGCGCCAATATTCTGGAAAGCGTGATCGAGTCTGTCAGGTGTTTCAAGTTGGCAATTAGTAGCCGACAGATTAACAGAGATCTCATCAGGCAGCAACCAGATGTTTTTTGGGGAGACTTTGCAGACGCTATTGCCTGTTCTCAAATCTTTATCCTGAAGGCTACATATTTCAAAAAGACAATATCTACTACGACAGCAAATCCCGCCCCGCCAACCACATGAAAGCCTTTTACCAGCTCGCTTTCTTGTTTCAACGTCTCGAATTACCTGCTTTTAATTGTTTTCCCACCTCGTCGCAGATGGTCCCCGTGTTATATGTTTATCGACAGCAAAATACTTTGCCAAAACATTCTGCAACGATCTTGGAACAATGATGACGAGCTCTTCCACTTGGACTATTGGTATGAGGTAGTTTACCTCAATTCAAAAGCTTTCATGCTCCAGAAAGAAGGCAATTTCACGTTCCGTGGCATGATCAGTACAGATGGCGTTGGGGTTACTGTATTAAAAAGCTGAGAGCATCGCCGATGGCAACCACGATACCTCTAAAAGCAAACAAGGAGCTTATCCCTTACATCATAAGCCTGAGTCGGGCGGGTCATGAAGAAATATCAGATCAATGTGTAGCCGTCGATCCAGGCCGAAGAGACCTTATGTAGTGCGTGCACGAGGAATCAACAGATATCGCGCCTTGATAGTTCCGGTATACCAAATCCCAGCAGGACAAGCAAAAGTTCCGTCTGTTGAAGCAGCCGCACAATGTGCAACAACCTGAACTTGCATTTGCGGAGCACCGCCTGTCTGAGGAGCGGAAGCCGCACACTGGTTCTGGATGACTTCCGCCGCTTTCTCCAGGGGTTTTATAGTCATACATTGACCGATCACGTGCCCCAAGCCTTTCTCTTACCGAAAACTCCGTTTGTCAGCTTATTTCAACAAACCATTCGCTGATTATAAGCTTGTCCAAGACTTGAAAAGTTTGGCAGCACTCCAGTCTTCATTTTCGGGAACTGGACAGCTCCTATGGCTCAATTCTATGAGCCCATACGTGGCAAGGGCTCCAGGGAACTCCAGCAGAAGCATGGATTCGAGGTGTACCTAATAGACGGGTCCAAAACAAGCAAGTGCTGTCCATCCTGCAGCAATGAGCACCTTGCAAAATTCAGGATGGTATTAAATCCTCCGCGACACCAGCAGCGTCAATAGCAGCAGCAACAACCGCGACCCCATGTCCTTTGCCACAGTCTTTTGAGGTATGAAATTCATTCTTGCGTATTCGAAAGCCTAAGGAATTCATTGACTTCTGTACTGTAGATGTCACAGCGAAAATTGCATACTGCGCACCGAAAGACAACGGTCCAGTACGTCGGATGTGGAACCGGGATCTTATCCATATCATTCGTGGTCTGCATGTTTTCGGTCAAGTGCCAGAAAGATTTCGGAGGGCCGTTTCCCCAGAAGGCGTCGACAGGCAGCACCCATATCACCGAGTACGCGATATCATATATATAATCAACACCGTCTTATGGTCCTCACTGAAGATTCATTTCTTAAATTTGCTATCAAGGTCCTTTTCATACTGTAATACCCATTCCTGTATTGCGCGAATATAGACCTTCTCTTTGTCGATGCAAATTGCGTAGCCGCGCTTAAAGTTTGCTACTTTCATCTGAATCCTTTCGCTTGGGGATATGCGTAGCAGTAAGGTCAGGGTCACCCTTGCAAGATGGACTACGTAGATATTCTGTGTGAAAACAACCGGATTGAAGAGAGTACATTTCCTCTTCAACGGCAGCCACACTCATCAACAACATGGCCTTGCTCATTTCAGACTGTAAAATGGGTATGAAAAAGCAAGCTAATATTTTTAGCCAAGCTTTTTTTGTGCGACATCTTTCGCCGTGCATGCGACATTTGCTTTGTCATCATGCGTAAATATTTCTGGTCAAAACCCAACTTCTATTTTGTGATCCTGCGACTTCAGAATTGCCCAGGATACGACTTCAATTTTGGGAAAACGGAGTATATTGCTAGTCAATCGACAATCTATCTTGTAGCAATCAACCCGTTTAAATCTCTCGTTCCCATATTTGACAGGGCTTCCCCTTGAAAGGACGTGATCGGAAAAGTATCGGAAATTCGTGATCGCATCACTGTGATTGGACCGTAGCGAAAGTAGAGAGGGAGATACCTTCAGCCATCCAAGAGCTGCAACCGCAGATATAAGAAATGAATAGGTATAAGTACAATCCTCTCTGGCGAAATATATATTGTGCAACTGGAATTGGTATAAATGCGCCTGAAAACATGTCCTTGACGCAGCAAGGCAACGGTGTCAGTGTGGGTGTTGGACAAGTTGTTGACTTTGACAGCGGCGCCTGAAGATGGGGGGGGGTATTCGTAAAAAATTTTGCATTCAGTTTTTGCTTGTCACCCTCTTTTTACTTTACGAGACTTTGAAATGGCTGCACCTCTCACTCATCCTCTCATCAACGACGGCTGGTTTATGGAGAAGAATGGCCAGTGGCCTGGTCAGGGTAGGTTACTCGGTCGAAACTATGTGTTTCCTCCAGGCCTTTTCTTCGGTCTAATGGCTTCTTTTAGCCATGGCCCTCAAGGTCGAGGAAATCCTCCACGTCGAGAAGTCCAAGTACCAGGATGTGTTGGTGTTCCAGTCCTCCAACTACGGCAACGTTCTGGTGCTTGACGGTGTTATTCAAGCCACCGAGCGCGATGAGTTCTCGTATGTTGTGTCTTGCAGGAAAGGAAGTGAAAGGTTGATAGGGTTGCTGACGCGTGAAATAGCTATCAGGAGATGATCACCCATCTTGCTATGAACTCGCACCCCAACCCCAAGAAGGTAAGCAATGGATTTTGGCTATCTTGCGTGGGAAAGCGCGATTTTCCGCCCTGTAGACGGAGCAACTCATGGCGCGTCCGAATATTTGCTGCTGGATCAGGTTCTTATCATCGGCGGTGGTGACGGTGGTGTTCTTCGTGAGGTTGTCAAGCACGAGTGCTTGGAGGAGGTTACCCTTGTCGACATCGATGAGGCTGTTCCTCGCGTGTCCAAGAAGTACCTTCCCAACATGTCCATTGGCTTGGAGCACCCCAAGGCCACTGTCATCATTGGCGATGGTCTTGAGTTCTTGCGCGACAAGGTCAACCAGTACGATGTGATTATCACCGACTCGTCTGATCCCGATGGTAAGCCGAGGATATATGACGACTGTGAAGTGTGCTGTGAGCTGACTAAAAGCATTCTCCGTACAAAACCAACTCCCGGAATAGGTCCTGCTGAGGGTCTTTTCGGCGCCGAGTTCTTCCAGCTTCAAAAGAAAGCCTTGACCGAGAAGGGTGTGTTCAGCACACAGGGCGAGTGCATGTGGCTTCATCTTCCTCTTATCAAGAAGGTTATGGAGTTCTGCAAGGACCTCTATCCCCGTGTTGAATATGCCTACACCAGCATTCCCACTTATCCCAGTGGTCAGATCGGTCATATCATCTGCTCGAAGGACCCTGAGGCTAAGCTTCGCGAGCCCCTTCGTTCCTGGACGCCCGAGCAGGAGGCGAAGCTTTTCCGTTACTACAATGCTGATATCCACAAGGCTGCCTTTATCTTGCCCCAGTTTGCCAAGAAGGCTTTGTATGAGTAAATAATTCTAATAAAAGAATGAAGAGAAAAAAGGGGGCCGTGACGCTTTGCGTTAGAGGGATGGGAGAACTTGATGATGAAGGGTTATTGTGACTACGGTATGCCAAACATCGAGGTATGCGGCATTACTTTGCCACAATTTTTGACCACAAAAATCTCAGCCACCCCTTTCATTCCTTTTTTGTCCACTCAGCATGGGAAGAAAACAAGTTGCCGCCGATGTGCTCGACTCTGAATCGCCCACGATCGATCCCGGATCTGGACAGCGATATGCGCGTGTGCTCGGTCCTAGAGGCAACCATCAACATGAAGTCGAGTTTACTGACGGTACAAAAACCCTCGTCACATTGCAGCCTCGATTCCGCAATCTTGTGTGGGTGAAACGAGGTAAAAGTCAAGCAGCACCTTGCGTAAATGCCATTTGCTCCTTTCCACTTGTTCCCAACTGTTAACCATTATTATTCCCCCTTGGGTTCTGTGATGTCGCTGATATATTCGCATTTGTAACAAAAAAGGACACTTTGTATTGGTTGATCCATCGCTTGGCACGACCTCAGATAAAGTGGGCGGCGAAATCATCTTTGTGTTATTCCCAAAACATATCAAGCAACTCGAGCAGGCTGGTCAATGGTAAGATGAAACGAAGAAGAACTGAAAACTTTGGTGGTTGGACCCGTATTCTTTTTATTTTCTCATGCATCTTGCCGCCCTTACTCGATTCGTAGGCCCGCAGAGTTTTCTCAAAAGAAGGAAGCCGAACAACAACCAAAGCAGCATCAACACCAGAGGGAAGACAGCCAAGTAACCGGAAACGATGATGAGGATGATGACGAGGATGATCTGTTCGTCAACAATAATCGCCCTGTTATGTCCGACACGGATTCCAGTGACGAAGACGAGTGAAGAAGAAGAAGATGATTGTGTACATACCCGAACTCCGAACTCGCAAGATTACAAAAATAGAAGTCGCGGTTTGACCAGAAATCTTTACGCATGATGACAAGGCAAATGTCGCATGCACGGCGAAAGATGTCGCACAAATCCATTCCTATAAATGTTAGTCAGCTTTTTGCACTTTTCTTTATACCTATTTTACATTCTGAAATGAGCAATCCATTCTTTTACGAAGTTAGTCAAGGTCATGTCGTTGATGAGTAGATGTGCGCTCTTCAATCCGTTTGTTCTCGCACAGAAATATCCGCGTAGCCTATCTTGCAGGGGTAACCTTGACCTTGTTCTAGGCCTATCCCCAAGCGAAAGGATACAGATTTTCAGATGAAAGAAGCAGACTTTAAGCGCGGCTATACAATGTACGCATACAAAGATAAGCTCATCTTTTTTAAATCGATTTTTGAGAAGGTATTGAGCGCATCAGCTGTTGCAAAACAGTTGGGGATCCGTGTTGGGTTAGCTCAGTAATGGGCATCATACTACGAAAAGGACCCTGGCAGCATTTTTAAGGAACATAGAGACGGGGGTCGTTCACGTATTCTCAACGAAGAGCATAAGAGTGCTATTTTAGAATGGATTGATGAGAATTCATCAACTACCCTAAAGTAACTAACCGATGGAGCAATTGCTTCAGAGATTTGAGCATCTTAAAGTATTGAAAACGACGCTCCATTGATTTATGAAAATGAATGTAACTTGTCACTAAAGACGGCTCGGTTTCGGCCTGTAGAACAGGAATAGTGATGCAACGATTCAAGAGCGCCGAGGGACATGACTGACATGGACTTTAGAAAAAACTGTGTTTTCCTTTGATGTGTGTGGATTCCATGGTAACATGAAGTGCGGCATGATATGGTCCAAGAAAGGGACTTCTGCAGTAGTTACAGTGCTGAAACAGGAGCGAAAACAACTACAGTTTTGGGAGCAATTTCTGCATCAGGCACCATTAAACGTAGCTTGAGACTGCCACAACCACCAGCCAAAAAAAAGGAATTGTCACTGGGCACTACCTCAGCAATCTTAACGTTACCATAGATGAAATGGATAAGTGTGAAGATATGAAGGATCATTATTTGGTAATGGATAATGCACCTACTCATAAGCCCGAGGGTATCGATGTGCCTATCTTACATCCTATTCGCCTGAATTCAATCCTATTGAACAAATTTTGGTCGGCTGCGAAGAGTAAAACTAAAGCGTAATAGGTTCTTGGAAAGTGAGACACTGATGACCCGAACTAGCAAAGTATCGAATAGCCTAAAGTAGAGCGATTTCGTAGGATTCGTCTCTCACTCTTGCAGGTGTCTAGTTAACTGTCGTAATCAGGAAAAACTCTGACCCAGCTTGTGATAATTCTACAGTGGCGATCATGGTATGTCTATGGATAAAGATCGATACCTCTATATAGAACCATGAGACTTTAGGCTGTGTCCGGGATATAATGAAGTAATAGACTCTACCATTTTGAACTAAACAAGATACCAACATGGTTACATATTGTGGAGGGTATAGAGTAACTCATCAGCAAAACAGGTGATAAAGAGCTTTGTCATGCTGTAATTTTTTTGTGGAGTGTATGTTTGTTTATACCGGACAGCCGAGAAATATGCTTCTCCATGAACTCCAACCTGACCCTCTCTTCCATGTTCTTACCCGGTATGATCACTATAGCTCTAAACTGTTTATTATAATCCAACATCCACTCTCCTTTGCAGATTGACCAATCGTGCCCTACTTGAATGAGTCATGGAAGAGAGGAGTCCTTGGGCGTCCTTCCGCTCTTTCTTTCTGCTGCCGCCTCTGGTTCCATTCGACCTTTTCTCCTCTTCCCTCGCCATCTCCTCCTATCTTTGAAGGTGAGTTAAAGTGCATGAGGAAAGGGTTACTGTTTTCAATTGACAATGACTATCGATACGAAAACTTTTTATCTAATGATGACCACTATTTTATCTCACATATAAATTTATTTTGGAAAATAGAGTACTCCCTTCATCGTTTTTACGCTTTAATAATGTTTATATCCAAGTCAAGTTATTGTGTACGCAACGATCCCGCTCTCTACAGCTAAGATCTTGGCGATCTAATGAATTTGGACTTTATTATCACGGACAAATCCGTTGCATCTCCTTGAGTATTTTTATAGGTATAATATGCAGTGAAGTGTTATTTATAAAGGGCAGCCGACATCGACTCTCCAGTGAGCAACATTAATTTTGAACGCGAGGCTTCAGTGATCCGTAGTCAAGGGGTATTAACCACGGGGATCGGTAGTCTTCTACGTAATCGAGATATATAAGGGAACCCGAAGTTCTTGAAAATTACAAATGCATGGATTTGGCTATGCAGTTGATACGTTGAAAAGACGTAGGCCAATCATCCAATCGCCCAAGGTGAGTGCAATCGTGGAGTATGCAACCGAGGAGATGATGAACATGACCGCCATAGCAAAGTTTGCCTTCCCCCACCATGATTCGTAATGATTCCGGCGTCCACTACAACAGCAAGCTCCTAGTACCCATAACGGTGGACAGAACCTGCTTGTGGTATATGGAAGGTTAGCATGAAGAAAAACCTTAGGTAAGTACAAGGAATAAAATTATAGGAAAGCTTGCCATCCAAACAAAAAGAACAGCGCAGCAATAGGGAATCGACGCTCTGACGGGTCTATCATGCGACGGCGGCGAAAACGGCGACGATGGTAACGCTCGAATTCATCTGCATAGTGTCCTTGTTGTTGGGGGATATGTATGGTTTGATAGTAGCCACCGCTAATAAGCGGCCTTGATGGCTGGTGTTGTTGACGCTCAATATCGGGGTATAGTCCAGTTGAAGGGGCAGGACGATCTGTAGTGACATTTATCGACGAAGCAGGCTGTCTACCGTCCGCGAATGTCGACAGAAACGATGGCTGCGGAGGCCCTGTAATTATAGCATTGTTCTGATCACCCGAATGCGCTGTACTCGACACAAATATAGGATTGTAAGCAGTATTTTGTGATTCATCGTACGAAGGAGGAGGCTCGTCGTAATCGGGCGGATTGTGTGCTCTAACCATTACTGATGTAATATTAAAATGTGTCGAAAGGAGTTATGTATACCGCATGCTGTCCCCATTTTTTTTAAAGCTCCCGCAGCCCAATTATCATTCCCACCAAACGGGTTATCTGCGTTTGCTATTGCCTCATGCAGTGCATTTAGATATCCCTCCTCTTTTGTAACAGCAAAACGCTTTGAAAGGATGGGTTTCATCTTAACTTCCTCTATGCAATATCTTCCTTTGCAATCGCCCGGACATAACCCGTCTGCAACCTTGGCACCGTACGCTGCTCTGCGCCAAGCATCGATCAAAATAGATGTATCCGATGTCCGAGGTCTTCACATGATCCAGTTCAGGAGCGTCCTTTCTGCATCGATATTTTTTGTTTATTCAAGCGGTAGTTGGATCCTGAAGTGTCCTGAAAGACTCCAGAAAGACGGTACTGCACAGCTTGTGTGGTACTCGAGAAGAGGGGCGTTTAGTTTTGGGAATACGTATGTGGTCTGGAAGATGTTAAATTCGAAGATACTTGTGTATCTGAGATAACAAACAAACAAACATGTGAAAATAGATATACTCACATCGTATATCGGTACAGCAACGCATCTCCAATTGACCCTTCTGGGTTTCTCCGGAGTTCATCGATGTTCCAGGGAAATATGTATTGATCCGTTTTAAATTCACTACGCACGGTCACTTATTTCGCCAAGAGCACACTCGCTTCTCAATAGTGTGAAATATGCATCTACGAGATCTATAGGGGCAGTTAAAGTGCACAGCCATCACGTATTGCCAATGGGACAACGTTAATATGTCTGTACGCTACATACGATGACAATCATTTCCAGCGTTCAACAAATTAGCGAAAAACGAACAGATATCACCAAGTATCCCCACAATACGTAGACATGACTCATCCTCTTCGGTGCCCTTGATATCTGCGCATAGGTAGAAAGATCAAATCAACAGACAGAACGTGGATGGGATTTTTTTTGCTATTCTGACGGTTGAGAATCTGGTTTGTCGAATGATCATCACTACTCAGGCAGATAGTCTTCAGTAGACAGGGTATTATAAGCATACTCGTTAATAGGAAATGCGGAACCGTTCCCGCTCCTATATAAAGCACGTTGGAGGCTCAGTAAAACATATATACGACGATAACGCCTGAAAAAATATCCAGTTACGATGAAACTTACGGACGACCCACAGGTAAGAACCATTTCAATGGGTTTGTCCCCATTACTTGGACAAAGTTTTGTCTATATGGTTCAGGACGAATATTAGTTATAAGAATGTGCTGTCTTTTCTATCATCGATTGAAACAAGTCAGAAAGAAAAATATTTACCGTGTCCCCATATCCCATGGATTGAAATGCTTGTTGCGCATCACATCCACTCGACCATTTCTTCCCCGCCCAAGCTTAAAGCTGGATTTTTCGTAGAACTCAATAGTAGTCCTGTTCTTTAGGAGCTGACGTGTGTGGAATAGAGTGAATGGAATCAGGAACAGACCAAAGATGCCCGAGACGAAGAGAAGGAAAGGCCAGTTCAAATCAAGTCCAAAGATACTCTGATATATTTTTCCTAGAAAATTAGAGAGGTGTGCTGATACCCATGCGTGCAAGCGAATGTAATTCACCGACTTACTAATGGCCCGTTCACTACGGCGATAGTAGGCGGCAACGTCGCACAAAAGATGTACACGCACAGTAGCGTTGCGTACAGTATAAACAGATAAAAGAATTTGTAGTTGCTAAACCCTACGCAGTTGTTGACCCTTTCATTACATATATTAGCATTTCATCATCAATGATCCCAACTGCTTTCATATATACCATGGGCAATGGCTAAACCACGAAAGATGATAGGTATCTTCATCAGATCGCATATTTTCCCTTTCGAAGGTTGATTCTATTAAACTTACTGATCCATCTTCAGCGTACAACTATTTTTTAAAGAAAAAAAAGAAAACAACGGAAGCTCATCATTAAGAAAGCTGCACGAACCCGGCAAAGAAGGTAATTACCTTTTACAAATCCTGCAATGATGCGTCCTGTCAAATTTCTCAACTTGGCATTTTTTGCAGAATCGTTTGGCGCCGCTACGCTTGACCGTAATCAAGGGATACACATTATGGCGCATCGAAGCCGATGATATTTCGCGGTCATTCGATGACGAAGGTCGGCCAAGGCTAACACGGGACTCATTGGATACGTTCAAAATGGCAACGCTCGGACGTGGTGCTGCTGATCCTTCTTGCTCATCCTCATCCTCGCCTTCTAACCCTTCCTCTGCATGATGACTCAAAAGCTGTATGTCTTCTCGGTCATCTATTTGTCGACCTCGCAAGACCTATAAAGAACATGAGCCCTCATCAGCCTTGGACTTCTCTGGATATTGCTTATAATACTTGCATCAAGAGGATTCCCCGGTGGAGTTATGACAGTTTGATAAAAGCACCATAACGTAAGAAAAAAGAATGGCTGGAAAAACAAAATGTAGAGAACGCCTTCATAAAAAAGGGGGAAATGGTGGAATAATGAGACGGCTGAGAATCGTAATGTAGGTCCCCCGGAAATCCCTTTCCACACACACACCCTGTACCATTCGGCCTTCATTTAATAGAGTTCCGCAGAGCCGAATAGTAAATGCCCAAAAGCACCAAATGAAAACGAGCACGAGAAATACAACGGGCAAAGCATGAATGGCCCGTATGCAGTTACGCTGGCACCCGGCAAATGTGATGCAACCTTGGCGCTGCTGCCTGGTATGGATGCTCATTTGAAATCCGGTCGAAACAGAAAATTATGAGCTGGAGGAGAAAAGAGGCCGTCTTTTACCGCACACCGCCCACACTGCACCTGTGTATGCACAGCCTCCCCTGAACTCTCCCCCCCAAAAAAAAAATCCTTGCTTCTCAGCTCACAGCAGGATTATTTGGCTCTCGTTGGACGTACCCGTATCCTTCTTGCTGCTTAGAGAATTATAGTACCATTATAGTTCTCTTTCATACTCCAGAAGGTGGCAGCCTTTATAGTGGACATCGCCATCGTAAATGAGTCATAGAGATGATCTCGAGACAAATTTGACAAAATTCAATGAATACATTTGCCTATTGTCCCCGATGGCACTGTCGCTAAGACGTTCAAGCATATGGCAAAAAGAAAGCCTCGGGGAAGAAGAAGAATGAACCTTAATAAGCCAGAGTCATGGGCTCCACTTTGGATATATGTTCGTCGCCGGAAGTCTTATGTTATTAGGACTACTGTTGTCAGTATACAGACAACCTTACCGGATGCTATAACGATGTTGTAACGTAATGTACGAAAATGCTCCAGTACTTCATTTTCCAAAATAAAGTCCATACGCGAGATAAAACCTCGTATGGTAGCAGAGGATTTCGCTATCGATCTCCATGTAACGTGGTGACCACGACTGCCGAAGTGGAAGACAGTTGAAACCGCGTATCCCATTCTCTTCACAGACGCGAGCGAGCTGAGAGAAACCGTTGGAATGTTTATCGGGACGGGCCTTGGCGTCGTATTAGATACTCTGGTGCAGGATTGGTAGTTCCGGGGGTATGAGTTCAAAACAGGTTGTATGATATCGTATGCTTCCCGAAGAAATGTAGGCTCGGCAAGTATATACTCGCTCATGACACCTCGGCGGGTAGTGACCAGCTTGAATCCTATGGATTCCCTGGTGATGGGTCCATAAAGGTCTTGGCGTACTTGATCGGGGATTAGGTCCTTCACGATTAATTCCCGCTTGCGGTCGGCTTTTCGCTGACGAAGATTCAGGATGACATTAATAACACTCCGAAGCCGTTGCCCAAAGCGCATGTTGACATTGTCATTTAGGCAGTATAGATCTTGGTGCCTTTGTAAGATGATCATTGTTGAGAATAAGGGAAAAAAGCCTTGTTGTTTCCGGATATTCCAAGGTACTCATTCTTGTGATGATGAATTGGCTCTCGGATACGGGCAGGTTCATCTTGGGTGCGACGTTCGGCTTATTAACCATGGAAAGCCAAACTTCTGAAAAGAATTTCTCCCTCATGTTTTCCTGGACGTTACAGTCTACATCGCTACTCTCGCTGTCTTAGTCAACTTTCTCTTCATCCCTCTTTCCATCCTCCTCATCAGCTATTAGATAGACCCCGCGCACATACCTTTTCTATTTGTTGTTGATAGGCCTAGATTCCTGCTTCTTCCTTCTGTTCCCTGTAATTTCTATCTCACCATCCTTGTCATTCCCTTTTTTCCCCATATGCCCCTCGGGGTTGTTTAGTTTTCTTCCTTTCAAAACCATGCGAGAGTGGAAGAGCAGCGAGCCGCTAGCGTTCAAAACTCGCATTAAATAAATATCATCTCTGTCTGCTCCAAGGCTCGCGAAGGTGCGAGAGAGCGAATAAAGACGCGAAGATTTATGGTGGAGAGCTTGACAAGTCCATGGTGGTGTCAGGATGATATGATAGTATGCGTCACTGCAGTTGATGAATGCTGTTAGACTTTTGTAACAAAAAGTTGAGATCCCACCGCTTTGAAGCATGCCCATCGGGCACGACGCAAAATTGGTATCTCAGCCATCAACAAAACGGTTCTATTTAGCCTACTGTAGACTTCCAAAGCCCTACTACTTGCAAGGATGCTGGCTCGAGAGACAAAAACAGCTATTATCTGAACAGTTAGAGAATAGGAAATGTGCCTAACCTCTACCCTTGATAGCCAAAAAGCATTACGATCATTCAATCTGAGTTACTACAACGAATACCGGTAGTCAGTTTGCCGGTGGCATTTGTGCTTGACAGAGCACAACTGTAAATCGAATGCTGACCGTATTCTCTCAATTCGGGACATGCATAGCGACAAGCTCAGACTTGCTCATGCAAGATACACTAGGTAAGTACACGATGTGAGAACAGACGGTTTGAAGAGAGTATATTCCTCATCGGCGACATAGACAATAGAGCTAGGACAGCTATGCTCGTCAATGACATGGTCTTGCCCGTCCTAGTAAAAACTGAGTTCTTCATTTCCGGTTCTAAAATGCGTATAGGCAAAATCCCGAAAAACTAGGTACTTTAAAGAGATGAATTTGCGACATCTTATTTCCGTTTTCTTACGCAGAGAAATTTTTGGCAGAAACGACAGCTATTGTTGCCATCTGACAACTTTAGAATTGAGTGGCGTGCGACACTGATTTTGGGAAAAGGTTTATATTTCTCCTGTAGGTAAACCCTCTATCAGCACGCCAATTCAGCCACGTTCTTTATCCGATTCGCTGGGAATTTACACATGCTGCTTCGTGATTTGCTCTCGAATAGACACGACTGGAAGTTGTCGGCCATCAACAGTACACCCTTTAGTCTATATAACGTGTAGCAAGAAGCTGAGCATCTAGCGAGAAAAACGTGTAAACATTTCGTTACTGCACTCATTCTGCCAGCAATAGATTGGAACTGTCACGCCGAGGAGCTATCTTTACTTCGAGACGATTACTAAACGAATGTTGTCATCCTTCATTGCCTTTTGCGCATATATTTTAAATACGAACTTCTTGTCTCTCTTATAAGAATGGTGAATGCGCTTTATCGCGTTGATCAGGGACAATTATTTTGGCGCGGTTTCACAAACGCGCTTCTTTTCTCCAACCGCGCCTCTTATTTCTTTCCCATATATATTTATACACACGTATAATGTCAACCAGTAGCAGTCAACATGAAGCGTAAGATCATCATTGATCTGATATTTAGCATTGGTGATTTGATGTGAGGACCGCACACACATATGCTCATACACATTCTCTTCGTCACAGGTCATCGTCGCTTTGTGGACCAAAGACTGAGCAACACCCGTTGCTAGAACGCAGTGACGCAGCATTCGATGATCTTCCAGATCTAGCACAGCCACTTATTGTAAAAGACAGAGCATTTCATCGCCAATTCGCCAGTCTTTACTTCTTTCGTCTCCATAAACTTCGAGCGGTCGTATTGCGTGAAGCCCAGCGGCGCTGGGAAACTCTTCCAGGCAAGGTCTTTTCTTTTTTTCTTTCTCTTTCGTCTCTATAGCTCGCCTAGCCTTACGTTAACTACAATAGGCAGTCCACAATATGTTCCCAAGGTGCTTGAAGTAACTCCTCGGAAATGCTATATTATCGGCACCATTTACCTGGAAATGGCGCTCAAACCCAACGTACTTGACGACTTGGCCAAGGATAAATCGCTTGCCATCCCTGCCATGCCTGCAAAATACCGCACAGACAGCAACAAAATTACTATCGAGGATGAGTCGGGACGCATAGTATTGACAGGCAATGGATTGAAGAATGAAAAAATCTGGGTGACAGGTGATCAATTGATGGGTGTTAGGAGTGCGCATGTGTGTGCTCGGTTGCGAAAAAAGTCTTAATCGTAGCGTGGACAATGGGACGATAGGAATGGTGGTTGCGTTACTTGGCAAGGAGACTGAGGACGGTCTTTTCGATGTTGAAGAAGTGTGTTATCCCGATGTTCCAGAACAACCGGTACGCTCTCCAGGAGGTATGGGTCATTCGCAGAGGGAGATATTTTCTTCTTCCACCAGCTGAGCATTGAATAATTTTCTGTTTTTTTTTTCCTGGTAGAGGACAAGTACATTGCGCTATTGTCTGGATTGAATTTCGGCTCGAGCGCATCATATGATCTGAAGGCCCAGCTACTAACAGAGTTTTTGTCAGGCGAACTCGGTGGCCCAGAAGTGAGCGTGAAAACGGATTTGCATATGAAGCGGACTACTGAGCGAAGTTGATGGGAATTAGGATCAAAGAATTTGTTCGAATATCTGCAGAGTGATCATCGCTGGAAATTCCATAGGGGAACTCCAAATCTCGGAGGATCTATCCGGATCTGTAAGTGATATCAAAGCGAAAAAGTTCTTAACATTGACCTATGATCATTATGAAACCTCTGATCATGTGTACTGAAAGCAACCATCGTTAACTATAGAAAAAGTATGGAAATGATTCTGCACAGTACGATAGCGAACCACTTGTTCAGCTGGATGAATTATTGGAGGAGCTGTGTGGTTCCGTGCCCGTCGATGTTATGGCCGGAGAGAATGATCCAGTCAATCGACAGATGCCACAACAACCTTTACAACGGTCCTTGTTTCCACATGCGTGCACAATGAATAATTTTCGCACTGTGACAAACCCCTATTGGTGCAAAATTGACGATGTTACGTAAGTTATATCAATGTCAAAGAACAATTGGGCACCGTAAAAGCGACTGAATGGCAGCGACTTATCAATCGATGGATGGATGTATAGACTCCTTGGCACCTCGGGCCAAAACATTGATGATCTTTTTAAATACGTCGACGTTGATAGCCCATTAGAAATTGCAGAAAAATGCTTGTTCTGGCGGCACGCTGCACCTTCTGCCCCTGATACATTGTGTAAGTGCTTTGCAATCAGTCTCGGTATACTTGTGTATTCACATGGAACCGATGAAAAAGGGTGCTACCCTTTTCAGGATCGAGATCCATTCATCCTTGAAACTTGTCCACATGTGTACTTCATTGGCAACCAAGAGAAATTCGAGAACAGTGTCGTTGAAGGCAAGTTCTTTCTTCCTTTATTGTAATATATGACTAAATTTAGATTGGCTATCTAGGACCGGATGGTCAAAGAGTACGCGTGGTGCTGGTGCCTTCCTTTGCAAAAACAGGGTCAATTATTCTTCTTAATATGCGTAACTTAGAATGCACGGAACTCTGTGTTCTAGATCCTCAAGCAATGAATGAGGCCGACTCCAAAGTCCATTATATGGATACATCTGAATAAAACAAGTTCATTGCTTAAAGCCACATCTGAAAATGCAACCGGTTCAAAACTATGACTTTTTAAATCTACCGGCCGATTGTTTGATTGGTAGGTTTGATTTGAGCCTCTGATTGGCTCCGATATTCCCCATTTTACAACCTTTACACTCAGCACCTCGCTTTCTTTTCCTCCACCGCTTGCCCAATACACCATGCCCTCTTCCATGTCACGTAGCAATTCTCGACATCGATCACCCTCACCATTTACTCGGCGTGAGCGGTATAGGCGAAGATCACCATCGCAATCGCCACGACGTCGCTATAGCAGAGATCGTGGTCGCTCATCATATCATTCCCGAAGCGATCGATATCGCAGCAGGAGTTACGAACGTAGAAGATCGCCTCCTCCTCGTACAGGAAGATACTACGAAGAATTTAATGGTGAGGACATAATCAACGGCGTTGAGAAAGTACCGAATGAAACTTTTATGGAATAGTACGTGTACAAATTTCTTGTTTATGTGTATGTGTATGCGTGCATGCTTGTTCTTTTTCTTAGCGGTCATGTTTATTATGTTTGCTTTTGAAGTCGAATGCGTGTGCGTGATTCCAGCACTGCAACAATTTGGGCCCCCTCTCCGGAGCCACCCCGCCGACGTTCTTTGACGCCAGAAAAGCCCGCACGCAGCAGCAAACGTAGCAGACGTGACGTATCAGATTCCGAAGATGACAGCAGCGACTCGGACGATTCGGACGATCATAGAAGGCGGCGGAAGCGGAGGAGCAAGAAATCGAAAAGAAGCAGCAGCAAGAAAAAGAGATCGCGCCGCTCATCAAAGAAGAAGCACAGACGATCCGTCACGCCTTCTTCATCGAGCTCTTCAGAGAGTGAGGGCGAGAAGGAAGAAGTTGCCAAGGTGGAAGTAGATCCGTCACAAGTGGAATTGGCTGAGGACATGTGGGTTGAGAAAGAAGGTATGCATTGAGTCAGATATATGGGTCGCTAGGCACATGTTAAACATAGACTTTAACCATGGTTTAATCCAACCGCCTCTATTTTTTATCCTCATAGTCACTATACCTGATGAAGATAATACCGTGGTGGGCCCGCTGATGCTGCCGAAGGACGATATGCCAGACGAAAGAGCGTAAGTAGTTATGTTATCAAATGGTTTACTCCGTCTGATTGGGTCGCTTCGTTATAGTTATGGCAGCGCTTTGTTACCTGGCGAAGGTTCTGCTATGGCAGCTTATGTGCAACAAGGCAAGCGTATCCCCCGGCGTGGTGAAATCGGTCTGTCTGGTGACAAAATTGCCGATTATGAGAGTGTCGGTTTCGTCATGAGTGGTAGCAGGTAAAAATATGGGTTTGCTAGATTTGGAAACGCGGATCTGCCTTTATCTAATGATACTATGGTGTTTCACTCTCAGACATCAGCGCATGAACGCAGTCCGTCTTCGAAAAGAAAACCAGGTTATCTCGGCTGAGGAGAAACGCCTACTGCTGCAGCACGCTCAAGAGCAAAAGGTCAAGCATGAGAACGAAATTATTTCAGGTTTCCGAGAGCTACTGGACGAGAAATTCAATAGTAGTCGTGGCAGCGGCCAATGATAGTTCGACATTTGATGGATCGCATGGACAATGTCGCATAAATAGAAAAAGAAGCTCTTATTTAAAAGCAATTGTCAATCCAACGGAAATTGGTTTTGCACGCAGTAATCTGTCAGGTGCTCCAAACGTCGGATGCGCTGTCTTATTTTTCGCAGACTGCTTGACTAATACAGCATGATCCCTCATGACATTGAAAGACCGCCTTTGTTTCAAAACCTTGTAGGTTTTTGTTTTATTAACGATCTCGAAAAGCCATTCCAGGAACACCATTTATTAGAAACGATAAAACATATACTGTGGTGTAAAAATGCATTCAAAGTAGCTTTAAGATTTTATACGGATTTCAAGTTTAGTAGCAAAGAACTCAATATTTTCATGGTTTAAAGCATAATGCACTATACGTGAAAGGTGTAGCTCTGCTGTCAAGTTCTGGGAGCTGCCCTAATAGGACTGTAAGATGCCCGAAGCATCCCGCGACTTCTATGCCTCTTGTTAGCTGTGGCATCTACATATCCAAGGTAAGCTATAGCTTTACCAGTCTGGATTCTTCGCAATGAGATATAAATCGAAGCAAAGTCTCCATTAAGAATAAGGCCATTCAGTCTTTGATATGCGTTAGTTAACTGGCCTTACGGGCTAGGCGACTTTCGCAATTCTGTTCATATCTTAATGTCTCACAAACACGTCTTATATATGCGTTAGTTGAAGCCAAGATTGCTGCCACTTTCCCAGATCTCTTACATCATAGGGAATAAATCAATAATCTCTAATTGCGGTGCCTCAATCGTTTACCTAAAACCATGTTTGTTTTCCGTGAATCACCAAACCAGGGCTATGCACTCCTTACGCTTGATTCAGTGGTGTCGGCAGGAGAGTTCCAGGCTACATGTAAGATGGCCTCAGCTAGATTGGGCAGAATGAGCCTTTGCTGAGAACAAGCGAGATCAAGTCAATACACATATAACCTCATTCGAATAGAAATAAAAAAAAACAGATGGCTACTAGCCAAGTACAGCAAGAAAATGGGTGATCAGGCTAGGGAAAGCTGCGCAAAGTTTGAAGTCCCCATCCTGCGCGTCAACCATAGACATCGAGCCATTGCGTTCCCTGTCGTTCTTCATCTCTTTATTTCGACTTGAACAGATCTTATATGCAGTATACATATCTTTCTAGTCCGGACCACGAAAGCGACTGCATATATGCCATCCCTGCCTTCTTTTATTAGCGAGAAATGGAGCAGCCACAACTGTAAGTTTTTGTTTACTGAACCGTCATGGTGGCGTAATCTAATACATAGATGGTAAAGTGCGCGTCCTTCGGATCAACGTTGTTAAATTTTCGATCTCATTCCGATTTCTCATGACAAAGCTTATCCAAGTGGCTGGAGTTATACGCCCGTTTTTCAAAACTGAAGTCGTATCCTAGCAGTTCTGGAAGTTGCAATGTCACAAACATAAAAAGTGGGACTTCCCCAGAAATGTTTACGCGTGATGACAAAGAAAATGCCACATGCATGGCAAAATAGATCACACCAGAGAAGCTTCCATCTATATAGATGTCAATCAGCTTTTGTCCCTTCTTTTTACACCCATTTTAAGTTCTGAAGTGAGCAATCTATTTTCTTACGGCGATGGACAGTATCATATCATTGATGAGGAAAATGTGCTCTCTTCAATCCGTTTGTTCTCACGCAGAATATCTACATAGTCTATCTTGCAGGAGTAATCCTGACCTTGTTGCTACACGTATCGCCAAACGAAAAGATACAGACATTCGGATGAAAGAAGAATTTTAAGCTCGGCTACGCAGTGTACATCCATCAAAATAAGCTCCGAGGGTTCCCCTAACATGCAAATCAACATGAAACTTGCTCATTTCTTCTACAAAGGTTTCTGTTTGGTTTTGAATTATAAAGGAAATCCTGTACTTGGTTTTTGCTTCTCTGGTTGTTGTTTCGTCTGCTTTCATCGAGTCATCCAATCATAAATAGACAATTCGCGAGCGAACAAAGTACTTATCTAGAGTGGCGCCTATTTGTTGTCTTTTCGATGGACAGATAAAGAAACTCGGAATATATCTGCTTTGGTTGTAGTGAACAGAAAGATACTAGTAAGGATTAAGGAGGCAATATATCAGCTCGAGCTCCGGCTGCTTTTATCAAGTTTCATGTGCTTTGAACGGTATGTACAGCCTTATCATATTGATTTGTTCCACTCTGTAATCTTCTAATATTTCGAATTCTCGGTAGATAGCGATGTCAACCTACTTCAAGCGACACGAGAGGGAGGGTATGGGCTTTGAGTGGGGGCCGTGATTTGGCTGCACAGCGCATGTCTCCCACCATGTCTTTATCCTCGTTCCTTCCTCCGACTCTTCCACTGTCGCATCCACCGTTGATGGTCAACAGCTCTGGCATCCTTTCTTCCCTGACCAACCCTTCTTACCGCAATGGCACACCTAGATGCCTTCGGGGTAAGTTAAAGAGTAAGAAGGATAGTTGATGCTTTTTGTTGACTAACGAGTATCTCCCTTACTTTCTTTATCCATACAAGAAATCTATATTTTATGTGATAATTCGTTACATTTTTTGCCACATTCATTTTGAAAATAAAATATTTAAGGAACGTAGAAACACGGGATCGTTCACATATTACCAATGAAGAGAATCAGAGTGTCAGTTTATACCCGAGCATCGCAATTGGCGTCTTCGAAATAATGAAGAGTTGAGGTAATATTTTGCTTGCCGATACGTGTTGAGCTCACTACTCCTTTTTCCAGAATCAACATCGCCTAAGTATATATATATGAGCTTACCAAAAGATAGAAGTATCCAATGTTCTGAGCACCTGAAATCAATAATCCCAGCCTTCTAAGTCAGCAACCGCGATGTATTTACGACATGGATCTATAGGGGTACAGTCAAGGCTCGATATACCGAAAGACTTTGTCGGAGCAGATAGCACGGTGCAGAGAACATTCGGTATAAGAATTTATGACCAGTACACTTGCGTAACAAACGGATATACCTTTAACCAATGCTCAGAAGAAGTAGATCTGTATTTATGCAGGAACACTACCGCACCTAGAGAGAAAGCTCAGGATCCTTGCTAACTGGGCTAAGGACCAATTTAAACTCGAAAAAGGATCAATAGTGTTACCACGATCAGCGGCATCCTTAAGATGGAAAATAAGCTGATCAGGCCTGATCGTTTTTTTTTTTTTGCAGCAATTATCCATTCTAACCCACTTTGACATACCTACTAGGAGGGCAAATTATTGTCCGCCAAGGAGGTCCAGAATCTAAGAAGTAGAGGTAAGTTTACATGTTTTTTATTGGGTATTTCCTATACCGAAAGGACTGGAAAGTTCATTCGGATTTCTGTATAGAGACTTACCGAAAATTGCTTGTCCACGAAGCGCGTGAATGCAGAATCCATTCGGTATAGCGAATTTTCGGTTTAACTGTATCCGTTGCAAAGGGTGCTGACTGTATCTGATACACTTTGACAGTGTTTTGATTTCGAAGATATTCTCTTCAACGTATGATACGATCTTGTGTCACGAGGCATACGAATTCCTGGGAAATGCGACTTTCACATAGGCACTGTGCAACCTTGGCTTGGTAAAGAGTATCTCTGGTTATAGAGGGCTAGAATACATACTTTTATGATACTCGCCGCGCAGGTCTTTTTCTAGACGACTTTGCTGTTACACGGATGAAGTACAAGAGTTTTAAGCTATTCCCGAGAAGTATTTGAGAGCTCCGTTTTGAGAAAAAGGATTAGAATCCGAGATTATTGCATACTTCAAAACTGGAATCATTCCAATGCAGCCTATATCATGAATCTTTGTTCCGAAGATAGAGACGAAAGAATGCAAAAAGCAATGGGTAACTACCTTAAACATTCGATCGTGCCTTATACAATGTGGAGTAATGTGTCGGTGTCGAGATTCATTTGCCTCCCGGGGGCATCCGGCAGCAAAAGCCTCCACATGGCGGCGCTGTCACATGACCCATGAAGGTCAATTATGATCCGAAATGGTGGAGCACCAAACATATCGTATTTTCACTTTTTTAACTCTAAACTGTGGCACAATGGCGGTACCATTTGTATGACAAGAAACAAAGACGAAGCTACATAGGAAGATGAGGGATTATGGGCATTTACACACCTTATATATATATATATCTATATATACTTGTAAGCATATGGTTGTTTTATCTGTTGTATTTCACCTTGTCATTTCAGTCTAAGCATGTTACTTGGAACGATGTGTTTGCGTGACCTTCGCAGATCATGGTATGTGTCACGGAACGTGATTAGCAGTGCAACCCGCATGCTGGAGTCCGGTCGATTATAACCATCTATCTTTCTGGATGCTCAGCCACGATTGGTTTCTCCCATCTCCCCAGATAGAGGCATCTTCTTGCAAAAAAAAAAAAACCTTAATCGCATTGCTTGTCATTGTGCGCAGATACTCCATTTAGCTCATGGTACATATATATAGTGCTATGCTCTTGAGCCATTCTGTCTGCTTGGACAGCTTTCTTCTATTCCATATATACCTGGGTATAGCGACTGCGTTGCTCTTACTCATTACCAAGAGCCACCATGCTGCGAAGGAACCGCGGTCAACCAGACCTATATAAACTAAGAGGCCCATGGCTTCTTATCTCTTACCTCATCCTTGCCTTTATGTTTGCAGCACCTGTAGCTCGGGCCGAATACAACGTTAGTCAACAAGATTTAACAAAGCTGCGCCATCTTCAAGAACCTATCTACTTCACTCGACATAACCAATTGCACATAATTGGCGGGTGGGGACAGAACGACTTTGAGTACGAGGAAGCTGTCGTATCTATCGATAGTGAAGTTATTATCAACAATGCAAGAACAACTCTTTCGGAGCCTCCTGTACCTCTCAAGAACTTCTCTACTGTTTTACCGGTATACAGCGACCAAGAAGATATACTTTATCTGTTCGTCGGGGATTACGCGGAGACAAGCGCTGCAATGACTGTACTGCATTACACATTTCACGACAGTGTATGGCATCATACGCCTCTCCTCTTTTCATCTGGAACTCCAAATTCGGATTTCCGGTTACGCATCAAGAGTACAGCAACTATTGGTGTCGACGGCGCTATTTATCTTTATGGTGGTTATATCATAAGCAATGACGGCGATCAACAAACACTTCATGTATCAATGGATGTGTATAAGTATTTCCCTACGAATGGCTCTATTGTGGTTTACAGACCGACCAGCGATCAACCGCTTCCAGCACTAATGTCGCATACTGCTACCTGCTTGGGGTATGATTAACAGACATGCCTGGTGGTGTTAGCGAATGGAGAAAATATACTAACTTCATACTGTCTTTATTATAGTGATGGATCGATTCTTTATCTCGGTGGCCTAAATCAGGCTGGAAACAATGCAGTATATACACCCGCCAACCTTTATCCTTACGAACCTCTCGATAACGCGTACAGATTCTATCCTGAAACTGGGAAGATTGAGACAATTAACCTGCGATTAGCCGAGGATCAATCTTCGACGAGAATAATATCATGGAGAATGGGGGCGATGGCTACACTTTCTACTGATAAGAACAAAGTCTACTTCTTCGGTGGTAAGCAGTGCCATAATATCTTAGAGATGTCTCTGAAACAAATATTCTATCCAGGTATCAGTCAAAACGTTAATGAGCAAAAGCCTGATTACTTTTTGATCTTCAACGATTTTTGGGAGCTTGATATTCGTACATGGGAATGGAGATTACCTGAACTGAAAGGAGACCCTCCTTTTGCAAGATATTCCGGAGCCTCAGCACTACTAACGGCTAAGTCGGACCAAAATGAGGAGTATATTATATATATGCACGGTAAAGGATCACTTTCCATCACGTCAATCAGCACTGGGATTCCTCATACAGTGTGATACAGGTGCAAATGAGAATGCGGCGCTCGCGGATATTAATGTCTTATCGCTGAACAAGATGGAATGGCTACATAATATCACGCTTGGTCCAGCGCAAGACGTTAAGAAAAACTCGGTGCTTTATTTCTTTTCAATACCTTGGCAGGGAACAGTTATCTTTTGGATAGCATGTGTTGTTGGGGCGGTTCTCCTGGCTTTCATGATTTTCCACTTTCGTATATGGCTATTTGATCTCCTTGCCCAGGAGTTAAGGTTTGTCAGAGGCTACTTTCTTTCTATGAACATCTCTACTAAACACGTAAATCTACTGCTCTATTTAGGCGCTCTGGCCCTACAGCTCTAGGAATAGCCCATTTGCTTTCCAGAGTCTTCCTGACAACTGTCCTATGTTTATATATATATTACGTGTTCGATGAAGCCATTAATTCTGTGCAAATTGGCCAAGAGAAGTACCGCGAGGGGGAGAAGATAGTGAACGTACCAGGTAATATGAAACTTCTTCCCCTCTTTCTCTTTTATTTATATGCTCATCGACAGCTCTTTATCATAGACATCCGATTCTGCTTTGACGGGTGGTTCAATCCGGAAGTTCGGTTCAAGACGGATACGCTTGATATGTCTAATTGCACCCGTCTGGGATTCATCCACAAACTGGATATGTCGGTTCACCAACCGTATTTCGCCAGTGGCACTGGTTTAGTGGAATGCTTCCTTTTCTCTCCAGCTCCCTGGTTCCGTCTTCAGCAGAGTATTCCCGGTCAAATGATGAATCCTCAGGCTGCAGGCAATGGAAGTCACATTATATTTGACTTTTACAACGAGGGCATGTTGGTAGATAGCGACGGTAAACCCCGGTCAGGTCTAGTAAACATCGAGATCTATCCGCTTGACAGAAATCCGAACTTCAATATATACAATATTGGCAAAGAGCAGGTGATTGCAGCCGACAGCAAGAACGCCTCCATTCAACAAAGCGAATTAATTGAGTGGCTTGCGAAAGAGAAATACGATTTCCCAAAGGAAAATGCCTATTGGTCTGAGCCCGGAGTGTCCAGTGTAGCGTATTATACCCTGCAACATTACAAGGCGTTAGACCACCATCCCTGGAACTATGTTGGGGTCTGGTCAAAGTATACCGAAACCAACAAAACGGCCATCCGTTATTACAGTGCTCTCCCAACAACCCAATTTCTCGAACTTTTAGTGACAAGCACCTTTACGTTCATCCCGGAAAAATTCAGCATCGTCTTGGTCGAAGAGCAAAAGCTTCATACGCTGATGGCTGCCATCGGTTCCATATTTGGTATTGCAGGATTCTTGATGACACATCTGGATAGCTTCTTGTTTGGTCAAAAGCCTCAAAACCCTTGGGGAGTAGTGCAACGTATCTTTGTGACAGACAAAATGAAGCAAAGAATGGCCGAATACTTTATGACGAGCGACGACGACGTTCCTTTCGTAGAACCGGTCAAGGAGCCCCGAAGCGAATCAGAACGGAAGAATTTCAAGGACAAGGGTCTCAAGTTCGAACCTCTCGAATCGGAACCCACAGACTCGAGTAGGGAGAAGGCAAAAGGAAATGATTTCCTTTCGTTGCCAAAGGCGGATGATCCTCCATCGCTCGTACCTTTACCGAACAAGGCTCTCGCTCCTTCGGAAACACAGCAACAGGAACCTCTCATGAAAAAGATCGCCGCGCTCGAAGCCACACTGGAGAAGATGCAGATCCGCATGCAATACACCGAGCTTGTCTTGAGAGCCCATTACATTGATCCCGTAGTTTTCAATGCTTTATTCGAGGGCGGGCGCGCAAAAACTTTGGGACTTGAAGAAAACCCGAGCTTGAGGAACAACCTGAATGAAATGAGAAAACATCTTATTAGAAGGTGGAAGGAGAGGAAGAACGGGCGCAGTGCAATGGCAAACGAAGAATCCAAGTCCTCGTTATCATCCCAAGAAGAAGCACTTTACGACACCCCAATGCCGCAAGCTTCAAGATCAATATCCGACGAAACAATCCAAATATATCCCACTCAAGGCATCAAACAGCCGCATCTATCCGATATTCCAACCACTCTATACTCACCCGAACCATCGTCCTCACCAAACCAACAACAACAGGTGCAATTTGACACCCCCGATCAGTATCAACCGGCTATGAGTACGAGATATCC
This sequence comes from Dichotomocladium elegans, assembly GCA_025716815.1. Classification (NCBI taxonomy): domain Eukaryota; kingdom Fungi; phylum Mucoromycota; class Mucoromycetes; order Mucorales; family Lichtheimiaceae; genus Dichotomocladium; species Dichotomocladium elegans. The sequence goes on from JAIXMN010000009.1 coordinate 1,099,495, forward strand.
TCTGGGTGATGGGCATCAAGCCCCAATGTCCCAAGACCAGACCGACGGGTACTTCCCACCCGACAGCCCTCGTCCAACGCATCGCCTCGAATAGAATAACAAGGACCCCGTACTCAGAATAGTGCTTATAATAATATATAAAAAAAGACCCGATTTTGCATGTGATTGTGCTATTGTGAGCTTGATTGTATCGCAATTATTGATGGAACACACATCATCTCCAAGAAGACGATGCTTCTTGATATAAATATTGGGTACCTCTCGTCAAGTTGATAGGCGCATGGAAACAACAACGCTGAGGGCGTGGATTGATTGCAAGATCCCAGAAATTGAAAACCCCGCGGTTCTCTCACATGCCCGGATTAGCGATGACTAACAGGAAAAAATGCCGTTCGGGATATCCCAAAGATCCTGTCCGTACCTGATTCCCGCAACACCTCTTTCCGCCTCACCCCGGCTTTAGTCTAATGTCGACAAATCAGCAGCAAAAGCAGGCCCGGAGACGATTAAAACAGCTTGGAAAGGCATTGTCTCAAGTACAGGACGCTTGGTCCGACTCTGACGAAGACGACCTGATTCACGAAGGTTCGCTTTGTTGAGGATGCCACAAGTGTATACCTATTTAAATAACCTCTTTCACTCTCTTTCGGGCACATGCACAATCGCTCGTACAGTTAACGTGAAATCGGTGCGCATCGGAGACGTGATAATGGAAATCGAGCCACCGGAAAACCCGGAACTCGTGCCAGAAAATAGCCAGCCATTTTATGAAGACTCACAGGTACGTTGGAAGAGCAAATGTCGCAAGGTCTCTCTATCTGACTTTTTCCCTCCCACTCTTGTCTAGGAAATCCTGCGCCATTTGCGATGGTAGGTCATTTTCCCCACTACCCCCCACCCACCCTTTTGTCTTCACGAGGAACGTATAAAGAGTTACTACATGGTTGGATAACTCAAAACGCTACCGCATACTATCTATTTAAAGGATGATGCAAAAAGATAAGGTATATGCGACTCAATTTCGCCTTGGAACATCGTGCTCACAGCGCGTCATCTAGCTCCGCCAAGATATTTTCTTGATCGGTCCCCCGGGTCCTCTGCGTCGATCACTCGTAATGAAATATGCCGAAATGACACAGAGAGAGTAAGGGCGATATCGGACAAAGTTGGTAATGGAGAGGTTAACGAGTGTATTTGGTTTGAAACAAAGGATCGAGTATGTTGCCTTATCGAAGGACGTTACGGATGCGGATTTGAAGCAGCGACGAGAGCTTGAGAACGGCACATCATTTTACGTCGATCAAGCCGCTGTACGGGCTGCTGTAAACGGCCGGATCCTAGTACTAGATGGTATCGAAAAGGCTGAGCGTAATGTGCTCCCCATTTTGAATAATTTGTTGGAAAATCGAGAGATGGCTTTGGATGATGGACGGTTCTTGACAACCAAGGATGTCAAAAAGTCAGATGGCTATTCCAAATTTGAAAAAGTGAGCGACCGTTTCCTTGTGTTTGCTTTAGGTAAGCTCTAGGGAGCCATAGACAATGACGATTTCCAGCCTGACTAGAACGCTCGTTTCTTCCGTAGGCCTTCCTGTTCCTCCCTACGTGGGTTATCCTCTTGATCCGCCGCTTCGGTCACGTTTCCAGAGCCGTGATATCAGAGCGCCCACCTTTGGTGCCCAGGTTAATCAAATAATGGCCTTGACGAAAAACAAGGCGCAACGCGAACTCGTCGAGCGCCTTGTGTCCATCAGTCTCGTTTTGTGCATTCAGCGCGATAAGAGTACGAGCCGTGAAATCGAGGTGCCTGAATTTCCAATGTCGATCGAGAGCCTGTCGACCTTGCTCTCCGATTTCCCGCACATACACCCTCGTTTCTTGGTCGACCTCTTATACCCGTACCCACTTTTGCCCACCTGCGACCTCGAGCAGTTGGGCGTGATCGAAGCTGCCTACCGTCGATTTGGTGTGCGCGGTCAAATCTTTGAGGCACACGAAGAAATCAATCAGACTTTCTCCGGATATCAACTTCAAAATATAGATCCACACCGTCACACGGTGTCCATAGACGAAAGCCATTTGGTATATTCAGCAATAGCGACCTTTTCTCATGTGAATCAAGGCGCTCTTGGTTTGCCGATAGCGTGCGGTCCTAACCCCTTCAGTCCTGCAGAATTCTTTGTCGAGACTTCCTATCACCGTCAGATCTTCACGTCAATGGTTCTTGTTCATGCAGGTGGCAATGATATTTGTCTGATTGGCACCCAAAAGGGTGTCGGTAAATCTGCATTGGTCCGCCACTGTGAGTAATGAAGCGTTGTTGGAGACAGTGGGAAAGAAGTCGCATTCTCTGATAGCATTCTCAGTCGCACGAAATCTTGGTTACACGATCGATTATATCCCGCTGTATCGTGATATGTCTTCACGTGATCTCCTCCAGCGTCGATCAACTTCGCCCACAGGTGACACAGTCTGGGAGGTAAGAGAGTCTTGATTGCTGTTGCTCAGAATAAAGAGGACTTATATGGGGAACACAATAGAACTCGCTTTTAGTGGAGGCTGCCATTCACGGTCATCTCGCTGTGCTTGATGGCATTGAAGCTTTGTCCTATGGCACCCTTAATACCCTTCAACGCCTGTGCATTGAGCGCGAGGCACAATTACCTGACGGGACTCGACTAATTAATGCCCGTCGCTATGAAAAACTGATGAAGAAGCACGGAATGACAGTGGATGATCTGGATGGGAAACGCGTGATCCCGATCCATCCATCCTTTCGTATTGTTGCCCTCGCTCGTGCTGGTGTGAGCGGACAGAGTGATACCAAGGCGGGCTCCTGGCTTACTGCTGAAATTTTGTCCATGTTCCAATTTATTGTCGTGGACAGCCTGCCATCAAATGAAGAACAGGAGGTGCTTAAGGTTTTATCTCCGGGTGTAAATGAAAATAAGCTGCGTCAACTTTTGGTCTTTTCTCGTCGTCTCCGGCGTGATAAGGACGAGACGATTCGTACAGTCTCGAGCGCCCTGTCTACACGTCAGCTTATCCGTATCTGCCGTCGGCTTGCTTATTTCCACGATGAGGACCTATACAAGGCTATACATAAGGCCGCACTGTCGCGGTTCATGCCAGCTGCAGCTAGGGCGGTGTTGCATGAACTTATGGTTAGCAATGGCATTTATCCGCCCAAAAATGACAGTTCTCCTGAAGAGGTAAGCAAATCATTGAAGGAAAAAAAAAGGAGATGAAACGGTAAAAAGACCGAAATTGAGCAGCTATATGCACATTCTTTCTTTCGGATACTCGTTATCCTATAGCTCAAGATTTTAGTTCTTCCTTCGCGCGAGAATCCGCAAGAAATCCGCATTGGAGAAATTGTTGAGCCAGTTTTTCAGGGTGGCGACCCAATGCTTATTCCGAACGTAGTCTTTCACGAGAACCCTGCTCATACCGATATTCTGCGCGAGATGCTCAAGGATTATCAACTTGGTAAGCAAAACATTTAATGCGTTTCATTGCTATGGAACACTTATCAGCATGATATGGGCCAGGCGATCACTTGTTGCTCATCGGTAACCAAGGCGTTGGCAAGAACAAGCTGGCAGATTATTTTTTGCAGCTCTTGCAGCTGCCACGCGAATACATCCAGCTTCATCGTGATAGCACGGTCCAAAGCTTGACGACTACTCCTGCTATCCGCGACGGTGTCCTGATCTTTGAGGACTCACCTCTTGTCAAAGCCGTGGAAAATGGTAAAACCGTAGACCAAAGATGCTTGAACCTATGTGCGTTTGTGTACCAACAAAAGCATATAAATTTAGGCACGGTTCTCGTTGTGGATGAGGCTGATAAGGCCCCCACGTATGTCACTGCTGTTCTCAAGAGTCTTGTTGAAGATGGACAGATGGTCCTCGGAGACGGCCGCCGAATTGTTTCCAAAGAATCGGACATCCTAGAAGGCGATCGCCACATCTTGGTTCATCCTGTAAAGAGAAGAAGATGGAGTATATGATGCAAAAAAAAGAAGAAATGCTTATGTCCGGGTGTTTTCTTAGAACTTCCGCATGATTGTTCTTGCCAATCGACCAGGTATGCCTATCACATAGAAAGCAGTTCGACGACGACAGTCATCAAATAGTTGCTTACCAGATGTTTATGTTTTAAATAGGCTATCCCTTCCTCGGTATAGCAACCCATATATTTGCTCTCCCTCTGCGCATGTATGTGTGCTAATATTTCAAATTCTATATAGGTAACGATTTCTACCGCGAAATTGGCGACGTCTTCAGCTGGTGAGTATGGCCCATGAGGCTGATTGAGATATCTTTTTTTTCTCATCCACCTCCTATAGTCATGCTGTCGACAACCCCGATCAGTCATCTGAGGCAAGTTCCAAATATATTGATATATATATATATATGGGAAATACTCATCAAGACTGCAATTATAGATGTACTTGCTCCGCAAGTATGGCCCTGACGTTCCTGAAGATATGCTGGAGAAGCTTTCAAGCGCTTTCACTGATCTACGCAAACTAGTGGACGAGGGGTGGGTTTTCCGAGCCCTGCGCTTCCATGGCCTTCAGCAGATATTGATTTTCAATCTTTGGTATATAGCCTAATTTCTTATCCGTACTCGACACGTGAACTCGTCAACATTGTTCTTCACTTGCAGGTATAATATGGAATCAGGCACACTGAAATCGAGGGAGGCGAAAGGTACGATAGAGTCGAAGAACAGGGCTCACAATGAAATTATCCAATAGAATTATCCTGGAGAAGGAATTTCTAAAATCATGCAGAACGTCTTCGATTTTGATCAATACGATCAAGCCTCAAAAGAGTTACTAATTGAGATTTTTGAAAAACACGGCATACCCGTGGGCCTCGACTCGGAATTCACAATGATTCTTGGTGATATTGTCAACCTTGGACAGCCCCTGTTGAGCGAACGATGGACTCGTGTTCGGGGAGCCAAAGGGGCTTCCGCCAAGGTGGAAACGTCAGATATGGCCATTCGTGTAAGTGCGTGCGTGCGGGCGTGTGTTTTTTAGTGAGTGAAAAGGAGAATCGAAAGCTAAAGTCATTCTCAAGGGTGACTGGGATGTGGAAACCGGCAAGAAATGGAGACCACTTGAGCGCCAGGAAGGTCGCTCGACTGTGTTCTCTGAACAGCTTTACAGCTTCAACATTCCTACCCGAGGTGAGGCGTTGGATATTGCTGCACTCGATGACGGATCGCTTTTCGTGGTCACCACTACCCCTGTCACACTGCATCACATCGACCCCCGCCACCGACAGGTCGATAGCCTCGATCTGTACGAATTCTTCCCACTTCAACGCGGTAAGTTATTGGTATCTTGTGTATATATTTATCTCAACGGTCCACACGATAGCTCCCCCTCGTTTGCGTATAGCAGTAATTCATGTGAAAGGCATGTTGAAATACGTTGCTCTTCATAATCCTTCCAACAACGAATTGCTGTGCTGCGATTTCAACAGGAACAAGGTCATGTCTATTGTGGCAAGTACCGAATTAATTGGATCCTAAGCGCATGGCACGCATTCTTACTCTTGAAATCCATATTAGCTTCGCGGCATGGAACCTATCAAGTCGATCATGTGCAGTGAACTAAGCTCGCTGGGTATACTTGGTATGTTGCTTTTTCCCCGGACCAAAAAAGAAACGCTCAATCCGACAATCCAATAGCCTTTTATCAAGAGGATCAAGCGGCGGTGGCCGTGCTTGATTTCAACGTTTCCAAGCAATACACTGTGACCCTGCCTATGAAAAGTGAGTTATTTTCCCTTCTGTTTATATTGGTTTGCCTACAGACTTGGTTTACATATTTTTACTCGGTCAGTTCGGCAACTCATGGTCATCGAGCCGAGTTTTTGGATTGCGCATGGCAGTCGCGATGCGGCCACCTATGCAGTCTACGCTCCCAGCACGTCCGGCGTCCCAAGCGTGGTGGAGGCTATCCAAGTCCTCGGTCAAAATGGCCAGCCTGTTAGAGATCTTGCCAATATCTTCTGGCCTCCATTCGCGTATGTTTATTTGTTTACTTATTTATGTGCTACAGCGACTTGCCTTTTGTTTTTTGGGGAGGTGGATCTGGCCAGGTGCTCATATACACCATTCTATCATAGACCCAACAAAACGTTTGCTCAGAACGCCAGATCTGAAGCATTTGCAACCATCGTCGATGGCTGCAGCTGTGATAACTTTTTAAACCAGACGGGGGTTATTGACCTATACGCGTATTTGAATCCGAACCCTGTGGACGAGCCCCCTGCTCATATCAAGGGTTGCGCATTGAGCTTGACTCGGTCAAAGCAGCTGGCTGTGATCCAGCCGCCTGCGGTAAGTATGAGGCAAGACAACAGCAGACGTTTTTAAGTTAAGCCTGTGTTTCTACTCGTTGTAGGATGGACGACCGGAGGGCAATCTTGATATCATTAATCCTGCTAGGAATCAAATCTGGCGTATCAAGATCCCGCTTGCTGATATGAGCAATGCCGAGAGGTATGCGAGTGTATATATATTTAATCGATAGTTTGCGTACTCAACAACATCCATCCTTCTTCTTCCTTTGACTTTCTCACTGTGTGTGTGTGTGTGTGTGCGTTGGATTTGCTTCATTAGTGAGAATCTCGGTTTTGCACGATTCCAGGTCGAACGTCAGGTGGCCAGCATGTGTGAACTTTCTAACGGACATTTGATGACCATGGACGCTCAGGGTGTTGTCCGGGTATGGCAGGTGGAGTCTGCAGAATTATACCGTGCAGCCCAGACCTGGAAGCAGATGGTGGGCGTCGATCAAAAAGTCCTGTCCGTCATTTACGAAACCGACCAAGTAAGGGTTTGCAAATGACAAATCAGGAACGGGACATTTCTGCGTCTGACCATTCTTTTTTTTTTTTAACAAAAAAGCCCAAAGATGAAGGATCCGCTATGGAAGAAAATATCCAACACGAAGGAGAAGAGGGCAGCCAAGGAGGAAGCGCTGGCCAAAATTCGGGCGGTGATGGCGGTTCGGGTGGCCAGGGAGGAGGTGGTGGCGAGGGCGGCCAGGGAGGCCAAGGCGGCCAAGGAAGCGGTGGCTCGGGCGGTTCGGGCGGCAATATGAACGAGAATGGTCGAGAAGAAGCTTCCTTTGAGGATATCAATAATCTCAAGCTGGTATGCGTGTGTGCTAGGTCAGGGCGAATGACATTGCTCATGTTTTTGTGTATTTCGGTTCCATAGCGCACCGCCAGTGATCAGCCTACAGAAGTCTCGGATGCACAAAAGTAGGTTGGATCTCTTTGGGAAGAAATGCCCACGGGCTCCTGATCGCCCCCAAATCGTCTACTTGTTTTCTATGTAGAGAAATGCATGAACAGGCAATGGAGAAGATGCTTACGAAGCTCAATATGACCCAAGGCGATTACGCGGTAAGTGTTCCGATGCTCAATGTCTGGTCGACTGACCAAGTCCGATTTTCGACATCGATTACTCATGTTTTTCTGAAAGATATATCAAAAATACATGGATAATATTCGCCGTGAGGTCCGTGAACTTCGAGTGATCTTGGAGAGTGTAGAAGCCAAGAACAAGGAGCGCGTATGGTTAAAGAATCAGGCATCAGGAGATTTGGACGATACAAAGATGTAAGTCAAGGGCAAAAGGGAAGGATGGCGGTATTTCCGTATTCTGACAGTTGTACGCATCAATAGTATTGAAGGTTTGACGGGCGAGCGGGCCATTTACCGCAAACGCGGCGAAGATGATCCTGAAATTGGCCTGTTTCAGGATAAACCGAAGCGCATGAACTTTGTCTTTGATTTGTCTGCTAGGTAAGAATATTTATATATATAATCCCTCAAAAAGGGGGATATAGAAAAAGGAAAAGAAAGTACGTCCTTTTAATCCGTGAATGTCTATGCTCATCCAGTATGTTCCGATTCAACACACACGATCGTCGACTCGAGCGTTCCTTGGAAGTGGCGCTCATGTTGATGGAATCCTTCAGAGGGTTTGAACACAAATTTGCTTACCGGATCGTTGGGCACAGTGGAGATGGAGCCAATATCGAGTTTGTGGTTCCTGGCAAATACCCCAAGAATGAGAAGGAGGAATTCGAGGTGATCAACAAGATGCGCGCCCATTCGCAATATTGTTTGAGTGGAGGTAATGCGGACTATATGTGCTTGTTTATATGATGTGTACGCAAACATTGACGACGAATGTATGCACGCAGATAATACACTAGGAGCTGCGGCGCATTCTATAAAAGAGATTGTCAAGGAAGAAGCCGACGACTACTTTGTGGCTATCTTGTCAGATGCAAACATCCAACAGTACAGCATCCATCCGAACGACATTGCACGAGGTAAGGGAGATCCTTTCGAAATGATCTTGAGGACACATGTATGTCTTGAAAACTCACCCATGCTTTATTGTTTAGTGCTAAAGTCAGACGACCGGGTCACTGCGCAAATGATCTTCATTGGATCGCTTGAGAACCAAGCTGAGCAGTGAGTGGGCTGTGTATACAATCGATATTCTTGTTCTCATATGCGTTCATTACTAGGTTGAAAAAGGCGCTCGGAAGCCAAGCACATATTTGTGCAGAGAACAAGGACCTTCCGAAGATCATGAAAGCCATGTTTTTGGCATCGATGGTTAAATAGATGATATGCGGAGTTTGTGACTACCATAGAAAGTAAGATTTAAAGTATGCCTTAGCATTTTCTGATATTCCTCTTTTTCCTTTTCTTTTCCTGGCGCTTTTTATCCTTAATAGAGATCTATAGATATATATGTGTATCTATCATGCCGAAAGCGGATCGAATTTTATCCGGCCAAAGCAGAGGCAGGGCTAGAGGTATTTTTTCTTTCAAAGTTGGAGGACTCATCCATGAGCAATTAAAGATGGGATATTGTTGAAAGCGCTATCTGGAATTGTTTCGCCGGGCAGAGGGGAATCAGCGATGAATGCGGCAGAAGTGACAGATATAGAGGGTAAATGGGGCTCTCGTGAATAAGGAACATTATATATATAGATATATATAGACATATCAATATGTAACGCACCGTGTCCTTTGGGGACTCATGACACTATCCTCAGGTTTTTCGCCGCGGTGCGATCCAGCCATCTTTGTCCACCAGCTGGAATCCATTCCTCTATCGCACGTGCGGAATGAGCCCATTTCTTGCAAAGACCGACGCTTGCATTTGATATCGTCTTTTCAAGACGTGCGCGTTGCAGCGCCGGTGCCTTCTAAACGGTTTCGGCATCGGATAGAATTGCAACAGCAACAACAGCAGCAAGCGTCGCCTTGTTCATCGCCATCATCCTTGCCGACAGAGCCTCAGAAGCAGGCGCAGAAGCACTCGCCCGCGACTTCCTATAAACCCTCCAAGCTTAGTACGGCTGTAGAAGAGTCTGATGATGAGAGTACGCCCGCTGCTGCTCATCATTATCGACGAGGCCCCGAATACGCCTATCCTCGCGAATCTCTCAAGGTGCAGCTGCGGCTTGATCCGCCCATCAAAGACGACGGGGCACTAGCCTTCGAGGGCGACAAGGCCAAGGAGAAGGAGTACTGGCGACGGCAGCGGCGCGTGTTTCTGCGAAGTCGATTCATCACCAACGAAGAAGCAATAGCTATCGCCCATAGCGTCTACACAACAAGCGCCATCGCGCCCTCGGACCGCATGGTCATCACATTCCAAGCCAACATTGCCAATTTTCGATCGAAATGGCGAAAGCTCCTGAAAGAGGTCGCCAAAAAGCTCTCGCATATCACGCATGCTCAGATAACAGAAGCAGAGTATTCGGGACCGGTGGAACAAGAAATTCAATCCAAGGTATGAATAGATTTGTGCGTGTGTGTGTGTGTGACCGTATCCCTAAAACGATCTCAAAAAGGTGGATCAAGCGGTACTGGACAAGGTGTGGGGCCATTGGATGTCAGATCCGTTCGTCGATAAGAAGGCTTTCTATCAAAACACCCACTTGGTCAACACCTTGACGTCCGTCACTGCCAAGGCACTCCTCGTCACTCTCAGACACAATCTTGGGCTGCTGAGAGAACGCGACTTTCGCAAACACCTCGACGATCTTGACAAATACACCCGCAATCTCGACCTTCCCGACCCTCTTCTCCTTTAATCTTTTGCTTTTCGCTCGTCATTACAAGTATTATAATATAATATATGTATGTATGTACAAAGTTCAGAAATAATTATCCTGGTATGATATCGTGGACATGGATCGTATGCTTCCCTTTTCATCCGGGAATGGCGGTGGTGTGTCGGGAGCCGCACCGGGTATTGAGAACCACTGGGTCTTATTGAGCGGAGTTATGCCATAGATGAGGTGTTCGACATCATGCATGCTCGCCAGGTAATCAGCGATAATGCCGTCTGATTCTGTGCTCTCCTTCATCGCATGCTCGCGCATCAGCCGTTCCCATGCGTGGGTCATTTGCCGGTAAAACGACAGCTGGACCGCCGCCAACTCCCCAACAATGATGTCGAAATACTGCCCGGTCAGCTGGAGAAACTTCGGCAAGTCCTCCACCAGCTGGGCATTAATCGAGACATAGGCATCAGCAGATTCCTGGAGCTGTTTGTCCGGCGTGTCGCCTCTGGATTTGATGTCCCGTACACGATCGTAATCTAGTAATTTTTGTGCTCGCTTATTGATTACTTGACCAGGGTTGTCATACACCCTGAGAAAGCTGTCTATCCTGCTGTAGACAATGCCCTGCACCTTGCTATCAAGCTCGCGCGTCATGACGGATGAGAACATCGCAGTTGCTCTCACAAAGTCATGCACACTCTCCAAGCTCTTGACTTTGACTCCTCCCCAGGAGCTGTATACCGTCTCTAGGCTCTCGGCAAAGAGCCTCAATGTCTCAAAGTTATTCTTAACCTGTCGAACCCAACCTTGAATATCACGTGCAAGCTGCTGTGATATCTCCCGTTGTCTTTCGAATCGAAGGTGTAGTGAGTCGAAGGACGCATCCTGGGTGGCCTCAGCTGCGAACCCTGCCGCCTGCTTCAGCCGCTGAGCCTTCCGTGTGATCTTTTTGTTGAAACCATGGCTAAATATATATATATATGTTAACATCGCCAGCCAGCCAGCCAGCCAGCCAGAGGCTTTGAGCTTCAGCAATCTACTTACACAACCTAGTCCAGATGTGTTACGAAACAAAAATTAAAAAGCCCTGATTTTCCCACTGCTTACATTAACTTCCGTCTTCTTTTTGTCTCCCACAATTTTTTCCACAATGTCTTTGCGACGCTTGATTTCATTGATATGGTCAGCAACTTCTTGGATCTCTTGAGTTGCGTTAGCCAAGTGTTTTTGATCTGGGTGATCTTGCGGCGTAAGCATAAAAAGCTCCTTGTTTTTATATTTGAAAAAATGAGATATATCGACAGAGAACTAGAATAAAAAAAACTTACTCTTAAAAGCAATGGGTACTTCAGCACTCGCTGGACCGGCTTAATTAATAAACTGCCAATGTCCCAACTCATTGATTTGCCCTGTAACTGTATTTGACAATTCTGGCGACCACCATTACCCCCACGAGTAAGTGCAACGTTCAGCCATGTCCACAACGAGTTGTACTTACCGACAAAAATTCTTGAGCGTCTGGCTTTGTCTCCAATTCTTGCAAACGAATAACGGCATCTTCGTGGCGTTTGCAATATTCACAATAAATTTCGTCGATTTGTGTCATCTACACATAAATACAATTCAGTCGTTGTATCAATATCCGAATTCGCTATAAAACTCACCCGCTCTCGAAACGTCGAACCAATAGAGGTATTATCTTCAGATCCCTCGTCGCCCGTTTTTGCTCCGGCCAGTTCAAGCTCTTCCACGAACACTGCCTCAAACTCAATGATATCGAGTAAGTTTGAGAATAAAACCTTCACATCCGATTTATCGAGCGGTGAAAATGGCTTATGAGCTTGATCATAAAAGAGCTCTTTCAGGAGCAACATATCCTTTTGATATGTACGCTCAGTTGCCACAATCTCCTCGATGACCTTCATCCGCTTAACGCTTCGATCGGTTCCTCTGCCGGACAGCTGCGGCGACACGGGTAAGGATGCGGCAGAGCAGCATGTGTCGCCTGAAGACAGTCGATCTTCGGGACTAGATTTCGAGACGACAGTGATTGAATCTTTTAAACTCGGCTGTTGCTGGTGTTGGTGTGACTGATTATCATGGCCAGTAAACCAGCTAGTAATTGCAGCGCCATAATGCCATGCCCTCCGTGATGCTGATTCACTAGTGGCGAGCGAGGATGATGCCGAGGATGTGGATGCTGTACTGTTTCCCGTCTCTGACCTAGAAATTGTAAAAGGGATGTGGAGGGTTGTCGAGGGCGGTGGGGGTATCAAATTGAGCGAGGAAGACGATGGTCGTTTGCGTCCGTCGAGGCCCTGGGGGCTTGCAGGAGGTTTGCGTAGAGACCCGGTATGATGGCCTCGGACTAGTCTGGCAGGAACAGGCGGTGGACCCTCTAGCTTGGTGCTCTGTTCTATTTCGGCCTGTTCAAGTCGTTTACTCAATTCCGCGACAAAAGCACCGCTTTTTGGAAGTGCCGGTGGCGAGGTGCTGTTATCTTTACTATTATCATTTTCCCGTTGTTGGATACTTGGTGTTGGGCGTACTGCATTGTGCCCGTTTTGTGCGTGCATGAAACGCTTAGATGCCGTCTGCTTGGGGAATAATGGCGGAGACACTCGTGTCTCGGGAGTTGGAAGGCTGTGCCCATGTCCGCTATGTCGATAGGTTGCCTGTAGAAAAAAAAATATTACAAGCACATATGGCATAGTAAGTCAGATGTTGCCCTGTATGTTACTTTAACCAAATTACCGAGTTTGACTGGGACGGGGACGGGGGATGCTGTTGCTGCTGCTGTTGTTGTTGTTGTTGTTGCTGCTGTTGCTGCTGCCCATTTTGGAATCTTGCCCGAATATCATTAAAAGCGAACGATGTCTGGTCGATTTCGCTCTTCCTATTCTTTTTTTCTTGCTCATCACTTAGAGAGAGATGTTGATGAGAAAGGGCTTCTGATGTATAGTTCGTAACTGATGTGGCGGCCGTAACCGTGCTCGCGGGAGATGGTATGGACTCGGATGACGGGCTCGGTAGATGCGAATCATGCGAGGAATGAAAATTGGATGAGATGCGAAGTGACTGAGGTTTTGCAGGTAATGCTGGCCGTGAGGATACGGAACGAATACGGTGGAGGTCACGTCGATGTTGAGAACGAGGTAAAGGTAGAGAGTGATTCTGTTCAAATACACGTGAGAGTCGATCGACTGCTCCTTCTTTATTTGACATTGGCAAAGATGCTATCGGTTGGGCAGCATTCTGCGGGATGCGGCGATGAGGTCGGCATTCTAAAGTCTTCGAGAAAGCATCAGGTTGGCTCGATCCCATAGTTTATGTGCAAGTAAAAGAAGACCCAAAAAAATCAGAGTATTACTGAAGACGATAATGCGTCGCAGTTAAACTCCGCACGCACACAAAACTCGTCATATTCAATCAGTCTCGGCCCTCCGCTTTGAAAGAGATACAATCAGCAAGAGAGTACTCATCTATCTGGCTAAGGCATTCATGCTACCAAAGCGAATTCGGATTTTTTAGATGCGGTGAGGAGTATAAAGGGCGTTATACTTTTCTGCTTTCGTGTTTCCCATTGGTACTTTGTACTTTGAGTAAAGCAGGACTCCCGCATATGCGCCATAGATCGTCTTGGACTACCTTCTGCTTATGTACGATTTAGCTTTACGTACTAAGCTTTCTAGGCCCTATGTCGGTAGACGCACATGGGGCCACAAATAGGTAACATAGCGCATAGGGCTTCGCTTTCGTTAATCAACCTAAACCATCAAGTTAACCAAAAATGTAGGTGTGACCGACCATCCGGAGAAAGGTACAGCAAATGTTTGATGATCTTTGTATGCATTCCCCTCTGTTCACAAAAAGTTCTAGATCGGCTGGCTCCAAAGTGTTTTGATGATCCTTCTTGCGAAACGTTGCACAGATCACATACCGCATTTGGAAACGAGACTCTTCCGCCTCTCGGGTTACACAAGTGACGCCAACTAGAGCTCCAAAAAAGCCAGTCAACTGAAAACGATCTAGCGCTCCCCTTACATGGAGAGTATAGGATGGTGCGTTGGTGATGAACCATAGATCTGCTGGTTGATTGACGAGGATATGTGTGTTAATGCATTGAGCAGATTCAGCCAAAGGATATCATGAGCTACATGAGTGATGTACGTAGTCACCATTGGGTCATACGTCCCTCCTTGGAAAGATACGCCCAAGAAAACGCGACGCTTCGCTTTTGTGATCTACAAAACCCTACGTCTCTTTAAGCTCGTGCAACCAAGCAATCAGACAAATCGAGTAACATTATTTACCATTTCCAAGTTTTCTTGTTGCTATTATATGTTGTCATAATGATAATGTGCTGTCACCGAGCGGTAATCTGGCACTCTATGTCCAACCTTTTGGTGGTGATCATCCATGGCGCAGTCGTTCTGTGGAACCGTAAGCTTCATATCCCTACTGTCAGACTGCCTGTAAAAGTCACAGAATCGTATGCACATCGTTGGCCGTGTAATTCGGAAGCTCCAACAAAGCTATTCCTTGCGCAAGAGTATCAATCACGTAATCGGTTCATACGAGAAACAATGTTTTGACTTTGATTGTTCCCTTAATGTAAAACGAGCTCTTTCCAAAGTAATATCTTTTCTTGATATCAACCCATTTTTTCTTATGATATGTTCTCTTCTTCCGTTTGAACATGCATGACTGCCGTATAGTTTTAATAAATTAGATCTAGCTCCGGCACCCCCAAAAAAAGAGTACCCAGCTCTGGCTGCAGTAAAGTTTCCTTACCATTTCTGCATGCATGATTTCTTTCTCTGAGTGCTCATGGCACTTTAAATCGTATCTCGCGACCAGTTGGAAAAAAGAGTCTTGTTTCTAGAGATAGTGCTGTAGCACCATTTTTTTTTATTGTTTATTCTTTACGGGAATCATAAAAATATGTATTGGATAGGTTCTTATGGGCGAGATCAATGCTAAAGAACGATGAAGAAATTACAAATGAGATATACACCTTCTGCAAAGAAGAGCAGATGAGTGAGAGAGGGAATGAATGAATGAGAATGAATGAACGAATGATGTGTGAGACGAGCAAGGCGAATGCCCATGCATGCGTGGTAGACTCGGTTAGACCTTTTTAAAGATATTCGGGTTGACAAGGAGCCGAGCGACGAGCATGGCTATTGCTGCGCCAACTGTCATGGCGCCTGGGAACTGGATGGCAGCTGTCCAACCGAATTGAGATTGAAGTAAGCCCGAGATGGGAGTTCCGAGAAGGTTTCCAAACATTGTTAGAAAATATGAAACAGAGATGCCCTGTTGGATCTTCTCAATGCCAACGATTTCGGCGATGACCGGCGGGAGTAGACTAACAAAACCGCCACCGGTGAGGCCAAACAAAACACAATAGACGACAAAAACATTGAAAGTATCCGCAAACTGCCAAACGATCATGGTGAAAATGCCTAAAGATGTATTTTTGGAGAAGGATATGTTAAACTGCAGGATAAAGAGGACCTGAATATGGCTTCTTTTTCTTTTCTTTTTTTTTTACCTGATAGCAAGGTGAAAATGAAAATGACATTCACACGGCCATAACGATCTCCGACATAACCAAGTGTGATCCGACATAGGACATTCGCCGCTGACATAATGGACACAAGTGAAGAACCCATGGAATCGCTGGCGCCGATGACTGACGCATACGTCGGTGTCAAGAAGAAGGGTGCTACGTAGCCAAAGGGAACAAGAATTGAAAAGACAAGGACAAAATTGAAGGGCCATGTGAAAAGCGACCTCTCAAATAGCCGAAGAGGACTGCCTCCGCTCTTCTTGTCAGAGGGCGGGGGGTACCGAGATACAGCTAGAGTAGTCGCAACGCACAGGAGACCAAAACCCATACCGCCCATGGTGCGCAACGTGTTCCGGTAGCCAATAGTTGCGATAAGCGATTGGGACATGGGTGAGAGGCAGACGCCGCCGACACCTGATCCACTCACAGCAATTCCAGTCGCAAGAGCACGGTTCTTGACAAACCACTGCGAGGGCAAGGTGATCGATGGAGAAAAAACGAAGGCCCCACCCAAACCGAACAGAATTCCCTGGGATAAGTAGACCTGCCAGAGCTCGGTCGCAAAGCTGGCAAGCACCAGCCCAAGAGGAGCCAGCACGGTCCCGATCACCATCGTACCTCTGAAGCCAAGGCGGCGAAGGAAAGGACTGATGAAAAGCCCCATTGACAAAAGCATTGCATTTGCAGAGGTGCCGACAAAGGCTATCTTGAATGAGTCTGTTTGTCCGGCATAGACATCTCTCAGATACCTGTTCAGACGAAAAAAAAAAAAGGTTGATGAGTCATCTTTCGTTATCATTCTTTTTTTTTTCGCGTACAGCTTTTGGAAATTTCCCCAGCTAAAGACGGTGCCAAATATAGTGAAATTAACAAGGAACGTTGCAATGACGGCAAGCCATCCTGGGTTCCGCCAGCCCTCGGTCCAGTACGGATCACCGATAGCGGATGAGGATTCGCCCTTTGAGGGTTCCTCTTGGATAGCGGTTGCAATTGAGTCTGCATAAGATATGCCATCCGTGTTGGTTCGGTTTGTCTGCGTCTTAGAAAGGGTGAGAGTGATTTCGTTGAGAGAGCCGAGCGCCGGGAAAGGTGCGCACTCGACGAGACCCGGGTAGGTTGAGGGGACTTCTTGATTCTCTTCGGGTGGCGCCGTTCTGGATTTCTCGTCTTCGTACGCAGACACTTGTTTCTTGAGCTCATTCTGACTGAACTCTGAAGTGAGGGTTATCTCGTTGCATTCGATATTTGAATCGGGAGTAGAAGATGCCATGGAGGGGGGTATGCAGTGCGTGGGATCAAGATTTTTCTCGAACTGCTTTATATACCGCAGATGGGATAAAGTTGACCCAGCGGCCGATCCTCCGAAATCGAAAGAAGCTCTTTTTTGGTCATCGTCACGACACCTCAGCAAATTCCCCCAATAACAGGTTACAGATGGTCTAGACCTGGAAAGAGATTTGTAAATGCATCGCTTCTTCTTCTTCTTCTTCCTCTTCCTCCTCTTCTCAGACAGCTACAATTCCGACCGATGTCTCTCGTCTTCTCCACCCGCAACGAAAAAGGGACGAAATACGGACCACGCCCCATATCCGATCGGATCGTATCGAATCGGAGGACGGCGCACTAAATCTTCCTCATGCGTCGGAATGATGTTAGCATTCCCTAGCACGTTGTAATAGAAAGATTCCCCCGCAGAACAATGCACACCCGCGAATGTGTGAGGCTTTTCTTACCTTTTAGTCAGATCAAAAAAGGAGGGGTCTGAAAAAAATTGTTTGATCTTCCCAAAATCATATTTTTCAGACTCCGTTGCAACACGAAAATACTGCTGAAACTTCCCGCGTTCGGGCCATTCTGCGAATAGCCCCCAACGGACTCTCTGCTAGACCGATCGGCTTATAATCAGGTCTTTCGCATGTTTAGTTTTACCTTGATTGGATTATAAGCAATTCTGTTCCGAAAGGAATTATCGCACTGTAGTACAAGAAAGTCATAGGTTGGAATCCCTTACACCAAAGAATGTCGCGAAGGTATTGTGCAAGTGGGTTCTCTCAACCCAGCAACGAAGGAACATAGCCAGGCAGCGTTTCTGTGATACACGCCAATTACGTAGCGAGCTGCTGTTGTAGAAATATCTGCGTCCGATCTCAGGAGCAACCCCCCCCAAACTTTGATGGCAGCGTCTGACGTTTTGCGTAACCCTCTTAAACCACGTTTCTTGCCGCGATTAATAAAATAAAGCAGCCCCAGTTGAAAGTTCCATCGTGCCAAAATCTGGTATACGAAGTATATTGGTTGATCCCATGGCATATTTTTGAGTACACTGTGTACGTATGACTACCTCAAGGGAAATGCGTCCATTCATATGGAGGTATCGTCTTCTACAGCGCCTTCAGTTTAAGCCAAGTGGCATTGATCAAACCTAGTGCCCAGTAGCTGTATTTTCTTTTATCGTTGTCTTATGAAATGGGTTACCCGAAATTTACCCTGCCATCATCAAGTAATCCAATGCTTGTTTTTTCCCTTTTTTCGCTCCTAAGAAGTGACAGTACCGAGAAATCAGCTAACTTTTGATTGCGCCGTAGGTGGGACGACGATTGGACTGATAGAATCATAGGCTTTTTGGGATACGAACCTTGTTCGGAGGCTGTTGTTTGTGGTAGACGTGTGCATCATTTGCTCATAGCATTGGTTGGCTATGGTTCAATATTTGGTCTGCAAAACGTCAAGGAAAGAGGCCGCTTCATGGTGGTTGATGAAATATTGCCTGCTTTTTTTTTCTCGCCGCAGGCTTGTCCAAACCAAATAATAAAAAATTACCTATTTTTGATATGTGTACATGCACACATATAAGAGACCCTCAATGATGAAAGTGATCGTGATATCCAGGAATGTATGGCGATTGTGTAACACTGTAAATTTCGCCTCGTCCCTTTTTTGTTTTTGTTTGTTCTCCTCATTTTTCGTAGGTATTTTATTATTTACAATTTTTGTTATCAATCTCCATGGATTGAATTTGCGTGTTTAACGAGTTAAAATGAGCTGCGTCCACTGTTGCAGGCTTCGCCGTGGGATTGATGGAATTAGCAGACGAGGATGTGAGGTTTATCGTGCTACAATCGCAGCTGATTGTTGTTGTGGTGATACTGTAGGGTGGTATAAGAGTTGACGGTGCAGTGATGCTGTTACTGCTGTTACTACTGTTATTATTACTACTACTATTACTGCTGCTGCTGCTGCCGTTGCTGTTATTTCCCGTGGTGTTGGTGGAGGATGGCATTGATATGCCAACCGGCGCTGTCCAGTTCATATATTGTCCATTTGCAGGTTGGCTACTCTGCAAAGCGGGAACCATGGATTGCGAGAAGGTAGACCGCTCGTGTGCTGATAAGTGGTGGCCGAAACGAGACATGACGTTATCCATGTATTGGAGTGAACCTCCTGCGGCTGAAGGAGGGATATAAGATGCTCCACCTGTGGTGGTAGATGGTAATGTTCTGGCGTATACCATTTGTATCTATATGTGTATGTATTGAGGAGTTGGAAGAAAGGTGAAAATATGAGCAAGTGAAAAAACAAGGAAACTGGCTAAGGAAAAAAAAAATTAGACTTGGTCGTCTCTGGCCAATGGGAGAAAATATAGCATTTATTTAGGAATTGATTGCCAACCAAAAAACCTCCGGCTCATCGGGATGACTCCCCCACTCCCCCCTTTTTCAACGGGACTTCAAAGTGGATTCTCCCCACCCCCAACGTCATTCTACCCGGACCCTGTTTGCCCTGTCGGGGCATCAAAGAATCGGAAAACTTTTTGCGCGAGTCCCCAGGGACTTTCTGTTTATATGACAATCGAACGATAAGATGATACATAACGGTTTATATAAAAACAGTCAAAAAGGTTCTAGAAGAACTATAGAAAACTTTAACTTATGGACCAATATTGCGTTTGTTAAGGGAGTGACTCTTCGGGGCCCCGTCATAAGGTACAACATTTTCCAAAATAGAAGTCGTGTTTGCCCAGAAATCTTTATGCATGATGATAAAGCAAATGTCGCGCACGGCGAAAGATGTCGCACAATCCATCTTTATAAATGTTAGTCAGAATTTTGCCTTTTCTCTTATATCTATTTTACATCCTGAAAAAAGCAATTTATTTTTTTAAGACGATGGGTAAGGTCGTGACGTTGATGGATGTGGCTGCTCTGAAGGTATGCACTATGTCCGTGATGAGGAGATGTCTTCTCTTCAACCCATTTATTCTCGCACAGAACATCTGCGTACTTTATCTTTCAGTGGTAACCTTGGCCTTCTTGCTATGCATATTCCGAACCGAAAGGATACATGCGTTCAGATGAAAAAAGCAGAGTTTAAGCGCGGCTAAACAGCGTACACCGATAAAGATAAGATCCGATTTTCAAAATGGTGCTCGAAAAGGTCTTGAGCGCAGCAACTGCTGCAAAAATGCTAGGAATCCATGGTCGCTCAGCTCAGCGACGGTCATCAAAGTATGAAAAGGACCCCGACAGCATTTTTAAGAAGCACTGAAGTCGTTCACGTATTCTAAACAAAGAACATGAGTACTATTTTTGAATGGGTTGATGAGAAGCCATCAATTGTTCTAGAGTAACTGGTGGAGAAATGCTCCAGAGATTTGAGCGTCTTAAAGTATCGAAAACGACGCTCCAGCGATTTATGGAAAATGAACGCGATTTGTTATTAAAGAAGGCTCGGTTTCAACCAGTAGACAGGAATAGTGATGCAAAGGTTCAAGAGCGCCTTAATTGGGTGCACAGATGGGGCATGACTGATGCTGACTTTATAGAAAACTGTGTTCCCCTTGATGAGTCTGGATTCCATAATAACGTGAAGTGCAGCATGGCATGGTCCAAGAGAGAGACTTCTGCAATAGTTACTGTGCCAAAACAAGAGCGAAAACAACTACCATCTTGGGAGCAATTTCTGCATCAGGCATCATCAAATGTAGCTTGAGAAACCCACAACCACCAGCCAGAAAAGAAAAAGAGCGGGGCAGTCCATTCCGTAAGCAAAGGAAATAGCTGGACATTGCCTCAGCTTTCTTAAGGCTACCACGGTATGAAATTGATAAGTATGAACATATGAAGGACTATTATTTGGTAATGGATAATGCACCTAATCATAAGGACGACGATATCTCTAAATACATCGGTCTCGAGAATATCGATGCGTCTATCTTTCATCCTATTCGCCTGAACTCGATCCTATTGAACAGTTTTGGTCGGCTGTGAAGAGCAAGTTAAAACGTAATAGGTTCTTGAAAAGTGAGACACTGATAATCCGAGTCAGTAAAGCATCAAATAGCATATAGTTTGAAGATTTCGAAAGATTCGCCTCTCATTCTTACTGATGTCTAGTTTACTGTCGTAATGGGGAAAAACTATGATCCAACTTGTGATAATTATACAGTGATTATCATGGTATGTGTATCGATACGTAAAAATGTCAACATTCATATAACGTCGTGACGGTAACACTTAGAATTCCCACGTAGAGTGGGCCTCTGATGATGTGATGTTGTGGAAACTTGTTTTGTATGATAATCGCGTCTTGAAGGATATTGAGTAATCCCCAAAAAAACAGTGGCAGAGATTGGAGTTGGTGCGATCTCTTTCAATTCAGTAGTCGATCTTGGGAAACAGTTCCTTGCACAATTTTGGAGAAGCAATTGCAGCATGAGGTAGAAAAAAGTTGGTCTTATTGTGAGGAAAAGCCAGCCAAGGCACGCGGAAGAGTCCTTAGATGTGCCCCTTTTCATCGGTGTGTACTCCATCGGCCCTATTGCCGAATCTGCGCTTCGTTAGCATCATCGAGGTCAGCAATCTTGCAAGACGATCCACAGCCAGCATGATTCCGGACCTTCGCGCTCCAGCCCGATGCTGTACATATCTAGCAATGTGACCTTCCTAATAGATTCGCATTACAACAGAAATTAGTGAGATACCAGAAGTTGAAGATAAATTTTGTAATAATAACTATTTCGATAAAGCCGGTGACAATATGCAGAGGCCTAGGTGATACAAAGGGGGTTGGAACATTTATGGTCGATATGGTACTGTTTAGATCATTCAAGACAACATATCCATCACGGGTATGAGCCGGACAGGGTTTAGCTACAGGTGAATATATAGTTTAAGAAGTAGTGACAATAGTGATAAACTGTCAGGAGAAGGACGAGGAGACAAAATTCGGAATATATAAACATAGGGTTCAAGGGAAAATCTACAGGGAGCTAGATAGAATGAGAGACCGAGGGATTCTCAGGTCTCTATGTAGGCTGTCGCTCGCCACTATCCCTAGGTTGATTGGAAGATCTTTAGCAGTTTCAGGATTCAAGGGTGTACCGAATGCAAGCAATTTATGCCGTCTCGGCGTCTATACTTTTTAGGTATCAATAAAGGAGGAAGTGCTACGCACACACACACACACACACACACATATATATATATATATATACGCACAGAGGGAGAAAGATTTTTCTTCTCACGAGAACCTTTATTTCAGCAAAAAGGGAACAAGGTTCGAGAACTTAATAATCAAATGTGGACTAAGAAACAAGGAGACAAGAGAGCAAAGATTCCCGTATAAGACAGCAAGGATGAGTTACTATATTAGCTACTAATAACTAGTATTTCACCCGACTTTTTATTCATTGAAGGATTCGATACTATCAACATATTTTCACTGACTGATCCTAAACAGACCTCTAACAACAATTTGAGTAACAAGCGAAGTCAAAGTAGTAGAAACAACAGTTTATGTCATAATAAGCGTATTCTGTCGATCTCTGCGGCGCGCGTGAATTGGCCAAGAACGGGAGACCTCAACGGAGGGGATCATGATGGAAAACCATTTGATTTGTATGGAGAAAGGGGGAGTCGGATCACTTTAACGCACCTAGATATCGCTCGCGCCCGCGCTTGACTTATCTCCCTTGTTAGACTCCCTTTATTGTATTATCGATATAGACCGATTTTAGGTATTTAGACATCGGGCGGAGTGAGCGCATATTACAGTAATCTGAGAATACGTAACCTGCTGGTCTACCTTTTTTTTTATAAATATAAATAAATAAAACGAAATAAAGGAACAAAATGCTAAATAAGCAAACCGGTTATCGCCAAATAAATGGTATCAAGGGCCCTTGAGGCGACAGTTGATCCAGATCATTGTAATGCATTAAAAAACTTGGCTTGACCTCCTTAGATTTTCCCGTTTCTTTTTCTCTTTTAGGTCATTCTTTATTATGGATCCTCTTCAATGGCGTTCCATATTAGTAATAGAACTTGTAGAACCGCTAGTTTCATCCTCTCCTGGCCCCTGTAATTCTCAAATTCGCCACCTTCGGCTCATGTTGATTTCCAAAAATATAAGTGGAAGTGACAGAAAAAAAGATCCTCGTTCCCAAACTGCCGGATTGCGACGATCCTTTTGACCCTCCAGTTGGATTCAAAACTATGCCGCCAGGAGGACCTGAATATTACTACCTCTGTACGTATCCAGATACAGATACAGTTTGAGGTGGCAAAATAATTGTTGTTTTCATCGTCTATGATATATAAAAAGGGGGTAGAATTCCATCGCGCAGAAAAATAAATATAAGCCTATGTACTTGAGACTGAGATGTCACAATTTGATACTGGAGCTTATGCGGAATTCTGTTGCTTTTTCACATTTACAGATTTGGGATGCTACTATTATTTCTTCTTTTTTTTTGGGGGGGTAGTTTCGTGGAGGAGAATTGGGAAAAGCACATATCAAGACCGGTCTCTATTTTTATTGCAAAGATTCACGTTCTTCATCAGCATTTAGACTTCCTTTTAGGTATAATGCAGGGCGTTAGCAGATGCATTCAAACCCACGTTTTATTCTATTTTTCAATCTCTCTATCTGTGCGTTTTTAACCTGCCGGAGAAGAGAAGTTAAAAAAAGTACGAATCCCGGCCCTGAGATACCCAGAGCATGAACTGCAATGTCGATTATTATAAATACCCATCCCTTTCAGTGCTTCCTCAGCACCTGTGCTCTCACAACGTCCACTTCTCTCGTCTTTGTTTCGTTCCGACAAATGATTCACTCAGATTCAGCCTTCTCAGTCAAAGATGCTAACGGCAGACATATTAGCCTGCTGAATACCCAAAACATCCCTGCTACAACGACATACACTGACTCATCCCCCACCAATCCGATGCGGCAGCGCGCATTGTCTGGTCGTCGCAAGTACCATTGTAACGAACCAGGTTGTAAGAAGAGCTTTACGACAAGGTAATACTATATATGCTCTTCTCACCAGGAGAGTCTCGCACTGATAGCCCCGCCCCTGCTATTCCATTTTAGTGGACATCTTGCACGCCACAACCGTATTCATACTGGCGAAAAGAATTTCCAATGTCTTTATCCCGGGTGCCCTTCTCGCTTCTCACGTCAGGACAACATGATGCAGCATTATCGCACCCACCTCTCGCCGAGATCGAGACGAAACCATCAGCTCGTTCGTAAAACCAATCCTTCCTTCGCCCATTATCCGCCATACGAGATCGATAGGCGTATCCCCATCTTGACTTTCGATGGTCTCTCATCCGTATCCTCCACGCACACTTCTCCACTGAGTTCGCCTACAGAAGAATTGCATTCTCCTATCCTTCCTCAGCTTCAATCGCCTTCTTTCGCAGACAAGGCCGTGATGAAATTGCAGCCTCTCGAGCCATCGCCTCCTTCGCTGTTCACCACCTCGCCCCCTTCTTCTTTCTTATGCGCAACACCCCCGCTTTCTCCATCTGCACGTCCCATACTCCTTCCTCCAGTCCGTCCTATGATGTATCATCCCTCCGAACCAGTAGCTGCTGCTGTCCAACATTTCCGAGTCATCAGTACTCCCAGCTAAATTTCTCGTCGTCATTTTCCGCACATATTCGGCAATCGTCTTCACTATTCTCTATCAAGCTATCTCATACCCATTGGACCCTCACTCATTCCATACTTTTTATTCAAATATGTATTTCAAAAGCTGTACTATAAACATTTTCATTTGCTCTCCTCTTCTTTTTTCTATTCTTCTCCTGCCTTCTCTCGATCCCCCTTTTTTTTGTTTCCCCATGTTACATATCCTATTCTTACCCTTTTGCTTGCTTGTTGTATGCCAGTCTTTACCCTATTTTATCCAATATGTCTCTTTTCCATTCTTCTTTTTCTGGATATCCATAGGCCCCCCTCATGAGCCCCATTTTCCTGCTCGTTCCCTTTCTCTATAAGGTTCAAAAAAAAACATACCGTCGACGCTAATAGGTAGCCACCAGTACATAGCATGTTCCTACCAGTATTAATATTATTGTTATTGTTATTATTGTCATAAATCACTGTTTCAACCTCCATAGCTGAAAAGCAAATCCTGTTGAAGGCCGCATCGAAACCCTCTCCCTTCCGCCAACCCCCATGTTGGAGACTTCCCCACATTACCGGAGCTCCGTTCATCTGTGATCAAGGAGAGTTTTTTTTTGTATATATAAACAAATATCGCTTGGAAGTCTTTATATTGGTAATTCCGGTCCCAGAAGATGCCAAGTTTGCTACGGGAAATGATTGGGGATCATCTCCTGCATCTTCCACCGCGTTTTCTTTTTTTTTTTCCAGCATGAGATACTGGACGCAATTGTCTAGACCAGAGTTACTACAATATGTTAATGTTATTCATAAGCCAGATAATCATCAATTACAGGATATCTTCGGTTTGTATTCGACTAATGGCCGTGGCCTCAAAAAGACTGTGGAAATTCGTCATTATACGCGATATCACGTCGGTCAATGATCTTGCGATGCGTCATTTACACAAAAAGAAGGAATTATCCTCCCCCTTGTTAGATGACATACCCGCATCCTCCATTGGATCAGGGCCTATGAAGCTTTCAAACTGGAATAATACTCTGTTTGGGCAAAGCCTGTATCCGCAATCAGAGAGATACAATTACTCCTGTCTCATATAAAATGCTTAAAAGAAGACAATAAAGACTATTGACTGTGAGTTGTGTACCTGCTTATTAAGGAGTTCAACATGTAAGGAGGCACGAATAAATGCTTGTGTATCACAGCTTTCCTCCTACCCCCCTTTCTCCCTTTATTTCTTTCATCGTTTGCTAGTGAAAAGCTTATTGTTGACAAATGTTAATGACGCATAATTAGGAGTTGACTTCAAACCTTCTGTATGACTAAAAAAAAAACTGAGGAAAAGGAGCACGTAAAGTTATAGGAGACATGCCAGAGATTTTGTGTGTATTCATATAGGATGAATGAAAGAAGAAAACGAGACTTACCCAATGGTATTCTGTTTTTGAAACATCATGGATATCATGGTATCAGTATATAGTATTTGTGCTTCGATAGAGCCAATTTATGCGTGTATGTAATAAGCCAATGAACATACGGGGTGAAATGAAGATGTTAGCAGATTGAACCTATTACTATGTTGTCACCCAGCAGGCTGTGTTGCTTCCATGGTGCCTTTTGCTCATCTGACTCAACTTTCAGGGTTATCTTCTCTCCATTCGTCGAATGCAGAGAGGCGCAATTTCCGATGGAGCGGATAACTGTGCACCGAATGATCAATACTGTATATGGGTGCATTTTTTTCGGGATCAATGATTCTCCCTTCCCCCTCCCAGTCGTTCTTTGCCAGCGCATACTTTCTGTGCACGTGGTGCGTTGATATCGTGTGAATAGTGACAGTACTACTGTAAAAGCTGCGGAACGATGTGTATTTCTTCCCTCGCACCTCGACGTAAAGCTTGTGTCTAGCGTCATTGACGGTGCTGTTGGGATATCTGTGCGAGCCTAGCCTCAGTCTTGCGGATAATGTTTTCATTATCATATCGGTCCTTGACGGTGGCATGTTTCTGTCGAAATCACATTATCCTTGTTTCTCGGGCTCGCTGGTTGCGTGTATACCGGTGTACGTTGGGGAGCTCGCAAGTGCTCAATTTTTGCATCCTGCAAAGAATATCACAACGGCCCGGATCAATGAGAGGATATTTTCCCTTCAATGTCTTGTAACATGCCTTGCGGAATGTTGTAAATGTAAGACGGAATGAAGAGCGTTCGTGCTTGCTCTGCTGCTTCATTCGGTTGTCCTTCTTCCTCATTCTGTCGACATTGCGCATGTATCCTATCACCATCGGTCCGACTTTGCTGGCGACCACATAAGATTCATAGGTCTTGAGCATGATCGATAAAGATATCCCAGCCATCTATAGCGCTCCTACAAACCTCCTGACGTGCCTCTCCTTGACTGCCTTGGACCTTAAGTCAAGCACCTTTCTCCTTAAGTCTTCTCAATCGATGATGCTTTATTGGATGCCTGCCTTGAGATATGCTGGTAGAGGATTCGCGTGTCGGAGAGAAAAGCATTGATGGACTTTGCCCCTCTTGTCTCTAAGAACTTGCAGGGCTCATAGAAAGCATTAAGGATTTCTCCGGAAAATTCTTGGCGTTCATCGTAGATGTCATCTTCTGTGAATGCAAAAGTGTCGACGTACGCCTGCTCAATTCAACTCGCTGGCACCCTCAATATACTCTCCTCACAGACCTGATGGAATTCGTGTTCATTGTTATTGACCATTTACTTGCGCGTATCTTGCTTCCGCTGTCGCACGTTCAACAGGATGTTGATATCGCGCTGGAAACACTCCTCCAATCGCATATGGACATTAACTTTATGCTAGGCTGGCGCGATGTCAGTGCTGACATATACCGCCCACCTGCGGACACGTTATGCTGTTTTGCAGTCTCAATGTCGGCAGACGTCCCTGCAGCCTTCGAGGTGTGTCTGTATTGGGTGCTCTAATTACCATGATCGATGGCTTAAGCTTCTCATGCATGGTGTTCCCCATGGCCAGACTAAGGAATATTTCATAAAAGAATACTTGATCGAAGAGCTCGTTGCGATCGAAGTCGCGATCGCGTTCCAGCTCACGGAGAAGGATACAGCGCGACATCTGATATGCATGTGTGGTAATCAGTACCAGATTCTCCAGCGTCTCCTGGTACGCCTGCTTCCACCCAACAGATCTCGAAAAGAGATCTTGGTAACGTTGAATTGTCTGTGACGATGATCGATATATAATAGTGGATTTGACAAGTACATACACGGCAGTGAATGCATCGTGCTCGTATGAAAAGGAAAAGGAATCTCGAACAAATGATATTTATGTTGATAACTGATAAATTTATTCAACAGTTTATGCGTTCGTCAACTTTAACAATGGTTCTGGGTAACGCAGCGAAGAGCTTGCTGAGAGTATGTATATAAGGCGCAAGAAGTAGGTTGGGTGGATCAAGGATCAAAAACAATACAGGATCCTAACAGTTCTAGAGGCGAGTGCCCTGATCATCTCTTCACAAACAGAGATTGCTAGATGAATGATTAAACTCCTCCTGTCAAAGAAGCGATCGCCTATACCAGCTTTGCAAATCATTTTCCAGAAGATATTTGGGATGTCGCGCAATTTCATAAGCTACTTCACCGCTAAGCTATTTTCACATTCCGCGAGCAAGAAGGTTCTATTGGAAAAAATCCAGTAGTTGACAATCTCCGTTTATTATTACTTGAGGTGATTGGGTGCGTTATGGAACAACGTTTTCCACATATAGGCCTCGGATAAAAGCAGCTCGACGTCTTTGGTTTGCCAGTTCTCGGTTGGTAGTTGCTGAAGGAAGAGCATGATTCCCTGGAAATGCAAGAGAGAGAGAGAGAGAGAGAGAAATTTAGGATCAGAGGCACGTCCATGCCTTTGCGTCGTCACATCTTCTTCAATGCACATATACCTGAAAATCCTGGCTCCGCAGCTGCTCTGACCATTTCACAAGAAATGCAGCACACACATAAACATGGAATTCCGAAAACCCCTCTGAGGAGCCTTCCGATAAGTAAGTATCCCACATCCGCACTGTGCAACGCAGCGGCATTTCGCGCATTAATAAACAGTTCATCCAGCGAAATCCAAACTGGATAAACTCAACCCCTTCCTGATGCAAATGGCTCGTCAAAGGAGCTGATGAATTTCAGTAAAGGTAAGATGATTGTCATAATCGCCCCTCTACACATCTTTCTCTCGCGCGCGCACGCGCGCGCGCCAACTTGCATATTGTCAACTTACTATCAATACGGGTTGCCAGATCCTTGAGCATCGCCACCTGCCGCTGAATTCCCGGCTGAGCAAAAGTATAATTGTCTTGGATACCATCCAAAAGTTTCGATAAGCACCAGAAACTATCGGCCTCAATCACAGAAAGGACCTCTGGATCCAGTTTGCTCACATTGTATTCCTCAGGGTTTTCATCTATGTCCGACCCAATCCCTTTTCGTATCAGCACATCAAACTATACATATATATATATATATCCGTGATCGCTCATCGGCAGAACGGGCCCCTTTACCAATATAGCAGGACAAGAAAACTTCAAAAATAGGTGTGACTAGATCGTTGATGCCTTGCACATACCCACTTGCTGGATGTCGGATAGCCCATTGATATAAAATTCGTTCTAGACACTTTTATCCTCATTAAATATCACAGATTCTCTCCCCATGGTCATTTTCTCTTAAACGTAGAGATCATTGTATATATACACTTACTAGCTGGGTGGCTTCATATTGATATAGGGGTACACCTGGATTTGTTCTTGGGATATCAATGTGAATCTGCATATATAGAGTTACCCAAGCAGGGCGATATGAGTAGGAGGAATGGATAGGTGTATGATCAGAGAGCTATTTCTCTATATCTCGCAAATATGGATAAGGTATTTACCTGATGCCATAGCGCCTGGTCTAGGCCAGCGACACCTTTTGCGTAGGAGATCGCCACGCTATCCGCGTACTCTTTCCTTTTCCTTGCCAACGTTTCCGCCCGGCGTGCCATATTGCATGGAAGGTACCCTAACAGGAATTGCCAAGCAACCGGACGCAGCTCTTTGGGTATACCACTCCAGCTGATTTTCTTCAGAGCCACTAGATACATGATTTTTGAGCAAACCCAGCTCGTATTCATCTTTACCTTTACACACTCCCTGCAGAAAAAGCAATCTCCACATCCCCGCATCTCCCTTTTTTTTATTTTTAATCCTATAAACCTACCCAAGTCCACATTAGGTTCTGAAAGCACGTCTCGAAACTTTTTTGTTTTGAATGGGTCCTTGGTCTTTTGTGGATCTGTACAATAAACGAGGTATGTCGGGTCTGAAAAAAGGGAAAACATCAGCCGACACAAATCTGGATTATACGAATGAACGAAAACAAAAGAAAGGGTGTTCTACTTGCCTTGTAAGAGTTTTTCTAGATTTGGCTGCTTGATCTCGATTTGCTGTTCAGGTGGTTGGGAAGATAGATTCGCGGTTTGGTCTGCTTTCTGACGTTGCTGCTGATGCTGCTGCAACTTGTCTTTATCCACGAATCCATCGTATCCGAACTCGTCACTCCATTCGTCGTTTGTGTCTTTTAAGAAGGCGTTGAAGGATTTATGCGGCGCGAACGAAGTGCTTGATTGGCGCAGAGAAGGTGAGAGTTTCGTAGTCGGAAGATTCGATTTAGCAGTAGGAGATGTTTTGTGGATGGTGGCGTCGATGGTCGATTGAGATAAGGACGGAACCATGGTCACAGCCTCTTGTTTGAGAACAAGGCTCGGGTAGCAATAGCGCATATCTGCCGCAGGCGTATTGGATCGTGTCATCTTCACACTAGAATCATAACGCAACGAGCCAGCGACGCCCAACCGCCCACCATGTACAATTACATTTTTCTTTTATTCTTTTCGTATAATACGAAGCAAATAAGACCTTACCAACCAGGGAATCTCAAACCCTCCCGTCGCCAAAAAGATCTAGACGAGAAAAAAAATGCGTACATTGAGCGAAATTGGTTTCGTTGCTCATGCTTTTTTTTTTTGAGAAGAGCACCTGTGTACCGAAAAGTCTACGAAACCAGCACGAGAGAGAGGGAGACAGCATGGGTGGTAAGAGAGAAGTGATGGGTTGAGATAATGTCAATACATGTCTGGTCAATCCGCATAATGAAATCCATACATTGCCATCATACACAATCCCAGGGGCTACCTGCGGATTGCTGATGACGGGTTCATCTTACTTTCGTGCATTGGATGGTTCTACTTCACGCTTTTTATCGTCCGTGAAATCAAACCATCCAGCAATTTAATAGTCGGAGTCGGCCTCATGCGCCGGGCCACACGCACGTAATATGCCCGGAAATCTTTACGCGTGATAACAAAGCAAATATCACATACATGCACGGAAAGATGTCGCAAATACATCGCATCCTTATGACTCTTTCTCTTTATAAACTTTTACATTCTGAAATGAGCAATCTATTTTTTACAACGATGGCCAAGATATGTCGTTGATGAGCGTGGCTGACCTGAATCTATGGACTATGTCATTGATGAGGAAATGTACTCACTTCAATCCGGTTGTTCTTACGCTGAATATCTGCGTAGCATATCGTGCAAAGATAACCCGGAGCTTACTGCCACAAAGATTCCCAAGCGAAAGGATCCAGACTTTTGGATAAAAGAAGCGGGGATCAAGCGCAGTACACAGCGTACACTGACCAGATTTTTCAAACTGGCGTTTGAGGAGGTAATGAGTGCATCAGCTGCAGCAAAACAGCTAGGAATCCATGTTCGTTCAGCACAGCGATGGGCATTACAGTAAGAAAAGAACCCTGACAGCATTTTAAGAAACGTAGAAGCAGAGGGCCGATCGTGTATTCTCAATGAAGAGCATATCGCGAAGAGTAAGTTTATTCTTGGAAAGAACAGAGAACTATCGGAGTGTGCTTGTCTCTTTGTCAATGAGCCATTTAGCCTGGAGATTGTAACTGCGAAGCTGGTTATCAAATGGAATAATGAAGTAATGGCTTTCAGGAGACCACGGTGAAAATTAATATTTTCATTGTAATATTCAGAGAAATTGTTCATTATGTACCTACACTTCCTGAACGTATGGATAAGGATGACAGCAGTGTCGTGTTTTGTTGTGTTGTAAGAGACTGAGAGAGTACGAAAAGAAGTACAATATTCCTACACTACACAAGTGTCGGATATGTATCGGATTATTCTTGAGATGGTCTCTTGGAATTACTTGTTGGAATTGTTTGGGATTTCATTGTTGATTTCAGACCGCCCTCACGTCGGTACAATGACCGCCCGTTATGGTGATACCCTCGGTATCCTGGGCTGCAAAATGAATCCCATACAAGCAATATGGAGTACTGGAGACGGGTTGTAAACCTGAAATCAAGAGCTTTCAAACCCCCTAGAATCCGAGCTGCTCCAATTCCGTGGAACTATTCACACTGACGGCGTCGGTGTTACTGTGTTCAAGAAGACAAATGGCCTTCAATCGGACAGAGATTTGGCATCCAGAGCGAAGATATCGAGTACGTCAACTCACAGATAGTCCGGAACGAAGCCTATAGAGGACAATGGGTCACCATTGATCCTGGCAGAAGGGACCTGTTGTATTGTGTTCATGAGAACTCTTCACCCGACAACCACTAGACCTCCCGATATACAAAGCAGCTTCAAGATCATACACGGAAGACCAAGAAGAAATGCTGCACGAATGTCCGCAGCTGGTGGAAGGCCACACTCACCTAAACCAGAGCAGCGCAGTGTGAGACCACGACGGGCAAGGCCAGGAAGGCCACGAGGTGCACGCTCTGGCGGGTCGAAACGACCGTAAGCCCGACCAAGAATTTTCCGCGTCAGTTATCACCGACGCACCCAGGTTAACCACAGCCCTTTGGGGCAAGCCCTCTTCCTTTGGAAGGACGGTGTGTTGTAAGTTAACGGGATTGGAGAAGGCGTAGTGATTTCTGCTGACTAACAGGGTTTAATCCATGGATGCGAAATCTTTTTACCTATTGATACGACAAATTTCTATAATTCTATGCGACATTTTTCTTGTATTTTGCACGACATTATTTTATCTTGTTTACGACATTTATTTTTGAAAATGAAGTATGAACTCATGTGCGGGCGGAGACGAGTGATACCCTTTTAAGTTACGCGCCCACAACGCAAAGCTTTGGCACTACCGAAATGGTTTCCAAGGATACCTCTTTCTTGCTCTGAATACCGGCAAGATTAATAACGATAATAAGAGGAGCATCTACTGTGTTGACACTCTTACCGGACTTTAGCAGATGTGACGGATACGCGTTTGACCCACCAGAAAAAGTGAAACACACAATTGTTTTTTCTGCTATAATTTGATTAATTGACACTCGCCCCTCCCTAAAAAAACATGCTTGACGAATCCTTTCTTCCCTATTTATAACAAAACATCCAAACAACCTTGCGTTAACTTCATCGGCAACAACATGCCAATTGGAAGCACCCGAAATATGTGTTGAGTACTAGGATATTATCGAGGATGAGCACGTCCTTATACGCATATACATGAATCATAGGTACTTTAAGTATTCAAAGATAGTATCGATGTACAGTGTGTACAGGCTGAAACCGAGCATTTTCAACGACAAGTTGTATTCGTTTTCATAAATCGATGGAGCGTCGTTTTAGATACTTTGAGACCTACAAACCTTTGGAGCAGCTGCTCTAAGACAATGGATGAACTCCCATCAACGCGTTCTAAAATAACGCTCTTATGCTCTTCATTGAGAATACGCCAACAATCCCTCGCTTTAGATTTCTTAAAGATGCTGTCAGGGTCTTTCTCGTGATGTAATGTCCATCAGTGGCCTTAACGAACTTGTATTCCCAGCAGCTGATGCATTCGAGACCTTCTCATACATCAGCTTGAAAAGCCGACCTTGTCTTGGTCAATGTACGCTGTGCAACTGCGCTTGATCTCCGCCTCTTTTATCCGAATGTCTGTATCCTTTCGCTTGGGAATGTGTGTGGTAATTATCTCTGCAAGATATGCTATGTACGCCGATATTCAGTGCGAGAATAAATGGATTCAGAGAGTTCATTTCTTCATCAACGACATTACGTTGATTATCTTTTTAGAGAAATGGATTGCGTATTTCAGAATAATATGTATAAAAGAGAAAGACTCAAAAGAAGAGATGGAAGCGACATCTTGAATTTGGAAAATATTATAATACAAGATCAGTGCCTTTCTTTTTTTTAAAAAAATTATACAACGAAGCTACAGCTCCCAGCGATCTCTGATTGCATCAAGCATTCGCATAATATTCTCTTCGTTACCGTTGAATACCTCTATAATGGCGAAGGTGAGCCTCACATACAATGTGAAGGTTTCTAGAGAAGTTCACCTTTGATAGTAAAGCGTCCATTTAGCTTTATGCCCTCTCTTGCCATGAATTGAAACGCTGCAACGATAATATCCAGCATATGCATGCTAGGCGATTCGGGTCTATGATCCTTCGGACGTTGGACTGACTTTTCGCTGATTCTCTCTAGAAGTTCAACCAGGGGCTCTCCACAACGCATCTTGTCAAGCCTGTCAATAGGCCGAGTGAGGTATTGGTTCACCCAGTCAATATAATCGATTGGACCCCACTTTGTAGAGTGAGTCGATAACTGCTCAGACCATTGCGGATCGCAAGGATGTGGCGATGGCTCCCTTTTCACCATCTTTTCCCCCGGAACCCTATGTTTCAAGCTCCTCAACGATCCGCCGACACTCTTGCTCCTCGATAGATTCTTCTCCTGGTACTGATGCTGTCCAGTGGTGTTTTGTTGCGCTCGGGCATGGTTCATGCTGATCTCTGATTTGGATATCCGAACTCTCGTGTCTTTCTGATCGTACATCAGTGACAAGGGCCGATTGTCCAGCGTACTGCTGATGCTGCTCTGATATCCCGTCTGCTTTGGCTGCATGATGATGGACGGTGGTCGCGGCTTCATCCGTTGAGCTACATCCAGAGTCACTGTCCTGAGTTGACTGGACGTCAGTACAGGTGCTGATAACAAAGGTTAAGCCATCTATCCGAATTGATTTTCTTTGGTCTTCCCCATCTCCCCTTCCACTATCGCGCCATCAAGTTTTACTTTTGTCATCTCGCACAATAGATGCCTTTAATAGAGCACGCACCCAGTCCTTCAGAGACTGTTCAGAGGTTGTATAAAAGTAGAATGTTCGGCCATGGGTGTCCTGGAGTTTGAAACAGTATTTGCCAGTACAGATATGTTCGTCCAAAAGAATACGGTGGTTTCTGAGGCATATTGTTGCCTTTACAACGGAGTCCTATGAGAAAAAAAAGAGACATACAGACGTTGTAGAAGTGGATGAAACCTCCTCTCCGCAACGGTTTACTAACCCCCGGATTCCTGAAGCAAAAGAGGTCCGAGCCGCTGAGAACGAACCAGCGCTTGCTCCACAATTTGCACTTGTCTCCTCGCTTGTGCAACCATCCTTCCATGTCTATTTTCCGTGCATCTACGCCATGGTCAATGTTATGTTTTTCTGCGGTTGTACTATTTTTTGCTGAGGAGAAGAAGAGTCTCAGATGGTTTGACGATAAAGGGCATGATTTAGACCGAGACAGGGGCATATCTTGCACAGGTGGATTAGAGTGACTACTTCATATCACCCAAAATATATTCAATTTGAAGAATACGTAATGTGACATGGCATGAGAGATACTTACATTTGTATATCTGGCGTTGCCTGACGGAATGTCCATTGTTTTCCTGCAGCCTTGGTGTTCTTCAAGCGGTTAGACTTTGATAACGTAGAATCAAGTATACACGATGATGGCACGTAAAAAAAAGGCCTTCCTTTTTAGATATTCATTTAGACCGTATATGAGGATGTAAAATACTTGCCAGTGTAGAGCCAATGCCTGTCTGCCGTATGTCAGCATTTGTGCTAGATCCATGTGCGGCAAACGCTTCATAAATGCGCTGTGTATTATGTGTTTGAGGTTTTGGTGCTGTCGGACTAATCGGTGGACCTGTGGCAGGCGAGATAATGTGTAACGATTGTGATCAATGATACTATCCTTTTTCCTCGTAACAGCACCAAAATGGGGTTGGGCGCTCGTACCTGTGGAAGAGGCAGTATGATAATTTCGATTGCTGCGAGGATGGTCACTAGTTCGGCTGTCTTCTAGATCAAGTTGTTTATACCTGGAAGACAAGCATGTCGATCCGATGCTGCTTGATTGAACGAGCTTTCTGCCATCCATTGGAGAAACCGCATGGTCTGAAGATGACTATGCATGACGAGGTTGAATTCGAGTTTCCCTGTTTACTATGAAGCACCCCCCCCTCGAAGAGCCTACGTTTTCAGCTGGATCCTGTAGTTCGGCGGACAGATTTTCCTTGAGGGTCTTGATTGCGGTATGGATCTTGAATCTTTTTCCAAAAGTGGTGATGCCGAGCTCTTTGAGTAACTCTGGAGTCAATTCAAGCAAAATGTCCCCAGTGATTTCTTGATCTGTGGGGGAAAAGTCGAGAACTCAGCATATCGCCCATTCCTCGATAGTTCGGTTTTGGCAATACCTCGGAAGGTTTGAGCAACAGACTCGAGACCTATCGTCTTCGTCCATATGGCCACTTGATCGACGGTCCACTTATCGGGCGGAGTGGTTTGCAGCGCGGGTAGGATATCTCGTTTCCTGTTTAAGGTGGTGGTTCTGGGTATTGTCGGATGGTGTTGTTCGTGATCCGATACAAGTGCGGGGCGTTGGCTGAAGGATGGCGAACGTTGACAGTGGACGTCGCGAAGCTCCGATATCGTGTGCTCGAGCGATCTTATCTTGTGATCAAGCGTCGCTGTGCCAGGAGCTGTGGAGGACGTGTAATTGACCGGGAAGAGCCCAATTTCGCCGCGGGCGTTTCGACCCTATTATTCATTCAACATATGCACTGAGCTGGCAATTCTTTTACTTCTTGGATCGCTGCCATTCCTTTGCACCATCCGCGCATTACCCGCCACCAGCCATCTTTGTAAACATCGTCCTTCTCAATCACTTGGACAATCTCTCCTTTGTTAATTGTAATTTCATCGGATTCTTTTGCCTCGAAGCTGTGAGAGACATATACTGTTTTTAAGGCCTTCCATGGCATGGGACTCAATTGGTGGAAAAAAGGGGAGGAAGACGAAGAATGTGTGGCAAATACGTCTTGTTTAATCATGCTGGTTTTTCTGTCACACCCGTTTGCCGCAAAAGGATGGTTTCTGTTGGTCCATTGTCCCAATGCTACTCTTTCCTTTTTCTTGATATCATCCATAATTTTTAGTTAACATGTGCAGCAGCACTGCATCAGAATAGAACTCTTCGGCGGTCGTTATTTTTAGAATGACAGCTGTGCACATCCGATGTCCACTTTTTGGTTGACTTGTCCGATCGACTTGTGATGGATCCGCTTTCTGTACGTTTTGCTGTTTTCCCACAGAGGCTGCAAGAGAAAGATGGCTTGGAATTTTCAAGGCCGTCGTAGTTTCAGACCACACTTGAGCACAGACACATGTTCCTTTTATTCCCGGTCATAATCGACGTCTTTTGTATCATTATGCAAGCTGTGTGCCTGACGCTCATCAGGTGATCCATCAAAAGGCAGCGACACCTTGCGAGCATTGCTCTCGGGCGTGGGTAATGACTTTTAAGCAAGAAGATCTGCTTGCTATATCATTACTGCATGCGAGGGTGTTGTAAAAGAAGAAAATATCACACTCTCTCAAAGGGTCTGAGATATCCGTTGTGTTTGCATTGCCTCCCCCATTTTACGTCATTCAGTGCAGCCCGCCCCTGTTCCACCCCCCATCCCCACCCCCAACATTACACGCAAGTGGGGATGGGGGGGTGGAAAAGGGTCTGCTTTGGCTTATTTTCCTTCAACTTCGGCGCTTCAAATGAACACGAAGCTTAGCTGAATTTTTTTTATTAGCAAATGTGGCCAAATACATTATCATCATCATCTGTCGAGCTTGTGCATGTTCGCGTATATTGTCCTGACATATTA
Organism: Dichotomocladium elegans; assembly: GCA_025716815.1. Taxonomy (NCBI): domain Eukaryota; kingdom Fungi; phylum Mucoromycota; class Mucoromycetes; order Mucorales; family Lichtheimiaceae; genus Dichotomocladium; species Dichotomocladium elegans. The sequence continues at coordinate 1,137,203 of JAIXMN010000009.1, forward strand.
TGTATGTCTTTTCCGTTAGTTTCGACAGGATCCATATGAAGAAGAGGAACGAGTAAATGGCGGCGGTTTGAATACAATTATGCCGCTGGAATGTGTAGAATCGGGTGCGGAAAACACGGTTTATCTAGCCCAAAGCAGAAGCTTGTTGCTTGAGCAAAATCGTACGCGTAACACCCGTCTTTACAATTATCTGCACTACTCTCTCTATCTTTTGCACGTGCGGAGGTCAAAGTTCAATGATTGCCCTAACTTCGGAGAGTTTCAGTTTCCCTTTTTTTTAAATCCCTTCTTCCAACGTAAAGACCAAGTAAATGGATTCAGACTTGCAAGAAATTTGCAGAACTCTGGTAACAGAGTATCTTGTTCACCACTGCTTCAAAAATACAGCCAAAGCATTCTTGTACGAGGCGAAGAAAATGACCACCTGCAGCGACATCGCTGCGGGTGGTGCATCCAGCAACGGCACGAGCAAACACAATGGTAAAGGGTAGAAGCAGGCGAGAGGACAATAGGACTAACAATTCTCTTTCTTGTACAGCAAACAGCATGGATATAGACGATTGTGACATTACGAGAAATGTGACAGGTAAGAAGGGTGAATGAGACGTGATATCCGACGACCTTTGTTTCCTGAAGAAAAGAAAACTCAATAGACACTACCAACGACGAAGTATTGAAAGGGTACACGTGGTCTCTTTTGGATGCACGGAAAGGTATAAAATGGCCGATCAGATCCCATACGCATGTGCTCAAGGTTTTCTTTCTTTCGGTACTCATACAGGCTTGTACGATGCAATCCTAAGTGGTGACATTCCGCAGGCGTTCATATTGATACATCGTCATTTCCCTGCGCTTGCGGCCTACGATAAACAGGATCCGATGATAGTCGAACCCACAGATATACATTCTTTCGGCAACAGCTGCACCAGTGACGATGATTTTACGCACCTGGAATACATCGTCTTTAAGTTGAAATGCCAGCAGTTCATAGAGATAGTGCGGACCTCCAATGAGGTGGAGGCCATCGTTTTCGCCCAGACTCACCTCAAATCAAGACACAAAGAGTACCGCGAGCTGACCAATGAGGTTGCGTCCCTGATCGCATATCCAGACCCGCATAATGCAAGTTGCAGTCATCTACTAAGCCAAGAGCGGCGACGCCTACTCGCGGATGAGGTGAACAAAGTCGTTTTACGTAAGACACAACTGTCCATCCGCTCTCTCTCTCTCTCTCAGATAAAGAGAGCCATACTGGACCCATGGTTAACAATTCACTTTTAAAGGGCTCTCCAATTTACGATACGAAACCGCTTTAGAAAGGATTCACAAACATGCCGAACTCCTTGCAGCCGAGAATGCAGCTAATATCTCTGACTCGCCGACCGAATACTGATTCACACTCTAGAAACACCATTTCTTTCCCGCCCAGAAAAGAAAAGAAAAAGCTCGCGAACACTGACTGTTTCCTTCCGATCCACCCCAACAAAGCATCGTTTTTTCCTGTAGATGAAGCATCTTTACTGTCTCTTCAAACCAACATCCCCATTTGCATATCACGTCAGCCATGCTATCTCAAATGTCTTGTTTTCGATGATCGATTTTACTCTCTTTTATTGTGGTTACTTTCTCTCATCGCGTATGTTTACTCCGCTCGCTCGCTTATTTGATGTCCACGACGGAAAGAGCTATTCGTGAAAAGTCCAGGTTAAATCCCTAGTATACGCGAATTACACATTTTCAAGGAGCGTACCAGGAGGGAGGGACTGTCTCAACTTGTTGGCCTTGGACTTGTCCTTGACGACAAGAGTGTAAAGGTAGCGCGAGCATCTGACCTTGAACTTGACAGAGTCAGCGTTCTTCTTGATGCGAGCAGCTGCAAGGTTTTCAAAATGACACAGAGGAATTCTAGTGTTAGTAGACAACTGTGGGATGTTTCATGGAAGAGATCTAGTGAATAATTTTTACATTGGGCATCCTTTCTGCGGGCAATTTCGAGGAACTGCTTGATATCCTGGATTTGCTTAGGCTAATTTTTTTTTTGTGTAAATTAGTCGTTCAATCCATCCATCAATCCATTCATCTGTTCTCTTTCTATCTCTTCCTTTCTTTGTGTTTTCCACCAACATCATCGATTCTCCGTCATCACTCTTCTTTGATCTTCTTTACATACCATCTCTGCTACACGCTTGAAATAGGAAAGAGGGAATTCGAATCATCTCAGCGTTGCCGCTTGTGTATCCCCGCCCTTGCTCCTCTGACGCTCCTCCACTTTTCCCCGGGGTCCCGGAGACCCCGGGACGCGGATTTGTCCGGTCCGCACTTTTTGAATGCCCGAGCTCCGGGCACCAGCTCAACGCTGCGACAAAAAAGCAAAGCGGTGCGGTTTTCTTTCCAAGTCCGCCATTGGGGGGGGGTGTTGCGCGGAAAGGGACTAGCAACGCGAACGCTTGAAAGCGGGACGTATCGTGTCAGACGCAGCGATGCGTTTAGTACGTTCCCTTCTTTTGAATATTGCGCATGAAGTTGATCGACTCTCGACACGATGCGCCCAATGCAATGTCTTTCAGCGCCATTACCGTATCAGTGCCTGGCAGCCATGGGAAGATCAGATGCTTAGAAATTTTGTCCAGCATAATGGCAACAAGTGGACCGAATGTGTGACTCATTGCCTTCCCCATCGGACTCCAAATCAGTGCCAGCTACGCTGGGCGGATTGCCTTGATCCCAACTTGCGCAAAGGACCCATGTCAAAAAGTGAGCTTGAATTGCTTCGTAAAGGCGTTGCTGAGCATGGCGAGGGCCATTGGAAGGCGGTGCGAGATCAGTATTTACCGAATCGCTCACCGCGAATGCTAAAAGCGGCTTGGGCATCCGTCGCTAATCCAAGGCTAGGTGGACATAAACGATGCTGGACTGCGGAAGAAGATGAACTTTTGCTCAAAGGATACACAGAGTTGGGAGGCCCAAAGTGGAAGCAGATTGCGGATCTGTATCTGCCCGGTCGGGCTCCTACCACAATTGCATCCCGCTACCGCACAAAGCTGGAGCCCGGCGTGATAAGTGCACCTTGGACTGAAGAAGAACGGTCCTTGCTCCTGCGGCGCGTCATTCTTTATGGACAAGAGTGGAAAACGGTGGCTGAGGGCATTCCCGGTCGTACTCCAGCCGCATGCCGAACCGCGTGGGCTGAGAAGGTTGATCCGTCCATTAAACAACCCGGCAGCCGCTCCTGGTCATACCAGGAGACAAATATCTTTTGGCGTCGGCTCTGGGCCCATGGCGGGGACTGGGTCAAGGTCAGGGCAGCTCTGCCGGGCCGGAGCCGAGTCATGCTTCAACGGAAATTCCACGACGATCTAAAGGCACTCCGGCTAGTGGTCGGGGAAGCTATCGAGATTCGCGCGGACGAGACAAGGGTCGAGTGGAGAACACGCGTCGCGGGCCACATATGTCAATGGTTTGAACAGTATATAGATGTTAAAACGGACCCCGCAGGCGCACTCATGTTCAAAGAAGTCGTCAACAGCGTATGGACAAGTGAAGACTTGCAGACGCTCAGAGCTGCAACAACAGATATACACCATGTGGATTGGTCTGCCGTCGCGAAGAAATTAGGCAAAACTGTCGTCCAATGCAAATACCAGTACCAGAAACAACTTGCTCTTCAACAGCGGATACGGTGGACAAAGGAGCTTGACACAGAACTTTGTAAGCTCGTGGACGTGTATGGAGACAATGATTGGAATACGATCTCGGAGAAAATACCCTGCAGCACATCTGAAGAATGCCAGCACCGATATCAGAGGCTGCTGGAAATGCAAAATAAGATCCAGGGTCGCTTTACCCAGGAAGAGGACGCGTTGCTCCACGAAGGCGTATCCATGTTTGGTAAAAATTGGGTTGCCATAGCGAACACGTATCTACCGCAGCGGTCACCCTGGCAATGCGAGGCGCACTGGCGGACTACTACCACGCCCCGCAAGGTAGGGTCATGGTCAAAGGAAGAAGATGAGACCCTGAAATTTGCAGTCGAACAATACGGAGAGTCGTCTTGGAAAAAAGTCGCGACCTTGGTGGCGAATCGAACGACGACGCAGTGTCGTGACCGGTATCAACGGTATCTGGCGGTTGAGGGGAGAAAAACTGGAAAATGGTCATTTGATGAGCGAATTCGGCTGATGGAAATCGTGAATCGGGAAAAGCAAAATGGTGCTGTCGACTGGAAGAAAGTCGCCGTCCAGTTGGGGACTGGTCGAACACAATGGAGTTGCAGTGCAAAGCATAGGAGTATGGTGAAGTTAGGCAACGAATTTGGTCTGCGTACCAGACGATGAACGAACATCTCATTTAATCATATGAATTTACGGCATGAAAGACGCTATCTTGTTATGTATCCATATATACTATTGTAGGGTTATTATCTCAGTAATTGAAAAGAAATGACACTTATATCGGTATGCAGATCCCTCCGTCAATGGACGTGGACTGGTGCTCAACAACCATCAAATGTCACGGATTATGGGATTGTACCACGGTCAAGCGCTCGTTTTATATATCCCATAGGTTCTGTAGGCTCAAATGCCACAGGTACAGTAAAGAATAGTTGCTTTATCCATTATCATTTGATCCCTCTACATGCCTAACTGGTCACCGTCAGCTGAGACCAGCGCGCCATTGTTGAGCGTAAGCTACGTAAAAAGACCCAGCTTTTTCAGAACTGAAACTATTCAAAGCGGATAAGTCAATGACATTGCACTCTACTGCACACGACAGAATCCGATACGCTTAAGGCGTTTAACAAAAGCCGAGCCAGCTCGGATGAAGGGCCTTTCGATCCTTTGCATGCTTTCCATCCCTTCATGGTTTTATTCTACGAGTGAATTATGTGATTGATAAACATACCAGATACTGTGCTGCAAGTCATTCAACCGACCACAATGGGGAGGTCTGCCCTATGCATACACAACCCTTACTTCCCAAAATCAAATCGTCTATGCACATACTGCCGTCCCACCCCCCGCTCCTATGCTCAATCGGAAACATTCAATAAGCAGGGCGCAAAAAAAATAAATTACCTTGTCTGTTTGGTTAGATCCCCACTTGCTTCAAGGGGGTTATATTCCAACCCAAGGATAGTTCATCCTTGCCGATCGAGTTTCATTCATCCAAGCTTGTCTTTTCCTCTTTAGCACCAGACAAAGTTTTGCTATTGGATTAATAGCAATATCTACTCTTCACTTATATTACAGTATGTATGTACAGTACACTAGCATTAGGCTATCGACGCGGCCCAGCTTGATACTTGGCTGGTTCAGCGAGCCAAGGCGTCGCAATTTGGGCCAAGAAGAAGTGCAATTAACACTGTGTCCCAGTAAATGCATCATCTGCAAAGCGGAAAAAAAAAGAACATCCCATGGAAAGAACAGTATTGGTCGATTGATACGTCAGATGTTGCATCATCCTCCAGCTTCTGAAATGCTACGGGTTTCGCCATAGGCTCAAAGTCTGTTAACGAAAACGCATGCGGCAACCCATACCTGTGGGTACACACCTTCCGTAACTCTAGGGATGTCACTACCGGGCAATAAGGACATGGGCCTTCGCGTGGAAAGCTCCATCTTTTGTACGCACATCCATACCCTCGGGTCTGTAGTATGTCAAATTCTGCACACAGTGGCGAAAGGAAGCTGTCTCGGTCTTTGAGCGCGCGAGGGACCGGGTACGATCAACGTTCGGAGCATCGCTTAGTACATTCACCCCGTGGCAAGTTGTAGATGACGCTATGCACCATGGAGCCATTTTTCTGAATCCATCAATAAAGATGCCAAGAGCAAGGTCGAAATAATGTCTCAGAAGCAGAACTGTCAAAGATGTCCTCCATCGCCACCTGTTCTGTATCCATTCTTTCGGCTCGGTAGCGACGAAATTCTCTTGTTTTTTTTTTGGATAAAGCGCCCAAATGCTTATCCAACAACATGTACCTGACGTTTGTTAATGATTTGCCGTAGTCCTCGCAGCGGCTAACAACACGGTTGTCGATATCGCAAGCCTCTTGATCGAAGCCGGCATACATGTTGCATCGGCGCGGGGCAACAGTGTTGGGTGTCAATGTGGAACTTTTGCGAGCTGCCACAAAGCACGGGCAGGGTTGATACGGTTGTGCTTCAACACCACTCCGAACCGTCCCATAGCGCTAGGTCGTTAAATTGCCGAATAAGGAAGGGTAGGTGGGTGGGGGCGGAGGGCGGCGCTGTCTGTATTGTGTGTGTGTGTGGATGAGACCATCGGTTCAGTTTTGTGTCCCAATACTATTTTCTTTCTCTTTTCTCTTTACCCTACGCTATCCACCCATCGAAATTCTCTCTCCATTTACATTGACCATAAAGAATTCACCATGGCAGACACTTTCTCCAGTGGCGAAGGTTATGATGTTGATAACAATGGCGTCATTCCAGACCTCTTTCCGCCATTAGGTTTTGGATCGATTCCCATGGGTCGCAAAGACAGCGCATCCTCGAGTCCGCGTGACAATGCCATCTGGCAAGATTCGTCCCTTATCATGGGCATGTCACCGCCCCAAGCGGCGTGTGATTTGGTCGCTGGACCGAGCTGTAACAACAACACTAGCAGCAGCAGCAGCAGTAGCCAGGTCCCTACCGACACACCTGCAGATACTTCTGTCTTCCATATCTCTTGGGGAGGAGACGATAAACCACCGGCCGATCTCCACCTCGAGGAAAACCCCGAGATTGTGTCAAGGAAACCGCTCCCCAAACCACGCGGCATCCGTCGACTTCCTGAGCCCGAGCCTGCAGAAGACGGCACGGTGGATGAAGACACATTAAGACGACGTCGGGTACAAAAGAGAGCGACCCTCGAGAGCGTGCACTCGCCGGGGGTGGGGGAAGAAGGGTTTATTTCCAGAGAGCTTACCTTTCTTTATTTTTACTTTGATACAGAACACATATGCTGCCCGAAGATCCCGACTCAAAAAGTTTCTAAAGATCGAGTTTCTGGAGAACAAGGTGAATCAGCTCCAGTCTGAAAACGGCAAGCTCGTCCTTAGCAATGCACTTCTCGAATCTGAGAAGCGGGGATGGCTGGCCAAGGAGGCTGAGTATAAGAAACGGATAAGATGGTTAGAAGAATCCAAAGGATTTTCTCCAGAATCTTGATGTGCCCTTCTTTACATCACACCACTCCACCCACCTGCACACAGACGGCCCGCATATGACCCTGCTTACACCAACCAACCAGCCGCCGCCGTCGTCATAATGGCATGCTTTGCCTTGTCTATTCGTACCCATCTCTTACGCTCTCGTTTGTACATACAGATTCCCCTTCTTCTCAATATATTGCATGAAAATGTTCTTTTGTTTTCCTTTGTATGGCTTTATTTTTTCAACTCAAGCGCGCTCCTCGTTGAGGAGCCGCAACGTCTTCTGGACCTCCATGCGCCGCTCGTCCAACAATGTTTCGAGTTCGCGTTTTTTGCTTCGCACATCGTCAACAATCCGAGTCAGTCTACGGACAGCATCTCTCGCCGCCTCGATGTCGCGCTCCTGCTTGCGTATCTTGTCTTCCACATCCGCCTGATCTGTCAGCTGCCGCAATTTGTAGTCATAGAGCGCCTGGAATTGCTCGCGCAACGGGCGAGATGCAAACGACTCGTACGAATCACTGTTTTCTTTTGCCGTCTCTGCACGGCGCTCAGCCTGCTTGACCTGTTCCTTGAGGTCCGCAAGTTCACGCTTCAACATCTCTTCTTCATCGTACTTGCCGCCCTTGGCAGACGATCCTGTATCCATTACTTTTCATTTAACAAAGGCTTTTTGCCACACGCCCAGTTGCACACATGCACTATCCATCCATTCCTCCCCCAACATGTCTCTTCTTTTTTTTTCACCTTTTGCAGCCAGGGATGTACTGGCGGCTCCCAGCCGGCTCGCATATCTTTCAGCCATTCGCGCGCTCTCGGACATGGATGTATTGTTGCCCTTGCGTGCTCCTGTGCCTGCGCCCGGGCGCTGACCAAGGTCAGCGGCATATTCGCCTGCGAATGCCTCATAAAGATCAGGGGGCAGTTGCTTAGGGGTCTGCGCACCCTTTGTCCGCTGGTTCAAGATGTGGAAGAAAACAAGGCATTGATCCTGAGTGATACCCTGCGAGTGGTTTACATTGACCAGCGTCCTATTGGTTTCAACCGTCAAACGATACATTCTTCATTTGGGACAAGTGACTTTACCATGCGCTGGTCAAATCATTCCGCGTGAGGCCCAATGTCGCATAAAAATCCTCCATCTGAGCGACTGTACACAGATATCCTTTGTTAGTCAAGCATAGATTTTCTCCATCTCATTCTCTAGAAAGAAAACCTACATCGAACTTTGCCAGAATCATTGGCGTATTTAGCGTAAATATTTTGATATGATGCCATATCATCTGGCGTCATGTCCCAGCTAAACTCGACAGCGGGCGGAGACGGTGTGTAACCGGTGTATTGGGGTTGCTGGTAATATCCCGTCTGCTGGGGCGCAACGTAACCGGTCTGCTGCGGGGCGACGTAGCCAGTCTGTTGGGGGGCAATGTAGCCCGTCTGCTGTGGAGGGACATAGCCTGTCTGTTGAGGAGCGACATAACCGGTCTGTTGAGGGTAGACACCTCCTCCTGCTGCGAGGTGGGCCTTGTTGGGCGGAATCAGGGAAGGCGGGAGACTCATGGGAGGTTCGACGCCATTGATGCAATCAAACGTTAGATGCATAGCGATGCAGAACTCTTCAAAATCGAGACTGCCATCCTTATCAATATCGGCGAGATCCCTACGGCAAGATTAAAGAAGGTCATGACGATTTCAGGCTGTCATCACCCAGTCATCGGGGGCCACAACGGAGTGAAGAATTACCAGATACGTTCGAGACGATTGGGAGGGATGTTGGAACTTAAAAGAACGTCGCGGGCAGTGGATCCTGTAACGCTAAATGTCAGTGAATAGATTCTCCATCATGCTTCTCAATGGGAACAAGAAACTGTATGAAATGCATATACACGTCTGTATATAGTACATACCAGACATGTAGCCATTGACCTGGCCACGGGCTTGAAAGATCTCGGCATACTTTTGCCGTTCAGCAGCTGTGATGGCAGACATATATTGTGGGGTATTTTTTTCCTCTGTCTTCTTCTAACGACAAGCTGTAAGCTCAATGGGGGAAGGGTTTAAAAAAAGAGTCCCTCAAAAAAGGCAAATGCCTTGCGCTTTCATTTGCATCGCACGCCAGAAAATTTAATGCCCGCGCTATTGCTGAGTGTTACACCCTGAGAGACAAATACATAGCAAAGAATGGTCCGACAAGTCATAGAACCGAACGACGTTACTTGCCGAGAACTTCCAGTGAATAATGAATTTCTTTGATAGGAACGGCCAACAGTGGATTACCAGCAAAAAAAAAAAGAAGTAAAAAGAAGAAGGGGACCGATGGTGTGTGACATATGCTTTAAAGCATCTAAAGGCTGCGCCTGAATGCGACAAAATTTCGATTTATCCAAAAAAAAAAAGGAAATCCACGTGGCTATATGAAGTATCTTTACATACTGCGATGCCGATTGTTCACCGCCCACTCGGCGTATGTGCGCGCGGGCCACCAATATCATGGCTTATTTTACCATCCAAATATCGCTGCGTAAGGAAGACGTCTTCTTTGCCCGTAGCTCGGATCAGGCGTATCTCTCGCCATGGTTCTTGCCAGGAAATAGTGTACGTCACTGTTGGGTCATCCTCCGTCACGACTTTCTGAAGCCAATTCAAGAACTGGTCGGCAAAGTTCATGCATACCGATGGGTTCTAGGCATTCAAAGTGAGCTAGCGGTCCTTCCTGTTGCTCTATACAAAAAGGGTGGGGGCGTGTTTCTCTTTCCCTTTACCCAAGCTCTTGTATTGTCTCGTACACGTCGAGGGATCTCCATGGTTTTGAAGGTTTCCAGTCCACATAAATCACCGTTGTCATCCCGGAAACCACATATGACCCTTGGTACACCCACCAAGAATGACTGAGCCCAAAACTTGAGAAGTTTGAATCTACAAAGAAAATGGTATCAACATCTCAAGTTTCCGAAGAAAAAAGTTCCTTTACTTTTCAAAATTATCCTTTTGCCGCTGAGTGTCGATCCGCCTTGATGTCTTGAGCTCAATATACTGATGAAGCGGGTTTTTCGGGTCCTGTTTTTCGGGTTTCGTGCCTGTACAACGGTTGGAAGATCTAAGGATTTTTTTTTTTTTGCTCACCCCATCGCAAGTATCATGGCAACTACGACACACCTTCAATGCAATCTACTTCAGCACCCATCAGGAGTGTGTTTCTGCCTAAACGAGTCTTGACTACAACGCAATATTGGATATTGGTGTTGGGAACATCGTTCGGGTCGGGCTGACCGTTAGGTTCTGTCGCGGTGCAGAAAGATTCGAAACGATATCCCCAGTAGGCCATCTGTTTGTGCCGATCCGACATTGCAGCTTCGTGTTGCTTTTTATGTTCGGTTGTGCGTTCTTCGAGGTATATGGAGCCCTGCATGCGTAACGTCTTTAGGACAAGATGAACCCAATATAACGCTTGTTAAAGAAGCCATACATTATATCGAGTGGCGCATAACTCCCAAGGCTCCTTGCGCGAGTAAGGTGTACAAAAGATCTTGGTCATGATACCACGCCAGGTCACAATATTCGCTTGCGCAATGTTCTTTTCGGGCTCTGCTTGCCGTGCGGTAGTGAGCGCATCCAGCAGAGTATCCAAATGCTCCGGCACGCTCTCGTCACGTTTGATGTATTTTTCGTAGCCGCGGTTCAGCGAGGGCCCAGGCGGTGATATGTTTGGTGGCACATAGTATTTCTACAGAAGTGAAATCGACAAGGACGCGTATCAGGAGAGGTATCACCTAGGGGCCGAAGGAAACTCACTAGCTCGCGCTGATCAAACCACACTCGACGACTGCCGTCGATGCTATAAGATTGGATCTCAACAGGTTGCTTATACTCGGGGCAATGACCCATGTAGCTTTGGCATGATGAGACGGGAAAGGTGCTGAAAGTCATTGGACGTTTGGCTTCTGGTGAGTCGCCGTAATCAGATTGAGGTCGTTTGGACATGCGGTAATAAGTGGGGAGTACAGCAAAAAGACTGCGATAGGAGTAACAATCCATTGTCGGGAGTAATTTGGACCGCTCTCTTGACGATTGAATTCCTTTCCATATTTTAAAGGACACATAGACCTTATGTCCATGCATGTAACTCATGCCGTAGCCAAATATAAGGGTACGTGCTTCTGCACCGAAAGTAGAAGTACCTGTTACCAGCACTCGCTTTACGATAACTTTCGGTTCCATCCATTTCTAATTAGGTTTATAATATTATTAAATCTTAAACTTCTGGACAGACGTCTTGGGACGACAAGAGGCATGTTGTTCCCGTTCTCCATCTAGTGGCTTCATATTTCTTGAGTGCGGGTCTACCGGTTGAATTGAGCTGCGGCAGCCTGTGATTCGCTGCTCTCGACGTTAGTTCTCATGCCTTTGTTCTCGCGCTTTCCAGGCTTTGCGAGTCTTCTCCTCTAGGATCTATGGATGTCTTTGTCCAGACGGCGTTTCTTTTGCTGAATGAGGGCCCAGGCAGCAGAAATGGCAGCCTTGTCTCTGAGTTTTGATTCGGTCAGACGGACCCAGACATCCGCATCGCCTACTACCTGATAATCAAAAACAGTATCCCATTCCTTGGTGGGAGCAGTCTTGTTGACAAGGACGGTGATGCCGTGTCGGTGTGCGCGAACGGTGCGCGCTGCAAGCTTAATGAATTTCTTCAGTGCTGGGATCCGGAGGGAGGTGCCCAGCACGATGAGCAAGTCAGGGTTGCGCTTGATGTCATTCGACTGCTGTAACCCAATACTGTCGCCGTCGGGATGATCTTCGTTGTAGAGCACAATATCAGGCCGAAGCACGCCAACAGCAAGCGGTCGCTTACCCAGAAGCATCCGTTGCTCGCCTGTTGCTACGCAGCTGGGGCATGATGGTGCTTCGCCTTCGCGAAACTTGTTTTGGAACTCGCGTGTGAATTGAAATGAGGCCGCACAAAGCATGCATTTGACGTGACCCAGTGTGCCATGGAGCTGGACCACAGGCAGATCTAGTGCTGCTTCCAGATCGTCAATATTTTGCGTGTACAATCGGAGCAGACGGCCTTCGGTCTGCAGCTGACGGATAAAATTGTGTGTCGGTGTCGGCTTGGCCGATCGTACCAACGATTTGAGCTCGGCCATGAACTTGTAGAAGTTTCGAGTCCGATCGGCATCCCGAAATATCCTCGCATCAAAGAGCTCTGAACCTTTCATAACACCGTTCGGATGTTGCTGCTTGCTGAGATTATAGAGCCCATGGGCGGATCGGAAATCCTGTGTGTTTGTACGTATTCCTGAGCTTTGATCCAGGTATTGGGAAGGGATGCATTTGCATCAAGTTCGTACCGGAATGCCGCCATTACAAGATATACCTGCACCTGTGATGACAAGAGCCTTTCGACTTTTGTTGACATGAGCAGCAATCTCGGCAATGGTCTGCTCGATTATGTCTTCAAGGTCAGTGATGACAATTCTAACCATCCGTTAGAACCAGCTGCATAAAAAAAAGAAGAGTGCGTCGTTTTAAGACCCCGCGTGCGAAAGGGAAAAGTTGTTGGCGCAAAGGAGTAGGTACTTTTTTGATTTTCACTCAAGTTTGTGTTATGTCGATCATGGATATCATGTCACTTATTGTATAGTATTTGCATGGGGGGGGAATGACGATGTTAGCAGATCGAGCCTATTACGATGTTCTTCAAACTCGATACAGTCTCTGCCGTGCTCATAATTGTTAAAATCACTATTATCTATCGATCATGTCCAAAGACCAAGCCGGTGTTATCAGAATTCTTTTTGAGATCTGTTGCTTGGAAGCAGGAATAGCAGGAGATCCTGAGGAACCTAGTGCGAACCACGCTTACACACTAGCTCTCGCTCTGGATCGTCCTCCACGAGCTCGAACGCGATCGTCATTCCGATATCAGAGTGCTCCTCCGCCATCCTTTCTTTTCTGGATTGCTTCCTCAGTCTGATCGGGAGGAAGGCCATTAGCGCCCTCATAAAGACACATCTCGAAGCTTACATGGATGCCAAGAAGGTGCTGCAATGCAGAAACATAGCTTGACCTCTCTGAGCTGTCACCTCCTACTGTACGACGACGCTTATATCCTCGCAGAAGATGATACCTCCAATGACACCATCTGCAAATTCCTACAAGCAAAAGGGCCAAAATTAACCCAGTGCCTCCGTCTCCGAACTTCTTGGGTGCTGTGCCGCACGCAAATTTAGTTCAAATGCTCTTTCTCATAATCCCTACTAAAGAACCTTCCAATCCCCATTATCTCAAGGTGAAGATGCAATTAGCAAGTTACTTGGGCCACTCTTCTCCATCGAATGGAGAGAAGGCACCCTAAAGCTAACTTCGATGGGCGGAGAGCATCATTTAAGCAGTACAGCCCAGACAAGGGATATCAATGTTGACAACTTCTGACGGTGGTTCTGCGTAACGCAGAAAAGAACGACTGTCCTGCGCATCTTTTCAAACACAGAAACTGCTTGATAAATGATCGCTGCTGAGGCTCCCAGTGATTCCGATGGCTCTTTCGAGTGAGGGATATCATAGCCAGGAGCGGTTGACGGCAAAGTAAGTAGGATGGAAAGGTACAAGAACTACATGCCGTTCAATAGGCTGGCAGAGTCATGCCTAAAAGCGTCCTTACCCACTGATACGCTTACATCTGCTTTGCCCAGAAGATCAAAAGACGTTGTGATGTGCTCCACCATTAAACTATTCTCCCAAAACGCATTTTTATTCCACACATGTTGTGCACACCTCTTTCGGATTAGTCTTGGATTCTTCTTCTGGAGCGGCCGCGGGCATCTTACGGTCAGAATGACCGAGTGACATATCCGGTGCAATGATATCGCGCACGAGTTGTTTCTGAGCAAGGGCAAAGATTACTTTTTAAGTTGCACTCTCGGGGGGGGTGGCCACAGATGTGTGTGTGTGTGTGACGTTATACGTTATGCTTTTGTCTGGCTTTTACTCACCACTTCTTTTACTTCTGGGAAACGGCCCTTTTCCTTGCGATCCCAAATAAGGACTTCATGGATTTTCCAGACCAAAGTAAGACAGCATGCGTATGTGGGTTTGCGGTGAGCGAAGGCAAGGAAAAGAAAAAGTCTTGCGTGTAGAGGTTGAGCTCATTTACCGTCATTCACTTTAATACGAAACACCGCCGAGTCACCGGGAATCACGGCTAGCTCTCCAATCAAAGTGTCAAAAGTCGTCAGTAACTCTTGGCCGAGCCATGCTATGAATGAACAGCATCACCCATAAATTAAGTTTAAGATCTCTTGATTGCTTTTGAAGACGCATTGTTCTTACTTGCACGCAACATCCATCGACATTTTGTGCAATACTATTGAAGTATGCACGCCATTAGCTAGTTTCTCATATGCAGGGGGGAAAAAAAAAGTCCCATAGACGCCATCTAGCCATGAGTTGTGTAGAATAGCACCCAGAAACGACGACTTGCCTCAATAGACACGCGAGGACTTCTGATATCCAGCGTGTTTGACATGATGTTGCAAAGAAGGGAAATTTACTTGGGTCCCGCTGCGAACGAGGCACAAGACCAAAAAGAAAGCGGAGATTGCACACCATTCATATTTGCAAAGTTTGCACATAGAGCTTCGCTGGATGGTTTAATAATGAACATTGAATGCAGTGAAATAAAGACTAGTTACAATAAATGGACTTGATGGAAAGAAGAAATAGTGGCAAGAGAAAGGGTGGGTAAAAAAGTAATACTATGTATGAAAGCGATTTTGTTGCTATTGTCATTGTGGTTGCTGTGAAGATGTGGGTGTCTGGGTGGCGAAGGGGAGAGGGAGAGGGGAGAAAGAACGGGGGGCGGGGGAATTTAGATGACGAAGACACCAAAAGGGGCATTGACGTTGCGGCCAAGGCGAGAAATTCCGCGGAAAGCAGAAGTATCGGCGGGCTGATTTCGCTCACCAATGGCGCTGATCGGGTGAGAATTATGAGGCAATGGTTTAGGTTCGTGGTAATAGGCGGTTGTATAGAGATGGTGATGGATGGGATACTGTTCTTGTCGAATGGGGTAATAATGGGGGTTGCAGTTGTAATAGTAATCGGCAGGATTTTGTCGAGAGAGATGCAAAAATGGATCGGTGGTGGCAATGGAGGAGGCGGAGGTGGTTGTGGTGGAGGAGGTGGAGGAGGCCGAGAAGTAGTGATTATCGAAGGAACGCTGTCTGTTCGATTCCCAAGGTGAGCTTTTCGCCCAGAGTGAGGAGTCGTCATCAAATGCGATAACGTCATTGCTGCAAGTCTTGCCCCAAGCTTGCCAGCCACAACCGCCAGCCCACTTGCGCACAAAGGCCATGAAGCGCGCCTTTTCTTCTTCGGTGATAGTCGCCGACGCCTTGTTAGTCGAGCCGGTGGAGCTGGCACTCTCCGACTCATCGTCCGACAAGACACTGGATGTCTGAGAGTCCGAAAAGGATGATGACTGGGCCGAAGATGCTAGCGAAGGAGGAGCAACAGGAGGCGAAGGCGCTCGGGTTTCAGCATTATTGTTGTTGCTGTCATCCCCATACCACGAGCCGTTGCTGCTGCTGCTGCTGCTGCTGCTGGAAGAACTCGTGCTATGACGTTGTTCGCTGTGCGTGAGACCAGCCTCCATTCCCAGCTGCTGTTGCTGTTGAGGAGGACTCTGGGGCCTTTGCTTTGTGGGAAGTGAACGTCGTTTGGCGTCGACCTTTGGAACTAGAGCCTTGAGACGTTCGATCTCCTGCTGGTAGTTGATTCGGCTGTTCATACCAGCAAAAGGATCCTCTCCCGTTGGGAACGTGCTACCGGCCACCTTGCGCTTGGATGTGGGTACCTCAGTCCAACCTTGACGCTTTTTCCTGCTGCTTCCATTGTCAACTCCGTTGGTGGGAAAGTGCTCGTTTGTTGGGGACCTCCTCGCCGTCACAGACCAGTCAGACACTGAGGAAGAGCGATCATAGCCAGACTGCTTCTTGGCGGCCATTCGGGCATTCAGATCGCTGGTAGTAATGGAATCTAGAGAGAACTTTCCCTTCATGACTTTGTCCGAATTCAAACGGGAGTTGTGGATTGATGGCGAAAGTAGAAAAGGTGAGAAGAGGGGTGGAGAAAAAAAAAGAGAGAGTGGATGTGGATGTAAAAAGAAAGAGAGAGAAAGGCGTGGTGGATGGGGTAAAAAAAAATAGTTTATGTACAACTGCTGCAACAAGAAAAAAAAAAAGAGAAAGAGGAAAGGGGAGCAAAGACCGCAGCACATTTTTTTAGGGTTCCCTCTGACTGTCGGCAAATTCCGCTGACCGTTGACTGGTGACTCACGTCGGCTCGCTCGATCCGTGAGCCCTGGAACTGCCACGCAGCCCGCCTCTTGCCCCCCCTCTCTCGCTCCCCAGAGCAAAGGACCCATTACATGAACCACGATATTGTCGCCAGACATTCTCAACATTTGCTGCAATGTTTGGGTTTTTTTTATTTAACACATCATACCAGGCCACGGTTTGTGTCACCTATTACAGAGAAAAGGAGACCAAGAGAGAGAGAGAGAGGGAAGGGAGAGACAAACAAATTTTTTTCATCCAACAAGTGATTTCAACGGGTTGCGTGTAATACAACCGCCCTCTGGGGGTGGCTATTTCTTCTTTGGGCTTCTTCCTCTGCTGAGACCCGAGCCGACACCTTCCCCCTCCCCCAAACCACACCCCAGCCAAGCCTTGGGTACAAAAAAAGCTGTGGTCCAATCACCGACGTGAGAGAACGGGGTCACATCGGATTGGTGAATTTCGCCGGTCCTTTCCACTGCCGGGTCCAGAAGAACACGCAGCAGGCATATCTTTTTTAGGATTCCATGGATTTGGCATTCCTTTATTTGGCCCAATCTCCCCTCTCACGTCAGAATTTCTATTGAAGAATGTTTCAATTTAAAGTTCTACCGCATGAACCGCTTAGCACTAGAGACAATGTAATACTACCTATTCGGCAATGCACCTTATTCGGCAATCCTTTCGATCATTCATCGACTCCATTGCGCTCAATGGGCCTTGATTTCAAGCATGTCATGCACTCTGTCACTATCTATCCTATGGCTGGATCTGCGCGAGATACAGTAGCATCCTTCATTCTGGCACTGCCGTAAAAGGTTCACACTATGCAAGTTTGTATGAACATATCGAATCTCCAAGATGTGGAAGATTTGCAATCTATCTACTACTTCAGCTTGAGATAAGTAAACTTGTTGACGCTGGAAAAGTTATACCTGCTCTTGCCTTAGCGAGAGCCCTCTGGTCTGTTCATTTCTGTGAGTCCCCCAAGTCCGCGTGCTAAGCCACATGCAGAGCACGAAGAATTTTTGCACCTGTGGAAAGAGCCTAAGTTATTTCCTCCTCTTTTCTACTTCCCCCCGTACGCCATGTCGACTTTTGAAAAGGTTTGCAAATAAATGCAGTGCCCAGCGGCAATCAGGAGCTTTCTAACGTGTCCATAGGTTGTTGTCATTGATGGCAAGGGTCATCTTCTCGGCCGTCTCGCCTCCATTGTGTCCAAGCAGGCCCTTTCTGGCCAGAAGGTCGTCGTCGTTCGCTGCGAGGAGTTGAACGTCTCCGGCGAGTTCTTCCGCAACAAGCGTGAGTACTTTTTTCAATTTTTCTTTTCATACAATGCAAATCATTAAAGCGATCCCGGAATCTCAATCTTTTTTTTTCAATTCTTAATTAGTCAAGTACCACGCCTACCTTCACAAGCAGAATCGCGTCAACCCCCGCCGTGGTGGTCCTTTCCACTTCCGTGCTCCCTCGCGCATCTTGTACAAGGCCATCCGTGGTATGATCCCTCACAAGACCGCCCGTGGTGCTGCTGCCTTGGAGCGCATCAAGCTTTTCGAGGGTGTCCCCCCACCTTACGACAAGGTCAAGCGTGTTGTTATCCCCGCTGCTCTTCGTGTTCAGCGTTTGAAGCCCGGTCGTAAGTACACTACCCTTGGCCGCATTTCCCAGGAGGTCGGCTGGAAGTACCAGGACGTCGTTGCCAAGCTCGAGGAGAAGCGCAAGGCCAAGTCCGCTGCTTACTACCAGCGCAAGTCTGCCCTTGCTGCCATCGAGAAGAAGGCTATCGCCTCCAAGGCTAACGACTTGAAGGACATCAACTCCGCCCTTGCCGCTCTCGGTCATTAAACAGCAAATGCCTTGCCTCTTTGCTTGCCCGTCATAGGTGCACGTGTCCTTCTACCTCCCTGTTACTTTGGTCCGTAATAAACTCTATTGTACGAAGCGAGGAAGAAAAGTCTTTTTGGTTGCTGGGTCAAATGAGAGCATAGATCCATAAATGTTGGGCCATCGAAAGCGTTTAAGGATCAAGGGTGGGAGGATTATTTGCATGTGCGCATGCCACGGTTTGCTCAAACATCATGTTCGAACATTCAGAGCTTGAAGCTAGTGGGATAGCGGCTAACTCAATGGCTTGGTGGCACGCGTATACCGGCGTCGCTTTATTGGATATTTAAGTCAGACACTGCTCTTTGATACATGCATCTGTTCCAAGCGGTATCCATCCACAGTAATAAGAAGTACATGCCTAGATGGGTCTATTCTGCTCACTCATCTTTATATCTCATTTGCATGAGTAGCACGCGTTGAGAACGTTCCCAGTGATATGTAGGACCCGATATCAGAAACTCCTGCAGAAGGCCATCGCAGCCATGTGCTGGCTTCTTGATACAGGTTCTTTTCGGATGTTGCCGATGAATTGTAGATCCATTACGGCAGACCACTGACATGCGTATGTTTAAAGATATTGCACTTACGCAGTGGCGAATGGCTGTCCTGCCGTGCCCAAAGAGAAATTATATTGCTTCTCTGTACACCCCGAGACTTGAACTACTGTCTTGCGGTTTGAAACAGGGCATGCAAAAGCGGATCAGCCTGTAGAGGAAAAGTTGGATGAAGCCGGCCTCACCTCTTGAAGCTCCAATAGGGAAACCATTCCTCGCATGCCTTGATCGATCAATCAGCTGAACATCTTACAGCATATAGCAACGCTTTCACAATGAGATAAAATCCTTCGTCTATATGACAATATTTTATGATGGATTTTAAGGAAAATAAGCACAGACATAGCTGACGCAATGCTTCTAGTTCTCAAGGACAAATCTGTAACGTGCTTTGCCATCACGCATGGCCTGTACTGCCTCTGGAGCCTCGGTCATTGGATATTTTGAAATCCAAGGCCGGACACCAGTTTTGCACGCGAAATCAAGCATCTCCCTGATTTCTTCTGGTGAGCCGATGCACGAGCCGGCCAGCGTAAGCTGACGTGGAACAAAGATGGGCGGAATATCGGTCAAGTTGGAGCTAGGGATCGCTACCATGATGAAAACGCCGCCAGGCTTCAATAGCCCCAAGATGCTTCCCCAGTCAAAGTTATTGCCGAAGCTCGTACAGATGATGTGTGTCAATGACTGTCTGGCCCTTGCTAAAGACTCTTTTTCTCCAGTCACAAAGTAATCGTCGCAGCCTAGTTTCTTAGCATCTTCTCGCTTTCTGTCCGAGTGCGATAGCGCAACAACCTTCGCGCCCAGAGCTTTGCCCCATTGAACCTGTATAGAAAAATCAATCGAGTCTTTACCCTTCCGCTTTCATGGGAGAAATATTGATGCTCTAACGTACTGCAAAATGCCCCAATCCACCTAATAGTAAATGATATCATTAAAGACAGATATATTGGAACACGTTAGTGTTCGAAAATTACCAATACCAATGACGCCAACGACTGACTGACTGTTCACATTGTAGCGCTTCATGGGGGCATACGTAGTGACACCCGCACAGAAAAAGGTTGCAGCAACTTCGCTGGGAAGCTCATCCGGGATCTTAAAAACAAAGTTGTAATGGCCACTCCAGACATCTGCATAGCCGCCAAAGGTGCGCTCGTTCGTTCTTGGCCAGCGGCCGTTGTAGGTGCCAACCATGTCAGGACAAAGGTTCTCGTGCTGGTGTTGGCAGGGATGGCATTGGAGACACGACATGCACTGGGCACCGACACCGGCCCGATCGCCCACCTGTACATTTTTGACGTTCTTGCCAACTCGGGTAACCACACCAACAATCTCATGGCCGACGATGCATGGATAGTCAGTCTTGCCCCAGCCCGAATCGAGCGTGAAAAGATCGGATGCACAGATACCGCAGTGTGTAATGTTCAAATCAACCGTATCCTCGTCAAACGTCTTGCGAGGCTGTTCGCTCCAAACCAGAGGTTGATCTACAAAAACATCGAGTGAGTATCAATGGACGTGATCTAGCCGACCCAATTCTTTTTGTGCTCTTATATGTGACAGTACCTTTGCCGTTGCACACCCATCCATGAACAGTTCTTGAATCCATTTTTCTTGATTGTATTGATAGTGGTAAGAGCATGTATTTATATCAGTTTGAGCAAAGACAAGGGTTTTCTACAAGACGTTTTTTATTTTCTTTTCACCACCGTCCCATTGTGTATGCATAGCCGGATACTTCTCACTATGATTCAGTTTGCTATTATGCCTACAATTTCGAGTCTACTTTAACATGCAAT
The DNA here is from genome assembly GCA_025716815.1 of Dichotomocladium elegans. NCBI lineage: Eukaryota > Fungi > Mucoromycota > Mucoromycetes > Mucorales > Lichtheimiaceae > Dichotomocladium > Dichotomocladium elegans. The sequence goes on from JAIXMN010000009.1 coordinate 1,157,943, forward strand.
TTCTAACTGCAATGTCCAGAAATACTACGAAGAACTCTAATACACTAGTTGAACAAGAGTTCCTCTTACCATCTGTGGACACCACTCCCAGCCCCATGTAAACGCAGGTAGCATATATTGTCAAGGTAGCGAGTTTAGAATCCGCAAGATGTTTCTTCATGCACTCATCCGGAAATAAACTCCGCACAGATCGCTTCGTTACGTTTCCCAGTCATTGTTTGTAGCATGAATATCGAGCAAGAGTACTTCTATCCCCTAACTACTTTATTTTCGTCGCATTCAAGGTTAAATAATGTCGCACGGAATATAACGAAAAAGTCGCATGGAGCTACCGAATATCTTTTGACTTAACTGCCCCAGGCTCAATATCATCCATGTCCCCATTGGTACACCTAGTCAAGGTACTTTCGAACCTTTAACGCACTGCATAGTCCTATCGAGATCTGAAGACGATCCTGCTCTAATGGAAGGGCTGCATTTCATCGTTTTGGATAATTTTAGGAGCCTCCGCACCGGCCCATTCGAAGTCGTCCTAATTTGGGACGGTGCGAAATAGGTTTTCTGTCCCACAGTGGACACTCCAAAATAGAGTGTCCGCTGCGGATGCTCACTTGAGCAATAGCATCGTCAAGCGTATTTCACGGTAGCGTATATCCATCGAATGATATGCCATACAACGACCTCTGGCGTTGGATTTCTTTAAGATGACATCGTATATACGCTAGGTAACTGCATTTGGTCCTCCTCCACCCTCATTTTTTCATTGGAATGTCCGTATCTTTTCACAAGACATATGGAACAAAAACTCTACTCGAGAACACACAGCTTGAAAAAAGTACGCTCTATCATCGAACAGCATCGCCTATTTGGTTTCACGAAAACCGGGGACCCATCAACTATGTGACCCATATCCATCTAGTGAATAAATAAATGGCTTGTTGTAAAAAAGTCGCCATTTTCATAGAATTTGCAGGGTGCAGTGGAAGAAATCACGGCTGTTGCTGGAGACATGCACAAAAATTGAAATGCCGTCAGGAAATTTTTGATTGCTGTGCTTTGACTGGTCTGGCGGCTTTACACTTTCTCACGCTCTGCTCGCCGTTGTTTCCGTCCGTTCCTCTCTCTCATTGATTTTTTTCCTCTCTTTTCCCCTTTGTCACTTCTCCAATGGCCCAATCAATCGACATTAGCTCTAATGAATTCCACCATGTGAAAAGGTTAGCGATGACACGTCTTGAGTGCATTCTCGATCTCGCACAACTTTCTCACTCTCGTACCTTTCTTGCTATTACAGTGGTCCCCGTCCTAAAATCCTCGGAACCATCCTGGAAAACATTGGTCAAACTCCCCTTGTCCGTATCAACAAGATTGGAAAGGAGGAGGGCCTCAAATGCGAACTTTGTAAGCTTGAAAGGTGTTAAGGGAGGGGAATTGCCCATATTGTTATTTTTTTTTTCTGATAAAATTTTTCGAACCAAACCTTTAGTGGCAAAATGCGAGTTTTTCAACGCAGGTGGCTCCGTCAAGGACCGCATTGCCAAGCGCATGATCGAAGAGGCGGAAGCCGCTGGTATCATCAAGCCTGGCGTTAGCACGATCATCGAACCTACTTCCGGCAACACCGGTACGTAAGCAGGAAGGAATATGTTGTAAGGGTAGAATAGGATACTTATATACAAAAATTCGGACCAGGTATTGGTTTGGCGCTCGCTGCTGCTGTTAAGGGATATCGCGTTATCATCACTTTGCCTGAGAAGATGTCCCAGGAGAAGGTGGATGTGCTCAAAGCTCTTGGTGCTGAGATTATCCGTACTCCCACTGAAGGTTAGTTTACTGGACAAAAGCATGCATGCGTGTGTGTGGGCGCACGAAGAATAAAGAAAGAGGTGGCTCATCTATCGTCACGTAGCTGCTTGGGATGCCCCTGAATCGCATATTGGTGTTGCTCGCAAGCTCCGCGACGAGATCCCCAATGCCGTGATTTTGGATCAGTACACTAATCCCTACAATCCCATTGCCCATTACGATGGCACTGCGGAAGAGATCTTGGAAGCTTGTGACTACAAGCTCGACATGTTGGTCGCTGGTGCTGGTACGGGTGGCACTATCTCTGGCATTGCCAAGAAGATCAAGGAAAAGTGTCCCAATGTGAAGGTTAGTTGATTTAACAGACTGGGAAGTGGAGGTTTATTCTGGAGGAGCGTGATCTCTGATTTGTTGCGTGCGTTATATATTCAGGTCGTTGGTGTCGATCCTCACGGATCGATTCTCGCTCTTCCCGAGTCGCTGAACACATCAACAGGATCATACCAGGTGGAAGGTATTGGCTACGACTTTATTCCCGATGTCTTGAACCGCGGCCTCATTGACGAGTGGTACAAGTCCGAGGACAAGTCATCCTTCTTGATGGCTCGTCGCCTCATTCGCGACGAAGGTATCTTGTGCGGTGGCTCGTCTGGCACAGCTATGGCTGCCGCTGTCGAGGTGGCAAAGGGTCTTTCGGCCGGCCAGCGCTGCGTTGTGATCCTTCCCGATTCCGTTCGCAACTACATGACTAAGTTCCTCAATGACGACTGGATGCGCCAGCGCGGCTTTACAGACGCAAAGTTTGAGGCCCAAACGTCGGAGAAGAAGGCAGAGCAGGAATATAAGGGAGCTACAGTGGCTGATCTCAAGCTGAAACAAGCTGTGACCATCGACAGCGAGGTAAAATGAGGAGATTAGGAGAGAATAGTTCACATATATTGACTTCTCCCACTCGATAGACGACTTGCAAAGAAGCTGTTGAAATCATGGAGAAGAACGGTTTCGACCAGTTACCGGTCACCGCCGGTCCTCACCACCGCTTGAAGGGCCTTGTGACCCTCGGCAACATTCTGTCACGCGTGGCGTCTGGCCGCGCCAATATGAGCGCCTCCGTGTCGGCTGTTATGTTCCACTTTAAACCTCAATCCAAGTTTGAAATTATTACTACGCAGACTCCCTTGGATCACCTCACCCGCTTTTTTGAGAACAACTCTAGCGCGCTTGTCACCGAGACAACCGATGATGGTCTTCGGGTGAAGCATGTCGTTACCAAGGTTGATCTTCTCGCCTATCTGGCCAAGAAGGCATAAAAGAAATTCCCCTTTACAGTCCATCAGTAATAAACAGATCCCTCATATCATGCAACCGTGCAACCGCTGGGATAATAATGACCCGCATTGAACTTTTTAATTTTTACACGATTGTTGAAATCAGGCATCTGCGAATGCTCTCTATTCCGCTTCCTCGAAGAAATATTCTGTTACTCTGCCATCAGTGCTATTAGTACACATTCAAATACATAAATAGGGATATTTACGGTTTGGTTCCCGAGAGCCTTCCCATCTTACGGGAAGAACTTTTTTGTTTTTGAGTTATAGTTCATGAATGCACCATTAGGGATTTGAAGGTTGCAGTACCTGCCCAAGGGGCCTATGCCAGGGGACAGCGGTATTAAAAATGGTGCATTGATTGGTCCAAACATGGCTACATATGCCTCGACTGACTTGTACTTGGATTAGTTCAAAAGGATGTACGCTTGGTGCGGGTGCGCGCTCTCCGGGAGCGACGCATGCACTTCTAGGAAGCCATAGAGGGCTGAGAACTCATGGATGGTGTCGCAAAGGAAGACACGAAGCCTATCATGTCGCTCATCACCGGCATTCACATAACTATGATCAACTTTGTGCTGCAGCACATCTCTCCAGAGATCACGCCGGCGCTGTGTTCTCATCGTCCAGGGGCAGAGAAGATGTGGCGCCCTATGGGAGACGGAAACTTTTTTGCCAGTACTGCAGGAAATGTTTTCTGCACGCAATCGGCGTGATCTTTTGCACCACCACCACCACTCCCCTTCCCTCATGGTTAGGAATTGTATACGTCCTAATATTTGTTTTTGCCCTTCTTGATCGTTTATTGGCATGATTATTATTCCTTCTTTTTCTTGTCCGGCTCCCTGCCCTCAAGCACCGCCGTAATAATATAGGCGACGACTACCAGGTTGGCAACGACTGCTGCTGTCACTGCTGCATAGATGCCGTTGCCTACAACAAACAAACAACCAATGCATTGATTCATCATGTCAGTCTCATGGGCGACGAACAAACTTTTAAATAACAATTCACGGACCATCAAAGAGCCTGTTCAGCGTTGCATAATAAGAACCGATGGGGAGGACGATCATCGCAATCGTGAACGCTAATAGCTTGACAACAACAGTGATGCTCACAGCGGCTGCTGCATTGCCTGAACCCACGGGCAGTCGGCCTTGTGACGACGACGATGGAGTTGCCATTAGAAGGATGAATCTGGACTGAATAAAAACCTCCAAACTTTTTTTTAAGTGCGCCGGGTTTCAAGCTCGTGCGCTCAACATATGCTTTCTCGTTTCCCCGCGGGGCTGAATTAATTAGGGGAAACAGCAACATAATAGAAAGGCCCATGGGTTTTGTCCCCTCCTCCAAGAACAAAAGAAATGCTGCAGAAGACCGATACATAGGAAGATACATGCACACGGCATTCACAAGCACTCACATGGAATATGAGCAATATATGAACTGAAAGATAAGAAAAAAGGAACAAAGAATTACACACCGCCCTTCTTCACATTAAAGAAACTTCTAACGACAATAACTTGCAGTCCTGCCATAACGATAATGGCCGCACTCTCCAACAAGGAAAACCAGAAGATTCTGCTCTCGGTAGAGTAGACAGTAGCTGAATTCCGGTTTTCTCGGGTGCGAAAGTATTTCTGAGTGCGGGCAATGTTTGTCAGCGATCCAGAGAGGCGATAGAGAGACTCCTCCATGTTGCTCAGCGTCTCGGGTTGCTCAGCACCTGTAGCTGACTTGAAGGACGGACGCACTTCGTGCTCGAGTGTGATTTCAAAGTCGACAAGTTTTTCAGCAAAGGTCGACATGTCGTTCGAGAAGCAGAACGCGTACTCGCCCACGAAATTGGCAGTAAACACATAGTCGCCCTGGCGTTCCTTTACACCATCGAGGATCACCGTGTTACGTGGGTCCGTCACTGTGAAATCGATATCAAACGAGCCGCCTGACTGTACCTATATTTTGCGGTGTGTCCAAGGTCAGCATCTTTTGGTCATGATGGTGAATTAATTCTCCCCCATTTCTGTTCTTCTCTCTCTCTCTGTGTTGTGGGTTTGTGTATGTGTCTCCATCCCTTTATTTTTCGAAATGACTTACAGCAAAATAAAAGCCGACCTTTTTGCCAGGTGCATCGGACCACAGATGGAAACAGGCTTTCTCATTGGCAGCGACATTGTAGGTGAGAGCGGTAGCTGCGGAAGGAGTGGAAAGGAGAGCCAACATCATCAAGATGCTGCTGAGAAGAAGCGTCAAGATCGCAGGACGGCGTGGATGTGTCATCGAGGAAAGGCAAAGATGGAGCGAAGCGCGCGCGTAAAGGAGAGAAAGGGCGGCTGATTGACCAACACGTCTCACGATCGAATGAAATTAACTCAGCGCAATTTGTACGTGGGGGCGGGGGGAACGCATAGTACAAAAGTCCTCTCTTTCCAAGTAGCATTGGATGTGTGTCTGCGGGTTCATTAGGTGAATTCCAGAACGGAGACCCGGGTAGGATCTTGATATTCCAAAGAAACTTCTTTTATATATATGTATATTGGATGTATTGCTAGAATAGTATAAAGACCAATCAAATCGGTGGCCGAATACACTGTTTCTCTCCTCTTAACTTCTCTCTAGCTCGTTTCAATCACCATATGCAGATGGATAACACAAGCGGCTGGGAGAAATAATTATTGTGGCTATCTCGAATTTATTGTATGGGAGGGGGAAAGACAACATACTGTGTATATTGATGAAGACTGCAGAACCGACTGCATAATACTTATTTACCACAGCAGATACTGTATGTAATTTGAACTACAATAACAGTACCATTATCGCTGCATGATATTTATCGCGCGGCACAATGCATGGGAGATGACTTTATGTCTGGGTGTAGTCTTATTTCGTTTCATACGACAGTTAAGTTACAAACCGAGTCAAGGAAACAAATAGCTACGTTACCATTTGTACAGAAAAATATCGTTTCGTAGCGACATTGATCCTTGGACATTCAAAATGACAGGGAGTGGTTGGCCCCCGCCATACCCAACTAAAACGACTGGTTTGCTCCCGCCTTTTTGGAGCAATTAATCTATAGCATATACTGTGTCGCTTCTTGAGACAGCACGTTGAACAGAGATTTCCTTTATATATACACATAAAAAATAACATTGTAGTCCTATTGAACAAGTTTATATTATTATTATCAGAGAACGGGTTTTCCAGACAAGATACCAACTTTCTTGGATAAATGGATCATGCACTAGAAAGGTGCTCATATCTGCCATTTTTTGCCACAGAAAGTGTTTTGCCCAAGGTCTCCTGAGAACTGATTACTTTGTGTGCTTTCTGGCACTCCGTCTCCCAATCGACCCGCAGGAGGATGAGAGCACTTTCCCCGATGCATTTGATAGCACCTGCAATGACCACGCCTGACCATACACCAACAAGGCCCCAGTCGTACGCATAGGTCATCCAGAGACCGAATGGTAAGCCAATGACATAGTATGAACCCAGGTTAAATGAGGCGACAACTGCCTGCTTGCCTAGCGCGTTAAGGACGGCCGAAAAGATGACACTCACTCCGGTGAACCAGTGCGAGAGACAGGCAGCCGGAAACAAATCAACAGCAGCTTGTACCACATCTGCGTCGGTGGCAAAGTGACTCGCAATCGAATGTCTTAAACAGTACATTAACAATGCATTGACCGTCGCAATGCCGATTCCGAGTCCAGCAGCTAGAAAGAAGCATAGTTTGATTTTCTCGGTCTCTCCTCCGCCAAGATGATGGCCAATGCGCACAAGAACCGCGCTGGATAATGATCTAAATATTTATATACCCATACAATTGTTTTGTCATTAATAAGCCATTACTGCTGGTGTGTTGGTGTCGCTACTCTATTCCTTTGTTTTGGCGCGCGAGAGCAAGTGTGTGTACCCGCATACCCAATTAACTTACGATATTACCATCATCAGCAGAGAATTGACGCAGAGAACGATCGATTGGCCTGCCAGCATTGTTTTTCCCAGCGTGCCTTTCAGGGGGGAGGTGATGCGTGTGCGGTGAGGATGCAAACATTTTCATCGCATATCTATCGAGACCATGATGATACCTGTGACAAGAGCGCAAATTTCAAATGCCCAGTCTGTTGAAACACTTAGCATGCCAGGAATCCCTGTATAAATCAGGTACAATGCATGGTGTTGGATAGCAAACCAATATGATGAGCCTGATGCAGACGGATCTTTTTCATTTGTTTGTTTGTGTGTATATTACCAAGCTTTAGAAATGGCTTCAAGTGATGGAACGCGTGACTTGACCAGCCTGGCCAGTATCTTTGGCGAAAGTCAGTACCAACAAGCATAAATACCGCGTACACAATAAAGACGAGCGAATGGAAGCTGACATAATGTATAGCGGCACCGATATATCCGTACTGGAGGTATTGCAGCCAGATCATATTAGATAGAAGATTGAGCGGGAACAATGTGAGGATCATGTACATGGTGATCTGCGTATTCCCTACGGATGATTGCTTAGCGACTCTCTGGCTACCGAATTCCGCACCGAGGGGAGGTTGCCGAACTTCCTCTCTCCTGTTACAAACCAAGACTCTGTAAAAATTTGCGGAGCGCGGTCGAAACAAATATTATATAAATAAGTGGAATACAAAAATAAATGTATTCCTGCGCACGACGTGCGAGACTGGGGTCCTGGCCGATACAGATAAGGATTGGTTCGGCGAAAAGCCTAATTTGAAGAACACAATTGGATGCCCCGCAGAAAAGAGAGAAAAAAAATTCGTAGAACTTGCCATAAAATGCTGGTGGGAACGGCGAGGATGGATATGACTACAAGTCCCCGCTGAAGAATGATCCCGAGGGTATTTGTATATTCAGCAGCCGTGAAAGCCTGAGCGACCAGTGTATCGATGGCTATGTGTCATACATGATTTGTAATTAGCTGTCGCCTCTTTGAACCCATCCCCCGTCATGTGCATGAGGAAGCGCGCACAGAACACATTGAATACGCATGTACCGTACCAGTCAAAAGACCATTTCCCATTGCCAAACCGGCCACGGTAGTCCAAAGCCCACTGAGGCTGACAACGGCCATGACTAGACAGCTATATGGATTAGATTCCTATCTAAGTGCACCTATTGCACGTACCTTCGGTGCCGAGTCGACCGAGAAACCAGACATCGGTGAGCCGCATTCCATATCCGACGACGTATGTGATTAGCAATGGCCAAGCGAGGAGAGCAAGCGCTTTTGTTTCAGCGGTGATAGCTGAAAGAAGAAGAGTGTGGCTCCGACCATGGGCAGCCATCAGATAAGTGGCCTCGTTGGCCTGTTTATTGCTAGTATTCATAGAAAAAAAGGAAGTGAAAAAAAGAGAGAGAGAGAGGATGAAAAAAGATGATAAGGGCAAAATTAGAAATTTATAGTTGTTCGGTGGGAGCTGCGACACGAAAGCATAAAGCAAAGAATAAAAGAACAATCGCGATGTATAAGCTTGCACTTATCTTCTGTTGCATATACGCGCCAATACACCCCTCTGAAGATGGGAAAACACAAACATACTTTTACACGCTCCGCATATGATGTTTCTCGAGAAAAAGAAACACTTGATTGTCCCAACAGGCGAAGGCGAGTCCGTCATCGGCATGGAAATATGCCGAGATCGGGGTGAGATACGTTCCGATTGGCGTATCTTGGGGATTACCCCACAACGAATAAAGCATTGATCCTCACCATGCCCTCATTCACCCCATTCCTTTCTTTCACGACAGTGTCTTAGTGCGACAGTCAGCGCTATATATCCATATTGACTTGTACTTTAGAACATATTTACGACGCTCATTCCCTTCTGTCCGGTCATTTTCTTTCTTGTCACGCAGTTTCTCTAGATTTCCACTTAATCGTTACAATTTCTTTTCTAAATGGATTTGCAGCAAGATCACACCAATAATGAATCAGTCTTGCGTACAACTACAGCAGGCAGTGATCAGATCATGGAGGATGCTTCAGGACACGTGAGCGACTTTTCCACCAGACTATTTGTACGTGACCATCACTTATACATTCGCGCATTCGCGTGTCCTTTTTGTTTTTCTTTCTTTCTCTCTCTCTTCTTCAGCAATCAGATGCCCTCAATCAAGACATTGATACTCAAAGCTCGAAACATGAAAGTTTTTACGTTCGGCAAGAGCCATTCCCTCGGGATGCGCTAAATGAAGATTTCGCGACACTCAGAAGCTTGGATGAAACAGATCACAACTTCCCTACTCAAGATAATTGTGCGGCATTAACCAGCGATCCGATTAGATCATTTACAGACGACGGCCGCAGCGATCTTCGGCCAGAAACAATTGTCACAGACGATGAGTGGAATGACCTTGATTCTACCGAGAATATACTGGACGGACTTGATGACTGGCGGCCAACTGCTGGAGGGGATGGATCAATGCTTTCCGTTCAAGACGATCTAGACGATTTATTGCATGTTGAGGGCGAGAACCCTACACTTGCAATTTCGGAAGCACAATCTAAGGATGAAATAGAAGCCGAGGAAGATCGAGTGGAAAGTGCGCCGGAGCTACATTTTGATGTCTCGGAGACTGTCTTGCCTACCATAGCATTGCAAATGTTTAAGGACGAACCACCTAAGCGCATGACCCTGAAATTCAACGAGTATGTGTGTTTTAACTCTTAAGAAAGCTAAGAGGAGGGGAGGAAGCGTAGCCATAAAGCTGGAGATAACAGTAACACATGCACATCTTCACAAAAGAGATCGTACTGGATTCAAAGTGCTGCAGCAGATCAACCGGGCTACCCATGAATCTGCGGTATGGGAAAGGCGAGTCAGGGCTGAAAGCAAGTATCTGCTCTTTCTTTCTTTTATTTGTGCATGTGCACATGGATGCAATACACGTCTGACCTGAAAGCAACTCGTTTTATTTGTAGTGGCAAGGCAAGGCTCTATAGCACGCGTTTGTATGGCGTTTGAACACGGGCAGCTTTTTCGAATTGTGCGCACCTGGACTGACCGAAGCCATATTTTCGGGCGCTGCACCCGCGTCCGTCCGGAAGAGCTCAGCTTCCTTCTTGGATCTTCCTCTGCAGCAGAGCAACGCGGCGGATCATTGTACACTAGGAATGGGGGAGAAGAAGATATTGACGAGCTATTTTCCCAGCCGAATCGGCTACCCCCTTATCGACCCGTCGAGGGTGAAGAGCAGTTCGTTTTCCTGTTCTCATTTGCATATATGCAGCCATCCCAGACGGCAAAAGAAAGATTCTTAGAGGAAGAGTGCGTGGCTGTCTGGCCTCCGCTGACAACAGTGACCGTTGGCTCGCCTGAGCAAGATATCTACGTGATTACAAGATTCATGTGCCATGCGATTTATTAATACTCAAAGTAGTAGCTAAATGGATGGAATCTTGAATTATCCCCAACTCGCCCCATATTTTATTGTTAATGAGAGCTCCAGCATCTCCTACGCCTTGTATTCGAATCTTTCGTGACACTTTATCTTGTGCTGCTGTTTGTTCTCAAACATGGTTGTTCGTCGTCGCAAAAGCTCTATGGCAATGATAAACCCTGGGACCGAGCGTATGCGCGATAACAAAGTAATGTTACAAATACTTATTCCTTTTCTTTTATGCCCGCTTTATAGTCTGAAACGTGTTATCTATCTTTTTGCAAAGATGAGCACACCGTTGATGAAGAAATGTACCCTCTTCAATTCGCTTGTTCAAACACAGAATATTTGGGTGATCTATCTTGTAGGGATATCCCTGGCCTTGTAGCTACGCAAAAGAATATAGGCATTCCGCTTAAAGAAGCAGGTTTTAAATGCGTGTATATAGAAATAGCATTGCGAAGATCCAAGACCGCCCTTGACTGGGTGTTCCGATGGGATATGGCTGCCATTGTGTTTAAAGAAACTGCGTTTTCCTTGATAGTCGGGATTCTATATTAGCAAGAAGCGCAGCATGACATGTTCCAAGAAAGGGATTTACGCAGTAATCCGAGTGCAAAAACAATTGCGACCTGGGGTGTAATATCAGCATAGGGAATTGTTAAGTGTAGCTTGGGACTCCCAGAACCAGCAGCCTAGAAAAGGAAAAGAACGGATATACCTGAATATGCCTGGTGTAAGCCGAGTGGGGTCATATCTTCTATTGATGAACGAAATACTTTATGATTTCATATAAATTCATGCGACTTTTTTTTTTTTTATTCTGGAAACAAAAGTACCACATACAACATAGCGAACATGAGATGGCGCTGCTGTAATTTAATCGACAGGCAAGGACAAAAGAAGTGAAGTTTAATTTTTTTTTATTTCTCTCTCTTACTACCACCCCCTCGTTTCGTCTTCCCATTCCACTGTACATGCCATTAGACCAGAGAGGCAAGTACGCAAAATGCTTTTCCCTCGTACTATTTCCCTTCACGTGCCAGTCATGGCATATACGCAAGTTAACATGATCCACCCAACAATTATAGATCGGTTGCGGATCCGTCATTCGGAAGATCGTTCCACACAGAGCAAGCGTTCACGCACTGAATCCGCTTCTTCGCAAGTTGACTGTAATGTGTTACAAGTGAGATGGAATCTTACACTTTGATTTATGATAGTGATGAGTACCGAGGAAAGGCTTCCAAACACAGCCGACGCGACATGACGCTGTCTCCGCTACCGCCGGCGCGACATGGCTCCTCGGCGTCTGGTGGGTTCACTGAAGAAGAAGAAGAAGACCCCAAAGATTATAAGAAGGGCGGATACCATCATGTTAAAGTTGGCGACCTGTACAAGGACGGCCAATACAAGGTTGTGCGAAAGCTAGGTTGGGGCCATTTCTCCACAGTCTGGCTTGTATTGGATCAAAAGTACGTCACATACACACACACACACACTTTCCCTATCCCTGAAAAAATATGAAACGTCTCACTTGGAGAGAGAGGTTATATGTTGACACTTGGCAGGACGGGGAGACATTATGCCATGAAGGTCGTCAAGTCGGCAAAGCATTATACCGAAACGGCCCTCGACGAGATCAAGCTCCTCGAAAAAGTGACCACAAGCGATCCAACCGAGATCGGCCATAGCTATGTCACGTCCATCAACGACCACTTCAAGGTCCAGGGCGAGAATGGATCGCATGTGTGCATGACCTTTGAGGTCCTCGGCGAAAATCTCCTAGCATTGATCAAGAGGTACAAATATCGTGGTATTCCTCTCAAACTTGTCAAACAGATCTCAAAGCAAATGCTACTTGGCCTGGACTACCTTCACCGAGTCTGTGGCATCATCCATACCGATCTGAAGCCTGAGAACGTCCTTATGTATCTTGAAAACGCAGAGGAGTTGCTGCTGCGCGAGTCTGCTGCTGCTGCTGCTGCTGCTGCCGCGGGTTCTACGGACAGGGAGACGCCTGACGGGTCTGATGGGGAAGACAAAGAACAGCAAAACCGAGGCCGAAGCCGTCAACGGAAGGATCGTGGCCACGTCAGGACGGTGGCGTCACAACCGCTGTCGTCCGATGCCAAACAAGAAGGTCGGCGCGCGCGAGGTTCGTCTTCATCAAATAGATCTCGCTCTTATTCGAGGTAGGGGATAGAACAGCACGCGGCGGTTGAAAAGAGTGACTTGACGTAGTCTTTGTGTATGTTACAATAGCGCCGATGATTTAGAAAACATCAAGATCAAGATTGCTGACCTAGGCAATGCCTGCTGGGTGAATTATCATTTTACTGAGGATATCCAGACACGACAGTACCGGTCGCCTGAAGTTCTCCTGGGAGCTAAATGGGATGCTACAGCGGATATATGGAGCTTGGCTTGCATGGTAGGCTATAAGACTATGGGCAAAAGGAGATACAATACAAAGGACTCAGTCATATGATTGTAGATTTTTGAGTTACTGACCGGTGATTACTTGTTTGATCCTCAAAAAGGTCGACGTTTCAATCGAGATGATGGTAACTGTTGCGAACAATTCCTGTATTCTTCCTTTCCTTTTCTCCTTTTTAGCGGATAAATGCCTGGAACAAGTGCACTCATACTCTGATATGTTATTTTCTTCTTCGGTCGATATAGATCATCTTGGGCAGATCATTGAACTGGTCGGTCCCATTCCTCGTCATTTTGCCCTGTCTGGCGAAGAGTCACGAAAGTTTTTTAATCATAGAGGCGAGCTACGACACATCAGTCGTCTGCGATATTGGCCGCTTAAAGATGTTCTGAGAGAGAAGTACGGATTTATGCGCAATGAGGCTGAAGAAATCGCGAGCTTCCTGATGCCGATGCTTCAGTACGAGGACCGTGCACATGCTCAAGATATGCTGCATCATCCATGGCTGAATGGTGTTAACCCGGTGTTGGATGGCGAAAGAGAAGAATTGAAGGACTGGAGGAGACATTCGCGACCCTGGAGAGAATGGGAACGGAGACAAAAGAAAAATCATAAACGAGACTAAGAAGCGCATAAGCACGATCTCTTTTTTTCATGTACATACAGCACTATCATCATCACCACTCTACTACGTACGAGCAGCACCCTTTTCCCATTATCCTCTGTCTCGTGAGATGCGCCATTACGCAGAAACAAGGACATGTTTTCGTTGATATTATGACATATGAGAGAAAAGAAGTTTCTGAGATATGGTCCGATGCTCACTTGTGGAGCAGATGTTGCTGGTGTCTAGAGAGAGAGTATCTCGTGATTGATGGTGTTTGCACAACAGGAAGGATACGGATTAGGGAAATAAATGGACTTGCGTCAATATGAGCATGGGTTCATTGAACCGAAGATCTAGGTAGTTGACTAGGAGATGTACTCTTTATAGATCATCTATGTCATATCTAGGAATATCATATCAAAGCAGCCGTGAATACATCAATATTACATATCGCAACATACATTTGTCAGCGCCGTCGCCACATAGCATTTGCCGTATTTCGTCATTCCTGGTATCAATTGATTTATAACAGAGAGAGGTGATCAAGACCCGCATATATCGGTTCCAAATTGATATTGGGAGTGTCCTCCCATAATTGCTGACATGACCAAGGAAAAAGATTAATTGAGAGCGATCACTCTAACTGTATGACCACATAGTATTGATTGATTTGTTCGACAGCATTTATTAATTCTTTGAGCCATTGCAATGAACCTCAATAGATATCCTATCCGCGTCTTCGTTTCATCCAGTAGAGCATACCCTCATATTATGTTAGAGTAAAACATCCTTAAATTACCACCAACCAAATTAGATCATTACCTCTGTCCATTGATCTATTCCAACTGTCCTTCTGGTTCTGCTGTGTCCCTGGTACTTATCTGGCTTGGAGCAAGATGTGTGATTGAGAGTACTTGACGCCAATCCTCCGCAGTTCTTCTTTTTCCCCTTCATCTCCTGTTCTGTTCTCTCTTGATATCTTGCTGCCAGGCACATTTCTTTAATAGCATTAGTATTCTTTTTCTAGAGCAGCTCCCTCATCCCTCCTTCTAACCTGTTGCCAGCGCTATCACTCCCAATCCGTTCTCAAGTCTGTGTCTGTTCGCCCTTCTTGTTCTCGTCACTGTCTCTGCTTCTACACCGCGCTACACTTTACTGGTCCTGCTGTCTTTGCGACTTTGCGCATGAGTGTTAAGATCACCAGAGCTTTTAAAGATGCACCATTCTTGACGTTGATTGCTGTAATGTTGCTGCCTGGCAGCTGAACTGGTTGGAAGAGCGCAAAAACGTGAGAGGATAGCCATGTCCGAGACCCTCTGCCCAATGCACAGAGCTCTTGGGTGTTTCAGAAGAGCAGCATTGTCTTGTGTTTATTGGGAAATTATGTAGAAAGTAATCTTGCAAGATCTTTAGAGAACACCGATAGTGTCAGGATCAGGTATATCAAAAGCTCCACGCACATCCTACGTACATCTCCACAAGTTTGTAAAATATGTAGTGGGACTGGGAAGTCTAGGCAAGAGAGAATGGTTTGATTACCCAGAATATAACAATTTGACCGAGGAACCCATCGGCCGCTGGTAATGTATAGCGACTGGTAAATCGAACGTTCACAGCTACTCGAATTTTGCGATAGCTTGGAATTTGACGATGTAGGAGCCTCTATTACCAAGAGAAGAGATGGGGATACAAACCCAAGGTCTAGTAGAACACCAGAAATAGAGGAGGAGTCAACTGAATATGTAGACAGTTTGACTACTGCCAACCATTGTTCCATAGCACGCCAATGCCTAACAATGGATCCAGGACGTAGAGATATGTTGTACTGTGTTCATCGATACTCTACTTTGCTTAATTCTGTCAAGTTTCACTACATAAAGAAGGTACGACACAAGATCAGAAATACAAAGACATAGCGACGGTTGGTGCAACGACTCAAGGATCAGGACCTAAAAGCTTTACGAGCTGATCTCGATCTCTCTCGGGTCGAGAGACCGACTGTGCGTATGTAGACGATCACTGCCAAACCCCCAGTTCCGGGACAGAGGCCTTTACTTTCTCTATCAGTTCCATTAAGCAAACTTTGTATCGTCTTTAATAAACTCGATGTCAATCTAAAATGGATCTGAAAACAAAACTTGGTATGGGTAATGGGAAGCTAGTCGGCTCTCCATACGCGACTTCGTAAACCCGTCCATGGAAAAGGAGTCTGACTTTTACTGCAGAAGGGAAGGTGGAAGTTTCCCATATTGACCAGTACAAATAGCAGCAGATGGCATCCAACTTGCCTCAGTGGGACCTTATCAACTTATGAATGTCGAATCCGCGACCCGCCTGCCGAGGGCGGGAAGAAAGAGAGTGTTCTGAGGTTTATGTCATGGTCAACTGATATAAAGGAAATCCCTCATCTTGAAAACAATGTATAAGCTGTTCTTCGCTGCTTTCCCATGATGCTGCCATCAGAACTGCGAAGTAAGCGTGGCAAAGGACAGTGCGTTGCTGTATGGAACTGAGAGTCGGCGATATAGAATTCTTCGTTCTAACCGCTCAGTGCCGCCAAGCGTTTCGCCAGGGAGAGGTGTCCGGTGTCAGGATGCGAGCATCAAAGCCTGACCCGCGGGACATAAAAGCACGAATAACATGAGGACTCAAGGCCCATGCAGATCACGGCAACCGCAGGGACCGCACCTCCGCAATAACGACGAGGAGTACAGCAAAGCCAGGTATCATGCCGTATTGAGTAGCTTCCAACTGACTCACTTGCGACCCGGCACGTGTGCTTATTCCCCACTTCTAGGAAGCTTGCGTTTTGAATGTCTTCCATCTAGACCGTCATGTATGTATTGTACCAGATTCCCGCTTTCTCTTGATGTATTTTAGCGAGATCTTTCATTTCCTTTCTTCTATCAATGATGCTTCATATTCACGCCATCCCCTATGCTCACATGCCTTATGCCCCACCCATGCAACTTCTCTATGTCTTTATGTATTACAATTTCTGCAACCTGACCCCGAATACCAAGGACATTGAAGGTGCAGCGACTCATGTGTGAACAGCATATTCATTCTCTCGGTAGGGCATTTCTGCCTTTAGTACTTACAATATCTATCTTTCAGAGTCCTCAGGGTTTATCGTTCTATCCTCGACGCAACTATTCACGATACTGTGAATCTCTTGCCCATTTTACTGTGAGTACAATACAATCATATTCCTATAGGTCATGACATTGCGTTTCCATAAATAGCAATAAGCGGAGTGGCCGATTTATCCGGTCTGATCATCCGTCTAATCACAACCACCAAACTGCAAAAAGAGAGTAACTTTTATCCAATGGAGAGAATCCCGTCTCTGAAAGTCTATTTTAACCCCCTTAGTTGTATACCTAGCTCTAACTGCCCAACCACCGCGCACACAGATGTTCTTCATAAAGAATACATGAATGGCTTCTTGTTCCTAGTTTCTTAGAATATTCTCCGATTCGTTCTCGTACTGCAGCGCCGATCGCTATGCTCGATAGACATGGACTGCGAAGTAGTTACTTTTCAGTAACTGGTACATTGAAATCTTCTCAAACATTAGTTTGGAAAGTCTGATCTGACCTTGTCCAATGAAAGTTGTATGCGTAACTGCAAGCAAACCTGCTCCTTTCATCAGAACGCCCTGCATCATGTCGCTTAGGGCTGTGTAACTCTACGTTGCAAGTTACCGTTGCGCAGATAGTCTTTATGGTGAATAAATAGATAGAGCGGAGTACGTCTCCTCACCAATGACACAGTCCATAGGTTCAAGGCAGCCGTGCGCATCAACATGGCTCTGTCCATCATCGTAAACAACTTGGTTACTCATTTCTGAATAATGAATATGTATGTGTAACCCAGCACGTTCCTTCCTTGCCATAAATCCCACAGACTTGTTTCCCAATAGATATCCTCCAACCCGAACCCGTCTAAAGCACGAATACCTCGTATGCCTGACCGGTACAACTTGTGTTTATCCATAGCGATCGATATCTAGACGAGTATAAGCTAAAACAACCCCTGAATGACAGGCTTTTATTTTGGGGAAAATAGCATAAAGAATGATAAGCATCCCCGGTCGATTGCTGACAATGAATCGCATTTTGAGACGGTGTTTCCGGTGTGTGCGTGTTTCACGTTGGGCCAGGCTCGCCTTGAGTACATTTGTTGCCAACTTTGTGGGCAGTGGGGTAGAGAACGACTGAATTGAATGGGGGACCAGAGGTCCCGAAGGGAATGAGGGATGTACGCGAGGCGAGCACTCGTTTGGGTGTTCCGCAGACAGTGAGCGGATAGTGCCGCGCGTGCTTGCACTCACCGTGAGAGACGTCATTTCTCCGCAAACACAGTGGGGTTTTCTCGCCCCAGGCCAGAAGAGCTGAGTCACCCCATTTCAAGAGCAGACAGAGACGATGCATTCGTCTCCGAGGAGATCTGGGTATCTGTGGGAGAAGAGGAGGGGGTGTGTGGAAAGGAGGCGGGCGGGCAAGATGGTTACCGAGTCATGGAATCAGAAGCCGGTATGTATTTGCTGCAGGCGGCGCACCGACACGGGTGACCGGCTAGTCCCATCTGTCGGATATGCACGATACCATTTTTGGCGGAACGATGAAGAATATTGGCCGAATCGTCTAGGCAAAAATAAAACGGGCATGCTGATGATGATCGTTTTTTTTTTACAGAAGCTACAAGCACAATGATCGAAATATCGGAAAGCGGAGCCGAGGCACTGAACGGAGAAGATCTACAGTAGTTGGACGTCGCTTGGACATGATGTTAGATGCATGGATCAAAAGAGTAGGCGAAGTCTGGATCTTTATTATTATCAACAACGCAAGCCCGGAATCCCATTCATATAACGCGTCTTTAAACAATGCGTGATGATGCATGCACTTCGTTGGAACAGCGAGCCGATGATTAATGAAGATCCGATAGGCGCTAATGCAAACACTATTAAGCCCCGCATTCGAGACAGAGTGTTGCGAGCTTAGACCGGCAATATGTTCGTGTTTTTCGCACGATGCATGTTAAAAGATCTATGCCCCTCAAAATTAGATGTGTTTTGACGGGTCGGCCGCTAAGATCTGGTCATTTGTGGCACCCTAAAGATCCTCAGCAATTGCGGAGTAACAGCAAAGCCGAGACCTATGATGCCATTGATAAAGAGGGGGAAAAGACTAGCACGCTTTGCGGTACCCACTGCAGCTAAATTGAGAACGACGCAATCCAACAACGTACCGAGTATCTGCTCTGTCAGGATAGTATCCTCATTTCCTTTCACTCACTATATCTACTGCGCACAGTTTAGCACGTCAGCACCATGGTCAGCACCACCATCACCATAAGCCTCTCGTTGTGATTGTAGCACAGGTGCGAGCATTTTCTTCTGAGAAGGGACCAACCCCCTTTTAGTATTCTGTAAAGTTTTCGGTCAATGGGATGGATTGCCACTTACAGCAATAATAAACGACTGTTTATTTATTCTGTAGGACGTGATAGACAAACCCTAGGTTTTTTTCCTTTTGAAAAAATAGATAAAACAGCAGACAATATTGGGTATACAATATATATGAATACATGGAGTGGGTTACTTTACGAGTTTGCCGTGTGGGGGGTGAGGAATGGAAGGCAGATGAGAACAAGGTCCCTATATAGATGAGATAGCGATAGAGTGTGTGTGTTTATGTGTGTGTGTCGTGGGGATAAAGAAAGCAGTTACAAAATTGTGCAAAGCTTCTTCTGAAGCTTCATGATGCCACCCGCCATAGCCGACCGAATTGCAGCCTCGATGACCTCATTGACATTCTGGTTCAACATCGCGCTGCACTCGTAGTATCTGGCATTGATTTCCCTACCAAGACGCTCACCCTTCACCAGTTTAGCTCTAAGCGCTTTTGGGGGGGATGGTTCCTTTCCTTCCCTCGCTTACCTCTTCATAAGTAGTCAAATGGTGACCTAATCCGCTGAGCTGAGCGATCCGTGTAGCGTTATCGCGCAAATCAATCTTCGTGCCTACGAGGATCTTTGGTACTCCTTCACAAAAATGGGTGACTTCGGGGACCCACTGGAATAAGAAAGAAATTAAGTAAACTGAAGAAAACAACACCCACAAGACTTACTCTATCCTGTACGTTGGCGAATGATGTGGGCTGATCAATCGCAAAACAGATCAGAATAACGTGTGTTTCGGGGTACGAGAGAGGCCTGAGTCGATCGTAATCCTCCTGTCCGGCTGTATCCCACAAAGCAAGTTGGACCAACTTGTTATCGATCTGGACATTCGCAATATAATTCTCAAACACCGTGGGTACATAGCGCTATGACATGACATAAGTTCTCTCATACATACATATCAAATAGAAAAAAGAACCTTACCTCAGGAAAAGCACCTCGTCTGTAGACAACTAGTAAACTTGTTTTGCCGCAGCCGCCATCGCCAACCACTACAAGTTTCTTTCGAATAGCCTAATTGTGACAATAGTGAAGTTTCCATTCGTCAGCGTCTATGCCACGGGTGGAATACGTGCTACCGGGAAGAAGGTTCTTTGCTATCATTTACCCGAGCCATGACAAATAGCCACAATGGAGAATTAAAAAGTAAGCAAAAAAAAAAAAAGTACAAAAGCAAGAAAGAAAGAAGGAGCTAAAAGGAATCACAGATACGCACACAAAGACTTAAAAAGGGGGAGGGACCGGGACGACAAAAAAGTAAGTTGCGTGGCACATAGGTCACATTACGACCTGTGTGGATCATTGTGAATGGATTGTTGCCCAAACGAATGGCTTGGGATGGTCATGTTCCTAAGCATTTGTTGCTATGCGCTTTCTCCTTCTTTGTTCAGTAGACTGCCCCGGAGAGGTCTCTTTATGTGCATGCCCTTTTTGCGGATTACTATGCGGTATTATCTTTCATGACGCTCTCTTTTCATGCACCATTCTAATAAGGGGTTAGTAGAATGGAATGGAAAGATGGCGATCGATCATGCTGCTGGCATCATGCTAGATTGTTTTCTCAACTGACCATTGGGAATAGTCCTAATAGTGAGAGTGGCTGCTACTAAGCTGTATGTGCAGGATGAGAGGAGGGTCGTTGGCACTCCCCCCTTCAATCCCATGTGACCATTTGCCAGCGCATAGATTTTTCTTTTTATTTTTGCTCTATGGCTCTCTCACGCAGAACCCGGGTTAAAACCAAGACGATAATTTTTGCGCGTTTTATTTCCGCGCGCGCGCGTTCCCCTTTTTATCTTCATATTAAACATTTTCTAAATTACCGTCAAACACACGCGTTTACTTGTTTTTTTCTTTTTTCATTTTCAGAGAGGGAAACTCCACTCCCCCCTTCCTTTCTTTATAATGTTCGCTCAACAGATCTACACTCGTCGGCCCGTCATCACAACTTACCGCCGCAAAACTAGAATCGAGCATTTCATAGATTCCAGTGACGATGACAGTGATCCGGACGAACGACAGCAGCAGCAGCAACAGCAGCAGCAGCAGCCTCTGTCTGCTATTCCCCTTGTCCAGGATAAACAACAGACGCTGTCACCTACACCTTTTCAGGCGCTTTCAACACCTTCTTGTCAATCTGAAAAGCAGCAGACCGGGCCACCCCTGATAAGCCATCCAGTCCAAGCGTCGTATACATCCATAAGCGCAAAAACACCCATACCTAACCAACAACAACAACAACAGCGATTACCTGATTATGCAAACCACACGAGCGTGCTCGACTTGTTACCTCTGACCGAAGGATTTGGCTTGCCAGATATCCCCGCAAATCCTCTTGTACTTACCCTGCAACAGCTGCCTAACGCCGACTCCGCACACTTGCTCCTCCAGGAACAGAGCCTGGCGATATCCTACGAGGAGACTTCATCCCAAAACACACCTCAGGGCTTCTCTGACTCTTCAGAGACCCAAACACCTACGATGTGCGACGATATTCGTTTACTTTCTTTTTCATCATCGCCAATGGTCTATGATCCCGCAACATTACCCGTATTCTCTCCGCCTAGCTCTTGTCAACTGTCACATACGGTTAATGTTGAGCAACCACAAGAAGCTCTGAATACTCTTGACTTTTTGGAGTCCCAATGCCCAAAGAAAACGCACAGATCAGTTCTTGCTATCGATAGGAAATCGGAAATCGCTCAACAGGGCACCGCTGTAGAACCAGGGACTATTGATTTTTCTGAATTACCATCCTCTTCACAACCGCAACTCGCTCCCAAGAATACTATTGTGCCCGAATTACCGGCCGGAGAGGCACAATCTCGAGAGCTCATCCAATCACAGCCGCAATGGACCGGAGCCCTCCCTCCAACAAGTGAAACAAGACAACCGACTATCACGAAGCAGCCAGATGTCTTTGATTTTCCTAGTTCGCCCCCATTGCCGATTTCAGCCACAACGATGCCCTCGCAGAAAAATTGTAAGACTAAAACCTCTACGAAGACAACGAAGGATATCTTTGACTTTCCTGACGAGGATCCGAATGATGAGGTCATCGTTCCATCGTCATTGTCTTTTCAAGAACATCAACACAATAGCAAAAAGAAGAAGATGAGAAAAAAGCCAATGGTGTCTCTCCCAACCAACACCACTGAATGCGGCAATGTCACGGATAAGGCTCAGCAGCAGCAGAAACAACGAAAGCAAGTTCGATTTGCGCCTGAAATGCAAGTCAGTACCTTTCGGGAACAATCCTTTGAACGCGATGATGCGCAGACACTTCCTGTACGGGATAAACCGATCAAAAACGCGGCTGTAGCGGATGAGAATAGACCACCTCATCTGTTTCCATGGATGCACCACTCGCTCAAGCGGAAACGGAATCTCATCTCCGGTCTCAAAAGCGCCGCAGGTGTGGCGGCAACCCAGAGCCATCTTCGGCGGTATAACTTTGACAAAGACGACGACGATGATGACGATGACGACGAAATTGCTTCAGCACCGGATACCCAAGTACAGATTAGAGAAGAAGAAGAAGAAGAAAACGATGATGATTGCCGTAACGACAACGAGGAACATGGAAAAGCAGCAACGCCATCTTGGCTTGATCTGCTGGACTCAGAGTCAGAGAAAGAAGGATCGCCTGTGTCACATCGGCCTCAGTACCAACCTCAAAACGTAATGAATGTCCGTGTTACCTATGGTCGACACAGAGCATCAGCTTCACGGGATCCGGAAATGGTCGAGCTCGACAATCTCCTCGCGCAACTGCGCGATTGTAAATAGCAATAAAACAAAGTACTTTGTTTTTCTTTTCTTAACCTGTATCATAATCTTATCAACATATCCTATAAATTTTCCTTATTTTTCAACTAAGTTTCGTCCAAAATACATAAAGAAGGTCGCATAAAGACATACGAAATTATCGTATCACCAGGAAAAACATAAGACACCAAAAAAAAAGAGGGGAAGGCCCCTGTCAAAGGCAACCAAATCGCGGCCCTACCGGACGATGCGATTCCATTTTTGACCTCTCTTCCATGGCTCATCAAGAATGGGTAGGATTGGTCAATCTGCAAAGGACAGAAAGTGTTATGTTCGAATAACAAGCAGATCGATATAAAGATCCATACCGTAAGAGAGGCCAAGGAAGGATTTGATAAAAGAGCAAGTAGTTCGCTCAGAATTTCTATTGTTTATGAGAAATCAATCATCCATGCGATGGACAATGCTGAAACAGGTACCCTGTCGTATCAGATGATATCCTCCTTCAGAAGATACTCATCTGCGACTCTCATTGCTCGCTATTTCACGATGCTTCTTGTTTATCAGACCGCAGTTTTGTTGCACACAAGGTCTAAACGGGCTGCGTATTAAAACCACTACTTCATCAAACTTGCCATCTCATATCAATGAACATGTATGCAATTATACACTTATTAGCAGTGGTAAACAAACATACACTCCTCAAAGACCTCATAGAGCTCTTTTTCAATGGATTTCTCAAGTTCGCAGAAATAGTTTGCTAATAAAGCTATTGAATGGTTCAATGTACACGGAAGGCACTGTCAAACGAACAGCGCGTAAGAAATAGATAAAATGGCATTTACATTTTTTCCCTTAGCATGTACTTCCAATATGGGATATCATTTGAAGTCGCAAGACACTGTACAGAAAAGGATGGATCAGAAAGAGCTTGCCAACTCGATCACTAGCTTTCCGAGTCTTTTATCGCTGGCACGCCCGTAAAAATGCACAGCATTTTTCCCCGTTGCCATGGCAACTTTATAGTGTTTTGCAAAAGTTACTTTACGAAACGCCTCGTCTGTACAAGATGCGCTCCTCTTTTTATTGTTTTTTCCTTTAGCTCCTGGTCACTGGCTCGCCATTGGCTGCGGCGGCCATCATGTCCAATCCTTTGCGGAAACAGCCCGAGACAGTAGCGTTGCTATCAAGGCCGTAGGTTTCAAAGATTTGCCTCCACCACAAGTACCATTCGCGGACTTCGTCGTAGTTGACCCGATCGCGACTCAGCGTCAGCCACTTGTATAGAACATCAAGCCATTTTGTAAAGAATTCGTTCTCCAGAAGCTGGGCCATTACCGTGTCGGAAAAGAGGTTTTGCCATGCCATTACCCAGATGAGGGGCTCAAGCTTCTGATCGCGTGGGTTAACGAAAAACTCGTTCCGCAGTACATGTTTAAGTTTAGGTAAAATCGACTTTAGGAGGAATCCTTCCATCTGAGCCCGTGTCCATATATCCTTCCAGGGTGTGATGATGTGGAGTGCTGATTCATCTGAAGGGTGCCAGGCACGAAGAATTACCGAGATCTTGTGACGGATGGTTGTGAAAAGCTCTCCAAGGCGCCAGTACTCTAGTACAGGCAACCAGGGATGAATCCATGTGTGGATCATTTCGGGATCATTGCGAGGGTCCCAGTCAGATACAGCGCGCGAGATCTTCGGCAACACGAGCTGGTTGATGATATTTTCGAAGATGAAACGCGGTAACACTGGTTTCCAGGTTTCTAATAACGCAATCATTGGTTCTGGCTCCCGTACATTCCAGGTGTTGCTAGATACGACTTGTGAGTATGCAGCGTGTTCCACATGATAGAATAGCAGCTTACTTGATAGCACTTCGTACTCGGACAAGCCAAACAGTATTCATCATCATCTCAAATGGTGTTGCGTTTGGTGTTTCCTTCCGGTGCTGTCGTCTCGGAATGACAAAATCCGCATCATTTGTCACATCGTCATCGTCATTTGCCACGAGCAACTCTCGCCACGCCAGCACATCCTTTGCGCCCCATGTTGGGTCCTCTAGCACATCCCACCGCATCGTTTTATACTTCATTATGGGCGCCCATACAGCCACCACGATCTGATCGAGATGAAATGTCCGTATGTCATCCTTGGTATATCGCTTAAGCATTTTTTCGAAAACGCTGCCAAAGATTGCAGTTATATTCGCTTGCTCGTACGCTCCTGTTGCCCGCGCATCCCTCGACAGTTTATCAAGTTCTGCGGCCATCTCCTTGACCTCAAGCAGCTTGTCCCGTCGCAAAGTGTCCATTTTCCGTTTGCTCTCAATCACGCCAACCTCCTCTTCAATTGCCTTGATTCGCAATTTGTTCGTTTGTCGGTCACGTGCCAGATTTTCCAGGTCTCCTCGTGCAAGATCCACAAGTAAACGAAGGTTGTGTCGCAATTCTGGCAGTCGATTTGTTGTCTCTTGCCAACTGGGCGAATGGCGTTGGAGGTCCTGAATCGAGATCTCCCGCACAGTCGGACCTCGCATATCAATCACCTTTTGTGTGGTAGTCGTTGCAGCTGCAGCTTCAGGCGTGCCTGCATGTTCGTCAATGATGGCTGCTGCAGTCTTGTAGATCTGCTTTGGTTTCTTTGGCTTTGTTGTTCGTTTCCATGCCTCGCGTTTTTGCTGTGGTTTGGCTGGCTTGTTTCCGTCTGCGTCCTCCTCCTCTTCTTCCTCCGAGGATACCACGTCTCCGCGTAATTTTGCCTCTTCCCTGGCCTGTGCTGTCATCTCGGTAAAGCCGCGGAAACCCATACCCATCCCCTTAGGCCGAAGCTTTGTCTCGATTGGGTTGACAATGCCCGAACCTTCTTTGCCCAAGCCCTGGCCCGGACGCCAGCCCATCTTCTCAAGCATACGCTTCGCAACGCCTTTGCTGTGCTGTGTAAACTCTGCAAAGCCTTCGCTTGGCCGCACCTTCGTGCTATCCGCTGCTGCAGGTCGCCGCCGCTTCGACGGTTCGGGTGTCGATGCTTTGCTGCTGGCATTGCTTCCACTGCCTGGTTGGGGTGACTGTTGGGCCATCTGAAAGTTTACCATCTTTGGCAGCCCCAAACCCGATCCAATCCCGCCGCGTCCTAGTCCTCCTCGTTCATCGTCGCCATCGTCGTCGTCATCATCCCCCATGTCATCAGCGAATCGCTTTTTGCCTTTTGTTTTCCGTTGGCCATAGAATCCCTCTGCTTCTTCTTCTAGGTCGCGATCTGTGATGTCAAAGTGAATTCGCCCGCCTTCGTCATCCGATGAATCGTCGCCATCGTCCATGAATTGTCTGCGTCGACCCATTGTTTTATTAATGGAAGTAAGAGTTTTATTTGAATGGATCTGGGTGATTAGGAGTGCGGCAGAAAAAAAGCGAGGTTAAACAAATGCCCAGCTTCTTACTCGTCTTTATTGTATCCTCAGACACAAATTTTCGTACAAAAAATATCGATGTCTCTTAAAACGCCCGGTTCGTGGCAAGGTGTGGATCTGACGTCAACCGGCACAGATCAAACGATCCTAAAGACAAAGAGCATCGGCGGCACAAAGACACGAGCAACGGTAGGGACACACAGAACGCAACATGCACAGCACGGAGTTGAGAACAGAGAGCGAGCGGGGAGGGGTCCCTGATTAGGGATATCGCGAAGGTTCGATTCATGCTATCATCAATATTGAATCCTTCCATGGGTCTTAAACACAGTTCTTCTTGCCCATCTTCTGGAGCTTCATCCGTGGCCATGGAGCTCTCGCACTCTGCAAGGTCCTTGAATCCCCTCTTGCTCTTATACAGTTGTCTCAGCATCAGAGTTCCCTTTTACTTCGTGGCTGAGACATGCCGGATCAAGACAGGGACGACGCACCTGTGAACGAGAGACGACACCTTGGAAATCACTCAGCTTCAAGCCATTCGGTACTTTACTTAACCCATGCCATCAACACCTCGCCCTCCAAGAATCTCTGAGCTCTTGGGTCCGCCTGACAACTGACTGAAAATCCTCATAAGATTGGGTTCAAGTCCAGATTTATCGAGGAAACACCTCTTTTCTTTCTGATCAGCGAAAGCAGGTGAACGAGAACCCCTCCCCTGGGTTCCACGTTTCTTTTTCATACTCAAAGTCCATCGCTATGCATAAGAAACATACATTTGTAGTTGCTTTGTTGCAACTGATTGCTGTGTAAGCCGTGAAAAATGAAGAAACTGTGCATGGAAACGGCTCATTTCATCCGGGTCACAGCAACAGGCAATGGTTTATTATCTATGCAAGATACATATATATATATATATATGTATATGTATATGTATATGTATACGCTACGCAGGTATCAAATGCGTACGATTTCCCTTTCCATCAACGACATAGTTCATACACTCAGGCTAACCATGATCATCAATTAATAGCATCCATGCCCATCTTTGCGCGATGTAGGTTTAGAAACAGTGGAAAGGGAGGGAGAAGAAAGGAAATGAGTAAATTTGTCATTGGCGGAAACTAGCTTTAGTCGATACTGTAGTATCTATCTCTTTGGTATGTACAATGCTGCTTTTTCGATTTCTTGGATGAAAATAAAATGAGGCCGTCTCTATCATCTCCTTGTTTACCAGGTCTCGGTGCCGTTAACTCGGACTTCTTCACCGTTTAGTTCAGCCTTGGTGACCACCTGGCCAATTTGGTACACCTTCTCACCGGCCTTCTCAAGGAGAAGTTTGACCTCGGAAACCGAAGCAGCGTCAACGACGACGACCATGCCAATACCACAATTGAACGTACGCGTCATCTCATAAGCAGAGACATTACCGGCCTGCTTGAGCCACTTGAAGATCGGGGGAAGCTCCCACGCGGTAGCATCGAGTTTGACGGCCAAATCCTCGGGCATGACACGGGGAATATTGTCAATAAAGCCACCTCCGGTGATATGGGCAAGACCCTTGACAAGATCCTTGCGAATGGCAGGCAAAAGCTGCTTGACATAGATGCGGGTGGGTGTCAGCAAAGCGCGGCCAAGCGTCGTATCCTTATTCCATGGGCAGGGAGAGTGGTAGGTGAGACCAGGCTGGGAAGCAATGATTTTGCGGACAAGTGAGAACCCGTTTGAGTGGACGCCAGAGGAGGCAAGGCCAAGCACAACATCGCCTGCAGTGATGGCCAGCTCCGCACGGGGGATGATCTTGGTGCGGTCAACGGCACCAACAGCAAAACCAGCACCGTCATAGTCGCCCGGGACGTAGAGTCCGGGCATCTCCGCAGTTTCACCGCCAATCAAAGCAGCACCGGATTGCTTGCAGCCTTCCGCGACACCGGCCACAAAATCAGAGGCCACATCGACCTCAAGCTTGCCACAGGCAAAATAATCGAGGAAATAGAGGGGCTCGGCGCCCTGGACAACCAAATCATTCACATTCATGGCGACAAGATCAATGCCGACCGTGTCATGAATACCGCAGTCTTGCGCAATCTTGAGCTTGGTGCCGATGCCGTCCGTGGCAGATACAAGGATAGGATCGACGAACCCGGCGGCCTTCAGATCAAAGAGACCACCAAAGCCGCCAATATCGGAATCAGTTCCTGCACGCTTGGTCGCCTTGACGAGAGGTTTGATCTTCTGCACAAGAAGATTGCCTGCATCAATGTCGACACCAGCAGCAGCATAGGAAAGGCCTTTCGGCTGCGAGTTATTCTCGGCATGCTTGAATGCGCTAAACAGAATGTTTAAAAATCCACATGTAGATCATTGCCCTGTTCCCTCTCTCTTACCGATGAGCGATATCCTTCCGGTAGAACATGCCATCAAAGTTAATTTTGCTTATACCCGCATACGCCTTGTCAACAGCCTCGCGCAGACTAGGAGCAACAGCTGAAACAGCCAGCACGCGGCCGCCTGAAGTGACAAGTTTGTTGCCTTTAACAGCCGTGCCAGCGTGGAAGACTGTGACACCGGTGGGGAGGTCCCCGATGGTGATCTCCTTATCTTTGGGATAGCTTCCGGGGTAGCCACCAGAGGCAAGGATTACAGTTGCCCCGAAACCAGGCTTAGTGGTGACACTAACGGCGTCAAGTCGGCCTTCTACGCAGGCCTGTGGATGGAAATTAATACGTCATTTCTTCGCGGAGAAATGTGCTTTATAAAGTCGTGCAATATTTACCAGCATAATTTCTGCTAGGTCCGAGTCATCGCCGAGCAAAGGCAGGACGACCTCTGTCTCTGGATCACCGAAACGGACATTGTACTCCAAGACCTTGGGGCCAGAGGCAGTTAGCATGAGACCAGTAAAGAGCATGCCAACGAAAGGATAGCCGTCGCGACGCATGCCATCGATGGTGGGCTGCAAGATGGTACGCTTGACCTGTGCAATGAGATCGGGAGTTCCAATAGGAGTCGGGCAGTAGCAGCCCATGCCGCCCGTGTTGGGACCTTTGTCTCCATCATAGGCGCGCTTGTGATCTTGCGCCGGAGGTAAGGGCACAATCGTGTAACCATCCGAAAATGCAAGAACCGAAAGCTCTTCGCCCTCAAGATACTCTTCAATCACCAACTCATCGCCTGCAGAACCAAATTCTTTGTCATGCATGATGGACTTGATGCCAGCGAGTGCTTCTTCTTTGGTAGTAGGAATCAAAACACCTTTGCCAGCAGCCAGACCTGAGGCCTTGAGAACGACGCGGTGGTTGACTGACTGAAGATACGCCTTGGCTTTCTCGTAGTCGGTAAAGTTCTCATAAGCAGCGGTGGGGATATTATGTCTCTTCATAAAGTCCTTCGAGAACGTCTTGGATCCTTCCATCATAGCAGCCTTTGGAGAGGGGCCGAAACACGGAATGCCGACTGCAAAGAACGTTTGATTAGGAGTGAGAGAGAGGTAGTCGGTTTCAAGAAACCGCTACAATAAACTTACTCTTCTTGAAAACAGCCTGAATACCGTCCACGCTAGGCTGCTCGGGACCAGGGACAAGAAGATTGACCTTAAGGCGATGGGGTGTAAGGCTCTAGCGTACCGACACTCACGCGCAAGTGCACATAGGGTGACTTACGTTCTTCTGGATAGCAAACTCGGTAAGCTTGGCGAAATCGTTCACAGCAATGTCGACATTAGCAACCTTGCCGCCAAACGTGGTACCACCGTTGCCTATAGCCATGTCAACACCAACCTTGTCAGCTCTCACACGACGAAACGCTCTTACCAGGAGCAACATAGACGCGCTCGACCTTGTCAGACTGGGCAAGTCGCCAGGCAATGGCATGCTCACGACCGCCAGAGCCGACAAGCAGGATAATAAGCTTCTCTGTTTCCGCAGAAATAAAAGACGAAGACATTGTGTGTAAATGACAAATGACCAAGGAGCGAAAAAAGCAATAGATTACCAGAGGCCATTCGTTTATGAAGGAGGATAGACTACCGAAACAACGGAACCAAGCGATGTTTAAATTTTCGGATCAGTCAGAACCCATCACCCATCTAAGCGGTGGCTTATTTCATCTGTCAAAACATTACCAGGCTCCTTTTTCCATGTTTCTGAGACAAGGCTGAGCCATGCGGGAGGTATAGGTTGTATTTAATTGCCTTTATCTCAAGTCCACCATGCCTTCTAAAGACATATCTCAACCTAGATGCGGTTTTTCTTTCTACCCATCTCCGGATTATTTGACACCTGTCGAACTCCACAAAAGCCCGCTAATGTGCATAAACCTCCCGCTATAACCTCTACAAACCAGGGCATTCGTTTGCTCAAGTTCCCATTTTTCTTCTATCTGTAGATCTAGTTCATTGCAGGAGATTGGCTATTTGCGCACGACTTCATATCCAGGAGTGGGATGAGCCTAATATATTTTTTTTTTACATGTCAAGATCGACAGCAGCCGGAGTCTGAGTGTAATGACTCAACAACAAATTTGTCCGTCTGCCTGTGCGACATTGATTGAACGAAAAAAACACTTACCCCGGAAATTTTTACTCCTTGATGCCACGCGCTGATCAGCAAGATAAGCTCGGTTCGTGCGCGCAAATACAGTATTTTCCAACTTGACCGTCACCGTATGGAAACATATGGCTATACACTGTACGCCGACAATCTCGACTATAATAGCCTTCGAAACAGGCAATCACTATATTGAAAGTGTGGGATCCATTGCACTAAATCTTATAGACGAGAGCACCTCATCCTTTTGGAATGAGTGATAATTGAGACAATGCCGCGGAGTCTCTGGGCGTGTGTTCAGGACTAGGGGATTCAATAGGACTATCCGTCTTCTCTTCTTTGGATACGCGTCCCGTTCATCAGTGTCTCCTTCAGGCAGATAACGCAGAGAAGCGCATCAATGATCATATGTCACGGTTGATGTTTGTCATCGACTGTCTTGCTGTGATATCATTGGACAAAAAATAGAGTTCATGTCCTTCTCCATGGTTAAACTGAATGTAAAAGTTCTGTAACGTGCTGGTACGAGTAAAAGATCATGCTCAATAATTTCTGATAAACCGTTTATGGGCCAATGCCGAAGTCTGTGTAGTCTATTTAGAACCGCAAGAATGTTCATTCCCTGGTCTCGTTCGCATGTCTATATATGCTGTCCAAGTTTACAGACATTGCAGTATTCTTACGCGCATTGTTGTTATTTATGGACTAAAATCAGATATTGGAATGCCGACCAGGAATCCGGGAAAGAGCATAAGGATGTTGGACTCGAGATGAATTAACTTTTGACGGCAACAGAACAAACCCTGCTTTTCTAGAACGTGCGTGTCTGACACTAGCCCAGGAGACAGTCGCTATAGTGCAACGATCAAAAACAAAAAGGGGGCCGTACGGTATACTTGTTGTTGGCCATTCATACAACTTTTCTGACGCGCACAGACCCACCCCCCAATCTTCTCCCCGTTCCTCACGTTACAAACAAAATGTTTTTCTTGCTTCTTTTTTTTTAGTTCTTTATGTCGACAAGAAAAAATTAAGCCTGCTTGGCAGCAGCCTTCTCGGCGCGAACACCCTTAGCAGGGCGGACAACCTTGGCCTTCTTGGGGGCCTGGGAAGAGAGGACAGCCGAGGCACGGGCAAGAGCAGCCTAGAAACAGACAACCCGGGTTTGTTTAGCGATGACCGATTCTCACTCATTCCCTCCGCCTCCCTCGTCGAGAAGAGATGATGATAACAACATGTACCTTGCGGAGATCGGCACGATAGCCAGAGCGGACAACAAGGTTAGCAATAGACTTGGCAGTAACGCGACGCGACTTGGCAATGACGGTCGTGTTCTTGGAAAGGGCAGGCGAGTTAGCCTTCTTGACCTTCAAGGTGGTGACACGGACACCGCGTGCAGCAGGGGCAATGTCGACGGTCTAATGCCAAAAGAAAAAGAAAAAGAAAAAGGATGGGAGAAGTCAGCGCATTCCGTCATTCTTCTCCCGTCATCTTGCTTTTTTTAGATAATATATAATATGTACCTTGGCATTAGCGAGACCAGAGTACTTGAAGGAATTCAAGTTGGTCAAGTTGCCAGGCTCAGAAGAGAACTGGCCGTTGGAACGCTTGACGAGGAAAGCGTTGTTGTTCTTGACCAAAGCCCAAACCAAATCGGCGCTCATGTTCTAAAAAGAGATAACGCGTACATTGGGTTCGTATCGCCTGGCCTTTGATGGGTCGTTGTCAAACTGTGTCAAAGACTTACGACTATTAAAGTTATTGGGGAGAGAGAGAAGGATTTCTCCCGTGCGGCTAAGCAAAATTTTTTGTAAGGCGGGACCCGCTCCCTTTGTCGGAACCCAACAAGCCACACCAACGCATCAAAGCTCCCAACCCAGTAACGTCTTGGAGTCCCATCCCGACAGACTTTAACCAAACTCCTCGTTATTTTTTAATCTTTTTTATTGTTATTTTCGACCTGATGAAAGGTCTTTGAATGCAGAAATAATACAGTTCTTAATCTCTTTGTAGCTAACGATAAGACAAGACTGTTCATCTCTTGACATTAGCATGATTTTTTCATCCACACCCGCATCCAACTAAAGAACATACAAACATGAGCTCTTAAAAACATGGTTTTGGCCCCTCCTTACCTTGTTTAGACAAGTCAGCACATGAACCATATCCACCACTGGGGCACCATTCTCGTCCACCTGATGAAAAACATAATCTCTAAATAACTTGATAATATATCGGTCTCCTGTCTCGGACCAGCTTGGATCCATGTCAAATCTACAAAAGATGTTAGCTAAGATATGCAGAATTACTGATCAACATGTTCAATTTACTCTGGTCGTTCATTGATAAATCCAAGTTTAGCCAGTAGCCGAACCAGTCGCCCATTCTCTAGCTCTCGGCTCAATTCGCTCTCCAGGACATCCGCATAGCTGTGACAACATATTATTAATGGTCTCAAAATACATAACCACTCTGTTCCAACACTTGCCTTTGACTGCAATCAATTTCGTGGAGAATTCGAGGACCAATCATTGTTACAACATCATCGATCGTTTTTGCAGAAGTTGGTTTGCTAAGCAAATAAAGGACAATCTGCTTGATATCAGATGAATAATAATGAGAAAGGAGCTCGAAGGACCGTGGTAAATTATGATATGATTGTGGCGAATTGCATGCGAGGCCGATAATAAGTTTCCCGAATGCCAAGAAATCTTCTTGTTGGTGTTCTTCCAACGAATTATTCTTCGTGTCAAATTGTAGTACGTCGAGTGCTGCTGCGCATATGACTCGCAATCTATGACACAGTAAATCACTTCTGACCTGTCGCCTTCCTTCCGTCAGTTACCTATTCTTGCCGGTCACCAAAATCTTGGAAGGATCTATACTCCTTACGGCAAGCCCGGCATCATGAACTTTCTTGATGACTGACGCAATCTGGGTGATGTAGCTCCATAAGGTTGCCTCAGGAATTAGCACTGACCCATTATTATTCACGTATTGCGGTTGACCAGTAAAATAGGTGCTGTAGAGCGTTCTTGCCCGCGGATGATAATCATACACGAAAATAAGTGCTGCACGAGTGCTCGTTATTAGTTTAGAATATAAGCATATTACTACAAGAACTTACATGCATCACCAAACGCACGCGTAGTAAATGCTTCATGGATGGCCACAATATTCGTATGCCGAATCTGCCGCCACCGTTCGACAAACGCCATAGATAATTCATTAACAAGACGAAAACCTGTTTGATTTCAATTGGTCACCATCATTTCATCGCTTACTGTTCATGCCTCTTACCTTCAATTCTATAGAGCACGTATGTCCGTCCGTCAACGCTTGATACAGCCTTGTAAACGGAGGTGGGATGATCAAAAAAGATGCTCTTGTGTGGAGGTTGCGTCTGATCCTCAAGCGGATATAGAGAATGGTACACATGCACCTCCTGAGGTAAACCCAGCTCGCGAGCTGTAGAAGAAAGTGATTTCTCATTATTTTTTGAAGGCAAAGCATTTTATATATATTGTAATATATTTCATTTATTTTACCTGGTGCTGACATTAGCGCGATCTCGTTCCTTTGCGTTAATTCTTCCCGCAGATTGTCGGGCATAAAAAAGGATTGAATTGCTCGCTGGTGCGGCAATAATGCAGTGACATGCGGTAATGGCTGGGAGCAGAGATGGTACTGGAGCTATTGATAGCGCGTGCCGAGAAGTACTTTGTTAGCATATCAATAGTTCATTGCCCCTGGGGGAAGGGTTGTACGAAGATGTGTTTCTTACCGGTTGACGAGTGAATATCGGTGCATTCATATAATAGTATGGATCGATAGGTCCAGTCTGCATCATGTTCATGCCGCCCATCGCGGAGACCGGGGATTGATGCTGTGGCTGTAAAGGTGAAGTAGGTGCCGTCGTCTTTTACGCATGCATACGTCAATTGCAATTCAGTATTGCTGAGGCCCGCCGGTTTACCTCTCCAGATAGACCAAGCTGAGAAAAACTACTGGTTAATGCTGATGTCTTTGGTACGCCGGGACTGTGACCGAAGCCATTTTCATGCTGTCCACTCGTAGCACTATCGTTGGATATATGCGTAGTCTGTAAGCAATCCGAAAGAAGGCAACTTTGATGACGAAAGAGAAGGAAAATTACGATAGTATGCTATTTTGCTGATGTGCTGATTCGGCCATATCCCCTGTATAACGGTTTTCTTTAGCACGTCCTTATGATCCCTTCCTTCATGCCATTTTATATGCTGGACCTTTTCCATCAAACATAGCCGGATCTATA
The DNA here is from genome assembly GCA_025716815.1 of Dichotomocladium elegans. Taxonomy (NCBI): domain Eukaryota; kingdom Fungi; phylum Mucoromycota; class Mucoromycetes; order Mucorales; family Lichtheimiaceae; genus Dichotomocladium; species Dichotomocladium elegans. The sequence goes on from JAIXMN010000009.1 coordinate 1,193,015, forward strand.
AACATGAGCCACCGAGTTATTAACACATTCATCTATGTGCGCGCAAAACGCATATACCTACTAACCTACTGTAACAATACCAGTGGGTGTCGCAGACTTGGGCACAAAAACTGGGGCATTCACACTATCTGCAGAAACAGACGACACCATGCCCAAATTACTCCTTACTGCAGGAGATTGAATACGAAGCTTCGTCTTGCCACTAGAACGGGGATTGCAGCAACAGGATCCCCATTGAGTGTGTGTGTTTTTTCTTATCATAAAAGTTAGCGTCTATGCGTAATCTTACTTTTCATGGCTTTCTTGGGGAGTCGATTTGCTCTACTCGGGACGGATTGAGTTTGCTTCAATCTTTCCATTTTATATGTCTATATCTATATCTCCGATTACGAACCGTTTCGTGGTTAAACTCGCAACCTTTGCCTTCGAATTTGCAAAAGCCATGGATAATGACGTTCCGACACAAGCGTTTTGCATTCGCATTCCCTAAATGGCCTTAGAGTTAATCAGAGGTAGCCATTTGTAGCTGCTTGCTTTACAGTGCAACCTTTTGACGCAGGCTTGAAGACCGGTTTCGGAGCAGTATCGTTCGGTGCGTTGGCTGTACCGACCGCTGGAGAAGCGTCTTCTGATGGTGCAACGATGGGAATTGCAGAAGGCGATTGCGGTGGAATTACGATATGAGAAGCTAGGGACTTTTGCATTTATATAAAACAAAAGGGTTTGGCCCAAGAAAACAAAAAATTTCGACGTTGTATGCAGAAAGGGCCAAGATCACCTCTCTCGTCGTCCAACTGTTTTGGAAAGTTGGACTTCAAAAAAAAATAAAGGTCAGAAAATTCATAGGAGCCAAGTCCCTTCTTTTGCTCTCTCTGTCTCGCTCTCTCTTTTAGTCAACAAGCCACGGCTCTGCTGATGCGTGTTTGTGCGCAAGCCATGACCAACACACGTTCTGTTAGACCATGTGACATTGCACCGCACATACGCTCCCGCTCCCGCCCCCCACCCCGTCGCCTATCTCTTCTTTCTTTCTCCATCCTCTCTTCTCTTCCCGCTGCCAACCATGGCGCATGTTCTCCAGCAGCCTATGCTCTCGTTATCAACGCAGACATTTGACCAAATCCATCAAGTTGATATCGATGACCTCACCGTTATGTGGAACGGTAAGAGCCCTTATTATACTAATCTCAATCCCAATCATTCACCCTTTGCAGTCTTCTCCAAATGCAAGGACCACTTGAAAAGTGGCCGTCGGTTGGAAAACATGGCGTGGCGTCTGTGGCATCATGAACGGCAGCAGGTTTGTCGTCAACAGCACACACAGACACCAGCCAATGTCGAGTATCGCTCCTCTCTCCCTCCCCATCATTCGACAATTCTGTCTTCCTCTACAGAATTATCTTCTCCTTCTTCATCATCATCGTGTACTCCCCATGCTCGTTCATCACTGAAGAGTCAATCGGCCTCGTCCACGACGAGCACATGTGCATCATCCATTAAGCGGTTTATTTCTTCTTTATCGCCTGAGTACAACCAGAATCCCAACTCCACCGCCACCATTGTCCCTCATGACCCTACAAACAACGTATCCACGGGCATAATACAAACATACAAGGATGACTCTTCCGAGTTTCATGATAGACAGATCTGTCAGCAGCAACAGCAGCAGCATCCTAGATTTACGTCTTATATTCAGGATCATTTAGTTGATGACGACTTTGAAGAGGAAGATGATGACTTTGACGAGGATGACGACGATAACGATGTTTTTATGTTGGATGATCGATTCACGAAAACTGAGCCTCCTCGACGTAATGGTCAGCTCTCGCTGCTAACAGCAATGCTGCAGCAGAAAAAACAACAGTATCACACGACTACAACCATTGCATCCTCATTAGCTTTGGCATCTCCTTCCAAAGTGGCAACAGCACACGAGCATTATTTATGCAAAGAACTCTCGGAAAGTTTGAAACGCAATGTGCTCTGGGAACACATTCAGCAAAAGCCGGTTTGCGTCAATTTTTCAAACCAGCATCGTCAAAAGCAAGCTCGGATATTACAACAAGGAGTCGCTCGATCCGGAAACGATCTAGAGTGCTCACAGCGACAAACTACTGCAGGCTGGCTGGAAAGCTTTCATGGCTGGTGAAAATAAAGAAGGTGCCACGCATCACCTGCATTGATAAAGTCCCATTGGTGTATGTCTAATTAAGGTTATTATTTAAAAATATATTCTTATGTGATGCGTATGAGCGGTTGGGAGTTGGACGAGGTTGTTAACCTATCCTCTCCTCTGGTCAAATGGACCTGATTAGTGCATCACACATCTGTTTGTTTTGATGTGTTTGCAATCATCAGAAAACGATTATGGCAATATCTACTACTTAATGCATTTCGTTTCTTTTCCCGGTTCAGCCTCCCAATAACAAAGCTGCTTTATGTGCGTGACCGCGTCATTCAGTCGACAAAATGTAATAGAACATTGTACAGGTCACTGAAAGAGACTTTATTTAAGAGTGTGTTACTCTTAATTGCTGTAGGCACCTCTCCGTACTATTTAATAGGGACCAGCAGAGGATCCTGGACATTTCTTTTTTTTTCGCTTCCGTTCATGTATCCAATTTGCTATAACGCCTGCTGATCCACTCATGTAAGCTTTGACTGCATACCAGAGGCATTACATTGATCAGCTGACAGCGTGCCACAAATAAGCTTCGCTGCATCACATTACGAACACGAGGGCGGTGACATTATTCTCTACCTTATACAGACTCTCATCCCACCCCCTTTTTTTCCACCCTTTCTAAGCATTTGATCAGATCACATGAAGATCACTGTTTACGTTTTATTTTAACCAGGCTCATGGCGTAATGTATTAAGCTAAGCTCTGGCGATCAGTCCCTCCCCTCTGGATAAATTAAAAATATGGGGAGTCTTCTGGTACCTTCGGCTATTTCACACGTAGATGATATGGTGTACACCGTTTTTCCAAGTCGCATCGATGGATGGATACTCGTTAGTCAGCTGAAAGCAGCAATCCTTTGAATTACACTCAAGGGGCCCCGAAGGGCCCGGGAGTTATCCTGGGCAGTCGTCCCAGCGGTAACCGGGACGAAGAGGTAGCGGCAGAGGAAGGAGCGCAAGGACGTCCCGGGTGCGATGGGTTCATCTGCAAAGACGAGTGGATGTTGGATTGCAATAAAACAAGTTAATATGATAGTGGTTATACCGGCTGAGAACAGGCAAGAGAGGGGAGTTCAATGAGTAAGCAGATTTCTCACTTGATGAAAGCAACCGGATCCACATCCAGGAGGACCAGGCAACCAAAATACAGAATTCTCTTTATGATCAAACAGAGTCTTGTCGTTGTCGATCTAAATCCTTTGGCTTAATGATATGCGTATCAGCAAGGTCAGGGCTTCCTCTGCAAGATTGACTATGCTGATATTCTGTCTAAGAACTAGCGTTTTACAGTGAATACATTTCCTCATCAAGGACATGCCCTTGTCCATCTTTAAAAAAAAATAGAATGCTCATTTCAGAATGTACAGATGGATTTGTCAAACATAACTTTTATTTTTATGGTTCTGCGACTTCCAGAACTGCTAGGGCGTGACTCCAATTTTGGAAAACCATGTATAGTATTAGGACTGAGCGTGGTGATGCAAAGGATAGTAGAGCATAGCCTCGATTCTCTTCAAAGGATGCGGCTACAAAGCATCGAGTTGCCCATATGATCCATACCTTACAGTTGGATGATCTGTGCGTTGCTTGGGTGGTTGTGGACTATTGCCACAGCATCCGATTTATCGCTCGATTGCGGCGGTGCATTCCAGTCGGTTGTCCTTATCTTGGATAGGACATTCTTTCGATTGTTTTGCAATGGGCGGACCGAAGAATGGAGCTCTGTCCGCAGTTCCACAAAAACCTGTTCGCTTGTACGAGGTCTGCCTTGAGCTGATGTGGTTCATCCAGTAGCTTCTTGAAGTGTCCCATTATCATCTCCATGGACAGACAATAGCCTCGTTGACTCGGAGAACCGCTGTTGCTCACTCTGCACACCATGAACAAATCGGGTGTCTCTGCGCTCAAAAAAAAATATTAACCACGAAACTGTTTTCAAATAACCTTAGAGTTGCCTTGAAAGCTCCTGTGTAGTCATGCACACGCCTGCATAAAAACTAGGTAGGCCGACGGGACTTTGTAAGCGATCCTTTTGTGGTATGCGAGAAACAGCATATAAACGTTATGTAGTTGTCTTCAGGTATTGTTCTGCGACATTCAGAACCCTAATAACTAAAGCGATGACTGTGTAAACTGACATCTACGGATAGCAGCGAACTGGAATCGGCAAGCGCTTGAATAACTAGCTGAACATAGCCTGTATATCTTGCTATTGTAGCAGAAGGACCGCTGCACCGTCTACGAATGTCTCGACAAGGGCATATTCTTCAACGCCGACGATGCCACTTTCTGGAACTTGAAATATTTAAAATTGGCATCCCCCTTCTTACCCTTCAACTCACCCCGAAGCTAGCTAGGTGTACCATTGCGGTAACAATGGCAGAACAGAGAGGAAAGGAAGGACTCGGAGCTGTTGAGCATCGACGGCGGAAGGGTTGGATGAAGGAACGAGGAGGGATGACGACAGACTAACGACAACACCAGCGGCAGAAGCAACGAAGGAAGCACACGAACAAAAACACCTCGACGGAGCCATGGTGAGAGACCTGCGTGGTTGCAGCCAAACCACGGCCACACCCAGAGCTCATATCCTCTCCTCTCGAGGCACTAGGGTTAGGCTGATATCATTATCTATAGAGCATTCGCAATTTTTAGAAGATTGGAGAATGGAACAAGGGTAACCTATTGCCTTTTACTTTGCTCTTGACAACCGTCCAAAGCTACACAATCGGCTTGAGTTCAGGCGAGGAGGGTGGAGGATCAGCACATCGATATCCTCAGCCTTATGGATAGGTGCATTATCCATGATAAAATAACAGTCTTACGCTCTTCATTGAGAATAACCGAACGACCCCTCGCTTTAGGTATCTTAAAGATGCTGTCAGGATCTTACTTGTGCTGAAACGCCCATCGCTGGGCTGAACGAACATGGATTCCGAGCAGCTGATGCACTCAAGACCTTCTCATATATCAGCTTGAAAAATCCGACCTTCTCTTGGTCCGTGTACGCTGTGTAACTGTGTTTGATCCCCGCTTCTTTTATCTGAATGTCTGTATCCTTTCGCTTGGGAATGTGTATGGAATTATCTCTGCAAGATATGCGACGCAGATATTCAGCGCGAGAACAAGTGGATTGCAGAGAGTGCATTTCTTCATCAACAACATGACCTTGGTCATCTTCATAGAAAAATAGGTTACCCATTTCAGAATGTAAAGGTGTATAAAAAGAGCAAGAGTCAAAGGAGGAGATAGATTTTGATTTTGGAAAATAGTGTATGTATTGAATTTGATTGCGAATGAATGCGGCCTGACAGGTTTATCTGAAACGATGGAAGACGCTCTTGCAATTCGAGGTGGTAATGCAACCAACCACCCAGCCAGTAAAGTGAATATCTCTATAATTAATGGTAGTAGATATCGATCATCGCGGATACGTTAATGAGACGTGGATTGAGCCATGGTTCGTTCCCGGCTTTGTTACCAAATGCGTCTTGTCGGGCAAGGCTAACAGACTATTCCCCCTGGAATTAATGGATACTTCTACATTGATACCATCATCCAGCCAGTTTGGTAGATACGTATGGGATTCTGTCTTTGATAAGATGGCTAACTTTGTGGGTATCTGGATTGATACCTCATCTGGGACGGTACAAAATGCATTCCTTCGAATTGCCGCATTGGCCTCGATTTAAGGCTCACTGGCCGTCGTACCAACAGTCCTAGTTTTCGGAGGCCCTATATGGCTTGCCATGTTCTTCGGATATTTTATCATCATCATCCCATCTCGGTGCAGCGCCCCTCACTGCAATATCTGGCTTCTGCATCACCTTCAGATGTACAAGACATCTGTCTCGTCTTTGTAATCCATGACATGAAACACGCGCTCGATACCACAATGATTATAAAGTATAACATGAGGTCTCGTCATGTCAATATATGGCCATTGATCAGGATTTCCTCCATGTAGGATCATTCCCGGAACATTTTTTTTTCGCAAAGGAACAACTTCTATAAGAACTGGCATTTCAGCTTCTGTCTCCAGAAGACACAAAAGCCACTTATTCTGAATCAGAATGGTGAAGTCAGTACCAAAGAGCTATTATAGATAGCCAATAGGCAAAGATGCAAGTGCTTACCTGCAGCATGCTTATCGAGTCCACGGCGAGCAGCGAATTGTAACACCATGTCAGCCAACACGTCTCCTGCGGAACGTGCCACCTCGGCCTCCTCTGGATGGCACGAAGTTTTCTCTGCGCCCGTAGCACCCTTCGTTTCGGCAAGGCGCTCAAGACGATTAAGACGCTTCTGTTCCCTCTTTGCTTTCTTTGACTTGATATATTCCTCGCAACGATGTTCTGTATCCCATTGCTTCTTGCAGTAAGTGCAACGGCGATCGCGGAGGTCACGCTGTAATTCTGTGAGCTCTTTTTTCCGTCGTCGTGATGGCTCTCGACGCTCTCGGCGCTCAGAGCGATGGACCCGCTCATCACCCCGGACGCGGCTGTCTCGTGAAGAGCGCCGAGAGTAGCGAGCTCGTGGGCTCGAATCCCTCGAACGACGGGGGCTTGTGGCACGAGCATTGACCTGGTCGGCATCATGGAAATCAACCCGCTCGTCTTGTGGCTGCATAGCGGCCGCGAGATGAACTACTTCTTCAACGCTTCGCGGTCGGCCGCCTCCCCCTTTTCCGTGCAGCGCTACATGAACGTCTTTTCTTATGCTGGGCTCAAGCGAGACCAAAAATCGCGTCGCCAAGTTTTCACAGTCCCCAACCACTCCTTCCTTCATGGTTTGCTGGTACTGCGCGAGCAAGATCTGCACCTCGGAAATTTTTCTTGGCATGGCGGTTAGGAAGAGCATTTCCCTCGCTTACCTTGTCGATCTCCTCCATGGCATTGTCGCGATCCTGGTGCGAAGATGGGTTACTGCGCGATGCTGTGTCTGACGCAGTACTGAGTGCTTGATCGATATTTTCGTATGCAATAGAGGCAGCAAAGGTCGTCTTGGTGGTATTCCGACTGTTCATTGCAAAAAGATTGGTGTGCTTGTTGTTGCTTTTTATGGGAACGTTGCAGCACAAAAGAAACTTGGGTGTTTTTTTTTAGAGAAATGCTGCTCCTCCTATTTGAATTTTTCTCGGCTATTCAGCAAATGGAACTTTTTTGTTCGCGGAATATGAATATAGCTTAGCCTATGAAATTGCGCGACATCGCATTGTGCCTTGTCATCATTGCTGCCAGCCGCTGCTGGCTACGTCGTCGTTATCCTTGACATCTATAGAGGCGTCGAAATCACTGCACGCCTCAGAACACATAACTATCAGCAGCGAGGACAGTGCTTCTTTGTGCTTCAATGACTTGCCATTGCATGCTTTGTTAATAGGAACATGGTCAGCTACCATGCCCACACCCCAGAAACAAAGGCTTTCCTCCATGGATGGCGATCGACGGGAGTTCCAACGCAGAAAGATCTTCATTGTGTAATACTATGCTGTACTATACTTGGGATGGTACTTCACTCATCAGTAACATATGCTGGCTATTGATCCAAATCATATGCTGTTCAACTTGTTGCATGATGAAGGCAGAAACTACTGGTGGAATTTTCTCCCTGGCAACCTGTTGGCAGGGGTATAGAATTGGACACTATAAGTGCTTTGTTATATTCCAAGAAAATCGTAGTACGAGGACTCGTGACTTCTTTGTTAATATAACCCCGTAGGAATGCTTAGCAGAAGGTTGATCACCAAAAATGGCAGGAGGTGTGTTATCATTTGTCAATTAGCTTATGTTTTGAAAGAGATGCTCAGGCTGGTCGCCAGCAACATCGGTAGAAGCGAATACTACTGCGTTGGTTTTGACCCTCGATCCACCCAGCATACCTCTTGCGCCTTATTTACGTAATTTCAGCAAACTCTTCTCTACGTTGCACAGAACCATTGTCAGACATTGACAAAGAAATGCATAAATAGTTGAATGAATTTATCAGCTATCAACATAAATATCAGTTACCTGGGGTGCTCTCTCTTTTTCTTCGAACTCGATACATCTCCAGCCGTGTACATACATACTTGCAAAGTCCATTATTCGATCGATAATGGCCAAAGGCAAGGTTAGCATTCTCAAGTGGTCTTTCGAGATCTGTTGGGTGGAAGCAGGAGTTCCAGGAGACGCTGGAAAAAGCTGGTGCAGACTACCGACTTTCTTACCACCATTCACACATACCAGTTGTCGCGCTGGATCCTCCTCCACGAGCTGGAACGCGACCGCGACTGTCCAGCTCAATCGATTGCTGCTGGCTTCTGTGACATCTCGACCGGAGTGGTGCGGATGACCAGCCGTCGCGATAAGACGGGCACACGAGAGCGCAGGGCCTGTGGAAGTGAGTCAATAAACGCAGCATATAGCAGGGGGCTGAGGATAGAACCCTGCAGGACACCGCGGGCAGGCTGGATAAACCGTGACTGATGATGCTGAAGGATGACAGGCGACGTGAACATCCTCCAAGAGGTCGCGGCATAACTGTAGTAAGGGCCCAGGGACATGCCATCGTAAGCGAGATTAGATCACCTCTCTGTCAACCGAATCATAAGTGGTCTTAAAATCCAGAAAGCCTACGACAGTCCACGCATCGTATATTTACTGGTATCGGCGCATCAGCATCTGCATCTGCAAGCAAAAAGCTTGGTCCAGCGCACCGCGGTTTTGTCGGAACCCTCCTTGAGCAAATGTCCAAGGCAGGAATTCTGGACAGGAGACGTGGGAGCATGCATCTTTCCAGTATCTTGCGAAAAAGGCTTGTGAGGCTGATTGGCCGCAAGTTGCCAGGCTGTGCAGGGTCGCCTTTCTTTTAAATGGGTACGACTTGCGCTATGTGTCATTCTTTTGGAGTCCACGACCATCGCCAACAGAGTAAAAAAAAACCGTGAGGAGCTCAGCGAGAGGGGCAGCAAGTGGCTTCAGCATAGCCCCAGTTATGTGATCGACTCCCGGTGTTTCGCGGCTAGGCTGGACACAGATAGCCGTCTATGACATCCTTGAGTCGAAAGGGTGAAGCACCAATCTCAGCAGGATCAATACCAGGAGGCAGTCGGGTGCCCTCTTGCAGGGTTCCCCCCCCGAACACGCTCTCAAGGTGTGACGCCGTCGTCTCTGCTGCTTGCTGTGGGTCGTCATGGTGCGTTAGCCACACAGAGATCTGTCGGCTACGCCGCATTTGTTTGATTACCGCGTTCATCTCGTCGTGAGGCTTGCGTTCCATGGTCCAGTAGAATTGCTTTTAGTGTGCTCGTCGAGTCCGTCGTAGGTATTTGTCGAACTAGTCCCTAGTCCAGATAAAGTGCTCCCGAAAGATAGCCCGCGCGACAAAGTTTTCGCTGGCGGTTCGCCACGCACGGTATGCCGCTTCGCGAGCGTCTGGCAAGCGCTGGAGCTCCTCGGTCCAAAATCATTCCGATGCCTGTGTGATGCAGTTAGTAATACGCGTACCAAGCTGTTCAGTAATGGCGACGCGTGTTAGATGGAAGCTGCTGATATCGAGGTGTGGGACGATCTCTCCCCCTATGGGCTCAGCGATACGGGTAAACGGCTGTACATACAGATATGAGTATATCTGGGCCTCGGAGACCCTGGTTTCTATGGCGCAATCGAAAAGTTATTTATTAGTTTTGGAGCATGGTTGCGGCCGGTGCTTATGGGCATGTGGCCGCTCCGTGACAGTACATATAAAATTAATGTTACAATGCCGATCAGGATGGTGCATTAAACCACTCCCAAAGGAGGAAAAGTCAACCATCTGTCAAAAATAGAAAGCAGAAAAAGCAGGAAATGCAATGAAAAAAATGAAAAAAGAAATGTTCGATGATGTCTCCAGGCACAAAGAAAAAGATCGCTGGCGTTTGACGGCAGTAAGAGGCGGCGTTAGTCGGCTAGCTCGGCGCGAAGGGCTTCATGGGCCGCTTGGACAGCTTCAGCCAGCGGCGCAGAGAGATCGTCTTCGTCGTCAAAATCGTCAGCATCAGGGTGGCTCAAAAAGTCCACTCGGCGCAGATACCCCAGCAAGGTTGGCCAGGTGAGCTGCCAGCATCTACTCCGGAGCTTGTCTGCTGATCATGGAAGGTTGTTGATGATGTGGTCAACAGGGTGAAGCTCGGCGGAAAAACGAACAAAGCCAAAGGCGCGTTTGAGGGCCAATGAGGCCTGTTCCACCAGAGGACACTCAGTGTAGTGCGTACGCGCGGCACAGCTGAAGTAGGGGCCCAGGGACCAGGCCACGTGAGCGAGACCAGATCACCTCGCGATTCGCCTAGTCGTACGCAGCCTTAATATCCAGGAAGGCGACGACGGGCCACGCACCATCCGTTTGCTAGTATCTGCGCATCACATTTGCAAACAGAAGGCTTGATCCATCGCACCGCAGTTTTGGCGGAATCCGCCTTGGGCAATGTCCAGTGCCGGGATTTTGGACAAGAGACGTGGCAGCATGCACCGTTCGAGGCTCTTGCGGAAGAAGCTTGTCAGACTAATTGGCCGGAAGCTACCAGGTTGTGCAAGGTGGTTCTTCTTGTGGATAGGCACGAGCTGGGCTATGTGCATGCATTTGGGGTCCAGGACCATCTCCAACAAAGGGTGAAAAAACTCGTGCGCAGCTCGGCAATGGGGATAGCAATCGGCTTTAGCATCACCCCGATGATGTGATCAACACCCGACATCTTGCGGCTGGGCTGCGCGGATGATTGATAGGAGAGTCTCAAAGCGGAAGGGGGATGCGGGATCAACACCAGGAGGCAGTCGAGTGCTCTATTGAAGGGTTCCCCCAAACACGCTCTCCAGGTGTGTCACCATCATCTCTGCGGCTTGCTGTGGTCCGTCACGGTGCAATAGCCATACGGAGGCCCGTCGGCTTTGCCGCGTCCGTTTGATCACCGCGTTCATCTCGCCATGGGGCTTGCGCTTCATCCTCTGGCAAAATTTCTTCTAGTGTGTCCGTCGAGTTCGTCGTAATTCCTTGTCGAATGAGTCCCTAACACGGATGAAATGTGCCCAAAGCCTAGCATGAGCGACAAAATCACGGCTGATGGTGTACCAAGCTCGATAGGCAGCTTCGCAAGTGTCTGCCAAGCGTTGGAGCTCCTCTGTCTAATGTTTTGGCCGCATGCACCCTCGAGTGGTGCCCTCATCCAAAACCCGTGTAATACAGTTAGTAATGCGTGTACCAAGCTGCTCGATCAGATCGACACGGGTTAGGTGGAAGGTGTTGATATCAAGGTGCGTGGTGATCTCTTCCCCAATGGGCTCTGCTAGTCGTGTAAATCGTTGGACATAGAGTTCGAGAACATCTGGACCTTGAAGACGCTGGAGTTTCCAGTGTTGGCGAGGAGCGTTGGAGCGGGAGTGAGGGGCTGTAGGTATAATCCATGGACCACATAGTGGCCAAGTGCGAAGCTGAGAATGTAGGGCGATGGCTGTTCGATGCGACGAACGTGGTAAGGGAGCTCCGGTCAAACCAGCAACGTGAGCTCTCCAATGCCGCATGTGCCGTTAGTTGGTATGTGTGCATAATTGTGATGCTGGATCCAGTTTTTGGTAAGTCATCCCGTAGTTAGGTATGTTTCAGTTAGTAAAATAAGGTCAATGTTGAAATTAACGCAATGTCATAATAACTCGTCTGGTGATCGCTGAAGTCCGTGAGCATTCAATAAACCGATCTTGGTGTGGTTTATCATTGTTGCATGTCCTCCGTCGTTGCATCGTCGCCGTCTACGTCAATAGCTTCCTCTGGCGTCGGGAGGGTGCCAAAAACACTTCGGGCATAGTCTTGGGATGGAACCGCTAGTTGTCTCCGTGTCGGGCGAGGGCGTGCTAAAAGGAAGCGCTCGAGGATCGATTGATCCAGACGGTGGGGGCCATTGACTGCCACATCGGCCACGAAACGGTGGAGGATTCCATAGCCTAGGTGCGTTTTGGGCAGGCGCATACAAGCCCGCAGTATTCGCTCTGAGTACAAATCATGAGCTCTCTCGATGCGTTGATCAGCAGTAAGGTCAGCATATGCGGGTTGGACTATCGTATTAGCTGCAACGGGATCAAAATCGATCAACGTTATCTTAGCCTGAGCGAGCTTCTCTTTAAGCTCGTTGACGAAGGAGGAATGTACCAGCGAGCTGGTAACACCGCACACAGGGAAATGCACGTCAATGATGCGTCCTTGAGGTACACCCAAGATTGCGAGCGCCCGTCTGACTTCGCTGTGTTGCGTGCGACGAGGGGATGAGAGGTACAGCATGGAATACACTCGGTTGCCATATTCGGATGCTGGTGCAAAACAGCGGGTAGCCAGTTGCGCATACCTTCGGTCGGCTGATCCACACGTTGACGGCGACGCTGTGTGCGAGATGATGGCATGCGTTTTTTTTTTTTGCGACAGAGGACCAGGTAGTTGAGGCATTCGTTTGGGGTGTGGTGCGCGTGGTGTTGATAGGGCGATGGCGTGAATCCATAGTGAATGACCCTGGGATTGCCACCGCGTCCATAAATCTCACAGCTGTAGCTGTGATTTCGCAGATATTCCAGTTCTTGTCGCAGCTGTGCTGAGATTGCACGCTCCTGTGCAAAGTTGGTTCTGAGCTGATCGCGTTCCGCAAAGAGCTCCTGCAATTGGCGCATCATTTTGTCCTGTGCGGACAGTTGCTTCGCTTGCTCCGAGAGCTGGCGTTGTACACTCTGCACCCAATTAAATAGATTAATTGAGTGTAGGAGCTCCACAATGGTTTCCGCCTGGTTTCGTTCTTGTGCACTTCCTCCATCAAGTTCGCAAATGTCTGCTTGGTTCGCTCTGCCGACTGCGAAGTTGGCAGACTGTTGCTGATCGGCGTGGCTGATGTTGACACTATCTCGGAAGTAATAGCGTCCTGGCGCATTGGTGAAGGTTGCATCATTCGCTTTTTCACCGGCTGTGGTGGGCCTGGGATCTTTGTTGCACGTGGCACAAGTGAATGCCTACGCTTTGCACGTGTGTTGGGAGCCGTGGTGCTGCTGTCAGGCACGTTAGAAGTGTCGGTGGTGGTTGCGGGAGTCGTAATGGAATTTGTAATGGTGGTAGTTGTTGGAGCGAAAATTTCGACGGGCCGGAGAAAGTGTTTTACCGAAAAACTATATAAAGACCACGACTTCGCCGCGCGCGATGCTCGATAAGGACTCGCTTCTATGGCGCAATTGAAAAGTTATTTATTGGTTTTGGAGCATGGTTGTGGCCGGCGCCTATGGGCATGTGGCCGCTCCGTGACAGTACAAAAGGATGTCGGATAAAAATTAAAGTTACAATGCCGATCAGAATGGTGCATTAAAAAACCCCCAAAAGAGGAAAAAGTCAACCACCTGTCAAAAAAAAAAAAAGAATATAGACCAAAAATGGGAGAAAATGAAAATGAGAAAAAAAGAGCATGTGATGCTAATACCAGACACCAAGAGAAAGGCCTCAGGTGGAGTTAGTCAGCCAGCTCGACGCGGGCAGCTTCAAGTGCCGCTTGAACAGCTTCAGCCATGGGAGCAGAGGGATCGTCGTCGTCTTCGAAATCATCAGCATCGGGGTGGCTAAGAAAGTCGACGCGGCGCAGATAGTGCAGCAAGGCTGGCCAGGCGAGCTGCCAGCGCCCGCTCTGGAGCTTGTCTGCTGATCGTGGCAGGCTGTTGATGATGTGGTCAACGGGGTGGAGCGCATTTGAGACCGGTACAAAGCCAAAGGCGCGTTTGAGGGCCAATGCGGCCTGCTCCAACAGAGGACACTCCGTGTAGTGCGTACGCGTGGCAGCCTCAGCCCCGCAGCGGCAGTTTTTGAGCGGGAAGGAGGGAAGCCAATGGAGACGCCAGTTCACCAGGCGATGCCGATCACGTGAGGTGGCGGGGAGAAACAGCACCGGGTCAATCTGGCGCGTAGGTCGTAGGCGGGCGACAGCTGGTTTCTGGGCGCGACGCTTCTCCAGCTCAAGATCGCGGT